>CM060353.1:10053568-10798568 GCA_030545235.1 Helianthus tuberosus
TACTATTAGCGTTTTGGTGTTTGTAGTTTTTCGGGTTTTATATAATAATGTATTTTATTAGTAGAGAATTAGATAACAAACAACAGATAATTAGATAACAAAACAATAGAAAATGAAAATAAAAAATAAAAAATGGTAATTTAATTTCTAATCCAAATCTTCACTGTCATCAGCCTCTTCTTCTTGAATTTGTTTTGGCGTTTTGAACCTTTGAATACCTTAGCTAGATGCCAACTTTCCTACATAACGTCCGTCTTTTTAGACGAAGCTTGTTAGTGGCATCTTGTTTTTTGGTGTGATATTCTTGTTTGGTGACATGTCATTGAAGATCAACTCCTGCTTGAATGCTATTGATGCGTGTGAAGTGTCGTATAGATTTAATGTATATTTTAAGCCCTTTAACACTTTTTAGTCAAGTTTTAAATTTATAAAACACGATATTTACTAGCACTAAACACACATATGGGCAAATGCAACCATCGTGAGCGTAGTATAGCGTTGGTAAGATACCGAGGACGTCCAAGGACACAAGAGCTTTTAATACCGGTTTGTCCTCAACGTCTAATCAAATCAAAAGTTTAGAAAAAAGGTTTTTAACTAGAAAAATAAAACTAACTAAAATGCTGAAAACTAAAATAAAAATAAAACAGATAGACAAGATGAATCACTTGGATCCGACTCATGTTAAGTGTAACCTTTGATTATTTCCGCACTTTTGCACTTGTTAAGAGATTATATTTGGAAGACAATTAATTAAGTTATCAATGCATATTATGGTATGCCCCTCTTTTATAGGTGACGTTACCCTCGACTAAGTAGTCTGAGTCAGCAGGGATACAATCCTAAGTAGCCGGGTTAAAGTTTTAATAGTAGCTTACATATGAGGGAATCAAGGAGTTCGGACCCCCGCCATCCAATACCCGTGAGTATTGAAGGAGATCCTACTAAAGTTGACCCAGGTCCTTGCAGGATTTATATCCTAAGCAAGGCAAGACTCTTACCAAACCGTTCCCTTAACCCCCTCAACCAGGTAGCCAACATACCTCCATATAGACCGTGGAGATATGAATGGAGAAAATCTTATATAGACAGTAAAATAATGCCAAGACACCACAGACAAACGATAAGGAAGACTCACCTTCAACATAAGAAATAGTTATTAAAGTCATTAATACATAACCAAATAGAAAGTGCGAAAAGATTAAAAATAAAAAGTATTACACTAGACACTTGTCTTCACCAAGTGATGTAAGAGACTTAGGCAAACATGGCCTTTGATTGTCAAGAACTCTTACGATCAATCTTGGATCCCGAGACTACTACACACACTCTATGATGGATGATGGATGATGGATGATGGTGTTGTGATGGTGGTGGAGGGTGGGTGTAGTGTGAGAGAGGTGGTTTGCCAAGGGATGGTTTACAAATGAGCCAAGCACCCATATTTATAGCCTGAACAGGAGCTCGGACACGGCCCCGTGTCCGCTGGGCACGGCCCCGTGTCCATCCTCTTCTCTTTCTTCATTAAATGCAGTTTGTCTGCATTAGTTTACCACGTCCCCGTGTCCGCTGGGCACGACCCCGTGTGCAGAAGCGTATCTGTACTATCAAGATTTGCCAAGATTCTGCGAATCTTTGTCTTGACCACGGCCCCGTGTCCGCTGGGCACGCCCAGTGTTCGGAAATAGATGCTTCTACAGCTTTGTCTTTTCTGCAGACATTTGGGCACGCCCCCGTGCTCACTGAGCACGGGGCGTTTTCAGCCTCCTGTTTTCTTGTTTTTGCTTGGGAAGATGCTGTCGAGGGGTCGGGCATGCCACGTTTATTCCTTCTCTTGTAATTATGTTAGATTTAGCTGCATTTTTGCTTCTTTTGTTCATTTGAGCTCATTTAATCCTGAAAATACAAAAGGAAGACAAAAGCACACTTTTTCCAACATTAGTACTAAAAAGTGTTAGTTTTATGCCTCATTTGATGTAATTTATATGTTGCATTTTGCACACATCAAATACCCCCACACTTTAATCTTTGTTTGTCCTCAAGCAAAACTCTTTATAATGTGGCTTAACACTCCCAAATGGAATGGGTAGAAGAGAAGGTTTTGGGCTTGTCATAGAGTGTGGGGATTTCCAAGATTCTTTAAGTTTTATTTTTATTTATTTACAATCCTATTCGTCATGATTTATTTAAAACGTTTCATAAGATAAATGACTTATTAGGGCATAACATGCATTTTTAAAACTCTATTTATATACAAGTTCACATACCTCACGGGGGATCACTCAACACTCAGCCGAAGATGTATTTTTGTGAAACACTCGAGAGCGACATGAAACTTACTTCTACCATAAGCTTGCCAACCAATCAATCCTCCTCCTTTTTAACTATAAACCTTTGTAAACATCAAGAGGACTTTTTGGGGGGAAGGGTTAGGCTTGGGTTAAAGGTAGGTGGTTGGGTTAGTGGTTAGTAGAAAAAGGGCTAAAGGCGTAAAAAGCGTCGGTTTTTGCAAAACATTTTTGTGACTTTTTATTCTAATGAAGCTTTATTCAAACAAGCCTTCTTTTTATGAGCCTTGTTTGTTTATTGCTAATTTCATTCTCTCTCTCTCTCTCTTTTTTTTTTTGATGATAAGGAAGTCACACAAAAACCGAGCTTTGTTACTAAAATAAAAGGGTTAAAATGAAAAAGGGTTTTGGTGGGTAAAAGGGTGTTTGTTTTGGGTTGAGAAACGAAAAGGTTTAGGCTCAAAGGGGTTAACTAGGGGGATTTTGGGTAGGTGGTAAAAAAAAAAGAAAAATAATGGTGTTGAAATAAAAAGGGTTAGTCCTAATGCCTCCATTATTTACTACTCGGGTTTAAGTTGGTAAGGACCGGGAACGCATCGTCGTGGCAAGTTCTAGAGTCGTAAGAACCAGGCGGCTATTCACACAAGAAACAAAAAATGAGCATTTAGTTTAAAGATGTGTGATTGTATGCTCAATAAAGGCTCAAAACTCACTTTTTGTGGGAATGGGTTTTTATGTGATTAAGTATATATAATCAAATTTTTAACTAGGTTTGTCATGCCTTTTCATAATTTTCTTATGTTGGTTATTTTTATCACGACGCTATCGGTTGTAAATTTGTAAAAATATCACCTTTTTAGAACTTTGAAATTCCCAACTTAAACTTAGACAAGTAAGAAAAAATGAAAGATTTTTGAAAAAAATTGGGGTGTTTAGCGGTTCCAATAGAGTTTTGTGTAAGGCTTGTAATTAGGACTTGCAAAATTCAAGGTTTTAGCATCCCCCCACACTTAAATTACACATTGTCCTCAATGTGTCCAAAAAATAAGTTTTTAGGTTGATTGAATGTGTAAAAAGGTGTGAAAAGCAAAATTTTTATGTTACTGGTCGTCTGGACACGGCCACGTGTTGGGTGGACACGGCCACGTGTTAGGTGAACACGGCCCCGTGGCCAAAGTGCCAGTAACAAGAACTTACAGAAGGTGGACACGGGGGCGTGTTGGCTGGGCACGACCCCGTGTCTGGCAAAAATCTGAAGAATTAACCAAACAGAAGGTCTGGGGTAGTGGGCACGAGGGCGTGTTGGCTGGACACGGCCCCGTGTAGACAATCTGCAAAGGTGAAAAACAGGTTTCTGGCTTCGGTTTTCCTGTCCCGGCTTTAGTAGCACTAATGTTTAGTACTATAAGCCTCGTATGTATCTGTTTTATCAATAAATACTACACCAAACCATAGCAAACATCCTAAATTACCATCGTTCAAACATCCCTACTACAAAGTTAAAAGAAAATGCAGAAAAGTAAAAAGAGTTAAAGGAAAGTAAATTGTTCAACACACGGTACGCAAGCCGGGAATTGTTCATAAGATAAGGGATTAACCTGTGGACCTCCAACCATGAACCGCTACCTCCACTCCTCCCGCTCAGTCCATATCCTCGTTGTCATCATCGTCATCATCACCACCTCCTCCGTGTCCCGCCATGTACCCCCCGATGTACCCAATGTCATCCTGTATGTCGGATATGTTTCTCTCTATTGTTCTGACCCGGTTGTACGTGTTGTTGGCTAGGTTGTAGGTGTTCCTGCTGCACATGAGGTTTTCCTGCATTAAATCATGTAAACTTTGAAAATTAGGAAAACCGCCTTCTTGTGAGGAGGATTGGCCCGGATCACGATGAGGCTGGTATTGGTAATGAGGAGGATGTTGGAAGTGTGGAGCATGTAGGACGAGTGCCTCTTGCGGGTTCCATGCATGTCCCTGGACTCTTTGGAAGCTAACCATCCCGTCGTCTGCTTCATAGATCAGATTCATGGAGCGACAGATGGTTATGTCCACTCTTCCCGACCATGGGCTCTTTTCAAAAGACCTTGGCATGTTCACGAAGTTCTTGAAAAGACGGTAGATCCATCCCCCAAAGAAGATAGGAGTCGGGGGAGTAGCAAGCTGGTTCAAATGCATGTTTCGGAGCATGAGGTACGGAACATCAAGGTTGGTGCGGGTATGGATGCAGTGAAGGACTAGTAGATCCCTTAAACCTACAACACCGCTGCTATCATGCCTCTGACTAAGAGAGTAAGTGAGGACCCTATGGATGTAGCGGTAAAGAAACTTAGTGCTCTTAGTGCTGCTCGGATTGTAGTGGCCTTCTCCTATTTGTGCCCAAGCAGCCTGGCGTTGGTTTTCTGGTATCTCACGAAGACCTCCGGTGTTTTCTTCATTTCCCGCATCTTCCTCAGCATACAACCAAACTATCAACCCGAACTGTGCTGTCGAGATTGAGTAATAAGTCCCTCCACACCAGAATTCTACAGCATCATTATCGAATGGCTCGGTTCTCGTTTTGTAAACAAATGTGCTGTAGAACTCCATGTTATATTCATGGACTGAACGAAGCCGAGTGCACAGAGCGGCTCTTAGTGGGCCGGTGAGAAGGTTGTTAAACCGGTCAAGCTAGTTCATTGTACCTAGAAGATCCATGCAAACTGTTCTTGAGTATTCCTCCGGCCTTGTTCGAAGCACGTCGTACCTTGCCCTAGCGTCTAGCTCATTTGCATTGAACTTTGTGAATTTCTTGGACATCTGAAAGAATACACCAAACAATTAGCGTGAAACAGTGAAATTTTTGGAAAAAAAGTGAGAACAGCCAGCTGGACATGCCCCCGTGCTCGCTGAGCACGGCCCCGTGTCCAGGCGTCTGTTACCCAAAAATCTCATTTTTCGACCTGGTTTTGAAAACTTGAAAATTTTTTGTTCAGTACCAGCGGTTTTCCCCGAAAATTAAACCCCAAGTGCCGTTTTTCTCAAAACAAACCGTTTACCCCTTCAATTTTATCTTTTTCGGTTCAAAAACAAGGGTTTGGTGTTTCTGTGAGAAATCGGGCAAATCTATGAACAATACAAGTTGATTTACTTCCTAAAACATGTATCTAAACTAATGCTAACATATCTAAGCAAAAATTTGAGGTTCGATCCGGATGAAGTTCAAGAACCCGAGATTTTTCCCCAAATTTTTGATGTTAAACTACATGCAAATGCTTAATCTAACTACTAATGATGATAGAATCATACCTTGATGTTGTTAGAAGTAGAGGAGACGTCGAAATCTTGCAGAAAAATCACCCGAACCAGAGAGTTTTCGGGGAAATGGGGCGTGTGGAATGAAGAAACTGATATGAAAAAGTGGGTTTTATCCCGACAGTTGCGCGGACACGGCTCCGTGCTGAGCAAATTTTTTTTTTTGGTGCTCGTGTGAGTGCCCTGTTTCCTGAAACTTGGTTAGAAGACTTACCGATTTAGATGTCACCCTGCTTACTTGAAACTTTACCAGGTATGATGTTGACGCTTTCATTCCTCGCTTGTTTGAAACGAGATCTCTTCTTCCTCATCCTCAATGTATCCTTGATAGAGCTTCAGCCGTTGGCCATTGACTTTAAATGGACTTCCATTTCGAGATTTAATTTCTACTGCACCGTGCGGAAAAATATGGGTGATGGAAAAAGGTCCTGACCACCTAGACTTTAGTTTGCTAGGAAATAATCGAAGTCGTGAATTAAACAATAGAACTTTGTCGCCTACTCGAAATTCATGAGGTTTAATGTGTTTATCATGCAAATTTTTCATTCTTTCCTTATAAATTTCGGAGTTAGAGTATGCACAATTCCTTAGTTCGTCTAATTCATTTAATTGACAAAATCGGTTTTGACCGGCAAATTCTAAATCTAAGTTTACATTTTTGATTGCCCAATAGGCCTTGTGTGCAATTTCTACCGGCAAATGACAGCTTTTTCCATAAAGCATCATTTAATTTATTGGCCCATTCCTTTTTGTTTAATCCTACGGTTTTTTCAAGTATTCGTTTTAAACCTCTATTAGTCACTTCGGCTTGTCCGTTTGTTTGAGGGTGATATGCCGTTGAAACCCGATGATAGACCCCATACCTTGTTAAGATTTTTTCAAGTTGATGATTACAAAAATGGGTACCTCTATCACTTATTAGTGCTTTTGGTGTGCCGAAACGAGAAAATAAACGTTTCAGGAATCTTACCACGACTCTTCCATCATTTTTTGGAAGTGCCTCGGCCTCGGCCCATTTAGACAAGTAATCTACCGCCACAAGTATATATTTGTTTCCTTTTGACGGTGGAAAAGGTCCCATAAAGTTGAGTCCCCACACATCAAAAATTTCACAAACAAGAATGCCATTTTGTGGCATTTCGTTTTTGGAAGAAATATTACATGTTTGTTGGCAAGCATCACATGTCTTGACAAGACTTTGGGCGTCTTTGTAAATGGTTGGCCAATAAAATCCTGAATCAAATACCTTTCGTGAGGTACTAGCGGCACCATGATGTCCTCCGTATGGACCTTCATGACAATGGCGGAGAATTCTTCTTGCTTCGCTACCATGTACGCATCGGCGAATGAGTTGGTCGGCACACATTCTGAAAAGATAAGGATCTTCCCAAAAATAGTGCTTTACATCAGCAAAGAACTTTTTTTCTTTGATGATGCAGCCATCCTTTGGCGATTATACCGCTAGCTAAGTAGTTAGCATAGTCGGCGTACCATGGTTCTTCTCTGTATTCCACCATTTCCAAGGACTCCGTTGGAAATTTTTCATTGATTTGTTTATCCCTGGTTGCCTCCAAAGCTGGGTCCTCTAAGCACGAAAGATGATCTGCTGCGGTGTTTTCTGCTCCTTGTTTGTCTTTGATTTCAATATCAAATTCTTGGAAGAGTAGGATCCACCGAATCAAACGCGGTTTAGCATCCTGTTTCTTGAAGAGATATCGAATGGCTGCATGATCTGTATAGACTATTGTTTTAGAAAGAACAAGGTAAGAACGAAATTTATCAAAAGCAAATACCACAGCTAGTAACTCTTTTTCAGTTGTTGTGTAATTTTCTTATGCATCGTTAAGTGTTTTACTAGCATAATAAATTGGGTGAAAATGCTTTTCTTTTCTTTGTCCTAAGACTGCTCCAACTGCAAAGTCACTTGCATCACACATGATTTCGAAAGTTAACTTGCAATCAGGCGCTATCATGATAGGTGCATTGACTAGCATTTCCTTGAGGGCTAGAAATGCTTGATTGCAATCCTTGTCAAAGATGAAAGGGGCATCTTTTTCAAGCAATCTTGTTAGAGGTCTTGAGATTTTAGAAAAGTCTTTGATAAATCGCCTATAAAATCCGGCATGTCCTAGGAAACTTCTGATAGCTCTCACAGAGGATGGAGGCGGTAATCGAGAAATAGTGTCAATTTTTGCTCGATCAACCTCCATTCCTTCGCTTGAGATTTTATGACCGAGTACTATTCCCTCCGTTACCATGAAATGACATTTTTCCCAATTAAGGGCGAGGTTGGTTTCCTCACATCGGGATAGCATTCGTTCAAGGTTATCGAGGCATTGGTCGTATGAATCTCCAAAGATAGAAAAGTCGTCCATGAAGACTTCCATTGTCTTTTCTATCATGTCATGGAAGATAGCCACCATGCAACGTTGGAAGGTTGCAGGGGCATTACATAGACCGAAGGGCATGCGTCGATAAGCAAAAGTTCCATAGGGACATGTGAAAGTTGTCTTTTCTTGGTCTTCTGGTGCTATCGGGATTTGAAAGTAACCTGAAAAATCATCCAAGAAACAATAAAATTTATGACCGGATAATCTTTCTAACATTTAATCAATAAAGGGCAAAGGAAAGTGATCTTTCCTTGTTGCTTCATTTAATCGTCTATAATCTATACATACCCTCCATCCTGTGACGGTTCTCGTTGGTATTAATTCATTCTTTTCATTAGTTATTACCGTCATACCTCCTTTCTTTGGAACTACTTGGACGGGACTTACCCAAGGACTATCGGAGATAGGGTAAATAAGTCCGGCGTCAAGTAATTTGATGACTTCGTTTTTAACCACTTCTTGAACATTTGGATTTACTCTACGTTGTGGTTGTATTACCGGTTTGTAGTCATCGTTCATTAAAATTTTGTGCGTGCACATGGAAGGATTTATGCCTTTAATGTCTACAAGCTTCCAAGCGATCGCATTTTTGTGTTTTTTCAAAAGTGTAACTAATTTTTCTTTTTCTAAGCTAGTTAATTTAGACGAAATAATTACAGGTGATTTACCATCTTTGTCTAGAAAAGCATATTCCAAACCTTTTGGGAGTTCTTTGAGCTCAAGAGGTGGGTCTTTAGGAGACTCCTTATTTGGTTGCTCATTTCGATCAAGAACTACAAAAGTTTGTTGTATGGCGGCCTCCTCTTCAACAAAGTGGTCAATCTCTTCACTTGTATCGGGTGGTTCATCTTCATCTTCAATTAGGGGGTCATTATTGCCGAATGGATATTTCATTGAACGCTCAAGATCGACACTTTTTTTAAATGCCCCTAATTGAATAGATAGATTGTTGTGCTTCCGGTTTTTCAAAGCTTCGTGGGTTTTTACAAAAGGTCGTCCCAACACTAGAGGAGCGTCATCAAGGATGACAAAGTCGGTTGGGATTACCAATTGATTTGTTTGAACCAAGACATCCTCAACTACACCGATTGATTTTATTACTTTTCGATTAGATAGAAAAATGGGTATTTGAAGTGGAGAAAAATCACTAATACTTAATTTTTCGAAAATGTAGTTTGGCATTATGTTAACATAAAGATCTTTATCAATTGTTACATTACTAATAAAGGAATTTTGAAAGAAACATGAAACCGGTGTAATGTTAATTTCAAATGGATCTTCTTTTATTAGCGAGGTTTGATCATTAGTTAATTTAATGCTTACCGTTTCGTCAATTTTAGTGCTAGTGTTTAACTCTTTTAAAAACTTAGCATGAGTGGGTACTAAACAATGATTTTCGAAAGAAGGTGACAAGAGATTAATTTCTTCAAAATTAGACTCTTCTTGAATTTTAACGTTGTCGAACTCACCCTTTTCGTTGTTTAACTCATGTGTCGGTTTCTCACTTATTTGTTTTTCCATTTTTACACTTTCAACTATCTCTTTTCTATTTAATTCTTCTCTCGCACGGGACTCCTCTTCCCTTGCGTGAGATTCTAATATGCAACGTTCGATAGTTTTAATGTGTTCTAATATCCTATCGGTCACTTCGGCTATAGAGTAAGGATCGGGATTTTCAAAGCTTGAATCCGGTTGTTCGATCCTTTGTTCCTCATAATACTCATAGGAAGTAGATGGTTCACACCATTGTCCTTCATTGTAAGTATATGATGGATAAGGGTCGTAATTTTATTTTTCATAATACTCATATGAGGTGGGTTGTTCATGCCATGGTTCCTCATAATAAGCATATGAAGGTGGAGGCTCATATATTGGTTTCTCAAAGTACGAGTATGAAGGCTCATACCTCGGTTCTTCAAAATATGAGTATGAGGGAGGAGGTTCATACCTTGGGTCTTCATAGGTTATGTATGAAGTTGGCCGTACCTGGGCTCCTCATATTATGTGTATGAAGTGGATGGTTGGAAATAGTCACAATATTGAACTGAGTGCGGGTCACCACAATTAGTGCAATACTCTTCCCTATACTCATCCTCCCCATAGGTGTAGTTGTAACCTCCTGAGTATTGATCCATGAGAATCACTCAGCAGACCACAACAAAGTCTCGAGATCAGAAAACAAAAATAAAAGTGGAAACAGAGGCTGGGCACGGCCCCGTGTTTAGTGAGCACGGCCCGTGTTCAGATTCTGTATCTGGGCGTTTTAATTAAAGTTACTGATTTCGTTGAGCACGGGGCGTGTTTGGTGAGCACGGCCCCGTGTTCAGGTTCTGTTTTTGGGTGTTTTTATGAAAAATATGCAGCACGGCCCCGTGTTCAGTGAACACGGCCCCGTATACAGGTTACTGTAAATGCAAAAACTAACTAAATGCAGAAAAATGCGTGCGTTTTAAAAATGTTTTTTGAAAAACTGATTAGGCCGTCGATTTTAAGCTTTCTTAAAATCCATGTGTCCCCGGCAACGGCGCCAAAAACTTGATGCGTGTGAAGTGTCGTATAGATTTAATGTATATTTTAAGCCCTTTAACAATTTTTAGTCAAGTTCTAAATTTATAAAACACGATATTTACTAACACTAAACACACATATGGGCAAGTGCACCCATCGTGAGCGTAGTATAGCGTTGGTAAGATACCGAGGTCGTCCAAGGACACAAGAGCTTTTAATACCGGTTTGTCCTCAACGTCTAATCAAATCAAAAGTTTAGAAAAAGGTTTTTAACTAGAAAAATAAAACTAACTAAAATGCTGAAAAATAAAATAAAAATAAAACAGATAGACAAGATGAATCACTTGGATCCGACTCGTGTTTAGTGCAACCTTTGATTATTTCCGCACTTTTGCACTTGTTAAGAGATTATCTTTGGAAGACAATTAATTAAGTTATCAATGCATATTATGGTAGGCCCCTCTTTTGAGGGTGACGTTACCATCGACTAAGTAGTCTGAGTCAGCAGGGATATAGTCCTAAGTAGCCGGGTTAAAGTTTTAATAGTAGCTTACATATGAGGGAATCAAGGAGTTCGGACCCCCGCCATCCAATACCCGTGAGTATTGAAGGAGATCCTACTAAAGTTGACCTAGGTCCTTGAAGGATTTATATCCTAAGCAAGGCAAGACTCTTACCAAACCGTTCCCTTAACCCCCGCAACCAGGTAGCCAACATACCTCCATATAGACCGTGGAGATATGAATGGTGAAAATCTTTTATTTTATATAGACAGTAAAATAATGCCAATACACCACAGACAAACGATAAGGAAGACTCACCTTCAACATAAGAAACTAGTTATTAAAGTCATTAATACATAACCAAATAAAAAGTGCGAAAATATTTAAAATAAAAAGTATTACACTAGACACTTGTCTTCACCAAGTGATGTAAGAGACTTAGGCAAACATGACCTTTGATTTTCAAGAACTCTTACGATCAATCTTGGATCCCGAGACTACTACACGCACTCTATGATGGATGATGGATGATGGTGGTGGATGATGGTGTTGTGATGGTGGTGGAGGGTGGGTGTAGTGTGAGAGTGGTGGTTTGCCAAGGGATGGTTTGCTAATGAGCCAAGCACCCCTATTTATAGCTTGAACAGGAGCTCGGACACGGCCCCGTGTCCGCTGGGCACGGCCCCGTGTCCATCCTCTTCTCTTTCTTCATTAAATGCAGTTTGTCTGCATTAGTTGACCACGTCCCCGTGTCCGCTGGGCACGACCCCGTGTGCAGAAGCGTATCTGTACTATCAAGATTTGTCAAGATTCTGCGAATCTTTGTCTTGACCACGGCCCCGTGTCCGCTGGGCACGCCCCGTGTTAGGAAATAGAAGCTTCTACAACTTTGTCTTTTCTGCAGACACTTGGGCACGCCCCCGTGCTCACTGAGCACGGGGCGTGTTCAGCCTCCTGTTTTCTTGTTTTTGCTTGGGAAGATGCTGTCGAGGGGTCGGGCATGCCACGTTTATTCCTTCTCTTATAATTATGTTAGATTTAGCTGCATTTTTGCTTCTTTTGTTCATTTGAGCTCATTTAATCCTGAAAATACAAAAGGAAGACAAAAGCACACTTTTTCCAACATTAGTACTAAAAAGGGTTAGTTTTATGCCTCATTTGATGTAATTTATATGTTGCATTTTGCACACATCAGCTATTTATAATAATGGAGTCCAAAATAGCATTTTACAGTGGTATTGATCCCTTCATGTCATGCATATATTCATCAAGAACAAAGCTCACATGATAACATATCACTGTTATCGGTTTCTTTTTCTTGAATATTTGTCCATCTCATTCAGTATAAACATATAGAGATACCCACCTCAGAGAAGAATTCATTCAGCGAAAGCTTTGCCATCTGTGGATTTTTAACTATTTTTTTGGCGTTTAAAGTAAGTGGTTTCTAGGAAACATGGCGTTTGTTTTTCTGGGTGTGATCAATTCATTGTGTAGAGACCTCTCTCTTATAGGAGTTTTTTTGCGCGTATTTTAGGCGGGATTTTTATTATAATAAATGATAGTAATAAAGTAACCATCTTTTCAGTTACTGTGTGTATTTACTGTTTTGTTCAGCTTTATTAGTTTTATGGTGATATACGTCCCATCTTCCAAGTTTGGCGTTTTTTTAATGGCGTTACGTAGACCAAGATGACAAAATACAATAACAGAGAAAATATTAAACAGGAAAGATAATTTTTATTATTTTTGGCGTTTTGTAGGCAATAACTTTTTGTAGTATTTTTTTTTTGGCGTTTTGAAACTAAATGGAGAAATATAGCATTTAATTATCTTAAAAAAAAAGATTACACAGAAGAAAACCAAAAAAAAAAAGTAAAACTACTCGTCAGAAGGTACTTTATCCAAGAAGTCTCCATCACTTCCGTCATCTTCTTCCTCAGAGTCTTCATCTAGACTTTCATCCATGTCATCACTTTCACTTTCATCGGCTTCTTGTTGTTGAAGATTCTGAAGCCTCCATTTGAACATGTCTTGCATCAACGCCATTTTTAAGTCCATGTCTGTGTTCAAACAAGTGGCGTTGTGCAATTCTTCCATGAACCCAATCCCCTGCTTTGTCATGATGTCTTCAAGCAGGTAGTCTTCCTGCTCTTCGCTATCATATATACCGGTCACCATGTCTGTTTCCTCATCAAAACGCCATGATGTTATGACTGGGTTCGATTTTCCATCTGCTTTACTTGGTCTAAATTTCCTTTTTAATGTTTTCATAAGCTTATGTGTTTCATGACATTCGTTATCCAGAGCGATTCCAAGCGATAGGATACCCCTCTGTACATCTTCTTCCATCTTCAAAATTTCTTTGATTGTCCTAACATACACCCTCCTTCTGTTGTCAAAACGTATGAGGAATCGTCTGATTCCCAGAGTGTGTCTCCACCAAACGATGGTTGCCGGTTTTTGACGTTTTGGTTAAACTTGGCGTTTTGGTAAAAGATGTTTTGCAGAATGATAGATTGAAGTGATTATGGAAGCGAAGTTTAATGCCGTTTATATAATGATGTTTTTGACGCATAATTTAGGAGGGAATTTCTTCTGATAAATGTTAGTAATTGAATTTCAGTTACTGTGTTGTTTCCTCTTCCTGTAATCTTTAACACGTTTTATCACTAATTTTTGGCGTTTTGTATTTAATGGCATTTTATTTGTTTTGAATGGCGTGTTATCATTTTTGTTGGCGTTTTCAGTTTGAGCGGTAAAAGACGCTTTTACCCTTAATGAAACGAGTCCACTTAATTGAATTGGTGTTATTTACGATAACGCCACCGCGCCAATCTAGTCCATAGATTGTTTTAATCTAACGATCCATAATCGTTCTCACTATTCTCACACTTTCCATGAGAACTCCTAATTCTCACGCGAGTTGGTGCACAATTTTTTGCTCAAACTTATATGAAAATATTATAAACACATCTGTAAAAAAATCAAAAAAAAAAAAAAAGAAATTGTCGAGTTAGTAGTTACGCCTGACATAAGTTTTGTTTATTCTCTGATGTAAATTTTGTTACGGCGATGAATTTTTTTTACACCTGATATAAATTTTTGGATGCAACATTTTTTTTATTGTTTTGCTAAAACAAATGATTTTTTAAAGATTTTTAAGAAAAAGATTTGGAAAAACCCTTTATACGGCCTAGTTCTCATGGTTCTCACAACTTAAGTTGGTTCTCATTTTAACCTTTCCCTGTATATATGTATATATATATATATATATATATATAGGATAAGGTTCATTTGAGAACCACCCTTATTGCGAGAACCAATGCGAACACAAAATAACATCTAAAAAATTAAAAAAAACACTATTTTTTTTTAATATTTTTTAAAAAAAATCGCTATATTTAGTTAGCAAAAAAAAAAACTTTTTTTTTCGACTAACAGTTATCCATGCACATGTGGATACGTATCATTACTTCGACAAATTCCATAATACGTTATCAGTAATAGACAATTGCACTTTAATTTACAATACTATCCGTAATACACTACTTTTTACATTACCAATATTCAAAATGCACATGTGCATCATTATGTATAACCATGATATAACGTGTTTTGATACAAAAAGTTTGTGATTTTGAATGGAGAAGTAGGTCCATATACATGTTTTTTGGTTAGTTATATCTAGTGGTTGATGGTTTGGTTATAGTTGTCAATTTATGATGTAATATGTTGATTGAATGGTATAAATGGTGTTGATATACATATAATAAAGTGAAAATATTGGTAATGGTATTGTATTATTGATGGTAGGAGGTAATGAAATTGTATTATGGATGATAGAAGGTAATGGTAGTGTCTTATGGATGATATGATAGATGAAAGGGAAAGCGTATTCAAAGTAGTGTACCAAAACACCTTATTTAATGTTGATACATATAGATGCACATGTGCATTTCTAATATTGGTAATGTAAAAAGTAGTGTATTACATATGGTAGTGTAAATGAAAGTGCAATTATCTAATATTTGTAATGAATTACGGAATTTGTCAAAGAAATGACAAAAATGCACATGTGCATGTTTGTGTATTATGGATGGAATGATAGATGGAAGAGAAAGTAATGTACCAACACACCTTATTTCATGTTGATACATATAGATGCACATGTGCATTTCTAATGTTGTTAACGTAAAAAGTAGTGTATTACACGTGGTAGTGTAAATGAAAGTGCAATTGTCTACTATTTGTAATGAATTACGGAATTTGTCAAAGAAATGATACAAATGCACATGTGCATGGATAACTGTTACTCGAATTTTTTTTTTTTTTGAAATTTTTTATATTATAAACGAAACATAGCGATTTTTCCAAAAGAAAATAGTAAAAAAAATTTTGGGTGTTTTTTAGATTTTTTTATGTATTACTGTTTGTGTTCACACTGGTTCTCGTGGTTCTCGCAATAAAGTGTGGTTCCTAACGGATCCTTCTCCTATATATATATATATATAGGGTCAAGATTTAGAGAAAACGTTCAAAAGTGTGAGAATGGAGAGAACGCTTATGGATCGTCAGATCAAAACAAACTATGGACTAGATGACGCGGTGGCATTTTCGTAAATAAAATCACTTTTATTAATCTGGCGCGCTTCATTAAGGGTAAAAGGGTCTTTTGACTTAACATAAAACCCCAAACTCACGCTATTAAAACCCACCTCAACACACATAGCACACTTCATCATAACATAACGCCATAGATATAAAACGCCAAACTTTGTCTGAACAAACAGTACTAAAACGACGGAACTTTATTATTGTCTATACCAGTGAACGGAACAAACACCATAGAGTATCTGCATATGAAAACGCCATGAGAAATGAAACAATAATAAAACGCCATTGAATATAAACTAGTAAAACGCCATTGCATGTTAATAAAACGCCATTGCATGTAAAATATAAAAACGCCATGCATGTGAATTAATAAAACGCCATAAACAAAGAAGTTGAATTATAAAAAAATACTTATTGGAACGATACGTGGCGTCAAACGAAATCACATCACCAAACACGTGGTATTTATGTTTGGCTTGATCGTTACACCAAAAAAGACCCTTCAAACGATTGTCTTCGTCTGTGATGTAATCATACGAGAAATTAGGCTGGGAATGTTTTTTTTTCATTCAAATGTTTCACAGCCATATCAGCGTCATATTCCCCTATGAACAAGTTAATTTGCCTCTTATAGTTCTTAAATTCAACTTTGCTTGCGCCCACGTCTTCAAAACCGCCAAAACAAGTCTTCATAACATTAAACGCTTTGACAGGACCCAAATTCACAATAAAAGTGGTTTTCATTTGAACCATCCCCTATATATATATAGGGAGCCGCTAAAATGGAAACCATCCCCAATTATAAGAACCGTGAGAAACACTCTCAACCAATTAGAATAAAGGGTATTTTGGTCATTTACTTCAAATGTCCAATCTCTCTCTCTCTCCATTAAAAGTCATCTGACTTTCTTGTCATCTCTCATTTATATCATCTCTCTCTCTTCATTTCATATTTTGAAGATATAATAGGATCTCTCTGTTCATATTTCTCTCATCTCTCCCCAAACCAGACATGAAACTCGCCGGAGAAAACCTAGCCGCCGGAGAAAACCATCACCGCCGCCCTCCTTCAAAACCTAATCGCCGGAGAAAACCATCACCGACGCCCCCTTTCTTATCCCATATTCAATAAAGAGAAAGACCCGGATCCGCTGATGCTTTGGATACAATAAAGACCCGGATTGATGAAGACCCATATTCAATGAAGAGAAAGAGGACGGCGGCGGCGGTGTTGCAGCGGCGGCGGTGTTGCAGCGGCGGCGGTGGCGTTGCAGCTCCGGCTGAGAAAGAGGACGAAGACGGTGGGATGCCTTTGAAGGGTGTTTCTCTCTCTAGTAAGATATGCTCTCTCTCTCATCTCTCTCTTACCGAGGAGAGAGAAAGAGGACGACGGTGGGGAGGTGTTGGTGGGGAAGACGTTGGTGGTTGGTGATGGTCGGTGGCGGAAGACGGTGATGGGGGTGGGGTGTTCGGAAGTCGGTGCTGGTGCAGGTGGTTGGTGGGGGTCCAAAGGTTCGATCTTCTTTCTATTGTTTTTGCAATCACACAATTTGTTTTTGAATAAGTTTTGATATTTGGGTCTCATCCATCCTGATGGGTCTGTACAGCATGTTTGTTTGATTATGTTTGCTGGTTTTTCCTTTGATTTGGGTATTCTATATGAAATGGGTGTTGGATGTTTATATTAGAGATGCTTGATGGGTCTGTACAACATGTTTGTTTGATTTTGTTTGCTGGGTTTTCCTTTGATTTTGATATTCTATATGAAATAGGTGTTAGATGTTTTTATTAGAGATGCTTTTTGTGTGCTTCTGTTGGCCGGCTTCGATGTCGACTGTTTTTATAGGTGACCAATTTTGCAAGCGGTACCGATGGTGCCCGGTGGTGCCCCGTTGTGCCGATCGAAACTTTTTTTTTCCGACAATTGACATTGACGATGGCGTTCTAGGCAGTGATGATGCAAAAAAAACCCGCATATTTTGATGACGATGGCGCGGCAAGGATGGTAGAGGATAGGTTTTTGAACGTGCAACCCCACTTTGCAGCCTCTGATTATCGAAAAATCTGAGCCAAACCCCGTTTTTTTTCGAGATACACATTGTTTTGATGTTGTTGGTTTTTTATATTTTTCCCCAGTCGATGATGATAATAATCAATCTGAGACACCTACCGAGTTTGCGATTTCTGGGTGCGTTCGTTTTGCGTAAAAAAGTTTTTGTGAAAAAAAAAGTACACCGTAAACTTTTTAACGTAAAACGTAAAAACGTAAAAAGTTTAACGTAAAACGTAAAACATAAAAAGTTTAACGTAAAACGTAAAAAGTTTAAAAAATGTGTAAAAAAATCTGAAATTGAAAATGCTTTTAATAAAAAAATTATGTTTAAAAAATAAAAACTAACATAATAATACAAAAAAGTAATAAAAAACAATAAATACAAAAAGACAAAATAGAGTAATTTTACTAAACTACCCTTTTGAATTAAAATATTAAAGATATAATAAGACAAAAAAATATTTAATTGTTATGAATCATTGCAATATTGGATGACAACTAGATTCACAGTAAAAGCTCACAGTAAAGGAAATAATTCATTCGAATTATTGACACAGTAACTTCAATAATTCGTTCGAATTATTGACGCATAGTACAATATAGTTTCTTTCTTCTGTCTATATAAACTCATGTAATATTATAGTTTTGGTGTACCAAGAAATATATATAAGAAATCATCTGAAAATTCTCTCTACTTATCTTCTATATTATTCAGCTTTTAGGCTAGTTTATAACACGTTATCAGCACCAGCGCTGTCAACCAAGCAAATCAACAAAAGCAAATGAGCTATTACCATACTCAATGTAAGAATTTGATATATTTAAATATATACATATATATAGGTTGAAAGCCTAAGGGTGCACCAGTGAGTTGTAAAACCATACACCTTTAGGATGATCTTTTAGATCCCGTTTCTCCTTTATATATATGTATCCTTATAATATAGTTCTGTGATAAATTAAAATTAGTACATGGGACCTATTGCTCTGGAGATATAATATTTATGGGACTACTAACATTTATTTATGTACCTAACATTTTTGTTTATGCATCTAATATTTATTTTATGCAATATAACATTTACTAGCTACAGTGAACTGTTTCAAAACGTATCATGGAAGCCTTAACCAAACGTATGGTGTAAGCTTAAATTTTCTTATCTATATAAAAAAAACTCACTACTCGAGCTAATCTACACATAAGCTACAACTTCTGATATAATTCAACTCATACCTAAAATAACCCGTACCCAAACTTTTCTTTATTTCAACAAAACCAAATATTCAAATGGCAAATCTTCCAGTAGCATATGCTGAATCTTCCAATGCAGCAAACATTCATCGATTCCTTCGGTTTACTGATTTACCCAATCGTGAGAGGTATCAAAAACTAAAGAATCTTGAAGTTTTTTCTATTAGCGGTATTGATTGGTATCAAATGGAAATGTTTGATCCAAGTGGTTTACTGGCGAGATTACTACCACGTAATACGCCCTGGCGTCGTTTCTTCGACATCCTAGAACCGTCATACGATGAACTTGTATATGAGTTCTTGTCCACTTTCTATTTCAAATATGATAAAAGTCTTACCGAGGAATCTATTCATTTTCGACTTTGTGGACAATCTCATAATATGTCATTAACAGAATTCGCAGTTCATCTGGGCATATATACAGATGAAGAAGTTAAACAACCTATTTTTACGGAGGCATCAACCTCTTATTCCTCTGAGGAAATGAAAGAATATTGGCTAGACCATTCATCGAAAAGTGGTGTAACAATAATAATTCTATGAAATTCACAGACCCTCGTTATCAATATATGCACCGTGTTTTAGCCAACACTATCACGGGGCGCAAGAATAATCAACATAGGGTTAGTGCTACCGACCTTTTCTATCTGCATAGTATTTTTGAGCAAGTTCCTTGTAATATTGCCCACGAACTTGCTACATATCTTTTAAATCAACAATCAAATCCTCCGAGAAGTCTCATGGGAGGGACAAAAATAGCAAAATCATTAGGTATCTTAAGTAATCAGATTATCCAAGGATTATCCCCACCAAAGGCATATGGGATTGTAAATTTTAACACTGTTAGGCTAACCCCTATTCATAATTATACACTAAATCAACCATTCCAGTCGGAGGAAGCTCATGTTATCTTAGAAAGTACCTCAACACAAAATTTACTACAATCATTGTTGTAGCTTCCTCAACCGTCTTTTTATCGATTTGATCTGCAACCACAGCTGCCACCCGTACAAGAACATATTACAACTAACCTATCTCAACCACTAGCACCGAACATTTTACAAAACATCTCACCCTTAGTTTTCGAGGAAGATTCAATGATGCAACAAACTTTGTTTGATGAAAACATGATATTCCAAGAGCAGTTAGCATCAGAATCATTTTTGCAATCACCATTACCGCAACAGTTTTTCCAATCACTATTAAACAAAGTAGAACAACAACTACCACCAATTAATATAACAGAACCTTGTACGGTACCTCAAATGAATCTACCTTCAGATTCAATAGGAGTTGAAGTGGCTAGGTTAAACGGTCAGATTCGATTTTGTCTAAACAAATAAAACGGCTGACATAAAGAAATAAATGGTTGGAAGACATGCTAAAACAAATAGCTAATAGTATGCAACTAACTCTACCACCTTCACCACCTTATGATTCTGTGTCTGAATTTGATTCATTATATGATTAATTTCAAATGTAAGTTTGTTCACATCATAATAGACTATCAAATTATTATGATTAAATTGTTTAATACATACATTCTATTTTGTGTTTTTACCTACAAGTAATACATATATGATCATAAATAAGAAGTTTATGAATCATAATCAGTTTGGCATGACCGGTTAGACCACACCGAGTAAAATAATAATGTGAAATGTATTGAAGAACTAACAGATCCTTCCAGAAAATTATAAAATGTAATTTTTGTTCTCAAGAAAAGTTAATCAATGAAAGTAGGGTGTGAATCCCTAAGTATTCTGGAATAAGCAAAGGATATACATATCCAACATGATACCATTTAGTGTTTTAAAAATCGATGCATCATCTAAATGGTTATCAAATCCACAACCTAAAGTTTTTTGTGATTAAGGCTTAGCTAATGTGATAGCAAGCATATTATTCCAGATTGATATAATGATTTTGATAATAAATCAATTTCACATAATGATCATTGCAATACACATAAAACTTCATGTATTTTATACATGATTTATTGAGACAATCACTGGATGTGTTTGCTAAGTGTATGATCATGAGAGCAAAAGTTCATGTATCAATTCATATAATGCCAATATATTGTAATATTTTCTCCCCATTATAATTGGGTTTTGGTCAAAAACCAAATATGTCCATTCTAAGATTTTGATTGTGCGATATATATTGAAATTGATCAGCCACGACGCACTAATATGGGACCTAAAAAGGTGATTGGGAATATAGTGTAACATTACCATTTTTATCATACAAGAATTATAGGTTTGTTTAAATTTATTAGCCACTAGTAACTAGTTTTATTTTTAATATAATTATTCGACCCAAATAGTTTTAAAACTATTTTATATATAGTTGGTTGGAATGTTATACTAATTAATTTGCTTGTATATGGGTGACTTTTCTATTAAAATAAAAGTGTACAAAAACTTATATTATTAAACGGGTAGACGACGGGTAAATTAAATGTTAGAAATATGAAGTACCTAGACAGGCCTAGGAACCGTCTAATAATTAAATTATAAAAATACATTGTATTTGGACCTACTCCGTTTTTAATGAAACTTGGTTCAAAATGTAGATACAAATATTGTCATTCTAATGACGTATTTATTGTTTTATAAAACGTTATATTTTATAAGTTATAAGCGCCAAATAAGTGAAGCAGTTAAATTAATTATAATATATAATAAAATAATAGAAAATAATAATAATAATAAACTAATATGAAAATGTGGACGTGGACAGATAACTATCAACATTTGAATTGAAAACCAAAATCTATTGTGTGCATTTAATATGTATATATAGGTGTCCTTGGAAAAAAAATATAAAATAAAACAAAAATAAAATAGAATTGTGAACGTGTCTTCTCCATAGATAGGGAGAAATCAAGTCATCCCTTCCACCTTTATTATATATACAAAGCAATAGCAGGCAACTTTGTTCCCATCTCTCTCGAACTCTCTCTCTCATCCATATTCTTTTTATGTTTCCCCTATAATAATAATAAAGCCCTGACCAATTTTAAGTGTTTTAACTCCCGATCACCGCTACCCTTTCCGATTGATCTGGAGCCCCATAACGCATGTCAAGGCTCTGCCCGACTAAGTTCGTTTGGGTTCGGTCTCGTGACATAGGGATAAGGTTGAATTAGGGGTACTATACTTAACACGAGTGCAAATATATATATACATATATATATATATATATATTTTTTTAAAATAGCTCAGAAGTTATACCCAAGATTCTACCAGGAGGCTTTCTAGTTGAACCCTAAAGTTACAAAGTGAGTCATTCTCCTTTTTATCACCTTTTTGTGATACAATTATATTTAAAAATGCTTTCCAAAATCCTACATGTTTATCAGTTATACTTACAGTGATTAAGTTTTTATATTCTGCAATAGTTGCCTGTATTTGGGGTTTTTATACATTACTTGACCCTCGTTACCATTGGCCAAAAAGTTAGCCAATAGTAACATGACCACAAGCACGGGAGGGAAATTGTGCCCCAGTGGCCATAGCCTATAACTAATATTATTTTTACATTAAATAATTAATAAATTTAAAGTATGATTGAAATAAATCTAATTGGTGTGTATATAAAAAAAATAGAGCTTTATTAATCATTACTAAAATATATATTAAAGGAAATATATTTAATAAACCTAAATTACTATTAACATTATAAAATAATGTTTAGTCAATAAATCCGTTTTGCGAATTTTTTTGTATTCCTAAAAATCTAAATGTACCAGTATCTTATATAAGATTAATTGCCGTTAAAACATGAACAAATAGTCTGAATGTACCAGTATCCTATTTTCTTATGTCAATCAAAGTACTTAACATAGATAACACATAATTGTAAATTATTAGAATATTTGTGACATAATATTTATTCTTTCTTGTTTCATTCCACGTCAATCATGCATGTATGACTTCATTTAATTATACTATAATAAAATATGTTAAATATAATATATTCTACTATGCTAAGTTTATCTTTTAAATCTTAGTCACGTTAATATATTAAATAATAACTTCACAATTACTTAATTAATATATTATATTTGATAAAGTTATAGCTATTAGTTGACAGAAAATGATATATTTCATTTTCTGGACTAATTGGTTTTGTACCATAGAAAATATATTTGACATAGTAATGTCATAGGACGCTACTAAATTCAGAGTTACTAGTTGAGAGAATGACCAACAGTGATATGACCAGAAATATGGCCAGAGTCACTAGTTGAGAGAATGATCAACAGGGACATGACCAAAGGCACTAGTTGAAAGAATGATCAACAGTGTTATGACCAGAATCACTAGTTGAAAGAATTACCAATAGTTATATAACCACAATTACTAGTTGAGAGAATGATCAACAGTAATATGACCCGAGTCACTAGTTGAAAGAATGATCAACAGTGATATGACCACAATTACTAGTTTAGAGAACAATCAACAGTAATATGACCTGATTCACTAGTTGAAAGAATGATCAACAGTGATTTGACCACCGTCACAGGAATCGCCTAGTGACCAATGTAATAGTAAGATATACTAAATATCTATTACTTGATAAATTCACTATTGGACGAAAGTTAGCCAATGAGTGATATGACCACCGTCACATCGGAACTGTCACCATGTGACAAATACTGATTGAGTTGGGTAAATATAAATAAATATAAAAACCTTGATGCTGTAAAGTATAACAATATATTTTATAAAAATAGAAAGAACTCGCCAGTATTTATTACTGATAAAATATTTTCAAAATGTGTTTCAGGTAAAAGTAGAAGCCAGCTATGGAGCACTGAAAGCTTAAATAAAGTGGCTATAATAAAAGAAGAAAATTATGTTTTATTTATTTGGGTTTATCCCTATAAAAACAATTGAATGAAATATGGGTTTTAGCCCATTTGTTTAATATTAAAAGTTTGGTGTTTTACAAACTCTGAAATCATTTCCCAACTACGGTCCTGATGAAAATTTTTCCGCTGCGTATAATAAACACCGATACCATCTAGCTGGTTCGCGGCACCCGCTCCCAAGGTGGGTTCGGGGGCTGTGACGTATAGCATTTAACGAAAGAGTTATTTATGGTTCAGTTTATTAATATCCATCTAAATGGACTGACATTCCCAACATTAGGGGAAGATAAAAGCAGTTGAAAAAGAAATGAGTTGAAATAAATTATCATTGATCCTTAAAACTGAAAACATGAACTACGGGTTCAAAGAACAACACATTTGGAAAATAAATCTATTACCAGACGTATTTACTTACCAAAATAAAGTAACAAGCTAAGTCATATATATCAACCGCTAATGCTCCAATTAAGATGAGTGTCCCAGAAGGACAACCACATATTTGTGATGGGTCTATTTCATGTCTAATGCGTGGTAGACTAATCGATTCCAATAATAAAATTCCTCGAAAGTTGGAGCAAGTAATTAAGATGGTCAAGTCGGGGTTATATTAAAAGGGTCTCCTGAAGAGACATTAGACATGATGGTTCTAAAAGAACCTCAGGTACCTTAAAATAAAGAGATCTCATTATATTGTATCATGTCTATGAAATATATGGAATCCAAACAAAATCGACGTCGTCATACTTTTGTATATAATATAGCGCTTGAAATGTTGAGGATCAAAATTTAAGATCTGCCTTTGAGAAATGATTGGCCAAAACGAAAAGACGCAAATGAGGCAGAGTTGAATTCTCTATTGAAATGGAAAGTTTTTGGACCAGTAGTCCATACAACAAATGTTGTAAAACATATTAGAAACAAACAGGTCTTTTATGCGAATCAATAAATGAAAAGCAAATGGTATAAGACAAAATTGGTGGCACAAGGATTTCGCAAAGACCTAATATTGATTATGAGGAATCGTATTCTCTGGTGGTGGATATAATAACTTTCCAATATCTGATTCGTCTGGTAATATATTAAGAAAAAATTGACATGCAGCTTATGAATATTTATATATCATGTGGTACTACAAAATACATAAAAAAAATAAATGCATGAAGCAATAATTTCAAAACCTGTAAATACATCTTCTTAAAGTAATAAAGATTGTATGGACTATAAGATGAATATGGTATAACAAACTTTTTAATGAAGTTAGAAAAGATAAATGCATACGGTATAGTTGGACTATATATTTTTCTTTGGAAAACCGTATGAGGTTTTATAACTATTAAAACATATTAACAAATCAAATATGAAATACAAATTTATGCCTTGATATACAAACTAGCATTTGCATCATTATCCATAAATTATTACACATATAGAGAATGATGGATTATATTGATATAATTTTGCTAGTTATACATTACCATCTGTATCATATTACTCGTGTACAAAGAAGAGATAATATAATCGGATGTAATAAATTAACATCTAAGGTATGAAAGATAAAAAAATTTATATTACTAACCTACCAAAACAAGTTTTGTTAGCTTTGTAAATGCAGGGAATGCAACAACATATAGTTGTGGATCATATAGTATTTGTTTACATAAAGCACCAGGAATCTCATATAAAGACCATATAACATTGATCAACACAAAGGACTATACACATCAAGGAATGAAGTGGCAAAATATTAACTAAAAGATATACGCAAAAGGATTAAACGATACATAATGAAATCAGGGGGAGTATTACAAGTTGCACTCTTATATACCACCAAGATTTTTTTTGAATATACTCGAGACTTTATTAAAGACAATCAAGTCGAGATGATATATGTCCAATCCAGCAACAATTCAACCGATCTTTTCACAAAAGCACTACCTACAGCAACTTTCAGGAAACACGTTCATGATATTGGCATGCGTCACGTACGGAGAATGTGATACCTTACAAATTGCAACTTGAGGGGGAGCTATAGACTGCACTCTTTTTCCCTTAGCTAAAGTTTTTTTTTTCCCACTGGTTTTTCTTTAGCAAGGTTTTTAATGAGGCAGTACTTAATTACCCCAAAGTTTGCAAAGTGTCATCCAAGGGGGAGTGTTATGAATCATTGCAATAGTGGATGACAACTAGATGCACAGTAAAAGCACACAGTAAAGGAAATAATTCATTCAAATTATTGACACAGTAACTTCAATAATTCATTCGAATTATTGACGCACAGTACAACATAGTTTCTTTCTTCTGTCTATATAAACTCATGTAATATTATAGTTTTGGTGTACCACGAAATATATATAAGAAATCCTCTGAAAATTCTCTCTACTTATCTTCTATATTATTCAGCTTTTAGGCTAGTTTATAACATATTATTTTTAAATACTTTTAATCTCATCCATCCATTTTCTTGATCTAATGGCTAGAAAGTGGTTCTTATGGTTCTTACAACTGGAGGTGGTTTTTATTTTAGCGCTTATATATATATATATACTAGTCGTTTACCCGCGTGATGCGGCGGGAAACATATCACTTAGGCTGGTGAGTTTAGGGCTATGTACGAGGATGTAGTTTCCGATGTGGCGTGCGACGACGATGGTGGCAGTGTAGCAGAACGTGAGGGTCGGTTGCGTCCTTCTTCAGTGGCGGAGAATCAGCGGTGTGCCGCGATTGGTGGACTAATTCCAGAAAGCTTCAATTTTCTTGTTTCTTGTCTCGCAAAGAAGAAAGAGAGAGAGAAAGTCTAGGGTTTTTTGCAATTTTGAAGAGAGAGAGAGAAAGCGGTTGCAAGAGATGAGATTGAGATTTGAATGGAGAATGCATTGAGATTTGTTTAGTGCCCAATGTTTTGAAATTTGAAATCCAGCTCATTTTCATGTGAGTGAGGGTATTATTGGAAACTTGAATCACTTTTGATATTCATGTGCTTTAAACACTTGTACATCATGCATTAAAGGTATTTTAAGGGAAGTGACAAATTACCTTAAGTAGTCCTTGCAATATGCTTTATAATATAGTATAGATTAGCTATATATTAATAATAGAATCTAATGAATAATACTTTTAATATTATAATAATTTAATTTAATTTAATGTAATTGCCAACTTCCTTCAACAGGTATGTCAATGGTACAAACTGTTCGTCGTGTGAATACTGATTTACCTTTTTCATTGTAGATTAGTAAAAGAATATTCAGTAATTAATTTGCAAATCACATTAATTCGAATATTAAGTGTTCTTAAGTCGAGCTAAGCTATTAGCCAAGATTTCCCCTTTTGGTTTCTTGACATCTCTTACTAACTTCTTCACATGCGCAATGTATCCATCAACATCGAATTTTCTACTGCAACCTGCATAGGTCATGCTTCTTATTTTCCAATAAACCGGTCTCTCTTGAAACCCCTACAACAAAATAAAGAATGCACAAAGAAGAAAAATGATATAAAATCAATAAATTAACAGATTATATTCAACTTTATAAGTATAAACAGCTAACAAAATACAGACATTGTCGTGTACACCACAAATGGACCACATTATGCCAGCGTATCCGTTCGGATCTCTCCCATCAATATGATACTGTGAACAAATTCATTTATAAAATAGTCAAATTTTGGTAGTGGTGGCGACAATTTACAACACGGTACTTGTTTTCCGTTAGTTTATCAATCGTCTTGTGATATATTGTATAGTATTTAAGTTTGTTTTCTTATTCGTGGAATATATTATGTAATATGTTATAGCTCAATTGAGTTAACTTATCAATAGACATGCGTATTTATTCTTATATAAATCTGAAATAAACACATAAATAGACGTATATTTTTATCAAGCAATTAAGGAATAGTCTTCTTTCATTGGTGACCAACCGTATGAGACATGAATAGTCTCGTTTATATTTTATTACATTTATTTATGTGGTAGGAGACATGAGATAACTACAAAATTGAAACTCTGGAATGCTATGGTTACTTCTGAGATGGACTAATTGAATGGATAGATGATGGATCCCATGGGTATATTTTTGTGTACACATGACTCTAATATTGGTCTAGGCCTACAAAGAAAGAGCCATTCATTTTTAAGAACTATGTTTTTTCATAAGTTCTTTTGCTTAAATCAAAATCATACTCATCAATTTTAAGGATAAGAAGTTACTCATTTAAACTCAAAAGTCAAATTCGTTCTTTTTGGGCTGAATGAAATGTTTAGCTCAATTACCAACTTTATACTTACAAATTTGAAAAATCATGAATGAATATGTATTTGGTGTGTATTAGTGTTTTTTTACTTACCCTCCCCTCCACCTCTTAAGAATGTAGTGTACTTTGACTTTTGAAAGTAAAAAAAGCCTAATTTTCAACTTACAACAACAGTGTGACTAAGATTTTCAGTAAGGACTATTGAAAGTAGTGTAAGATTTTCAACTTACCCAGAAATCTTAGATCGCTACATTCAAATGGGTTGATATTGATAATATTTCAAGGATTCTGGGTTGTAAATGGGCAAGTGTTAGAACGGGTCAGAATGGCATATACCATTTTGTTAACATCTTCTAAACACCGAGTGTGTTGTTGAGAATTTGTGAACTCGTTGAAATGGTCTCTTACTCTTAACCCATAAATCAACACATAACAATGATACAGAGAGAGATGAACTACATATCAAACAGATACAAAGCTAAAATCACCTAACTCCAGTTGCAGCCCAGAGTTCTGAGTGCTGCCCCAAAACTACCATATTCCGGTGGTTGCCAGAACTTCCAATCGCCGCCCAAAAAACCACCATATTCCAGTGGCTGCCTGAACATCCGACCGCTATCAACATTATTGAAGAAACATTGGTTCAAATGATCGGAATCAAGTGGACCAGGGGGTTTGGATCTGCATAAAACGGGCGAGTCCTCTCGTTTGATTCAAGGTTTGGCTGATCTTCTTCTTCGAACGGTAACTGCAAAACAAACAGCCGTTAGACTCGCCACGGGGAGAATGGGGGTTCTCTCTGTGACCACCCTCCGGCGTGAATAAGTACAGGTTTCAGTGAAGAAGAAGAAGTATTAAAAGTAAAATGAGTGTAACTTGAAGAATGATACATGAGTTGTCTTATTTATAACCGAATTTTGGGCGAGAAAGTCTGTTGACGGGAGAGATAACGGAAAGTAATTTCCATAAGCGGTTACTTTCCTTACCGTTAATCACTAACGAGGTGCATAAGCACATGGATAGTGGGCATGATCGACGGCTGGGGAAATGCCACGTGAAAAGTGGGCAAGTGTGGATCTTTCTTCAATTTAGTGCCATCACCGTGACCTTGGGGGGGTACTCAGGATGATGCCACGTGGACATTCGGTTATAACCGAATGGTGGTGCATGATGGAGTCTTTCTAGAAGGTTTACAGCTGTAATCCTCTATGCCTCGGCTTCATGTTAATTCTGTTGTAACAGAAAAGTTGCTTTCTGTTTAAGTCTGGGAGATATTCGCGCAGGGATGTTGTTAGGGCTTTATCCTAATTGTTCCGTTGCGCAAGGATACATTATTCGATTTTCTCGGCGCGTATATGTTAAACGCTGTTTCTTTAAGTTCTTTCTTTAGAACCAATGCACCGCCGCGCAAGGTTCTCTTAAAGAAAGTCTAGTGTGGTGAAGTTGTGGTATGGTCCTATGCGTCTGCGCAAAGTTTTTGGGACCTTACCCCTTCAAGTCCCCCCAGTCTAGTGTTGCTCTTATGCAAATAAGTGGAGCACTGGACTATAAGAGATGGGTGTTTTTTGTTGTGTGGATTTTTTGGCGTGAAAAGTGGGGAATCCTTTTGTAGAAGATATGCTCTTAAGTTGGAATGATCACTGTGCCATAGTGCACGTTTTCTAGCTTGACTTTGATGTGACATGGGCCATGTGTCATAGGCTAGAAAGTGACTAGTCACTTGTCCAATTGCCTGCTGATTGAAACTGCAGCTCTTGGAAAATGTGCAGATGTTTGATTCTGTCAGTAGTTACTTAATGAAATCGATGATTACTGTGCCGCCGTTTCAGAAAGTGGCGATTTGACACTAATCATTATGATTTCTTACACTTCTCTTAAGTATGCTGACGTTAACGCGTTTTTAGCTTTATATTTATGTATGTGTTAGCATTTTCTTTACCATATTTAGTAGATATGAGTACGAGTCGAAAGTACCGTTCATAGAGAGTGTCAGAAATTTTTAAGACTCTAGACGCTGCTGACGATATGCTTCCTCTTAGAGGGTCAACACCGGAGAAGGCTGTTGGAATTGAAGGGTTTTCCGGCCCTGCGTTTCGCCCCTGCCAAAGCAAAGATGGTATCCCCTTTTCCACTGGGTTTGATGAGAATGCAGGTGTTACACGATTGTTAGCAAACGTTTTGATGCAGTCTTTTCCGTCTGATCGAAGAGGTCGGTGCTCGGTAGTGTATAAGCGGCGTCGAAATGGACGACCTTCTGCAATTTCAGCCTAGGCCCAGATGATGACCCCTGCTGCCGGTGACGAGGAGGGTGAGAACCCATGGGTCGTTGACCCTCATCCTCTCGAGTGGTATGGTGATGCACTGCATACCCCTTTGGAAGTGTTGGCCATGTTCCCAGATGCCTAGTTTATTTTGTATGTTTTTGTAAATATTGTTCGATGCACTGTTGTGCTCATATACTTTTGTTCTTGTGTTTTCTGCACAAGTGGCTTTTTTGATGCACTGTTGTGCATGTATATTTTTGTTAATGCATATGTTTGTGCAAGTAACTGTGTCTAATATGAGAAATGTTTGAATTACAATGTCTTCCATGTGTACAATTACTTTGTTTAGGTAAAGCGAATAAAGATGGTATAAAGCTCATGTGTGAACGTGGGTCTAGACTGTATGCGGGGCTTGTACCGGTGGACAGTTCATGAGACTTGTAAAGTGTTACCATAGTGTTTTCGCGCTTACCAAAAGAAATTACATGCATTTTGTAATAAACAATAGAAAGTAATAGAAGTAAACTTTGAATTTGATTGGATAAGGCGCAGGGGCCAGTAGATGCAAAGTAAATAGATAAAATAATTATGCTGCCTGCGTAGTCGTTGGCTGTAATGCTGGATGGATGAGTTGGTTACATATAACACCTGCGCAATTGTTACGCATTCCAGGTGCGTGGTACGTCCGTTCCATCGAGCCTTTTTAGGGTATATGTGCCTTTACCCAGGACTTCATGAATGACGTATGGTCCCTCCCATTTGGGCCCAAGTTTTCCTGGTTTTTCTGCATTGGACGCCTTATTGTCTCGCAGAACAAAATCCCCTAGAACAAAAGTGCATACGCGCACCCGAGCATTATAGTATTTCTCCAACTTTGATTTGTACCTGGCCTCGTTGATGGCTGCATTTTCACGGCTTTCTTCAAGAAGGCCCAGATCAATTCTGTGTTCTCGCTCGTTGTCTTGCTTTCCCATGGCGATCATTCTTGGTGATGGGAGATCGACTTCCGCTGGGATTACCGCTTTTGAACCATAGAAAAGACTGAATGGAGTTTCGCCTGTACTGGTTTTCGGCATAGTGCGGTGAGCCCATAAAATGCTCGGGAGTTCGTCTACCCATCCCCTGCGCGCGGTTCCCAGCCTTGCTTTGATGCCATCCACTATTTGCTTGTTTATGCTCTCGACTTGCCCGTTCGCTTATGGGTGCGCCACAGAGGCGAAGCTGTGTTCGATGTTCATCTCTTTAAACCATTTTTGTAGATCTTCTGATTCAAAGTTTGTACCATTGTCGGAAATGATACGCAATGGTAATCCAAATTGGCAGTTAATGTGCTCCCAAATGAATTTTCGGACCACCATTGTAGTAGTTGATGCGAGAGCCTTTGCTTCTACCCATTTAGTAAAGTAGTCTACTGCTACTATTATAAACTTTACTGCGCCGAGCGCGTCAGGGAAAGGACCGACTAGGTCGATGCCCCATTGTTGGAAAGGCCAAGCTGATGTGATTGGGACCAGAGGGTTCTTTCGGTGGAGCGTCTTTGGAGCGTGGAGTTGACATGACGTGCATTTGCGCAACAGTTCTACTGCATCTACATGCATACCGGGCTAGTAGTAACCTGCACTCATTATTTTTGCAACCACCATGCGTGGGCCTGCGTGAATTCCACATAGTCCCTCATGAATTTCCCGAACTAAATACTGCGCATCGGTCTTGTCCACGCATCGTAAAAGAGGACCCATGTATGACTTGCGGTATAGGATACCGTCTGCCATTTCATAGTTTATCGCTTTGTGCTGGATTTTCCTAGCCTCCGCCTTCCCTTCCGGAAGAATTCCGTGTTGCAAGTATGTAATGGTTGGGGACATCCAAGATGGATTCCCGACTTTTATGATATTTACTTGCCTCAAGGGAACAGACGGATTAGATAATACCTCTATGCGGACTTCTTTCGCGAGGTGTTTGAAGCTTGTAGCCGCCAGTTTGCTTAGCGCATCTGCGTGTTTTTTTCGCTTGTGTTGATGTGGACTATCTTGAAGGTTTGAAACTAGTTGATAAGGATTCTTGCTTGCTCCAAATATAGAGCCGTGGCTTCGCCTTTAGCGTCGTAATGGCCATTGACTTGTTTTGCGACTAATTTAGAGTCGACATGCGCTTCGAGGTTCTTTGCTCCCATTTTGAGTGCCAAGCGGAGACCTGCGAGGAATGCTTCGTACTCCGCTTCGTTGTTAGTGCTTTTGAAATCCAAGCGAATTGCGTATGTGAGCTCATGGTTGTCAGGGCTAACTAGACGAAGACCTGCGCCTACACCATCGTCGTTTGAGGCGCCATCTGTATGTAATGTCCAAACCCTATCATCGAAGACTGGAGTAGGATTTTGGATTGCCTCGCATTCCAGGATTTTATCGATGGGGACTTCGGTAATGAAGTCTGCCAAGACTTGTCCCTTAATAGATGGTCGAGGTTTGTACAAGATGTTGTATCCTCCTAACTCGATAGCCCATTTGGCCAACCGCCCCGCGACATCTATCTTAGACAAGATTTGTCCTAGATGGTAGTTTGTAAGGACGGTGATAATGTGGCCAGAAAAATATCGTCGCAGCCTTCGTGATGCGTGAACCAGCGCAAGGACGAGTTTTTCCATGATAGAATAGCGTGTCTCTGGACCGGTTAACATTTTGCAGATGTAGTATATCGGAGTTTGAACGCCATCCCTTTCTACCATTAGTATCGCGCCGACTGCCACTTCTGCTGAGGACAGATATAGGATTAATGGTTCGTCTTTCCGTGGTGCTGTTAAGGTTGGTAACTGGATCTGACATTCCTTTATTTGTTGGAAAGCTTTCTCTGCTTCTGGTGTCCATTGGAAATGACTCTTTTTGACGCAGTTGCGCAACGTGCTGATGAATGGGTAAGATTTGGCAGCGTGATATGCCAGAAATCGGTTGAGCGCTGCTAATCGACCAGCAAGACGTTACATCTCTTTGACTGTTGTTGGTGATGGCATCAGTTGAATGGCTTCTACTTTCTCTGGGTTGACTTTGAAGCCGTCTCTGGTTACTATGAACCCTAAGAATTTGCCCTCCTCCATTCCGAATGAGCATTTTGTTGGATTCAGCTTCAAGTTAACTTTGCGCAGGGAGTCAAAAGTGCGCTGAATGTTTGCAAGCATAGACTCTTCCTCTTGGCTCATGATAACGAGATCATCCATGTAAACTTCGACTGTTACGCCAATATCGTCTCCGAAGACTCTATCTATCAGACGTCGATAAATGGCTCCCACGTTGCGGAGGCCAAAAGGCATTTTTGTGTAGCAAAAAATACCTTTGTCTGTGCGAAAGGCCGTTTTGTCTTCGTCTTCCTCCTTCATCTGCACTTGATGGTATCCTTTATAGCAGTCTAAGAAACACTTCCAGCGGAAGGATGCTAACGAATCCACTTTCTTGTCTATTTCTGGGAGGGCGTAACAGTCTTTTAGACAGGCTTTGTTGAGATCTTTAAAATCGACACACATGCGCCACCCGCCGTTATTTCTGCACCATCTCTGGGTTGGCTACCCAAGTTTGATATTGCACCTCGCGCAGGATCCCAGCTTGAAGTAATTCGGCTACTTGTTCGTTCATTGCGTTTGCTTTTTTTGTACTAAGACTGCGCTTCCCTTGCTCGACTGGTTCCGCGGAGGGTTGGATATTTAAGCAGTGATGTGTTACCTCTCTTGGTACTCCAGTCATGTCTGCTGGAGACCAAGCGAAGATATCCATATTGTTAGATAGGAGTTCCTTTAACTTTGCACGGATTGCCGGCGAGATGGCGTGTCCTAACAATATGGTTTGTTCAGGATATTCTTCGTTGAGGACCCATTTTTCTGGTTAATTTGACGGTGAGGGTTTGTCAACTTTTGCTGGTGGCTCGTCATCCACATACATTACTTCTTTGCTAGAATATAAAATTGCTACCCCGGTTTCCGTCGGGAAACCGCAAGCGGCGTGTAGAATGGAGGTAATCATGCTGAACTCTCCTTGTGACCATCTCCCTAATAATACATCGTGACGCGATGTTGCTGGCATAACCATAAAATTGACTGTAACAGTGCACGAGTGCTCGCCATCTGAGAGAGTTACAGGGAATGCGATTTGTCCCAGCGGAAAGACGGCTTCATTGTAGAAACCAGTGAGAGGGAAATCGATTGGTTTCAGGTGCGCCTTGTCCTCTGGGTCTAATTGTTTAAAGCATTTCTCGTAAATTATATCCATGGAACTTCCCGGATCTATAAACATATAATCAGTTCGATAATGACCGAAAATACCAGTGATGATTACCGGGCGTTCTTCTTGAGGACCTCCTAGAACAACCAGGAAGACTACCTGTTGTTCTCACCAGTTTTGATTGTGACCCCGTTTGTGCGGTCTTCGTGAAGGTCCTCCTTGTACCATATTTTTTTGCTGCACCTTGGTTTTCTGGTGATTGTTATCCTCCAAATTTGGTTTTATATATCTGATTGGCTCCAGACCTCCTTTGTTACTAAGCTGAATGTCCCACTGGTATGCTAGTTGTGGGTCCAACAATGTGGTACCGGACCTTCAGTCGAACACGTACCCTTCTTGAGACTTCTGATTATTGGATCTGCTATAAAAGGGCTCAGATCTGGAATTTGGTGCCAAAATTTCATTTATGGTGTTCTGGAACTTGGTGAACCAGTATTCTGGAGTTTCCTCCGAAGGTAGATCTGGATGATATTGAGCTCCAGAATGTATTTCTAAGGCAACATAATTTTTTGCCTTATGACAATTCCAGCTGGTAGTTATTTTTCCCATGATTCCGTCGATCTGAATAACCTGGGTTGGATTACCCTTGTTTCCGGATTGAGGACTTGATTGGCGATTTGTTGGGGTCTCTGCCATTGAAAACAGAGATTGGAGAGAAAAGAATCGAAACGAGAAGATGAAAAATGTGATTGAAGAATCGGTGGGTTCCAATGAAGAAACACTGGTTCAAATGATCGGAATCAAGTGGACCAGGGGGTTTAGATCTGTATAAAAGGGGTGAGTCCTCTCGTTTGATTCAAGGTTTGGCTTATCTTCTTCTTCTTCGAACGGTAACTGCAAAACAAACAGCCGTTAGACTCTCCACGGGGAGAATGGGGGTTCTCTCCGTGACCACCCTCCGACGTGAGAATAAGTACAGGTTTCAGTGAAGAAGAAGAAATATTGAAAGTAAAGTGAGTGTAACTTGAAGAATGATACCTGAGTTGTCTTATTTATAACCGAATTTTGGGCAGGAAAGTCTGTTGATGGGAGAGATAACGGAAAGTAATTTCCGTAAGCGGTTACTTTCCTTACCGTTAATCACTAACGAGGTGCATAAGCACACGGATCGTGGGCATGATCGACGGCTAGGGAAATGCCACGTGGAAAGTGGGCAAGTGTGGATCTTTCTTCAATTTAGTGCCATCACCGTGACCTTGAGGGGTACTCAGGATGATGCCACGTGGACATTCGGTTATAATCGAATGGTGGTGCACGATGGAGTCTTTCTAGAAGGTTTACAGCTGTATTCCTCTATGCCTCGGCTTCATGTTAATTCTGTTGTAACAGAAAAGTTGCTTTCTATTTAAGTCTGGGTGATATTCGCGCGGGGACGCTGTTAGGGCTTTATCCTAACTGTTCCGTTGCGCAAGGATACGCTATTCGATTTTCTCGGCGCGTATATGTTGAACGCTGTTTCTTTAAGTTCTTTCTTTAGAACCAGTGCACCGCCGCGTAAGGTTCTCTTAAAGAAAGTCTAGTGTGGTGAAGTTGTGGTATGGTCATATGCGTCTGCGCAAAGTTTTTGGGACCTTACCCCTTCAATTATCGTTTGCCGCCAAACTTTCAACCGCCACCACCATTGTTACTGCCCTCGAAAAACAAAAGTAAAACTCTTTTTAATATTCTTGTTCAACTTACAAAATAATTAGTATTTATCACTAAAATACTATTTTATACTTATATTAGTTAAAATAATTATTTTTATATAAGTTATTTTCTCATAATTTTCTGTACTAATTATAAAATAATTTAAATATATATTTAATATATAAGTTAAAAACTATATAAACCGCAAGCCAGCTTGAGAAGCAAAGTTCAAGCTCGGGCTCGTTTACTATATGCGCTTGTCTTTAAGCTCGAGCTAGGGCTCTTTTAAGCTCGGCTTGTTTCGAGCTTTTTTTCGATCCGAGCTCGAGGAGGTCGCAACTTGCGAGTAGCTCGACTGAAATTAGTAGTGTCATAGTGATATTATTATGGTGATCATAAGTAACACACAAATTACCCGCATCATACGATACCCAATAAATAAACAGAAAGTATCAGCTTGGCCAGCCCGACCCATTTCAAGTTTCAACCCATACTAAATACAACTCACTTTGACTTGTTAACCAACTCGTCCGACCCACCCGTATACAATAACATAAAAAATATAAGGATAAGAAATGTGACAAGAGTTATCTCAAAATGCCTACCAAAGTTTTCCATAAAAAAATATGCTCAACTCCACTTTCATGCCATAACTATAACAGGGACTGCAAGTAAAAAGGAACTTATATAAGTTAAGCAGACCTACAGACTTATAAAATACACAGTCTAGAACACACTTTATCATCACGATATTTCTTTGGCATCCATCATTTAAATCAGAGAAACTTAAAGCAAAGGCTAAAGAAGAGGATGGTGGTTCGAACAAGTCCATTGTTAGGGAGACGTGTAAAGCTGCTGGGCAAGAAATGGGGAAAGAGGCTGTGAAGAGAGGTTTTCCGCTGGCCAAGGAATATGTCACACCCCCAAAATACCACATGCGGAAACACCGCGGGACGTGTGACGTACCAGGATCCAAGCCACCAATCACATTGAACTATGCATAGTATTTAAATAAAACATTCCATTCATTTCAAAATATAAATCCAACTCATAAGTAAGTATTCAGCGGAAGCATAAAGTAAATAGTAATTCAAATGTTTGAATCACGAGTTCATAATCAAATAAGCGAGTATCCAAGAGTCTCGATCCATGACCACTCCAGCGCTCCCAGATAGCAAGTCCATAATCAGAAATCTAACGACCTGCAAGCATGCAGACAAGTGTGTCAGACGACGCTGGTGAGTTCAAAGTTTTGTTAACGCGTTTAGTTACCAGTTGTGTGTATAAAACAGTTCAACAGTTTGATTTGATGTTGTTATTTACTCGATTACCGCAAATGGCTACAAGATGTATTTGCCCAACCCCAATGCCTCTATCAAAGCATTGGTCAAGTGGCCAAGGTAATTAGTTCACGCCCGTCCTCTCCGGTACGGTGTGAGGGTGCCTAACCTAATAGCGCTATCAACTAAATACCTCGTTGCCTCCCCGGCAACAAACGGTAGATGTAAGGGGTCTTATATGATAGAAACTGAGTATAATAACAAACATCCCATTAACCTGATATTCCTCCCCGGAACGTTACCCGATATTCCTCCCCGGGATGAATGCTTGGAAAAAGAGCAGTGAACTCACCTTGGTTTACTCGGTTTGTTTAGTTACCCGTTTCCAAGTTAATCAACCAACCCTACCGTGGTTAATATTACTTATCAGTCTCCTAGTTATTCAAATCACACGGTTTTCACAGATTGTGCTCATCACAGAGTAACAGTGCAACAGGTAGCGTGCATATCATCACTAATATGTAACACAGATCGTATGTACACACAAGTATCTATCATCATCAATTTTACAGATACCTACTGTTCAAGTTCTCAACTTACATGGCAAAACACTTCTTGTGACGAAAGGTCAACTTTTGTCGAGGGTCCCTTGTGACGAAACCCAGGTGTTTCGTCGTCAATGAGTATGGCGAAACTCTACTAAGTTTCGTCGATGAGTATGGCGAAACTCTACTAAGTTTCGTCGATAATGAGTATGGAGAAACTCTTGCTAAGTTTCATCGAGATCATACAGCAGCAGTTATGCAAGTTTCAATCACCACGTTTTCAATCACTAACCCCTGATTTCTCGCAAACAGAATCATTAACAGTTTCATTTTCAATCTAGATCAAATAGCGTAACTTATCCAGAGATCATTTAGTTTCTAACAAACCCTAATTCCCAATTAGATAGACGATGCCAAACAGAAGCATCCATACGATCAATATCACAAAATCAGTTTTATCATCTAACATATTCGTCATGCTCCGTCAATCCTAGCATAAATTCTAATCATTAAGTACATCAGAGTTACATATCAATTCAACCACATATTCCAAACATAAAATCATAATCATGAAAAACCTAATTTACCTACCATGCACAACCATAACTGATAATCACATAGATCGGCTATTATCAAAATCTTAAAGGTTAAACACTAACCGAGATGGAGTGTAGTCTCGCTCTAGAATACCGAGTGCGTGCTTAGGGAGAATCGAACGGAGTAGATAGTGCTTCGTAAAGGGGTTTGTTGCCGTCACAAGGTGTAGAGAAACTAGGGTTTGATAACTGACGCTTTACGTACCAATTGTGTGAAAACAAAACAATATAATATACCCCGTACTGGGCCTCGTCTGGGCCCTTGACCCACACGACGAAACATCCAAGTTTCGTCAGGTAAGGAGACGGCGAAACTCTATAGGTTTCGTCGACTATAGTTGGTGATGAAACACTCATGTGTTTCGTCGAGTGATGTTTTGCCAAAACATAAATACATAAGTTTATAACAAGTTTATATTATCCAGACAATCCAATTCAACTCATGCACAAACAATATACAGTAACAAAGTTTGTAAACAGGTAATGTGTCAAGTAAAGACCTTGAAAACTTGGATTGTCACATCATCCCCAAATTAAAAGAAGTTTCGTCCTGAAATTTGATTAGCAATCCGCAAAATAGTGTGGTGTTAGATCAAGATGACTGTGCATTTTCAACGGGTGCCACATCATCCCCAACTTGATTGGGAATTTCGTCCCGAAATTCATTAGTTGTGTCAAGCTTAGCTTTATCAGACCTAGCCTTGTATTCAGGGAATAAATGTGGGTACTTGAGCTTCATCTGATCCTCGCATTCCCACGTGAACTCCGGTCCACGTCTTGAGTTCCAACGAACTCTCACGATCAGAATACGGCTGTGCTTACGGACCTTGACCTCCCGATCCATAATTTCTATCGGTTCCTCAACAAACTGCAACTTGTCACCGATCTTCAGCTCTTGAAACGGTACGACCAGTGTTTCATCAGACAAACACTTCTTTAATTGCGACACATGGAACACATCATGGACGTTACCCAACTCAGCAGGTAACTCCAACCTGTAGGCCACTTTACCAATTCGCTCCAGAATTCTGAATGGCCCAACATAACGAGGGTTAAGCTTGCCGCGTTTCCCAAAACGCACCACACCCTTCCAGGGTGAGACCTTCAACATAACGCGATCATTAACTTCGAACTCCAAAGGTTTCATACCCTCCTCAGCGTAGCTTTTCTGACGATCACGCGCTGCCGCCATACGATTCCTGATCTGAACAATTTTCTCAGAGGTTTCAAGTACAAGTTCCGGGCCTGTAATCTGACTGTCACCCACCTCAGCCCAACAGAGAGGTGAACGACATTTTCGTCCGTATAATGCTTCGAATGGAGCTGCCCGAATGCTAGTGTGGTAACTGTTGTTGTAGGAGAACTCTATCAACGGCAAGTGTTTCTCCCAACTCTTGCCAAAATCAATCACACATGCTCGCAGCATATCTTCAAGTGTCTGGATGGTTCGTTCACTTTGTCCATCCGTCTGTGGGTGATAAGCAGTGCTCATATCAAGACGCGAGCCGAATGATTTGTGCATCGACTGCCACAAATCTGAAATGAAACGCTGGTCACGATCTGAGATAATAGATGTCGGCACCCCGTGCCTAGAAACCACTTCTTTTAGGTAAACAGCAGCTAGTTGTGAGAACTTGTCTGTTTCCTTAATTTCTAGAAAGTGCGCTGACTTCGTGAGACGATCAACGATCACCCAAATTGTGTCGTTCCCGCTTTGCGTTCTGGGTAGCCCAATGACAAAATCCATAGCGATTTGCTCCCATTTCCACATGGGTATTTCTGGTTGTTGCAGCAATCCATACGGCTTCTGGTATTCCACTTTAACTTTTGAGCAGGTTAAACATTTACTCACATAAGTTGCGATGCGAGCTTTCATCTTCGGCCACCAAAACATGATTTTGAGGTCCTGATACATCTTATCCGAACCTGGGTGAACAGAGTACCGAGATTTGTGCGCCTCGTCCATCACAAGTTCTCTAAGATTACCAAACAACGGAATCCATATCCGCTCCCTAAAATAGTAAATACCATCTGATCTCTTCTCGAGTCACTTTTCCATACCCCGTAAATACTCAGCTTCATAGTTTTCTTCCTTCAACGCCTCAACCTGAGCCGAACGGATCTGATCGGGCAGGTTAGAATGAATGGTGAGCTGCAAAGCGCAAACACGCTTGGGTTTCGATTCCTTTCTGCTAAGTGCGTTAGCTACAACATTGGCCTTACCCGAACGATACTTGATTGTACAGTCATAATCGTTTAAAAGTTCAACCCAACGACGTTGTCGCAGATTCAAATCCTTCTAATCGAAAATGTGCTGAAGGCTCCTGTGGTCGGTATAAATAGTGCATTTAGTACCATACAGGTAATGCCTCCAGATCTTCAACGCGAAAATCACAGCCCCCAATTCCAAGTCGTGTGTCGTATAATTCCTCTCGTGAAACTTCAACTGACGAGAGGCGTAAGCTATCACATTGTTGCATTGCATCAGCACGCAACCAAGACCTTGTATGGAAGCATCACAGTATACTACAAAGTCTTCTGTACCTTCAGGTAGAGACAAGATCGGTGCGCTACAGAGTATCTGTTTTAATAACTGGAATGCCTCTTCTTGTTTCGTTCCCCACGTGTATACTACGCCCTTCTGTGTTAACAAGGTGAGAGGTTGCGCAATCTTCAAAAAATCCTTAATAAACCTTCGATAATACCCAGCGAGACCAAGAAATTGTCGCACCTCAGAAGGAGTCTTTGGTGCCGCCCAATTCTTAACAACATCAACCTTTGCAGGGTCTACGTGTATCCCCAATTCATTAACAATGTGCCCAAGAAAGTGTACCTCCCGAATCCAGAAGTCACACTTAGAGAATTTTGCGTAGAGTTGCTCCTTCCTCAGGAGCTCCAAGATAAGTCGTAGGTGCCGCTCGTGATCTTCCTTGCTCTTCGAGTAGATTAAAATGTCGTCAATGAATACTATAACGAAATCGTCGAGATACGGTTTGCATACACGGTTCATGAGATCCATGAAGACTGCTGGCGCGTTCGTCAATCCAAACGGCATAACTAAAAACTCATAGTGCCCATAACGCGTTCAAAAAGCCGTTTTAGGAACATCCTCCTCTCGGACTCTCACCAGGTGATAGCCCGATCTTAAGTCGATCTTCGAATAAAAACTTGACCCTTGCAACTGGTCAAACAAGTGGTCGATGCGTGGCAATGGATAACGGTTCTTGATTGTCACCTTGTTGAGTTCCCGGTAATCAATGCACATGCGAAAGGACCCGTCTTTCTTCTTTACAAACAGCACTGGGGCTTCCCAAGGCAAAGAGCTGGGTCGAATAAAACCCCTATCCAACAGTTCTTGAAGTTGATTAGATAACTCTTGCAACTCTCCAGGTGCAAGACGATAGGGAGCACGAGCAATTGGAGCTGCTCCTGGTGCAAGATCGATCTGAAATTCTACTTGACGGTGAGGAGGTAGACCAAGAAGTTCCTCAGGAAACACATCGGTAAATTCGCGCACAACTGGCAGATCCTTGATCTTTATTTCCCCTGAAGGAGTATCAGTAACAAGTGCTAGAACAGCAGGATACCCTTTCGTAGACATTTCTGCACTTGCATAGCTGAGATGATAACAACCATCGCACGACTGCGATGCCCCTGAACCAATAATGATTCTCCACTAGAGAGAGGAATACGTACAATCTTCTCCTTGCATAGAATCTCAGCTTGATGTTTAGACAACCAATCCATACCAGCCACTACGTCAAAACTACCGAGGGTAACAGGTAGGAGATCAATGTCAAACACTTGACCCACTAGATCTAATTTACACCCAAAAAGGACATGCGAAGCTTCTATCATTTTGCCATCGGCTAGTTCTACTACGTGCTTAACCTCTAAAGGTGTTGGAGTTAACCCTAATCGCTGACTAAACTCTAGGGAAACATAACTCCAATCGGCACCAGAATCAAATAACACAGAAGCAATAAGATTGTTCACAGAAAACGTACCAGTCACGACATTGCCATCGTTGCTAGCATCACCAGCACCGATCGTGAATACCCTTCCACGGGCACCATTGCCCCCATTGTCGCCGTTGTTGTTGTTTCCAGCAGTGTTGTTGTTCTGGCGGTTGTTGTTGTTGTTAACATTTTGATTTAACTGAGGGCAATCCCGCTTAAAGTGGCCCTCATCCCCACACTGGAAACGCCCCTTCTTAAAGCCCTGGTTCTGATGGGGTGGTTGCTTTTGCTGTCGCTGATACTGCTAATTTTGCTGTTGCTGTTGCTTTGGCTGTGGGGCTCTACAGTCTTTGGCCTCATGGCCCACCTTTTCGCACCTACGGCAAGCCCGGACACACTGCCCGTAGTGATGATAGCCACACTTGTTGCACTGTAGCTTCTTCCCAACATAGGAGCCCTGATTCTGATTGATGCCCTGGCCTTGATTAACTGAAGACGACTGATTGAAGCTATGGTTATTGCTGTTGTCAGGCCTTTTCTGAGATTGACTGGCACTGGTTGCCTTGTCATCATCATTCCATTTCCGCTTGTTATCACTAGCAGGCGTAGTAGCTGTGGTTGTAGAAACACGCGGTGGCAGAAACACGTGGTGGCAGTGAGCCACTCTCCACCTCCTGATTGGTAATCTTGTGAGCCAAACGGATAACCTACGGTAAGTTGTTGAGGTTCGCTGCAGTAACCAAACTCTTCACTCGTGGAGCTAATCCCTTGATGAACAGTTCTATTCTCCGGTGTGGAGGTCGGGACAAGTTCGGGCACATGGTAGCTAACTCATGAGACCGCTTAATGTATGCTTCAATCTCGGATCCCACCATCTTAAGATCATAATACTCATTTTCTAGTTTCAGAATCTCATCCCGAGGACAATACTCCTCCCTTATCAACTCCTTAAAATCGTCCCAAGTAGTGGCGTTTGCCTCCTCGATGCCCAACATCTGAACCTGGGCATTCCACCATGTCAGGGCACCATCCTCGAGTGTGTCCGTAGCATACTTCACTCTGTCCCCAGTAGGACAGTTACACATTGCAAACACCGATTCTGCCTTCTCAAACCATCGCAGAAGTCCTACAGCCCCTTCAGTCCCACTGAAGGTCTGCGGCTTACAATCCATGAATGTTTTAAAAGTGCAAGCAGGCTGGTTATTCGGATGCGCAGCTTGGTAGGCTGCCAAAGCCTCAGCCACACGTGTTTTGATTAAGTTCGTCAGCTCAGCTTGGGTCATCGCGATGTGACCACGTCCATGTCCTCGTCCAATCATGATTCTATATAAGGAGAGGGAATAAATTTAAGAGTCGAAATGAGGTAAGAGTCGGGTATCATGTTGAAATCTACAGACTATCAAGTTTACACACAATAGGGCAGAACCCTTCTCACACCCGTTAAGCCTCACTGGGACTTACATGCACCTCACGTTATTATTATATGTGCACCAATAATAATAAGGCATTTTGCATGCTCATCTCGATGCCTCTTAACTTGCGCTAAAAGTTTCTCCCGCATTCAAGTAGCAAAGCAGATGGTATTACAGGATTACGAATCACAAGAGTCGAAGGGTAGTGTCACACTATCAAATCATCATAGTATCTAATATGCCGTTTCATGCAAGCTGTGAGTGTGTGACTACTAAACAGGTAATGCATAAAGTAACAAGAGACGAACCTTGCAATCTGGAGCTGAGTGTCATGGTCGATTTTCGAAGTTGTTCGGTTATAGTCGGATTTTATAAAAACGTTTTAAAACCTAGTTCACTATAACCAGTGGCTCTGATACCAAACTGTCACACCCCCAAAATACAACATGCGGAAACACCGCGGGACGTGTGACGTACCAGGATCCAAGCCACCAATCACATTGAACTACGCATAGTATTTAAATAAAACATTCCATTCATTTCAAAATATAAATCCAACTCATAAGTAAGTATTCAGCGGAAGCATAAAGTAAATAGTAATTCAAATGTTTCAATCACGAGTCCATAATCAAATAAGCGAGTATCCAAGAGTCTCGATCCATGACCACTCCAGCGCTCCCAGATAGCAAGTCCATAATCAGAAATCTAACGACCTGCAAGCATGCAGACAAGTGTGTCAGACGACACTGGTGAGTTCAAAGTTTTGTTAACGCGTTTAGTTACCAGTTGTGTGTATAAAACAATTCAACAGTCTGATTTGATGTTGTTATTTACTCGATTACCGCAAATGGCTACAAGATGTATTTGCCCAACCCCAATGCCTCTATCAAAACATTGGTCAAGTGGCCAAGGTAATTAGTTCACTCCCGTCCTCCCCGGTATGATGTGAGGGTGCCAAACCTAATAGCGCTATCAACTAAATACCTCGTTGCCTCCCCGGCAACAAACGGTAGATGTAAGGGGTCTTATAAGATAGAAACTGAGTATAATAACAAACATCCCATTAACCTGGCATTCCTCCCCGGAACGTTACCCGATATCCCTTCCCGGGATGCATGCTTGGAAAAAGAGCAGTGAACTCACCTTGGTTTGCTCGGTTTGTTTAGTTACCCGTTTCCAAGTTAATCAACCAACCCTACCGTGGTTAACAATACTTATCAGTCTCCTAGTTATTCAAATCACACGTTTTTCACAGATTGTGCTCATCACAGAGTTACAGTGCAACAGGTAGCGTGCATATCATCACTAATATGTAACACAGATCGTATGTACACACAAGTATCTATCATCATCAATTTTACAAATACCTACTGTCCAAGTTCTCAACTTACATGGCGAAACACTTCTTGTGACGAAAGGTCAACTTTTGTCGAGGGTCCCTTGTGACGAAACCCAGGTGTTTCGTCGTCAATGAGTATGGCGAAACTCTACTAAGTTTCGTCGATGAGTATGGCGAAACTCTACTAAGTTTCGTCGATAATGAGTATGGCGAAACTCTTGCTAAGTTTCGTTGAGATCATACAGCATCAGTTATTGACGGGTGATCCGTTGGACAACCTTTAAATGAGTTAAAAAGATTAAAATTCCATGCTTTACTTGGTTAATTGCTTGAACTTAGTAACTACGAGTGTTCGTGTGTTTGCAGGTTTAATTGCTTAATTCGATGAAGTTAAGGAGTTTAGAAATGAAGCGCAACAAACGAAGATGATAAACGAGGTGAAATTTGCTTTATGAGTAATATGGAAGCTTTTAATCAATTGATGATCACAACATCCCATGAGCATACATACACACATAGGTGTACGTTTGAAGAGAATAAAAGAAGGCCAACATCACATGGGACTTTTTGACCTTTCATAAAAATCATCATCAATATTAATTGAAGGATAACATCAATTTTAAAAGAAAGAAAAGGGAAGTGGATGTGTGGTTTACTGATTCCAAGACAAGAAAAAAAACGACAAACAAGGCAGCCGCACACATCAATTCATCATCACTCAATCACGTGACTTTGGTTTTATTTTTTTAGGAAGCTTTGTTTTAGAAATCAAATCAAACATTATCATCACATGGGCTTGGAGAACAAACATCAGTGGGCCGCATGTGGGTTAGGGGTGATTGGGCCGAATTAGTTGTGCACATGATTGACTTTGATTTGGGCGGCACCTCTAGGGTCTTTTGGACTTTTTGTCAAATGTTAAAGAGGGGCTGAACAACACGTGAATGAGTAGATTATTGGCATCTTATAACATCATGTGGCTGGCTTGATTGGGCCGATCTAAGGGGTCTTGTGGAAGTTATCGATTGGGCCGCCAACATCATCAAAGGAATCATATGTACATGACAATTGTTTTAAGAGGGTTGTTCACGGCACATGTGGGCATGGCACATTGGACTCTTTTGGCGGCTGCAGACAAGGAACAAAGAACCATATTCACGTGACATGGGCTTTGACGGCAAGGAAGTGGACATCATCACCTCACGTGGACTTGGTGAGATGGGCCGCACATGGGCGACAAACATAGTGGGCAGCAGCATTGGTGAGGACAAAGACAAGTGATTTTTGGCCATTTCCTTCACCGTAAATCAGACAAGATCCACCGTAAAACATTTGAAGTCCACCGTAATTTACGGTGGAGCCGTAAATTACGGTGGGAGCTGCGATCAAATCCGTAACTGCCATCATAAATCAGTTTTTATTGTGTCTTTTCACATATCACTCATCATTGGACGGTTCTTGGACACCTTGGGGGCGATTTTTGGCTACTTGCTTGGTTTGTGAACAATTCTTAACATTCGGTTTGTGTTTTTGATTTGTATGAACATCGAATTGCTTGTTATGATGATTCACCGAGCCATGTCCGGCTAAACTCTTCGGTGATCATCCTAGGTGAATGTTTCTGAAACTTTTGTGTGTTTAATTTCTGCATTTCTAGAATGATATCTTGCGTTGCTTGAATGTCATGGTGTATGTTTGATTGTTTGTAGTGTGTTAATCAATATTGCAATTTCTAGTCTTAATCGTACGTTCTTGGTGCCGTTGGCAACCGAGATATCACGGGAAGGGTTAGGGTTGGTTATTGGTTAATAGGTCATCGGGAAACAACCTCGCGTTATCTAATCCGAGTACTTTGTTCCCTTTTATCACTTCAATCACATATACACGAGTTATGTCTATATAACTCTTTCTAGTGAAATTGCACACAACTGTTTAAAGAAACTGAAACCTAGGGTGATCATTGTTCTCTCCTAATTGTTTACAACCAACTTTGATTTGAATTAGTTCTTAATTTAGTTTTCTAAAACAACAATCCACAATCTTGAATTTTAATTTTCTGCAATTTAGTTTAATATTAGTTTAAATACAAAGCTATACAATCGACACATTTTCCACATACTCCCTGAGTTCGATACCCTTTTACCACTAACTACAGTTGTTTGGGGATTAAATTTGCGTGACCCACGACAATCACGTCAAATTTTGGCGCCGTTGCCGGGGAGTAGTGCGCAACGTGTGTCAGTTTGTTAGTTTTGCTTTGTTATTTTCGGGTTTACGCTGGGTGTGTTAGTGTGCAGGTATTGACAGGTGCATGCGTACTAGGAGCTCTCACAAGCTCTCACCATTAGCATTTGATCCGGAAATCGATCGAACTTTGCGAGCAAACATAATTTTGTTAAGGGAAAATACAATTAGCGGTTCACCAACAACACCAACTACACCGATTACACCAATTCGATACATGGATCCACCACAACCACCACCCACTACGGGTGAACCTACTTCACCATTACCTACCAATACTCAAACTGAACCTACCCTTACCTTTAGCCCTGCTTCTACAATTCCACCACTCACCCATTTCTTCCCAGCTTCAGGTCAATCATCATCCACCTATACATTACCACAAGGCTCAACTGTTGTTCATGCTACTTCATCATTTGGAGTACCAAACCAGTCAGGTTTTCAATACTCGACCATTCCATTTGGGCAAACTTCGGGAATTCAAGGAGATGGTTATGATGAGGGATTTGAAGAATTTGAGGGGTATGATGATGATGGGTACGGTTATGGAGGTTATGGTGATCAAGGAGAGTTAACTTATGTGACTGGTCAATCTCAAGGAATGTCAAGTGTTGGTGGGATTCCACAACAACAACTCATACCACAACACATACGGCCGAGGTCACAAGGGCCACCAATACAACAACCTAATCCATTGCAACAAGTCCGGCCACAACATGTACAACAACAATTTCAAAGACCACCTCAACGCCCACCAATGCGACAGCAACAGTTTCAACAACCAATCGCACCGCAAGGGCAAGTACCAAGGCCAAATGGTCCTATTATTCCGAGAGGTAGGTATGGTGTACCAAGGAGACACCTTAGGGAAAATGTGAGGGGCATTGAAGCACATTTTCGGCCGGTAATCACGCAAAACCCTTCACCGGTAGTCATTCCTCATAATGATCAAGGGCGAACATTTGAAGTAAGAACCAATTCTTTGCAAAGTTTACCAAAGTACAAGGGGTTGGCAAACGAGGAGCCTTATTTTCATTTAGAAGCTTATGACTCTATTTGCAACACTCTTGGGAGTCAAGGGTTTTCAGCCGACGATATCAAATTGGTTTTGTTCCAATTTTCTTTGGAGGATAAGGCAAAGAAGTGGTTCTACACTTTGCCTTCGGCATCTATTTACACATGGGGGGAGATGCAACAAACTTTCCTCGATGAATTTTATACCGCCCAAAAGACAAACGATGCTAGAAAGGGGTTGAGAAGCTTCCAACAACAACATGGTGAGATGTTTCATGAGGCATTCGAGCGTTTCAATATGATGATTAAAAATTGCCCTCATCATGGAATTGAATTATGGGAGTTGATGAATGCCTTTCATGAGGGGTTGAGTGCCGAAGATGCACGTGATTTGATGTCTATCACCGGTGGGACTTTTGGAACAAACTATGAGAATGAAGATTGGGAGTTTTTGGAAAGCATGGCAACTACGTCAAAGAGGAAAGCTCAAGCTTCAAGAAGAGCCCGACCGACCACTAACCGACCGCAAGTGCACGCCATAGATGATGGTAATGTTCAAACCACTAACCAAATTTATGATGTTTGTGCTTTGTGTAATGAGATAGGTCATGCGGCTGAAAATTGCCAAGGGATGTTGGACGGGCAATACGAGGAAGTCCATGCGGTTCAAGGTCAAGGTCAAGGAGGAGGTGGTAGGAACTACAACAACATGAATTCTAATACCTACCACCCCGGATTGAGGAACCACCCGAATTTTAGATATGGGAACCCGTCAAATCAAGCAAACCCAAATTTTCAAGGTAGCCAAGGTAACTTTGGTTCACGCCAATCTTACAATAACCAAGGTGGGTATCGAAGCGGAAATAACCAAGGTTATCAAAAGCAATACCAAACGGGTCAAGAACAAGGGGGTTCTTCGGGTGGAAATGAGATGATGGAGATGTTGAAGGCGATGCAAATTGAGATGCAACGAATGAATCAACGTGATGAGGTTCGGATGCAAAAGGACGAGGTTCGTGACAAAAGCATCCAATCGTTGACCACTCAAATGGGTCAACTTGCAAGTGACGTGGCGATGTTAAAGAAAGCAAAAGGCCAGCTACCGAGTGATACGGTGCCAAATCCCAAGAATATAAAAAGCATTAACATCAATGTGGTAAGCACCGTTCCTAGTACCGAATTTAATGAAAAATGTCTAACTTCTTCGTATCAAGTGAATGCAGGTTTGAAAAAAGATGACGAAGTCGACAATGATAAAGAGTGTGAAGCGCCAATCGTGCCTATCCGTGTGGGAAAATTAAAAATCCCTCACGCATTGTTAGACTACGGGGCAAGCGTGAGTGTGCTACCAAGCGATTTATACGATATGGACGACTTTGGTCCACTTGAAGGTATAGACACCATGGTGAGCTTGGCGGATGGAAGTTGGAGGCGTCCACGGGGAATGGTTAGGAATGTTAAGATTCAGTTGGGAGAATTTGAATACCCGGTGGATTTCCTAGTTTTGGACTATGCTTCTACCAATATGGCATCACAACAAAGGGTAATTTTAGGTCGACCGTTTCTATACACTGCAGATGCTCAAATTAATTGTAGAGACGAGATTATTACTATGACCGAAAAGAACCGTAGGTTGTATTTTGATGTTCAAACTAGAGGGATTAGTTATGAGTCCATTGAGAGGAAGGATAACGGGTTTAGTGAAAAGGTGTTACCACGAATGAGAAAAAAGCACCCACCGGACCGTGAAGAAACATATATGGGTCCAAGCAGGAGTGTATTTGATTACCCACCGAGTCATAATGAGACGGGTGCATTTTACCCAATGACAAGCTATAGTGGGGGAGGTGATAGGAACCGGTTCTTTGAGCCACCATAAATGGGGGTGGCACGGTCTGGCTGAAGACGTGAAACTTAGCGCTGCTTGGGAGGCAACCCGAGGTTTTTCACTGATTTTGTTATTTCTTTAGTTTTCTATGTTTCAGGGCCGTGGCAACACTCAAGTGTGGGGAAGATGTGCGGATATTTGTGTAAAGGTGGTGAAAGGAAATTGGATCATTTTACAATATCTGTTGTGCCAAACTTTACCAGGTCAATGTACTTTTTCCTTAGACTTGTCTTGTTCTTTAGCTTTGAAATATTGTTAGTTTGTTAGTTTGCTTTTGTTTGTAAAAAAAAAAAAAAAAAAAAATCAAAAAGAAATTTGGGGTTTGAGAATTTAAGCAAAGGTTGATGTTGTGAGTTAAAAGCGATCCTTCCCTCAAAGCCATACATTGGGACAATGTATCCCAAGTGTGGGGATGGGGGAAATTTTTGGGAGTTTTAAAAATTTTGTAAATTCAAGCGAAAAGTGTAAAAATTTGAAAGCTTGATATTGTTCCATTTGACACACCGACACCCATTTCTAGTCCTTTCTTGGTGAGGATTTGAGCCACACATGATTGTTATTGATATTTCATTTTTTGAGTGGCGGTGTGTGTTGTGTGTTAATAGAACTTGTGTGTGAATACTTGTTAAATCCTAGAATTAGCATGCTTTTGAAAATGATAGGGGGACTTTTAGGAAGCCTCGTCTAGATGTGTGAGAGTGCGGGATTGGTGGGTTGGACCTCATACTTTACATATATGAGCTTGGTATTGTGAGGGGTGGGGGTTTGGTCCTTAGAAAGCCATGTTGAGCCTTAGACCATTCGATTGTGACCCGAGCCTACTTCCTACAAAATTTTACCTTTTGAGATGACCCGGTTTAGGAGATTTAGTATGTAGTATTGATGTTCTTGTATATATTGTTGAGTTTGATGTGTTATGAAAAAAAAAATGAAAAAAAAATGATGAAAAAAAAAAAAAAAAAAAAAGGAGAAAGATATGAAAAAAAAAGAAGTATTTAGTTGCAATAGAGTTGAGAATGTCAAGAAGCTTTGTATTTATTTTTGGTATTTGCTTTGTAGTAGTAGAAATAAATAAACCGGGTCAAATCAATTAGCTCTTTCATATGTATTCCACCATTTTCCTATCTTTACACCTAGCCCCGTTGCAACCCGCAAGTTCCTTTGATTCTAAAGCATGTTAGAAATTTGTTAGGAGGAAACTTGATTTGTATACAAGCTTATTGTCGCGCACACACACACGCGCATTGAGTGGTTTAGCATTATGCTAATAATTCTTGTAACCGAGAGATTTTTTTTGTGAGGGGTGTGTCTTGTGGTATGATTGAAAGTTAGTAAAAGGACGGCACACTTAGCTTGGTTTGCATGTTTGATCGCTTTGGTGTTGAAATAGTTTTTGAATGGGTTGCTTGGGACAAGCAACGGGTAAGTGTGGGGATGTGACGGGTGATCCGTTGGACAACCTTTAAATGAGTTAAAAAGATTAAAATTCCATGCTTTACTTGGTTAATTGCTTGAACTTAGTAACTACGAGTGTTCGTGTGTTTGCAGGTTTAATTGCTTAATTCGATGAAGTTAAGGAGTTTAGAAATGAAGCGCAACAAACGAAGATGATAAACGAGGTGAAATTTGCTTTATGAGTAATATGGAAGCTTTTAATCAATTGATGATCACAACATCCCATGAGCATACATACACACATAGGTGTACGTTTGAAGAGAATAAAAGAAGGCCAACATCACATGGGACTTTTTGACCTTTCATAAAAATCATCATCAATATTAATTGAAGGATAACATCAATTTTAAAAGAAAGAAAAGGGAAGTGGATGTGTGGTTTACTGATTCCAAGACAAGAAAAAAAACGACAAACAAGGCAGCCGCACACATCAATTCATCATCACTCAATCACGTGACTTTGGTTTTATTTTTTTAGGAAGCTTTGTTTTAGAAATCAAATCAAACATTATCATCACATGGGCTTGGAGAACAAACATCAGTGGGCCGCATGTGGGTTAGGGGTGATTGGGCCGAATTAGTTGTGCACATGATTGACTTTGATTTGGGCGGCACCTCTAGGGTCTTTTGGACTTTTTGTCAAATGTTAAAGAGGGGCTGAACAACACGTGAATGAGTAGATTATTGGCATCTTATAACATCATGTGGCTGGCTTGATTGGGCCGATCTAAGGGGTCTTGTGGAAGTTATCGATTGGGCCGCCAACATCATCAAAGGAATCATATGTACATGACAATTGTTTTAAGAGGGTTGTTCACGGCACATGTGGGCATGGCACATTGGACTCTTTTGGCGGCTGCAGACAAGGAACAAAGAACCATATTCACGTGACATGGGCTTTGACGGCAAGGAAGTGGACATCATCACCTCACGTGGACTTGGTGAGATGGGCCGCACATGGGCGACAAACATAGTGGGCAGCAGCATTGGTGAGGACAAAGACAAGTGATTTTTGGCCATTTCCTTCACCGTAAATCAGACAAGATCCACCGTAAAACATTTGAAGTCCACCGTAATTTACGGTGGAGCCGTAAATTACGGTGGGAGCTGCGATCAAATCCGTAACTGCCATCATAAATCAGTTTTTATTGTGTCTTTTCACATATCACTCATCATTGGACGGTTCTTGGACACCTTGGGGGCGATTTTTGGCTACTTGCTTGGTTTGTGAACAATTCTTAACATTCGGTTTGTGTTTTTGATTTGTATGAACATCGAATTGCTTGTTATGATGATTCACCGAGCCATGTCCGGCTAAACTCTTCGGTGATCATCCTAGGTGAATGTTTCTGAAACTTTTGTGTGTTTAATTTCTGCATTTCTAGAATGATATCTTGCGTTGCTTGAATGTCATGGTGTATGTTTGATTGTTTGTAGTGTGTTAATCAATATTGCAATTTCTAGTCTTAATCGTACGTTCTTGGTGCCGTTGGCAACCGAGATATCACGGGAAGGGTTAGGGTTGGTTATTGGTTAATAGGTCATCGGGAAACAACCTCGCGTTATCTAATCCGAGTACTTTGTTCCCTTTTATCACTTCAATCACATATACACGAGTTATGTCTATATAACTCTTTCTAGTGAAATTGCACACAACTGTTTAAAGAAACTGAAACCTAGGGTGATCATTGTTCTCTCCTAATTGTTTACAACCAACTTTGATTTGAATTAGTTCTTAATTTAGTTTTCTAAAACAACAATCCACAATCTTGAATTTTAATTTTCTGCAATTTAGTTTAATATTAGTTTAAATACAAAGCTATACAATCGACACATTTTCCACATACTCCCTGAGTTCGATACCCTTTTACCACTAACTACAGTTGTTTGGGGATTAAATTTGCGTGACCCACGACAATCACGTCAGTTATGCAAGTTTCAGTCAGCACGTTTTCAATCACTAACCCCTGATTTCTCGCAAACAGAATCATTAACAGTTTCATTTTCAATCTAGATCAAATAGCGTAACTTATCCAGAGATCATTTAGTGTCTAACAAACCCTAATTCCCAATTAGATAGACGATGCCAAACAGAAGCATCCATACGATCAATATCACAAAATCAGTTTTATCATCTAACATATTCGTCATGCTCCGTCAATCCTAGCATAAATTCTAATCATTAAGTACATCAGAGTTACATATCAATTCAACCACATATTCCAAACATAAGATCATAATCATGAAAACCCTAATTTACCTACCATGCACAACCATAACTGATAATCACATAGATCGGCTATTATCAAAATCTTAAAGGTTAAACACTAACCGAGATAGAGTGTAGTCTCGCGCTAGAATACCGAGTGCGTGCTTAGGGAGAATCGAACGGAGAAGATGGTGCTTCGTAAAGGGGTTTGTTGTCGTCACCAGGTGTAGAGAAACTAGGGTTTGATAACTGACGCCTTACGTACCAATTGTGTGAATACAAAACAATATAATCTACCCCGTACTGGGCCTCGTCTGGGCCCTTGACCCACACGATGAAACATTCAAGTTTCGTCAGGTAAAGAGACGGCGAAACTCTATAGGTTTCTACGACTATAGTTGGTGATGAAACACTCATGTGTTTCGTCGAGTGATGTTTTGCCAAAACATAAATACATAAGTTTATAGCAAGTTTATATTATCCAGACAATCCAATGCAACTCATGCACAAACAATATACAGTAACAAAGTTTGTAAACAGGTAATGTGTCAAGTAAAGACCTTGAAAACTCGGATTGTCACAGAATATGCTATGTCCACGGCGGCTTGGATACGAGAAAACGGTAGGGCTGAGATTATACGCCTGTGGATGTTGTTTGAAGATGGAGTGGATAACTGATGGGTAAATACGGTTTTGGGGTATATTAGTTAATCGTTCTTACCATATACTTATTTGTGTGTATATTTTTTGGTTGTATGTTGTTTGAAAGTGGAATTGGGGTGGGTTTTAGATGTTTTTCGTAAAGTTTGAACAATTGTTTGATAGTGTTTGCTTTCTGATTGTTGAACATAAGAATTTTCTGGTATTATCTGATTGTTTCTGTGGTTTGCTTTCCCGTTTTTTGTTGAAACTTGAGAGTTTCTTCTTTGTAAGTTGGTAGGATTCTCTTTTTTCTTGATAACACCATGAAATTTCGCTTCAGGTTAATGCTGCTGGCATTATTGGAATAAATGTATTCCGTGTTCCTGTACGTACGTACGTAAATAAATGAACAGTGAATACTAAATATGTTAACATAAAGTTTTTTTAGAGTAAAATGCCAAAAATCATCCAGAGCATTGGCCAGTTTTGTGACTTTCGTTCAAAGGTTTGTTTTTCCGCATCTGGATCCAAAAGGTTTGAAATCTTGTCATTTTCATTTCGCTTCTTAACTCTATCCATTTTCTCCGTTAAGTTAGGGGTTGTTTCGTCTTTTTTGCTAACTTAAAGGGCAATTCGGTCTTTTTCACTTTTTATTTAAAAAGACCGAATACCACTGAAAACGTTGGATGCCTTTTTTCAACTGCAATTCCCATCCCCGAGCCAATCAAGATGGATACGGGCGGTTTGAGTTTTTATAATTCAAAGTGTACGGGCGGAGCCTGTATTCTAAGGGGGTTCCAAGGGGGCAACGCCCCTTGGCGGGGTCCGGGGGCAGCGCCCCCGGGGAGCAGGATCCAAGGGGAAGAGCCCCTGGCTAGGGTCGAGCTGACTGGTGTTCTACTTTCTCAAAATCAGAGTTGTATCCGATTGAATTATTCCGTAGAACCACCGAAATAATTTGATCTGAAAGTGACTACACGCCTCTTTGATCGTCTGATTTCATAAAATTCCCCAACAAAGATCAAATTATTTTCTGTGAAGATGGCAAGCAGATCGAAGAAGGATATGACAAGCAAGTTTGACAAACTGGAGAAGTTTGAAGGGCAGGATTTCCATCGATGGCAGAAGAAGATGCACTTTCTTCTCACAACCCTGCAAGTGGTGTACATGTTGATTAAATTGATATATTGGAAATGCCTTAGAAAAATTAATTTTGTTAAAATTCGTCATATTTTTTGGATAAAAAATACAGGCAGTTTTATGGCAACTCTTGTATATTGATTATGAACAATTGTATAAGAAGCTTTACAATGCTTTAAAAGCTTTAGTTTTGTGGATTTGTGTAGGTTATGTGGGGTGAGTAAAAATAAAGCCTAGCATCCCTATTTATACTAGTTCGCTTGATATCTAGAGTGTTCTAAGTCTATAACACTCGTTACAAAAATCTCCTAAATAATATCTACACATTTCCATGTAAATATCATAATATTTATGTTGAATTTTAGAGACTTCTATGAAGATTTTTATGGCTGATTTAACCAACAGTTTCCAGCATTTTCTAGGCCATTCTTGGCTGAAACTTGGCCTTTCTTATGCTCCCACGTTGCTTGAACAATATGGGTTGTTCCGGAAGGGTCGCTATTGAAACGACTAGATGACCCTGGAATATTCTAGAATCCAAAAAGTTTTGGCTGAATTTAAGCGAGCGTGACACCTTGCCATGCATTATTTTTATTACCACGTCCAATTTCTTTTTTTTTAGCCCATGTGTGTTTTTAAGTCCTGGTTTGCAGCCCATACGCCCCGACTAAACCATGTCTTCAGTTTTGATTTTTGATCAGTTCGGATTCAGTCCGGTCTTAATATGAAATGGGTCAAACGAGCCAAAACGTAGTGAATGTATATCAAGCGGGTTAATATATAGCAAGTTGAAGTAGAACGGGTCAAAGGTGTGAAAACAAAATAATAAAACGAATATTAAACATGTTAAAATGTAGCGATAATAAAAGGCGAGATATAATGGTGATCTGTAACTAGAGAATGGTATTTGCATATATCAACATAGTTATAAATTGACTAGGCAGGGCAATATCAGGTTATTCTGTTATAAAAGTTTAATTATCTTTTAGAATCAATAAATCGTTTTGCAAAACATGCAAAATGATAATTTACGCTTTGTTCCCGAGTTAACTTAACGAGGGAAGAAAAAAAAGTAAAAGTGAGAAAGGAAAAAAAAAGATGTCTTTCACACCATTTCCTCCCAAATCAGAAGGAAAGAAAAACAAAAAAAATTAGCCTAGTTTTTTCTTTCATTTCCTTTCTTTTTCTTCCTTAAATGAAACTCGGGAACACGACATATTTTTCTTCCTTAAATGAAACTCGGGAACACGACATATTTATTTTCCTTTCTTAAATGAAACTCTGTAACAGAAAATATTTTTACTTTCTTTTTGTTTCTTTTCCTTTCCTTTCATTAGTAAACTCTGAAACACATTGTTAGTACAACCAGGCTTTTGTGACAATATAATGGAACAAAGAACACAAAATAACTTTTAGTAATAAAAAAATGTCTTCAACATAGGAGCTTAGAAGTTTTAATCCTAGAGATAAACATTAATTAAGGATAAATTAAAAATAGATGAACCAAACCATTTCAAAATAAATAAATAGATAGGCGTAATACGAATTAAAAAAAACGATGTTTGAATTCGAATATTCCATGTTGATGATCCACATCCAACTCGATCAATCTTTAGATCCGACGTCCTAGCCAGCGTCATGTCTAACCCCGGCCAGAGTCCTCAAATAATCCGCTTTTTTTAAAATGTTTCGTTGGTTCGTGTTAGAACGGGTTTATGCATTATAATCATTAAGATACTTAGAAAGCCTAAAGAGTTTGTCACCTCTTATAAGAGTCATTCTAGGATATACTTCAAGTTCATCGCCACCCAAAAAGAAAATTTTGTCAGATGATAAGAAATACGTTTAATATTTTTTCTGGGGCATGTCAATATGAAAAGAATGTATTGAAGTAAAATGCTTTAGTAGAGGGATGAAATTTTTTTATCAAATATCCGTACTTGTGTTGGTACCAGAACCGTATTGATTTTGACTATTCAGTAAATGTATCAATGCCCAGTTTTATTGATTTGGGTATTCGGTACTTTCGTCATTTCGGTATTACTACATGTATTTTGGTATGGTACCCGCTTTGGTACCACTTTATTTTGTTATCTTTTGAACACTTGTATGAGTACTAAATAGCTAAAGTTTGTACAAGTACTAATACAATACAGGTGCCAAATAGGTAAAACTGATACGCATACCATAATACGAAAATAAAGTATAATATCAAATTCATTCGTAATTAAATTCAGTATTAGTACCATTTTTTACCCTGAAAACGTATTATATTTGACCCGACTCATTTTCGAGAAAAAAATTACGTTAAAATGTAGACTAACTGAAAAAATACACAATAATAAGCATAAGAACATATTATATTTGACCTAACTTATTTTCGAAAAAAAATTACATCCTATTTGTTTGGGCACTATTAATTAGGGAGAATTACTTGCCATGAATTATTTTGATATTACTTTTAAAAAAAATTACATCCTGTATGTTTCGACGCATATTCATAATTTAGAGGGATATGTTTTGAGTGCAACTGATGTAGATGGTGTCATTTTAAGGGTAAATCATACAAATTGGCAAATAATTACCAACTCATGTTTAAATACAATTATTTAAATCCAATTTTTGTGAAAAATCATTTTCACTTACATTTTTCCAACATATTATGACTCAAAGCTTTAGCTCACTTCATAACCCTAATAGCCAAGTTTCGTGTTGATAGTCACAAGGACCTTAATAATATTTAGAATATTAATGCTTAGGTTTAAAGTGCGTTATTTGACCCCCCCCCCCCCTTCTTTCTTTCCGCTTATTAGTGTAAATTTTACCGAATTTTTCCGAAATCTTTTGTTTGTATTCATGGCCTACCCTGAGAATTCAGATGTCATATGTGCCCCCGCTAAAAAAAATTGGATGCATTAAGCCGGGACCCTCTGAAAAATTATGTATGTATTAAGTGTGCCCCTCCGAATTTTATTTCTTTAAAACATTTAGCCTATTTGACCCGTAACTCATTAAGGATAAAGTGACCGTTTTAAACATATACAACTGGTTGAAATTGACAATTGCCTCCTCACTGTTTTCTATATAATTGGTTTAAGTCGACTGTCACTTCCCATATATAATCAAACCATGATCAAAATATAATTGGATGGCCTAGACTAGATGGCCATGCTCAACGAGTATTGATGACCTATGTTGCAACCCCCGCCCCCTAACTACCCAGGAACGGGCGGCCAGTTTTGGTGGTATCTGTTGTTTATCATTTTGGCAGCGGAACTTTCATCAGGATCGTAGTTAGGAAATATTTTATCAGAGTAAAATACCACGCTTTTATAATATTAAACACATGGGAAAATCCCAAGTTTCAAGTACACACATTTTCATAGGGATGAACCCTATTTTATTTAAATAAAACATCTCTTTATTTTAGGTAACGTTATTGCCACTTTTCCAAGCCTTCAGTGCTGTCCAGCTGGCTTCTATTTGGGTTTCACATTTTGTTACCTGAAACGCGTTTAAAAACATTTTGTCAGTGGGAAATACTGGTGAGTGAATCCCAATTTAATTAAGACTTATAAAAACCATTGTACAATATTGTGGGCGGTCGCGCAATTACATTTGGTTACATCTGCTTAATTACCACCCACGGTACTGTCAACCCGACTTGTGGTCATGTTACTCCTCGCAAGGTAGTAACAAATTTTGTATACAAAACCCCAACATACCGACGATAATTGTAGAATACAAATACTCAATCACTGTTTAATATATCATTAATTAAGTGAGGTTTTGTAAAAACAATTTGAAAAAAGGAGATTACTCACATTGCTGTCTTAGGGTTTTCCTTAAGGATTTCCTGGTGATTATCTAGTAATTACACAAATGCACACGCGTTAGTATAATAACCCAATATTTACATTAGTAATACCCTCCCCGAGACGACATTCCAACGACTACGTCGGGCAGAACCACGACAGCCATTACGGAACCCTGGATCAATCGGGTAGCGTATCTAATACGTAACCGGGGTTATGATACTTACAACGAGGCAGAACTTCGTTATTTAGGGGGTATTATGCCTGAAAATTTCTTTGACTATATAGAAATTCGAGAGAAAGAGAAAGAGATGAACGACTGGGACTGAAGGCCGATGCCCTCACTTTATAGGGTCTGATTTGGGTTTCGTCACTCCCCGCGTAAGCTTCGGCCAGGGCCTTCGCGGCCCGCGAGGCTCCCTAGGGTAGGCCCTAGGGTTGCTGAGTTGACCACTAGGCACGACACGACTCGGACACGACTCGGACACTTGGCACATTAGGTTTTCACCTGAGATTTGAGCCGCCGCGGCCCGTGTAGGTTACCTCCTATACGTTCGTGGCCCGCGAGCAATGTTAAAACTTTTTTTTATTTTATTTTTAATTATATAAGGTATTTTGAGCTCGGTTTTCGCATATGGGGTGTATTTTAGGACATATAGAGACATTTTAATTATATTAGGGGTGTCATAATTATATTTAGGAGGGTTGTTATAACCTAGGTTAAAGTTATTAATTTTAAGTAGTCTTATGACCATTACTAGTGCAAGGTGATAAATGTATTCACAAACGTGTCTAGTTAGCTGTCACATCAGATCTCTACAAATACATTAAAAATACACATTTTCGCTCCAATCCTACAAACATCTTTATCAATACTTATATTTCCACATCATCACCAATTTTACATTTATTTTTCATAATTAAATTATTTCTATCAATATACATGCTTTTATTTTCGCATTATTTAATATCGAAAGTTATAAAAACAAAACATTGAACTTCTAAGCTCGAATATTAATATATACGTATCTTAAACTTTTTGAATTATTTTTCTTTTTGTTAAAGTAGCATTAATAAACGTATAAATTAAAATAAAAACATTACAATTTGTTTTGTTATTTTGTCCATTTACTATATTTGAAATAAAAAAAATGATATACAAGTCAATAAAGCTTATAGTGTACTACTTATTTATGCATATAAAATAAATTAAAAGAAGAAAAGAATAAAATAAATACAAAACAAACATTGGGGCTCACCATCCCATCAAATGCACCATTCTTCCTCAAAACATTCCACTCAAATGTAAACCCCTCTAATACATTCCTCCTCACTTACTAAATCCATATAAGCCAAATGCAAGCTAAATGCTTTGGAATGGTCTAAAGGAAAGACCTAAATGCTTTATACTCCGGAAAATTTGGTCCCTTTTATGCGTTATGTGTAGACTTTGACTTGTTTAACTAATTTATTTATTCACTTGTTTAACCCATTAAAGGATGATACATACTCTAACCGGCCCATACATTTGTAACTGGATCAACATTGGCACTCGTGTTTACAGTTGAACTAAGAAAACAATAAATTATACATTTTCAGCTTTTAATTAAGAAATGCTTCCATTATTATTCTGACTTGAAGAATCAGAATGGGATTCAAATCAATGTTTTAAATACCGGTATGAATCGGCCGGCTATACCGGTTAAACCTGATATAGGATACGAGTCCGGTACGATAAAGACCGGTAAAACCCAAATACGGTATGTCTTATGTATCAGTGGTAAATCCGATTCTACTGGTTCAAACCGTTGAACCAGTTTGCATTGCCTTAAGTTTTGATTTCTTAATTTTAATAAAATACGAGATTAAGGTAATATTGATCTTCCATATTTCCGGTAATTAACCTGGTGCCTTCTATTCCAATATGTCACCGTTGTTGAAACTAGGGATGCTAAACGGGTCAGGTTCAACCCGAACCCGAAAATTATAGATGAACTTGAACCCGAAAATCTTGTCATATATATGAGCCCGAACACGACCCGAATATTAGCGGCTTGACCCGAACGCGATCCGTACAACCCGAAATTTCAAATTTTTATTTTTTTTCGCAAAATAATTTACTGAAATTAAAATTTTATTAAAAAACACAAAGGTATATAATAATATTGCTTTTTATATATAAAAGTTTGTGTCAATCTCTCCTTTTTAAGTTATAAAAATCATAAAATACACATCCAAATAAATTTATGACATAAAATATACTGTAAAAAGAAAATATACTATAAATGGGTTAAACGGATCAACCCGTCAACCCGACCAGGTTGACCCGAACCCGACCCGTTTAGCTAAACGGGTTCGCGGGTTCAACCTGAAACTGACCCAGCCCCGTTTAATCTAAACCTAAACCGCGAATTTCGTGTCAGCTTCGTGTCTTGTTTTCGGGTCGTGTCAGAAATTCACACCGTCAACCCGACCAGGTTGACCCGAACCCGACCCGTTTAGCTAAACGGGTTCGCGGGTTCAACCTGAAACAGACCTGAACCCGTTTAGGTGTCAGCTTCGTGTCTTGTTTTCGGGTCGTGTCAGAAATTCACACCCCTAGTTGAAACTTTTACTCACCTCGTACAGTGCAATATTGGTTATAACTAATAAAAATATTCTTAAAATGCTTAATAGTGTACAATAAAACAATGCAATATTGGTTATAACTAATAAAAATATATCTTAAAATGCTTAATAGTTTACAATAAAAATAGTTTTTTTTTAGATAAACTATGATTAGTTACATAAATCCTAGTTGAGATTGGATTGTTTTTTTAGATGAATTTGTATTTTATGGAATTTATAGTGTTAAGTAGTAACCAGGTTCAACCGCCCGATACAACTCGGTTCAACAAGTTGAACCATTTTAGAGCTCAAGTCGGTATGACTTAAAAACCGGCTTTTAAAACATTGATTCAAATGATCCTTTCACTAAACTTAGGAACAATTAAGGTAATTGTCCATTTTTATCAATAATCAGTTTTTCCCACCTTTAGCCAGGAAGGAGGATGCTAATTTGGCACCATGCAATTCTCAAAAGTCACCAATGCGGCAGTTTTCTTCAAGCAGCCAAACGCGCATAGAAAAACTTGCATTTTCTTTCAAAGCTTCTTAGTTGACTTTTGGTTCTGTAGCTATCACATTGAAAGTAAACATGTAGATCTCCATGCTCAAGTTTGTGTCAAGACAAAGTTCATCGATCTTTTTTAGAGCCGAATGTGGGATGTGTCTTTTTTGTTTGCAGGCGGTTTCATTAGTAATGTTATTGTCAAACCATGAAGACAATTATTCAGTGTTAACATTCAAAGTAATGTTAATACCCCCGGCAGTGTGACATGAGAAACCACACTAACCGTCTAGGTGATGGACTACGTCCAAGCTTGATAGCCTATATGATCAAATTTGATCACGGCCAGTATCATCAAATGCGATGATCATTTGTAATTAACATCCTTAGTGGTGATATGTTAACGGGTTATATTTTATTGTCAACTGTGACAATGACAGTTGTGCCTTTATGATACACTGTCCAATATGTGATGGAAAATGTCCAAACTTCAAATGCCTTTGATGGTCCTTTGAGACCTAGGCTAATTATACTTAGTTTACTTTATTCAACATTTACTTTGGAACGTTAAAAAAATTATAAATTTTGGCGGTTGTGATGTTATGCACACTGATCCAAGGGGGGAAGGATATATATATATATATATATATATATATATATATATATATCCAAACCACATAGCCTATATGGTTTAATACCATGACTGATGAAACTTTTAAGTCATTAGATTTGATGATCAAATTTAAGTCATTAGATTTGATGATCAAATTATTATATTGCGACGGAGCAAGTATTTAATTGGTTTTTAGACCAAGCTTATTGAGATGGCGAATCCCCTTTCCGATGGAGCCAATAACGGACACAATAGTGATATTAATGTGAATATTAATCGCGATGACGAGGGAGTTGATCTCCAAGCCATGATAGCCGCAGAAGTCGGCAAGGCTATGTATAAATTCATAGCTAACTTTAAGAGATCAAGTATCGCTCGTTCTAAGTCCCATTCAATTCCACATTCATCTGCCCGTAAGGAAAGCTCGCATTATTCTTCAACTAAAAAGAGCGAGCCAAAGCGGGACTATAAGGAAAAGCCCCGTTCTTCAAAGTACAAGAGGGTGTATCTGTGAATTAGCCTTTCATAAATTAGAGTAAAATGCCCGGATAGTCCCTGTGGTTTTGTAAAATAACACCTATAGTCCCCAACTTTTGGAAATTACACCGGTGCTCCCTGTGGTTTGAAACTTTGTTACTCGGATAGTCCCTGGAGTGGATGATCGTTAGTTTATGGCGTTAAGTGGCTATGAAATGAAAAAATTACCCTTTTTATATGATAACTCTAATCACTAATACGGTACTATATCCGATCGATTGAAACCAATCCATTGGATGTTTAAGTGCTGCCAGTACCCGGCTATACTTTGTCATGCGTTGTGGGTTTGATCTCGTGATTATCGTTAATGTTGAATTGAGTTAATACACTAATACGAGTTCCATTGTATCTATAAATTAGAACTCATAACCAGGGAGCTGCTAAACCAGAATTCTTAGTGATTAAGTAAACTTAGTGATTAAGTAAACTTAGTGGTTAAAGAAACTTAGCGGTTAAGAAAACTTAATAGCTAAGGAAACCTAACAGGAAAGGAAACTTAACAGTTAAGTAAGCTAAGTAAGTTAATTAATTAATCGGCTAAGTAAATTACTTAATTAAAATTAATCAGTTAAACAGCTAAGTGAGATAATCCGTTAAAAATCCAAGTAAACTTAACAACTAAGTAAGTTAATCACTTAAGTCAGTTAACTAATTAATCAGCTAAGAAAGTTACTCAATTAAACGGTTAAAATAAATTAATTTGTTAAATAACAAGGCATATATGGGGTAGATATTATCAAATGGAAGGTGTAAAGAGGATATATATATATATATGGGTAGGAAGTATCCAGGAAAGATGTCTATGTAACTTCCTAAACAAATATATATGAAGCTTTCTAGAAAATGTGAAGGTAACTTCCTAGAAAAGTATATGTAATTTTCTAGAAAGTATAAAGGAAACTTCCTAGAAACGCATACTCCTTACCTATAAATAGGAGCCTGTGATTTCATTATTCTTTGTTCATTCCTTCTATCCTTCTCTCTATACGTTGGTGTTCTAACCAATAATCACAGATACGATATTCTGTCCGATCAATTCGGGAACCAACTAACGAATTCCAAAGTGCTGTCTAAATAAGACTATACTTTGTGAATTTCGTTAAGGTTCTGATCTCGTGGCCGTTGTTAGGTTTGATATGATTTTACACTAAAACGTATTCCAGTCTGTTAAACTAAATGTTTAACTATCAGAAAAACTCTGATCCATAAACTTACTATCAAACAAGATGTTTAATCATCAGAAGATTCAGAACTATAAAGTAGATGCTTAGTTATCAGAAGGCTTAGAATCAAAAGGCTTGTTTAATCAAGACTATATGCTAACAAGGTGAGTCATTCTATTTTTTTCAAAATGCTTTCCAAAACCCTCAATGTCTTCCGTTATATTTACAGTGATTAAGTCTTTGTTATCTTAAATTACTGACAGTACGTGGGGTTTTGTATACATTACTTATCTAACGTCACTTTTAGGTGAACATACCTAAATAGTGATATGACCACACTCACAGATCCGGTCGAGTGACAACTGGGTCAAATAATTATAAGATAGAAGCAATTGTAATCGCTCTTAATACTGTTTAACAATGTGTCTTTTGTACAAATTGAATGTACTCGCCAGTATTTTCTGCTGACCAAATGTTTTTAAAACGCGTTTCAGGTAATTAGTAGATTGGAATAAGAGTTGTGATACGGCACCAAAAGGCTTACAGAAGTGGCTTATTTTATCAATTAAATTAATTAAGAAAAATTGTTTTATGTATTCGGGTTTATCCCTTATTAAAGCTACATTTGCAAAACATGGGTTTATCCCTATCTGTTTAATAAATAAAATCCGGTGTTCCTAAACTCTGATATTTTCCTAACTCACGGTCCTGATGAAATTTTTGCTGCAATACTTTTCAAAATAACCACCGGTACCACTTGACTGCTCGCGGCTCCCGCTTCTAGGGTGGGGTCAGGGGCTGTGACACCTCAATCGCTGTATGGTTGGTATGGGAGACCTCGTTCAAGCCCAAATTCGGATTAAGCAGGTGTTGGGTTTTATCGGCGCTTGAAACATCCTCTGTTATCTTAACAAATTGAGTCGGTCTGGGGGAAACCAAGGGTGTATGGGTTGTTTTTGGTGCAAGATCAGGAGGAATCGGTGGTTTTAGTGGAGGATTTTGTGGAATTTCTTCCACAAAAGATGGATTGACGGGCATAAAGGAGGATTCGGTGGTTGTCTCTTTCTCTCTCTCTGACCGATCTCTTTGTCTCTAGTCGTTTCTCTCTCTAAATGTGGTGGATGAAGGGAACTGGGATGGAGGAGGAAGTTCAGGTAGCGAAGATGTTGATGTTGGTGGAGTTGTGGGTGGTAAGTGGTGGAGGCAGGTGGTGGTGAGTGAGTGTGTGTGAGAGTGCGAGAGAGACATACAAGGCTTAAAAGGGTGAATAAGAATGCTGGTGGGTCCCATCTTTAATTTTAATATATCTATTTTAGTGTTTTAATTTAATACTAAGGGCATGTTGTCATTTTACATGGAGTTAACGGAGAAAACTAATGGACATCCACTGTAAGGACTAACCGAGTAACAAACTGTCAAACCACAGGGAGCACCGGTGTAATTTCCAAAAGTTGGGGACTATAGGTTTTATTTTACAAAACCACAGGGACTATCCGGGCATTTTACTCCATAAATTAATTTCATAATTAATTAATATTTTCCTTTTGTTTATTCGGGTGGGGGGGGTAAAATGGTAATTCTGCGTTTGAAAGTTATATAGAGGAGGGAAACAACGATCAACAACAACAACAACAACTCTTTTCTTTCTCTCTCTTTCTGAAATCAAGAATCTGTGATTAGGGTTTTCATTCTTGATTAGGGTTTTCTCACTACGATGTGGTTAAAACTAAAGGAGTTGGTGAAGGTGAAGGGGGATGTAGAAGCTCTGTCTGTAATGGTGGAGGTTATTGATGGATCAATGCCTGTCAATGCTCCTACTGGGGGGAATTGTAACGAACCTGTTGTTTCTGGCGGGAAAGATGAATCTGCTAATGATGCTGTTGGACATGAAGACAGGAAAATTGATGAAAACTTGGTGAATGCTGCTGTTGGGGATGAAGACAGGAAAATTGATGAAAACTTGGGATAAAGAAGGGAAAAGTGATGAAATCGAATCGAAGTCTGTAAACAAGAACGCTGCTTGGGAAAAAGAGAAAATGTCTCTTTCGATTATCGAATTGTGAGATGGAACGAAAAGGTATTTGTATAGCGGGTATGATGCCGATGCGTTAAAAATCCTCCTACCCTTCATTCACACCCTACAAGAATCAGAGAAACTTAAAGCAAAGGCTAAAGAAGAGGATGGTGGTTCGAACAAGTCCATTGTTAGGGAGGCGTGTAAAGCTGTTGGGCAAGAATTGGGGAAAGAGGCTGTGAAGAGAGGTTTTCCGCTGGCCAAGGAATATGCTATGTCCATGGCGGCTTGGATACGAGAAAACGGTAGGGCCGAGATTATACGCCTGTGGAAGTTGTTTGAAGACGGAGAGGATAACTGATGGGTAAATACGGTTTTGGGGTATATTAGTTAATCGTTCTTACCATATGCTTACTTGTGTGTAGATTTTTTGGTTGTATGTTGTTGTTTGAAAGTGGAATTGGGGTGGGTTTTAGATGTTTTTGGTAAAGTTCGAACAATTGTTGGATAGTGTTTCTGTGTTTGCTTTCTGATTGTTGAACATAAGAATTTTCTGGTATTATCTGATTGTTTCTGTGGTTTGCTTCCCCGTTTGTTGTTGCAACTTGAGAGTTTCTTCTTTGTAAGTTGGTAGGATTCTCTTTTTTCTTGATAACACCATCAAATTTCGCTTTAGGTTAATGCTGCTGGCATTGTTGGAATAAATGTATTCCGTGTTCCTGTACGTACGTAAATAAATGAACAGTGAATACTAAATATGTTAACATAAAGTTTTTTAGAGTAAAATGCCAAAATCATCATGAGGATTGGCCAGTTTTGTGACTTTCGTTCAAAGGTTTGTTTTTCCGCATCTGGATCCAAAAGGTTTGAAATCTTGCCATTTTTATTTCGCTTGTTAACTCTATCCATTTTCTCCGTTAAGTTAGGGGTTGTTTCCGTCTTTTTTGCTAACTTAAAGGGCAGTTCGGTCTTTTTCACTTTTTTATTTAAAAAGACCAAATACCACTGAAAACGTTGGATGCCTTTTTTCAACTGCAATTCCCATCCCCGAGCCAATCAAGATGGATACGCGCCTTCGGCTGTTGAAGTTCAAGTTCTGAGAATTATAGACAAAATGTTGGATGCGCTTTTTCAACTGCCAATTCCCATGCATTCCGCGTTACTTCCTGATTTAATCGTTGGCCATGATAGATGTCTTCAATATTACACAAGCAAAGCAAGATCAGGCTGCGGTAACTATTTCATTTTCAGTAATAAAAAAAAGAGTAAAATGCCATTTTCGTCCCTGAGGTTTGGCCATTTTTTGGGACTTTCGTCTAAAAGTTTATTTTTTCGCATCCGGATCCAAAAGGTTTAAAATCTTGTAATTTTCATCGGCCCGTTAACACCAGCCATTTTCGACGTTAAGTTAGGGGTATTTCCGTCTTTTTTGCTAACTTAAAGGGCAATTCGGTCTGGCCAAACCTTAGGGACGAAATGGCATTTTACTCTTTTATTATTACTGAAAATGAAATAGTTCCAACAGCCTGATCTTGCTTTGCTTGTGTAATATTGAAGACATCTGTCAAGGCCAACGATTAAATCGCTAAGTAACGCGGGATGCATCGGAATTGGCAGTTGAAAAAACGCAACCAACGTTTCGTCTATAAATCTTAGAACTTCAATAGCCGAAGGCGCGTATCCATCTTGATTTGCTTGGGAATTCCATACCTAATTTATTAAAGGATTTAGCATAATGTACAAAGTATTCAAAAGACCGAATTGACCTTTTTTAAGTTAACAAAAAAGACGAAAACACTGGTGACTTAAAGGAGAAAAATGGATGGAGTTAACTAGCCGAATGACCAAATTAGCAATAGCAAATATATGATGTAAAAAGTTGAAGATTTCGGTCAATCCAACTTAGTCCAGCCTTTGTCCAAATTAGCAATGGCAACTTTAGCTTCAAACGGAGGCATTTTACGAGTAATCGCTTTCAACAGAATCTTCAATTGCATGATGTAACCAACCCTTTTAGGCAGGCAACATATATCACATTCCCCACAAACACCAAATGGGCATCGGTCGTTTCCCCAATGTGCATTATAATGACGGACCATTATGAGCCTACATTTACCGTTGGTAACATATATGATGACGGACCATTATGAGCCTACATTTACCGTTGGTAACATATATGATGACGGACCATTATGAGCCTACTTTGGTTTTAAAAAGAAGTATTATTGACTTTGAAGAAGTCAAAGACATTGAAGGATTTCCATAATTCTTATTCAAAACAATGACACCATTGACCACTTCTTGGCCTTCTACGTAAGTCTTATACCATGTAGAATATCCTTCTTTACAGTAGATGTCATTCCTTTAATAACTATCTTGTATGTCACTTTTGTAAGCTGCATATCACATTTATGAAAATGGTGGTGCTTTTGTATCATCAAACAAGAAAAAAGAAAATTTACCAGGCTTGTGGTTAAAGTGCATTCCGCTCTCTTGGTGGTTCGAATGGTTTTCTGAAAAAAATTAAAATAAAAATAACAAACCAAACAAAGAGGATCGAGCTCTGGTGAATTATATGGAATTCTCAAAAGTCTCCAATGAGGCAGTTTTCTTCAAGCAGCCAAACGCGCTTAGAAAAACTTGCATTTACTTGCAAAGCTTCTTAGTTGACTTTTGGTTCTGTAGCTATCACATTGAAAGTAAACGTGTAGATCTCCGTGCTCAAGTTTGGGTCAAGACAAAGTTCATCGGTCTTTTTTAGAGCTGAAGGTGGGATGTGTCTTTTTTGTTTGCAGGCGGTTTCATTAGTGTATAGCAGAACAGCCTGAATACTTCAAGGGTTGTGCAGGTTATGTACTATGAATTTAGCAGATTATATTTTCTTTGTTACATGTTTTAACTGACGAACAAGACATGGGTTGATTAGTGACGATGATATGTCCAGCCTGGTGAAGTGTCCTCTATCTACTCACAACTTTTATAGGTTTTTTGATGATAAATATTGAATAAAATAATTATTTTTTAATTATCAGGTACTCAAAGTGTATCCCTTTTTGAGTATGTGATGCGTACCGGATTCGAGATCGGCGGTCTCCCAAAAATATAAAGACAATGAACGGAATTAAATAAAAACAAAATATAAGTTTGCTGCAATTTTTCTTCTTCTCTTCATTAATTCAACAATTGCTTAAATAGAAGGAAATCCTATGTAACTGAAATAAACGTGCATGATGGATACTTCCTAGATAATGGGATCATGGATGGTAATGCAAAGGTATCATGGAGATAGTGGGTGACTAATAAAACATAAACAATGCATGCATAATAATTATAGGAAAATAAGTTGAGATAATTGTTTGACTCCTCCATATCAGTTGCTCGGTCAAACTGCAAAGTGGGTCACCGTATGGGTCGGCAACCGGTTGTTTATCGGGTCATGGTGGATCCGTATCAATACCCACCCCTTTAAAACGGTTCGTGTCCTCACGACCCACATTTGTCGAAATTGTACCGGTCCATGGTGGATCAGTTTGAGGCTCGAAAAGCAAGAATTGTGGCGTTTTGCAACGGTGCCCCGGCTGGAACTTTTCATCGCAGTTGAAACAAAGGCCGGCAGCGCGCTTCGCTTGCATCTCCGATTGAGTAAGGCGTTTGATTGGAAGAGATGATGCGGATTGTGGGGACGAAACAGATCCAACAGTGGAATCAATTACCTCGGCAGTGAGCTTGTCTTCAATTAAACGAGCTAATCCGTACGTTTGATGCAACGTGTGAGGATGATGGATTGCTAGTTCGCTTTGAATGTTCGGTTTAAGTCCGGAGATGAAACAATTCTTTAGTGTCTCGGGAGATAAACCGATGACCCGGTTAGCGAGTCGTTCAAACTCAGTTTGATACATGGCAACAGTGGTTTTTTGCTGAAGTTTGAAAAGAGTCGCCTGGTGATTCTCGTAGGAAGAAGGACCAAATCGGAGTTCCAAAGCTCTTGAAAATTCCGGCCAAGTTCCGAGTAACCTGTTGTTCGAGAGATACTTGTACCAACTTAGTGCGTCACCGGTGAAATAGAACACAGCTAGGTAGAGACGTTGGTTCATTGGAATGTGGTAGTAGTTGAAGTAGTTATCGGCTTGAAAGAGCCAATCTAACGGGTTAGAACCATCAAATGTAGGTAGCAGAATTTTGGGAGGGCGGGGCTGGTTGTTACCGGGTGGGGGTGGTGGTGGTGGCGGTGGCGGTGGCGGTGGCTGATGACCGGGTGGTGGTGGTGGTGGAGGGGGTGGTGGTGGGTTGGACGAAGAACCGATCTCGAAAGAGGTCGTTTCCTTGTCCTTGACAAAGACGGCTAGAAGCTTGTTACTAACTTCCAACTGCTGGTTCATGGTTGCCTGCAGGGATTCAAACTGAGCCTTGGCCTGAGCAGAAGATTCGGCTACGGTGGTGGCATTAGTTGAAAGGAACTGATCGAACCTCTCAAGTAGAGCCTGCAAAGGGTCGTCAATGGTGGTTGTTTCTTTGCGGGGAGGCATGACAGAGTCGAGGAATGAAAGCACCAAATGATGCGTACCGGATTCGAGATCGGCGGTCTCCCAAAAATATAAAGACAATGAACGGAATTAAATAAAAACAAAATATAAGTTTGCTGCAATTTTTCTTCTTCTCTTCATTAATTCAACAATTGCTTAAATAGAAGGAAATCCTATGTAACTGAAATAAACGTGCATGATGGATACTTCCTAGATAATGGGATCATGGATGGTAATGCAAAGGTATCATGGAGATAGTGGGTGACTAATAAAACATAAACAATGCATGCATAATAATTATAGGAAAATAAGTTGAGATAATTGTTTGACTCCTCCATATCAGTTGCTCGGTCAAACTGCAAAGTGGGTCACCGTATGGGTCGGCAACCGGTTGTTTATCGGGTCATGGTGGATCCGTATCAGTATGAGTTGGCTTCGCAATTGAGAATGGGCTGAATAGTAGTTTGTTTTGTTTTTTTTTTCCATCAGAATTGTTTGATTCAATATCTGTTATAAATCTTAATTATAGGATAATTCATCCCTAAAGTCGGTGTAACATTCTATTTTGCAAGAACTTTATAGGTGCCTAATGTGGTGATTGAACAAAGTTACCGACTGCCAAAAGTAACAAAATATGGTCGAAGTGTTGTAAAAAGCATCAAATTTAATGATAAAGTCATCAAAGTTGGCGCAAGTCTTGTGAAACAAGATGCTAATGCTAAAAACGATGTTGCTGGTGATGGTAATGCTCACTCCCTAATGAATTCATGCTTTATTTAAATCTTTAATAGTTTTTGATAATCTCTTGTCACAACTGTATATCTGAATTATTGGTTTGTTGGGTAATCTTGATGTTGCGGGTCAAGTACGGGTTGAGTAGGATACCGGTTGTGGTTAAATGAGTTGCCAAGTAGAAAACGGGTCATTGGAGCATGGATACGGGTTAGAACCGTGGGTCATGGAGCTGGAATGGGTCAGCAGAATATTTGGTCCATGTTGACCGAGTTTGGAGGAGAATTACATGGGATGTGAATGGTGGAGTTGTTGCTGAATAAGAGGAGCACGTTTACTTATTTTTGCATGTGTTTATTTGTGTTTTTTCTTATAAATAGCATGTAGGAGCATTACTTATTTTGTACTCTCAATTTTATAATAAGAAAGTTCAGCAAACATTCTTCTTTATTCGTGAGTTTAATCTTTTATTGAGTGTCGATTCTGGGTCTGAAACCAACATGGTTTATGTTTCAGGCACTACTTGTGCAACAGTCCTTGCACGAGCAATATTCTTACAAGTGTGCAAATCCTTTGCAACTGGTTCAATCTAATCCAGTCTCAACTTAGTCCACCCTTTGACCAAATTAGTAATTGCAGCTTCAGCTTCAAACGGTGGCTTTTCACGAGTAGTTCCTTTCCCGCCATCATCACTATCAACAGAATCTTCAACTGCTATTTGCACAGATCTTTCTCCAACTTATCTGCAGCTCGAAGAACTTGTACTGCATCTAGTGTTAGTTCGGTTATCCCAGAAATAAACTGTTTTAATTCATCTCGTTACAAACATGAAGAGTTGCAACTGCCACACCAGCCGCAAGCGGATGCCATCTTTTTAAAATTGGACTAAACATTTTCTTTTCTTTCGTTGCTAATTCACCAACGTCTTTCGCGAGAATAGCGAGAATGGGAAGTGGGTTTGGTTGGTTTCTTGATGCCCGCCTGCTTGAATCTGCTTTCTCCATTATCTGCGCATTAACAAGCAAAATTTCAAAACATTTATAACTCTAGCAAAAATGTAAAATCAATTTACTTCATAGACACACGCATGCAATGTGTCTTTCATACAAGTAAAAAATATTGATGCTAAGTATAGGTAGGCTTGTAAACGAACCGAATGTTCATGAACTTGTTCGGCGGGAAGTTCGTTTATGTTCGCTTAGAACAAACATGAACATTATCTTGTTTATTTAGTTAAACGAACGAACATGAACACCTGTTTTGTTCGTTCATTTATGTTAGTTTATTACGTTCGTTTAAATTTTGATATATACAAAAGTAGTTGTATTTATATTAATATAAACATAAAAGTGGCTTTATAACTACTTATATAAATATAAACAATTAGTAACTAGGCTTTCTAGTAATAAAAGTAAGCTTTACAATGGAACTCATCTTAACTAATCACTAACTTACAGATAAAAAAACAAGTTTTAGTTCGTTTGTCTTCGTTAATTTTGGTCAATTGTGTTCATTGGTGTTCTATTATGTTCATTTATGTTAGTTTATTACTTCCGTTTATGTTCGTTTAAATTTTGATATATACAATAGTAGTTATATTTATATTTATATAAACATAAAAGTGGCTTTATAACTACTTATATTAAATCTAAACAATTAGTAACTAGGCTTTCTAGTAATAAAAGTAAGCTTTACAATGGAACTCATCATAACTAATCACTAACTTACATATAAAAAAAACAAGTTTTAGTTCGTTTGTCTTCGTTAAATCCGGTTCTACTGTTTCAAACCGTTGACCGGTTTGCATTATCTTAAGTTTTGATTTCTTAATTTTAGTAAAATACGAGATTAATGTAATATTGATCTTCCATATTTCCGGTAATTAACCTAGTGCCTTCTATTCCAATATGTCATCGTTGTTGAAACTAGGGGTGCTAAACGGGTCGGGGTTCAACCCGGCCCGAACCCGAAAATTTTAGATGAACACAAACCCGAAAATCTTATCATATATATGAACCCGAACACGACCCGAATATTAGCGGGTTGACCCGAACATGGTCCGTACAACCCGAATTTTCAAATTTTTAATTTTTTTTCGCAAATTAATTTACTGAATTAAAATTTTATTAAAAAAACACGAAGGTATATAATAAAATTGCTTTTTTAAATATAAATGTTTGTATCAATCTCTCCTTTTTATGTTATAAAATTGCATAAAATACACACCCAAATAAATTTATGACATAAAATATATTGTAAAAAAATAAATATAGTATAAATGGGTCAAACGGGTCAACTCGTCAACCCAACCAGGTTGACCCGAACCCGACCCGTTTAGCTAAACGGGTTCACGGGTTCAACCTGAAACTGACCCGAACCCGTTCAGACTAAACCTAAACCGCGAATTTCGTGTCAGGTCCGTGTCTTATTTTCGGGTCGTGTCAAAAATTCACACCCCTATACCAAGAATGCTCTCACAATTTCTGATAAATTTATTGAACACAAGATGGCTTTATATATAGCCAGACGATTACATAGAAAACGGAAATAGCAACAGACTCACCGCTAACGTAAACCAATAAACCCAGACAAACTTTGACGCACTAACGTTTAACCTACTAATTCAATAATGCACGTGTTGGACTTTGTCAAGCCCAGCAGCACAGACTACTCGGGCTCAAAGCCCACAACTTAGACTCTTGGACTCTTGGACTTCACAACCCATTATTCAACAGACCCAAAACGTAAATGACCCATTTCAGGGTCAAATTGGCAATTCTGCTGTAACTTGAAAGTTATATAAAACAGAGGAGGGGAGGGAAACTAAACCAACATACAATCAACAACAAGAAGTCTTTCTTTCTTTCTCTAGATATCAAGAATCTGTTTAGGGTTTCACCATTTACATATCAAGAAGATGTGGTCAAGATTAAAGGAATTGTTGAAGGTGAATCATAGTGATGAAAAACCAATCTATTGTTGCTACTGGGCCGTTGTTGTTGAGAAAGAATCTGGGGTTTATGGGGGGAAAGATTCTGCTGTTGCTGCTGATAGTGATTGTGATGAAAACCAATCAAAGTTGGTAACTAAAAATGAAAAGCCTGTAAATGTCTCTGAGAAAGATAAGAAAATGTCTGTAAAAGATGAAAACCAATCAAATTCTGAAAATGAAAACGCTGAGAAAGAAAAGAAAATGTCCCTTTCAATTATAGAATTGCAAGATGGTACTAAAAAGTATCTGTACAGTGGGTATGATGCTGACGCGTTAAAAACGGTGCTACCGTTGATTCACAGCCTAAAAGATTCAGAGAAAGTTAAAGCAAAGGCCGAAGAAGAGGTTGGCAGTTTGAAGAAGTCCATTGCTAGTGAAATGTGTAAAGCCGTTGGCCAAGAATTGGGGAAAGAGGCCGTGAAGAAAGGTTTTCCACTGGCGAAAGAGTATGTGATTTCTACTGCGGCGTGGATCCGCTAGAACGGTAGTGCGGAGATTATACGGTTGTTGAAGCTGTTTAGAGACGGAGAGGATAACTGATAAATACAGTCTTGGGGTACATTAGTTAATCGTTCTTATCATATACTCTGTGTGTAGATTTTTGTGTCCAACTCGATATGGTGTTGTTTTGATTAACCGTTTGAAAAGTCTTCAACATGGGCGGATTCGAAATCTCTTAAAAGGGTTATAATTCTTTTTTCTAGAACCTCAAGCTCGGTACATATACGTTGAAACATGTTTATACGTACATATAGTTGTGGTACTCCAAAACCGTTATTGTTATCCCCGTTTGTTGTTGCAACTTGAGAGTTTGTTCTTTGTATGTTGGTAGGATTCTCTTTTTTCTTGATAACACCGTGAAATTTCGCTTCAGGTTAATGTTGCTGGCATTGTTGGAATAAATGTATTTCATGTTCTTGTACGTAAATAAATGAACAGTGAATACTAAACATGTTAACATAAAGTTTTTTTTGAGTAAAATGCCAAAAATCGTCCTGAGGATTGGCCAGTTTTGTGACTTTCGTTCAAAGGTTTGTTTTTCTGCATCTGGATCCAAAAGGTTTGAAATCTTACCATTTTCATTTCGCTTGTTAACTCTATCCATTTTCTCCGTTAAGTTAGGGGTGTTTCCGTCTTTTTGCTAACTTAAAGGGCAATTCAGTCTTTTTCACTTTTTTATTTAAAAAGACTAAATACCACTGAAAACGTTGGATGCATTTTTCAACTGCAATTCCCATCCCTGAGCCAATCAAGATGGATACGCGCCTTCGGCTGTTGAAGTTCAAATTCTGAGAATTATAGACAAAACGTTGGATGCGTTTTTTCAACTGCCAATTCCCATGCATTTCGTGTTACTTCCTGATTTAATCTGTAGGATCGTTGTGCGACCTGACTGAGTCGATCAGAAGAGTTTTGGATCCGAATCAAAGGCGGAATCAATGACACGGACGCTCGATTCAATTTAAATGTCTCTTGTATTGATATAATAGTCTTACAGCACCTGGAGACAATTCGGCAGCACTTCGTTACCGAATCAGACAAAGTAATTCCGTATCAAATGACACACCAGGCTCGTAGGATCGTTGTGCGACCTGACTGAGTCGATCAGAAGAGTTTTGGATCCGAATCAAAGGCGGAATCAATGACACGGACGCTCGATTCAATTTAAATGTCTCTTGTATTGATATAATAGTCTTACAGCACCTGGAGACAATTCGGCAGCACTTCGTTACCGAATCAGACAAAGTAATTCCGTATCAAATGACACACCAGGCTCCTCTATATATAGTGTTGTGATTCCGTTTGAAATGGTCCTTGGCTGTTTCAAACGAAATTACCATTAAACACACTAAACTCAGTTTCTAGCACCCGAGCTCTGGTTTATCCAATCCTATTACATAACTACAAACAAGACGAAGTCCACAGACATAGTGCACTAATATAATCATTGGCCTTGATAGATGTCTTCAGTATTACACAAGCAAAGCAAGATCAGGTTGCGGTAATTATTTCATATTCAGTGGTAAAAAAAAGTAAAATGCCATTTTCGTCCCTGAGGTTTGGCCATTTTTTAGGACTTTTGTCCAAAAGTTTGTTTTTTCCAATCCGAATCCAAAAGGTTTAAAATCTTGCAATTTTCATTGGCCTGTTAACACAAGCCATTTTCTCCGTTAAGTTAGGGTTATTTCCATCTTTTTTGCTAACTTAAAGGGCAATTCGGTTTGGCCAAACCTCAGGGACGAAATGGCATTTTACTCTTTTTTTATTACTGAAAATGAAATAGTTACAGCAGCCTGATCTTTCTTTGCTTGTGTAATATTGAAGACATCTATCAAGGCCAACGATTAAATCGCTAAGTAACGCGGGATGCATGGGAATTGGCAGTTGAAAAAATCATCCAACGTTTCGTCTATAATTCTCAGAACTTGAACTTCAACAGCCGAAGGCGCGTATCCATCTTGATTGGCTTGGGAATTCCATACCTAATTTATTAAAGGATTTAGCATTTTGCATAATGGTACAAAGTATTCAAAAGACCGAATTGCCCTTTTTTAAGTTAACAAAAAAAGACGAAAACACAGGTGACTTAAAGGAGAAAAATGGATGGAGTTAACGAGCCGGGTGACCAAATTAGCAATAGCAAATATATGATGTATAAAGTTGAGGATTTTGGTCAATCCAACTTAGTCTAGCCTTTGACCAAATTAGCAATAGCAGCTTCATGTCACGGAGTAACTTCTGACTCACGTGTAGCAACTTAAATTTGTTCTAAGTTAAGCTTTTGTGCCCAACGATGATAAGTTTTTATGGGAATCAAGTGATGGTTGCAAGTGTTGCTTACAAAGAAACAACTTAGTATTGATTAGAACATGGTTTATAAGAGTGAGCTATGAGTACAAGTATACAAACTTGCTAATGTGTTGGGTGATCTCCAAATGAGACCCCATCACCTATTTATACTAGTCTTAAGCTAGTTCTAGAGAATTCTTCATCTAGAGATTTCCATGTATAATATCTTGGATATTCCTTGGCTGATTTTTATGGATTATTCTAGAGAATTCCATGGCCTAGAATGACCTAGATGATCCTTGCATCATCCTTGAAAGTTCCAACAATCTTCCAGCCTATTTCTAGCCCGTTCAAAGCTGATCTAGAATGTTCCGATGGTGCCGAGATGTTCCAGCAACTTGTAGGCTGTTCCGGAAACTTCCGGGCAGCCCTAGACACCGCTTTAATGTTCCGAAATCTTTTGGAACTCGCGAAAAAAGTTTTGTATTTAGGCGGATCATGACATTCTCCCCCACCAAAATTCATGACGTCCTCGTCGTGGTGCTTGTGTGGCTGATGCCTTGTTCTCACGATCCGCATGGCGGATAATGCTTTGTCTTGGTACCTTGTATCCGTCTCCAAGGGTGCCGTGTGAACTTCCTTGCCCTTAATGATGTACATGGTGTTGAGAAAAGGTGTTGGAATGGCGTTGGATCTCCGGAAGAATGCCATCCCGAACACGATCTTGTAGTCGTCCATGGGAACGACTGAAAAAGTGACCTTGCCGTTCCATCTCACGACCTTGGCCTTAGCGTTATAGGTGAATCCTTCGATTACTTTGGGGTCTCCGCCAACAGCCTTCATCATTAGTCCCTCTTGTGTGTTGATCCGTAAACCAAGTCTTTTGGCCTCGTCCCTAGTAATGAAATTGTGTCTGGCTCCGGTATCAACTAAGGCTTTTGTGTGTTGCCTATTAATCTCGAGTGTTATGAATCGGAGACCTTTTGGGGAATTTTCCTTGGTCTTACTAGAGCGGTCATGGGTTATTCTTAGCGGCTTTGTTTGTTGTGTCCTTAAAGCATTAAGGACTTGGAGTTGCATTGCCCCTAGACGAGCCTCCCTGCTACCCTCGGCTTCATCATCTTCATTCCTGATAAGGGCTGTTAACTTAGACTTCTTTGGACAATCGTGTGCATCGTGCGACCCTTCGCAAATGAAGCATCCTCTTCTTGCGGGCTGGTTGTTGTAATATCTTGGGGGGTTTTGGGCCTTCTATCCTTCGAGTGTAACTTGGTTTTGCTCCCCCACCTATGCCGTCATCCGGTTCTTCGACTACGGGTTTAGTTGGGCGTTTTTCCTTAAGATTGATTAAGCTTTCAGCTACGGTGATCGCAGTAGCTAAATCTTGAACATTGCGGCGATCCAATTGTGTTCTAGCCCAATATTGTAACCCGTCGAGGAAGTAGAAAAGGGAATCCTTTTCCGACAGATTAGGGATTTCAAGGTTGAATGACATGACCCACTCTCATTGGTTGATTTTGAAGTTTACCACTTCTAAGTGTGTAACCACTCCCTACACCCTAACTAGATCAAACCAACAACAAATCAGCAATTACAGGCATTAACCACATAACTTACAGTTTATAACGGTGGCTGGAGAGTGGAGAAGAGGTTGCGGCTGCCGGCTGCATGACTGCTCCGGCGAGTGGCTGTAGGGTGGAGAAGGTGGTAGCAATAATGGTGGATGAGTGGAGATGATGTCTGTGTGTTTTGGTTTGAGAGTAAAAAGGAAAGGGGCAAAAGGGGAATAAGAACTAAACCCTAAGTCATCCCTGATTTGTTTTTCACTTAAAAAAAAGAAAAAACAAACGCATAAAAGGGCAAAATGTCACACCCCAACCGATGGCGGAAACATCGGGGTGCGAGCACTAAGCGTTCAGATTCCATAACACTAAATATTTTGATAGACATTAAATCGATTTCATAGCAATTGTCTAAAACAAACGTCCACCACGAATAACAAGTATCAACATAACAATCATTGTTTCAATTGATTCAAAATGTCTAAATTAACTAGGTGACGTTTCTAGGCATCTCCTAGCTTGATTACCATGCACTCCAAAGCAACCTATTAGCCTGCAACATGTATTAAAAATATCAATACAAAATTATTGGCGAGTATACAAGTTTGATAATAGAATAATAGATTAAAACAACACATATCCACAATGTAAGCAAAAAAAATAGTTTCAGCTGTGCCAGTGTCGCAGTCTACGTAGTGATAGCCCAAGTATCCCGAGGCTTTAGTGTTTACCCAAGACTCAAGGTAAACTAGAATCCTCCTAACAATACCCCCTGAGAATAATGGGAGAGGTGCACACCCTATAGCGCTACTATTGTTAAGGCGAAACTACACACCCTGGATTAAACGCCACATAGCACAAATAGAATACTAGAATGCACAAGTTTTCACATACACACAGGATAGAGTTTAGATTTCAAAAGATTCAAGTTTTATATAGAATACATGCTACACCCCAAAGTTTAAAAGTAAAAAGGGGATCGAGTATACTCACAGTGATTGCTTAACAGTCGCAACTGTTATTGGATCAAAGGGAGCTGGTTGTCTGATAGGATGGCTATCCGATCGGATTGTCAGTCGATCGGGTGACGTGAGTGAGGAAAGGATGGCTGCCCGATCGGATGGCCAACCGATCGAGTTGCCACTTGATTCAAAAATCCAAAGTGAGGGGGGATAGGATGGTGGCCCGATCGGATGGCTATCTGATCGGGTTGCCACTCGATCCAGTATTAAGTGCTTTGGTTCCTCTGATTGGGTGGCGGCTCGATCGGGTGGTTATCCGATCGGGTTGCCATCCGATCAAGGGTTCCAATTTTCAAGTTTCGAGTGTCTGAAAAAGTTTCTAAGTACTGGAAGGTTTCAAGGTATCAAGGCTGCGAGACAAGTGTCACCTGATCGGGTGGTTGTCCGATCGGACGGCTGTCTGATCGGATTGCCGCACGATCGGGCGATCCTTGTTCCGTTTATCATTTTGTAAGAATTTCTAAGTTTAATGATGACGGCATGGTATGTATTGAGACAATGGTAAACTCATCGTCATACAGTCGTTCTGATCGGGTGGGAACCACCCCATTTCGATCAGTTAACTGTCCACGATAGAGTTTATGTCAGAATCCGTATTCCGGTCGTCCTTCTCCGGTAGAAATCCATCTTTAAGCCGACTCTAGACTAATAGTCAAGTCTATACTCCGTTCAGAACCGGATCTCGTCGTTTAAAGTAAAAGATTGAAGAAAAGATGAAGAAACTTAAGTTTTATGTGAAAAAGTCTAGATTTAACTTAGATTTAGTGTAAAAACGTATGAAATTCCTTAGATCCAAGCTAGATCTTGCCAGAAATGACGTCATATAGCAGTTTGTACAAACCACCATGATGACATCACCCTCAAGAACTCAGATCTGAGAGATTTCACAGTGAAAAGTGTGATTTCAAAGGTGAATCACGTAGAGAATGAAGTGTAGATCAAGAAAGTACAAGGATCTTGCTTAAAACGTACCGAAGTCGACGAGAAAATGAAAAAATGTAGTGTGCGTGCGACTGGTCGAACAGGGCTGTCACATCAGGGAATAAAGTGATGTGACGGGCCTATTTATATTGTGGAGAGGAAATGAGGCGGTGTTGCATGGATCGGATGGTGGCCCGATCGGGTGGTAATCCGATCGGGTGGTAATCCGGTCGGGTGGTAATCCGATCGGGGGGTAATCCGATCGGGTGGTAATCCGATCGGATTGCCACTTTGGCCAATCCAACCTTTCTGCGTTCCCGTCTTTGATTCGTTTTGCAAGTTAGATTAAGCGTTGCGTATTATTAAGTAATTGAATAACTAGATTACATCGTAAACATCAAAAGTTCCAAAGATTAATAGATTATGCTAGTGACAAGGCTCCAGTCTCTCGTTCAACCAAGAATCAAGTTTCACGAGTCTAAAGAGTCAAGCACCAAATAGATTTAGACATTCCATTCGTAGATTTAGGCATTCCATCATAGGTTTAGACATTCCAACATAGATTTAGACATTTCAAATATAGAATTAGGCATTCCAAATGGGTTTAGGCATTCCAAGCATATAGATATAGACATTTCAAAGATATAGACATTCCACGCGTAGATTTGGGCATTTCTAGTATATAGATAGACTTCCACATAGCTTAGAGGCTAAAATGACAAATAGACAAACTTCAGGGACTAATCTTGACAAAATCCTAAAGTTTAGGGACGCTGGGCGTTATAGTCTCTCCTCCTTTAGGAGATTTCGTCCCTGAAATCTTAGATGAAGACTGCTCGAAGAGCTGCAGATATTTGGCCTTCATATCACTTTTCAACTCCCAAGTTAATTCGGCGCCACGCTTTCCTTCCCATCGAACCTTAACAATGGGAATTTTGTTGCGCCTCAGACGCTTGACAGCTTGATCCATGATTACGACCGGTTTCTCCACAAATTGGACAGCTTCATTTATTTGCAAGTCTTCTAGGGGAACCTGCAGTTCCTCGTCGGCTAGGCATTTACGTAGATTAGACACGTGGAACACAGGGTGCACATTGTTTAGTTCTTGTGGCAAGTCGAGTTTGTACGCCACCTTGCCAATCCTTTCAACTATCACGAAAGGACCTACATAGCGAGGAGCGAGCTTTCCCTTTTTACCAAAACAAACCACCCCCTTCCAGGGAGACACCTTGAGTAGAACTCGATCACCAACAGCAAATTCCAGAGGCTTGCGCCTTTTATCAGCATAGCTCATTTGTCTGCTCCTAGCCTTGATCAAGTTATGACGGATCTGAGGAATCCTATCCGTTGTCTCTTGAATAATCTCAGGGCCAGTGAACTGCTTTTCCCCAACCTCATGCCAGCTGAGGGGAGATCGGCATTTCCGTCCATACAAAGCTTCGAAAGGAGCCATCTGAATGCTGGAATGATAGCTATTGTTGTACGAGAATTCTATCAATGGTAAATGTACATCCCAGTTACCACCAAAGTCAATGACACAAGAACGGAGCATGTCCTCTAGGGTTTAAATAGTACGCTCGATCTGTCCATCCGTCTGAGGATGAATGGCCGTGCTAAGATTCAAGTGCGAACCCATAGCAGACTGAAATGTTTGCCAAAGACGTGAAGTAAAACGACCATCACGGTCAGAGATTATGTCAAGAGGGATGCCATGACGGCATATAATCTCATCGGTATAGATCCTAGCAAGTTTCTCCACTTTATAATCCTCACGAATGGGAAGAAAGCGGGCTGATTTAGTTAGACGGTCGATGATCACCCAAATACTTTCATGACCGGCAGGTGTACGGGGTAACTTAGTAATAAAGTCCATAGTGAGACTATCCCACTTCCAAATGGGGATTTTAGGCTGCTCTAAAGGTCCAGAGGGACGCTGATGTTCAGCCTTCACCTTCAAACAGGTAAGGCATTTAGAAACATACACAGCAATGTCCCTCTTCATACCAGGCCACCAGTAGGTCGTACGCAAATCATGGTACATCTTATCAGCGCCTAGATGGATAGAATAACGGTATTTGTGAGCCTCATTCATGATGAGCTCACGGAGATTGTCGCGATCCGGCACCCAGATGCGATTTAGATAGTACTGAAGACCATCAGATTTAGTTTCGAGCTGATTGACGTTAGCACCTAGAACTTCAACAGATAGACTTCCTTCCTTAGCAGACGAATACTGCGCCTCACGAATACAAGCATGCAAATCACTGGATATACGAATAACCTTGACATGAGCCTTACGACTAAGAGCCTTGGCCACTGCATTCGCCTTGCCTGGATGGTAGCGAATTTTGCAGTCGTAGTCGTTAAGCAATTCCACCCAACGTCTCTGTCGCATGTTCAGCTCTTTTTGGTCAAAGATATGTTGAAGGCTCCTATGGTCGGTGAAGACCACACACTTAGTACCATAAAGGTAGTGTCGCCAGATCCAAAACGCAAAAACAACCGAACCAAGCTCCAGATCGTGAGTAGTGTAGTTTTTCTCATGCACTTTGAGTTGACGAGAGGTGCATGCAATGACCTTGTCCTGCTGCATGAACACACAGTCCAAACCCATGTTCGAGGTATCACAATACACCACAAAATCGTCATTCCCATCGGGTAGAGTTAAAACAGGAGCGTTACACAAAAGGTTCTTAAGGGTCTGAAAGGACTCCTCTTGTTCGGGACCCCAAACAAAAGGTTTCTCCTTTTGGGTTAGAGTAGTAAGAGGAACAGCGATTTTAGAAAAATCTGCGATGAACCGACGGTAATAACCCGCCAATCCTAGAAAAGAATGAATCTCAGACACGGATTTAGGCGTACCCCAATTCTTCACTGCCTCGATCTTAGAAGGGTCAACATGAATACCCTGACTACTAACAATATGACCAAGGAATTGCACTTCATCAATCCAAAATTCACACTTAGAAAATTTAGCATACAGACGTTCACCACGTAAAAGTTCTAGCATAAGACGTAGATGGCGAGAATGAGCGGTCTTAGACTTAGAATAAATAAGAATATCATCAATAAAGACTATAACGAAACGATCCAAATAAGGTTTACAGACTCGGTTCATAAGGTCCATGAACACTGCAGGTGCATTGGTCAAGCTAAAAGGTATGACCACAAACTCGTAGTGCCCATATCGAGTACGAAACGCAATTTTAGGAATATCATCTTCGAGGACACGTAGCTGATGGTATCCAGATCGTAGGTCAATCTTAGAGAAACAGGACGCGCCTTGTAGCTGGTTAAATAAGTCGTCGATGTGGGGTAGGGGTAACGATTTTTCATGGTAAGCTTATTAAGTTCATGGTAGTCGATACACATACGAAACGATCCATCCTTCTTTTTGACAAATAACACGGGAGCACCCCACGGAGAGGTACTTGGACTAATAAAACCCTTATCGAGTAATTCCTGTAGTTGGTTGGATAGCTCTTGCATCTCGGAAGGTGCAAGATGGTAAGGAGCCCTAGCGACAGGAGTCGTACCAGGTACGAGGTCAATACGAAAATCAATGGATCTAGGAGGAGGAAGACCAGGTAGATCCTCAGGAAAGACATCAGGGAAATCACACACAACCGGAACATCGTTTATGTTCTTCCCCTTGCTCTTTTGTTCCACCACGTGGGCCAAGAAGGCAGGGTTCTGTTTACGTAAACTTTTGTTCGCTTGTGTGCATGATATCAGCCTTAGTCCTTTCGAAGGTCGGTCTCCATAGACGTTTAGAATATCATCGGACGGTAGGGGAAGACGAACAAGTTTCTCGTGACAAACAATATCGGCATGGTTCTTATGCAACCAATCCATACCGATAATGACATCAAAACTACCCAGTCGCATGGGTATGAGATCAATAGAAAAGACGTGATCGTTAAGAGTCAGGGAACAATCATGCACGATAGAGTTAACAAGGATGGACTTACCATTGGCGACCTCGGCGGAGAACGACTCAGGTAACTTAGAGCGTGTACAATTTATCAAAGACTCAAATTTCATGGAGACAAAGCTTTTATCGGCACCAGTATCAAATAGGATCAAAGCATAAAGGTTATTAACGAGAAACATACCATTCACCACATCGTTGTTGTTGTGAGCCTGGTTAGCATTGAGATTGAATGCTCGTCCACGAGCGACTGCTTGTTGATCTTGGTTCAGCTGAGGGCAACGATTACGAAGATGCGTAGTATCTCCACACTGGAAGCATGCACGAACAGCATTAACCGGTTTGGGATTCTGCAGGGGAGCTGGAGGTGCTGGTAGAGCTGCCTGCGCTGGGGTTTGATGAGCTTGCTGAGCTGGATTAGCTTGGAAACAGTAGGGAGTCGTGTGACCATAGCGATTACAGTTGGTACACAGACGACATGCAGAAGCAGTAGGATGATGAAAGTTGCAAGTCGCACACTTGGGGTATGACCCAGTGTACTGCTTCTTAGCTGCTGGGACAGCAGGGTTAGCAGCAGCAGTAGCAGGAGCAGGTTTAGCAGCAGGAACAATAGCATTGCATCCCAAACCCTGAGATTTCCTTTTCTTGTTCTTGCTGCCACTCGGCTGCTGAGTAACTTGATTTGCAGACCTGGAGATAGCAAGGGTAGCAAACTATTTATCACGCACACGATTGTTGTTGAGACTAGCTGCGAGACGCTAGACTTCCTCAATAGTGTCGAGTTGAGCTGCTTCAATAGAATCGCGCATTGCAGGAGGTAGACCAATGATATAGTTGGTTATCATCCGCTTGGGAGTAGAAACCAAGTGAGGAACGATCAAGCTAAGCTGCTTGAATCTGGTAGTATAAGCCAGGTTATCATCACCAACCTGCTTCAAATGCCAAAAGTCTTCTTCAAGCTTCAGTTGTTCACGAGGAGGGCAGAACTCGAGCATCATGAGTTCTCGCACCTCAGCCCATGGAAGAGCATAGGCTTCTTCATTAGATCGGATGTTTCTCTTATTCGACCACCACTCCAACGCTCTGCCTTGGAACATTCCAGTCGCACTCCTAGTTTTCAAATGATCTGGGCACTCGCTGTTAATGAAGGTAACTTCGATGATGTCGAACCACTCGAGCATAGCAGTCACCCCATCACTGCCCATGAAAGGCTTAGGGTTGCAAGAGATGAAATGTTTGTAGCTGAACTTTGTAGGCTTTTTCTTCTCAGCCTTCGAATCCACAGAGGATGGAGGAGTGTTCGATCCTTGGAGCTTAGAGACAATCTTTGGCATGACTCGAGCGATCTGGTCGGCCATGAAAGACATCATCTTCTTCTGAGACTTCTCCCTGGATTTCCTGAGAGTGTCGGATAGCTTTCAAGAAGACATCATAAAGATCCACCAAGAGGATCGCATAAGTATAGATTAACATAGGCTAACATAGATTGCACATGATAGACTAGAACTCAAGATTCACAAGGTTCACATAGATAACGCAAAACCCGCGACCTTCGCATGGCGTGTTGTACAGAGTTTGGCAATAAGTCAGAAACGCTTACATATAGGAAGTACCAGTGGCGTATCCACCACGTTTCGGGCACATCGCTTCTACCCCGTACTCGGCGTCATGTTATGTGTCACAATCGCCAAACAATACACTCAGCATTATCACAATACACACGTAGACTAATCCGATAGATTTCAATAGATTTATCACCACAACTCACGACCTTCACATGGAATATTGTATGAAGCTTGGCAGCATGCCAGGAGCGCTTATATATAGGAAGTACCAGCGGCGTATCCACCACGCTTCGGACACAATACTTCTACCTCGTACTCGATGTCATGTTACATGTCATAATCTACACTCATCATAGATTAACATAGATTTCAATAGATTACGATAGGCTTCAATTAGATTTCAAGAGATTTGATAGACTTCAATAGATTTCAATAGATTGCCATAGATTTCAATAGACTTTCCATAGACTTTAATAGATCCGATAGATTAGTGTTAACAACTCAAAACCAACGAAATCCCGTATGGCACGTATTACGAAAGTTCGACGACATGACAGAAGCACTTATATATATGAAGTATCAGCGGCGTATCCACCATGCTTCGATCACGCCACTTCCCCCTCGTCATCGGTGTCATACTTCGCCAACCACAACAATAGACTAATCAAATAGATTAAATAACATAGATTGACCCAACTAATCCACATAGATTAACCAATAGTTTAACTTAGATTAGAGTTGACGATCTCATCACAGTCCACAACGACAAATTCCCACATGGCACGTTCTATGAAAGTTTGACAACATGACGGAAGCACTTATATATAGGAAGTACCAGCGGCGTATCCACCATGCTTCGATCATGCCACCTCCGTCTCGTCATCGGTGTCATGATTCATTAAACAAAATCTCCACATAGATTGACCAAATAGATTTACGTCATAGATTGACCTGAATAGATTTCACAACTTCAAGTTGAGCCCACAAAACTATGAACTTGACTTAGCGCGTGGTACGAAGGTTCGGTAGCATGCCAGAAATACTTATATATAGGAAGTACCAGCGGCGTATCCACCATGTTTCGGACATTCCACTTTCTCCCTCGTCTTCGGCGCAAGGCTACGTTTCGTATTTTGTTTCTCAATCCACACATACGTAGTTTACACATAGACTTTAGGTTTCACATAGAGTACACAAATAGGCCTTCCATAGTTTTAGAATTCAACAACAGACACTAAGTTTCGCATGGAACTTGGTACGAAAGTTGGTAACATGCCAGAAACACTTATATATAGGAAGTACCAGCGGCGTATCCACCATGTTTCGGACACATCACTTTTCCCTCGTATTCCATGCCATGTTACGTCTAGTGCCTTACAAACACATCATCACATAGATTACACATAGAATAAAGCTTTGTAAATTTAGTTTGATTTGATATTAGAATTAACGTTTTAGATTGCGGACACACGTGTGAGTAGTGTAAAAGCATACCAAAATGAACGAAGAATCGAGTTTAAAACCACATACATAAAATTGAGATGACATAAAAGATAGGCTTATAAAACATAGGATTGTTCCGGGTAGAGGAACGGTGACTAACCAAAGTGATTCGAACTCCTTTCTAATTGAGGTAACGTGTCTTGACTTACTTAGACAAATACGTCATCGATGTTAGGCCTACGATATTCGTCCTTTTAGTCATTCCACATTCCTAATTGATTGGAACTTCGAGACTTTGGCGAGACATAAAAAATAAAGGAGTGGGACTAGTTATCAAGGTCTGGGTTTCACCTCTAACTGGACAACATCGTAACCTAATATCGTTGGTGCTTATCCGCAGATAAGACCTACTAGAATAATATGGAGATTTTCCACCAAGGTTTGGATGTCACTCCTGGCTTGAGGGCAAATCTCATGCAGAATACAAACACTGATTAACAGTGTTCCCAAGTATAAAGTGTATGTTGTGTTAGCCTTAGGAAAGGCTTGTAAGTTTACCAGGAACATGTGATGCTAGGAAGCAGATACGGTAGAATGCATAAGTCTTAAACAACAATTAAGAGTCAAACTTCCTAGAACTATAGACTAGGGCAAGTATTCCTACTTATCCTAATTCCCTATAGTTATGGCTCTGATACCAATCTGTCACACCCCAACCGATGGCGAAAACATCGGGGTGCGAGCACTAAGCGTTCAGATTGCTCATGAGAATTCCATAACACTAAATATTTTGATAGACATTAAGTAGATTTCATAGCAATTTTCTAAAACAAACATCCACCACGAATAACAAGTATCAACATAACAATCATTGTTTCAATTGTTTCAAAATGTCTAAATTAACTGGTTGACGTTTCTAGCCATCTCCTAGCTTGATTACCATGCACTCCAAAGCAACCTATCAGCCTGCAACATGTATTAAAAATATCAATACAAAAGTATTGGCGAGTATACAAGTTTGATAATAGAATAATAGATTAAAACAACCCATATCCACAATGTAAGCAATAAAAATAGTTTCAGTCGTGCCAGTGTCGCAGTCCACGCAGTGATAGCCCAAGTATCCCGATGCTTTAGTGTTTACCCAAGACTCAAGGTAAACTAGAATCCTCCTAACAATACCCCCTAAGATTAATGGGAGAGGTGCACCCCCTATAGCGCTACTATTGTTATGGCAGAACTACACACCCTGGATTAAACGTCACATAGCACAAATAGAATACTATAATGCACAAGTTTTCACATACACATAGGATAGAGTTTAGATTTCAAAAGATTCAAGTTTTATATAGAATACATGTTACACCCCAAAGTTTAAAAGTAAAAAGGGGATCGAGTATACTCACAGTGATTGCTTAACAGTCGCAACTGTTATTCGATCAAAGGGAGCTATTTTTAGAATTAGCCTGATTAGATTACAATAGGATAAGAGTTGGGCAGAATAACGAGATTGCGTAAAGTGTCGGAAATAGTCACTGGATCGGATGGCTATCCGATCGGATTGCCAGTCGACCGGGTGACGTGTGTGTGAGGAAAGGATGGCTGCCCGATCGGATGGCCATCCGATCGGGTTGCCACTTGATTCAAAAATCCAAAGTGAGGGGGGATAGGATGGCGATCGGGTTGCCACTCGATCCAGTATTAAGTGCTTTAGTTCCTCTGATCGGGTGGTTGCTCGATCGGGTGGCTATCCGATCGGGTTGCCATCCGATCAAGGGTTCCAAGTTTCAAGTTTCGAGAGTCTGAAAAAGTTTCTAAGTACCGGAAGGTTTCAAGGTATCAAGGATGCGAGACAACTTTCACCTGATCGGGTGGTTGTCCGATCGGACGGCTGTCAGATCGGATTGCCGCTCGATCGGGCGATCCTTGTTCCGTTTATCATTTTGTAAGAATTTCTAAGTTTAATGATGACGGCATGGTATGTGTTGAGACAATGGTAAACTCATCGTCGCACAGCCGTTCTGATTGGGTGGGAACCACCCCATTTCGATCAGTTAACTGTCCGCGATAGTGTTTATGTCAGAATACGTATTCCGGCCGTCATTCTCCGGTAGAAATCCATCTTTAAGCCGACTCTAGACTAATAGTCAAGTCTATAGTCCGTTCAGAACCGGATCTCGCCATTTAAAGTAAAAGATTGAAGAAAATATGAAGAAACTTAAGTTTTATGTGAAAAAGTCTAGATTTAACTTAGATTTAGTGTAAAAACTTATGAAATTCCTTAGATCCAAGCTAGATCTTGCCAGAAATGACGTCATATAGCAGTTTGTACAAACCACCATGATGACATCACCCTCAAGAACTCAGATCTGAGAGATTTCACGGTGAAAAGTGTGATTTCAAAGGTGAATCACGTAGAGAATGAAGTGTAGATCAAGAAAGTACAAGGATCTAGCTTAAAACATACCGAAATCGATGAGAAAATAAAGAAATGTAGTGTGCGTGCGTCTGGTCAAACAGGGCTGTCACATCAGGGAATAAAGTGATGTGACAGGCCTATTTATAGTGTGGAGAGGAAATGAGGCGGTGTTGCATGGATCGGATGGTGGCCCGATCGGGTGGTAATCCGGTCGGGGGGTAATCCGATCGGGTGGTAATCCGATCGGATTGCCACTTTGGCCAATCCAACCTTTCCGCGTTCCCGTCTTTGATTCGTTTTGCGAGTTAGGTTAAGCGTTGCGTATTATTAAGTAATAGAATAACTAGATTACATCGTAAACATCAAAAGTTCCAAAGATTAATAGATTCTGCCAGTGACAAGGCTTCAGTCTCTCGTTCAACCAAGAATCAAGTTTCACGAGTCTAAAGAGTCAAGCACCAAATAGATTTAGACATTCCAATCGTAGATTTAGGCATTCCATCATAGGTTTAGACATTCCAACATAGATTTAGACATTTCAAATATAGAATTAGGCATTCCAAGCATATAGATATAGACATTTCAAAGATATAGACATTCCTCGCGTAGATTTAGGCATTTCAAGTATATAGATAGACTTCCACATAGCTTAGGGGCTAAAATGACAAATAGACAAACTTCAGGGACTAATCTTGACAAAATCCTAAAGTTTAGGGACGATGGGCGTTACACAAAATACATATTAAACAAGACTCGAACCTGTGACATCAAGTTACTTGGCACGGACATTAACCAGTGAACCACTTTACAGATTTTTTACAAGTTTCCTCCACAAAATATTAAGGGGTTCCTTCAGAATATTCTATATACGTTAACACTATAAATTACAGATCGAAGACACTGATGGACCAGATTTATGAAGGATAATCCATCTGTTTGCAGCTGCAGTAGTGATTATTGGACTTCATTTACGGTCCACGGTGTTGTTTCCATGGATTTTCTCAAGCCCAAACATTACTAGATGATGAGGATAATGTGCCACTCCATAATTAACAGACCCATGATCCAACTGCCTCATAGCGGTTGCAGCTCTAGCCGGATCACTGAACACCGCCAATGCATTTTTATCATTCAACCACACGAGTTCACATTCCCCGCCAAACCTCAATACCAATGCACTTACATCTGCATCACTTAGCAGATCAAACAAAGCCACAACTAGCCTCGGATCCATGTCTACCAAAGGATCAAAACTAGGTGTTAGCGAATGTAACCCTTTCCCACCAATAACCCAAGTGGGTGCACGCCTTAGATTTTGCAGTTACATGAACAATAATAAACCGTTTCGGATCCTAACCTGCAGCGGTTATCGACAGGTTCCACCTCTCGGCAATTACCCTCACTACATGGTGCACCACATGTTTGACCACATGAAGCCTTAACACCACCGAACGTGGAATCACATTGAGGCGGGTGGCAAATACTTAACAAACATGCATTCCACACTCTCTTAGTTTTCCACAGTGATTATTACATCTGATATCTTTTGAACCACACGGTATGTTTCTTAGAACATGTCCACCAGTGCATTTCTTTGATATAAGAACCGAACAAGGCGGACAATCCCCAAAATGACAGTAGTGAGATGATACGTGACCTCATGGTTGAGGAACCGAGCACGGGTGTTGACAAGGAGGAGAAGGCGTACCACAAGGTAGTGGTGGTGGAATTGAAGATCTTCCACAAGCACATGTCATGTCAGTGAAAACTCTCTTGGCGCAAGGCAGCCAGTGGCTGCTGTGACACCTTAATCCAAGGTCATGCTGCCCACATCTTAGCTTCTTCTCACAAGGTCTGGAACACAAGTGTGGGTCACTGTTCGAATTTGAACGAGGGCAGCATTTGTCACTACAATGATGTCTACCACAACTATTCTAGCGCCCACAAAGTTTTTTACATGTGAATGTGGTGGTGTTGAAACTTTCCACAAAGCAAGAGGTTGACCCGCAACGACATTTTTGAGTAACGGATATCCTTAGAGGACATAAGCTGCACCGATCGACACCCAGGGCATCCTCAATCATACCCTTCAACAGACAGTTCCCTTGCTCACTTTTTTAATACAATGCAAATGAAAAATTCAAAAACAGCTCGAGCACGACCAAATTGGGGCAGGTCGCCTCACTGTATCATAAGATATCATACACTCAACCGTCCCCTTTATAAGTTTGTCTTAAATTTCTTCAACAAGCTAACAAGCTGAGGTAACCTGGACCTATTATGGTGAAAGCTCATGTCTGCCTACAGAATTGCGATTTGCTATGATTAGAACAAACTGTTGGAACAAAGGAAACAATTCGCAACCAGTCAACACAATAAGGTGTTGGAACAAAGGAAACAATTCGCAATCATTAACACAAGTTTTCACTAAAAACAAGGTTTACTAATGTGTTTATGAGGTGAAAATTTACAATCAGATTAACATATTATTACTAAGTAAAAAACATATATATAGATTATAGTTTAGTTTATAAGTTTAGGGTTAAGTTATTGCAAATAGGTCTTAACATACAAAATACCTTTAACGTAAGAAGTGAAGGAGAAAATTTTTTTTCCGTACTTATTAAGCACGTATTTTAATCCCAAGTGGGTTGCACTCAATAATGAGTTTACTATTTTTTTCCACAACGTTGACTTGACCTACCCTGTCATTATTTTCTAGCAAATCTTGTCCATAAGAATAAAAGGATAAGAAAAATACAACAAGTTGAAAAAGAAAAATGAAATCATCACCGTTCTTTCCTCCAACTTGTGAGGAAATTTCTTTCAAAATGTTCCCATTTTTTCTTATATTTCTATCTGTATCAAGCATCACTAGTTCTTGTTAATTGTCCTAATTTTGAGTTTTGTCTAGCAAGATGACATCTCCGAAGGACGCCATGCCATGGGTGGGCTTGTATATTTGTGGAGCATCTTTGGTATGCACTCTTGCAATGGCAGCCGATGCCATCCAAGGCATTCGACAACGAAACTTCTGGTTTCCATGCAGATTTTTCACCGTCAATGCTGCTTCTGTTACACTAATAGCGATAGCAATGAAGTTATCGGTGGATCTAACCACCGAAATGCCTGGAGTTTATGTTAAGACTGCAAAGTCTTTCGGCATCCATTTCTTGTTCACCATGCTGGCCAACTTCCTCCCTTCTTTAGGGCTTATGGGTGACAAAGAACTCTTGGCAAACATCATAGCATTGGGTATCCTCATAATCACCATACTTGTAAATATGTTGATCCAATCGTATATTGGGGTATTTCCCGTTACCTGTATAGTAGCTATATATTTAATATTTCCGGCTATATCGCCATTTTCTATAGCTTTGATAGTTCCAACATCCAGAAGAATCCTAGAACATAAGTACAAGGAGCTGCATGAATTAGATTCAACTTGTCAAACGGCTAACTTTTCATCCAAAGAACTAGTACGTAATGTCAAGAAACATTGGATGATGGCAGCAAGTGGTAATCCTCAATTTTTGATTGCTTGTTCTCCTATTTGTTATGCTCTTGGGGTTTTGTGCTCATGCATTGCTATTAGCTCACTTTTGTGTTTGGTAGATCTGTTTAAGAATACATCAGTAGTGTTCTATGGAAAAACAGATTATAAGTGGTCAATCCATATCATTTTGACCATGCAATTATTTGGGATTCTAGTAGGTTGTATAGCACCTGTTTTTAGATGTTTTACCACTATCAGATATTTCAACATTTCTAGAAGATGGAGCATGAACCATCTAAATGTTTTCAAAGTTGAGAAATATTGGACACAAAGGCTTCAGAATTGGAGACACGCTCATGTTTCACATATCCAAGGACATCATTGCAAACTAGTTTTCCATAGTTTCAAAAACATGATTTTGGACATTTGCATAGCGCTTCAAATAACAGTTGTGGTTATATGCAAAACAATATGTCTTGTGCCAAGATCATTTATGATCTTCTTCTCATGTTGTTATCATATATGCATGTCTATGTTGAAAAGGTTAAAAGAGGAGCCAAATGCATCAAACACCAATGCGATATCAGAGATAGAAGAATATACTAGTTATGTTCTACAAGTTGACGAGGAGACAAAGCTATCGAAGAGGTTGTTAAAAAATATGTTGTGCTCTATAACTCGACTTCTCCACGAGTCGGAAAAGAAAGAGCCAAATGATCTGGTGAAGCTACTCGAGAAATCTAAAGGATTCAATGGAGTACTAAAATTTGACAATGATCAAGTCCCACCTTTTGATTCAAAAGAAAACCAAAATACATGGAGCATGGTGTTAGTAACATTAACAGCGATTGCCCTTGCACTTCCCAACATTCCAAATCACCATGTTAAGGAGCTACTTGATGGAATGAGAGAAGGCCTCCAATTTGTTAGACATGTTGAAGAAAATCTCAATGAAGATATTGAAGATTTGGTCAAGGCAAGAAAAGCATCTAGGCCTGTATGGGCCACAGTTGAATCATGCGGCAAGTGGCTAAGAATTGATCTTCGAAATGATGAACACAAAGGAAAAACATCAAGGGAGGTTCTTCAATGGTTAGGTGATGAAGCTGTAAAAGTGGTGATACAATTTAAGAGATCTAAAATTGGTAGCCTAGATCACTCACTACATAGGTACATAGCTGCGAGTTCCATGTACAGAATTAGCCAAACCATACTGCTTCACTGCAACAACCAAGAAAATTGGCCTAATGATGAAGAAATATTTGAGTTTGTTACAAGTATAATTGCAGATGTACTATCTGCTTGCTTAACCAACTTACCTCGTGTCATAACAATGAAGTGTCATCATAAGGTAATGGAGAAAAGAGAAGACAACATTATGACTGCAGCTCGGCTTCTTGGTAAATCTAAAAAGATCATTAAAATTCTCAAAACACGCCAACTTCCCAACATAGAGCTAGAGACAATGGCTTACATTGATAAGTGGCGTCCGTTACCTAAGAATCAAATATCCAATGCGTGTGCTTCTTCAGTCCAGATTCAACCAGGTTCTTCATGTCATAATAATTCTGTTATAGTAACTATTGTGTAATGAATGTGGATGTGTTAATATTCTCACATTTAACATATTCATGTTCTGTGTTTTTTCTTTTGATTTTCAGCAAAGTGTTTCTGAAATCTGAATTATGATGTTACTATTGAACTTTGATGATGTTTCAATTTTTAACTGGAACTTATCCCTTGTGAACTTAGGTATTATTGTGTGATTGATTTTGTACTGTTTAGATACGATAGATTTTTTTGGGTCACCCGTTTTGTTGAATTGTTTTATGGGTCCCACTTTATCAGTTAAGTTGTAGTTCTAAACATGTTTCATACATGTATAATCCTGCTAATGAATGAAGGAAGAAGTGGTGGCATTGTGTAATATAGTTAAAACTAGTTTCTTTAAGTTTGTTTGATTAGTTTACAAGTCATAGAATTCAGTTTTTAACAATAGTGTACTGTTAAGATTAAGAACATTGAAAAAGATGAATTATAAAGAGTTGATCGAGAGCTAGAGAGCTGGTCGAGAGCTTTGCTTCCCAAAATGCTAGGAGAGCCTCACGATTCGTTTAAGCATTTAAACTAAATCATGTTGCTACAATACTTTTGTTTTGTTTATTGCTATCACAATGATCGTCTTATTATTCACTTTGTATATATATGAGTTAATGAGTTCATATTTTAATCCCCAAGTTTTACCCGACCCTGGCCCCCCAATTCTTACGGATTCTCGGGGACGGCCTTGTCTATAGATCATATATCTGGAGCACCTAGCAGCTGACTCTTCAACTATTATATGGAAAGTTGGCACAATTGTTTATTCTAACTTAAGATTAGCTATTTATTGAAAATGATGTTAACTTGGAACCCTTTTACTAGGTTATATCCTAACCTGAAACTTGATATCATGGAGAACTGTTGACAGTTATACTATAAAGTATTACTAATAAGCAGAATTTACATGAAGTTTTATTTTATATACTTATGCCCAACCATGAGATACAGTGATCAATGAACAATGAAAAAGTTCAGGGTTTTAAATATATATATATGTTAACCATAGTTCACCACTCTAAACATAGAGGGATAACTGAATTACAGTATAACTATCCTAATATTCAAACTAGATATACAATAAATGACTAATTAACAAACCAACTGGCAAAAATAGATGATAAATCAATTATTAATAATAATAATAATAACTATAATAAATAATGGACTCGACTAACACTTATTACACAACGGTTACAATGAGCAATTCATTACAACTTGAAGAAGCTAGTTGAGTCCTCCCGGAAGAATCATAACCATAGGTTATTTCACTCTTTAGTAAAGCACGCCATTTATCAATGTAGGCCATCGAGTCTGGATCTAAGTTAGGAAGTTGGCGCGCTTTGAGGATCTTAAGGATCTTCTTCGATTTGCCAAGAAGTTGAGCAGCAGACCAAATGCTATCTGCCCGTTTCTCCATAGCATCATGATGACACTTCATTTTTATGGCACGTGGTAAGTTGGTAAAACAAGCACATAATAGGTCCGAGATAACAGTTGATATTCGCTCGAAAAGTTCTTCATCATTTGGCCAATTTTTTTGCTCACTGCACTCGAGCAGTATGGTTTGACTGATTTTGTACATGGAACTCGCTGCTATTAACTTATGAAGTGAATGATCTAGATTTCCCCCTTTGCAGCTCTTGAATCGTATCACAACTTTTACTGCTTCGTCACCCAACCATTGAAGAATCTCCTTTGACGTTTTTGCTTTACACGTCTTGTTTTGAAGCTCAATGTGTAGCCAGCGGTTGTATACTTCAACTTCTGTCCACAACCATCTAGCGGATTTTCTTGCCTTTACCAAGTCAGCATTTGTATTGAGACTTTCTTCAATATGTTTCACAATGCGGAGACCTTCCCTTATGCTCGAAAGTAACCCTTTAACATGGTCATTTGCAACGTTCGGAAGTGCAACGGCAATGGCTGTTAATGTCACTACTACTAGGCTCCAGGAATTATGGGTTTCTTCTAAATATAACGGTGGGACTTGGTCATCGTCAAACGCCACAACTCCTTTGAATCCTGTAGACTTTTCTAGAAGATTTATAAGATTTCGTGGCTCCTTTTTCTTAGACTCTTGCAGAATTCGGTTCATAGAGTCAAGCATATTTTGTAATAATTTCTTTGAAATCTTTGCCTCATCTTCGACTTGTAGAATATATCTAGCATACTTTTCTATCTCTGATCTTGCATTGTTGTCAGATGCATTCGGTTCATTTTTAAACCTTTCTAAAAATGGCTTGCTAATAGCGGAACACCATGAGAATAAAACAACAAAAGATGTTGGAACGACGCATACTATTTTACATATAACCACAACCATTTTCTGAATAAGTATGCAAATGTTTAAGATCATGTTTTTGAAATTATGGAAAACTATTTTGCAACGGCGGCCTGGGATATGTGAACGGATATGAATGTGTTTCCACCTTTGAAGGCTTTGGGTCCAATATTTTTCGACTCTAAACACGTTTAGATAGTTCAAGCTCTGTCTTTTGGTGTTGAAATAGATCATAACAGTGAAAGATCTAAAAAGGGGTGCTATACAACCTACTACAATCCCAAATAATTGCACAGCATAAATGGCATAGCTTGACCACTTATAATCTGATTTTCCATACCAAAAATTTGATGTATACCTCATATGGTGCACTAAAAAAACACTTACATAAATAACGGTAAATAAGCACAAAACCCCTAGAGCATAAGAAACCGGTGAACAAGCAATCACGAATTGGGGATTACCGGTTTGTGCCATCATCCAGTACTTCTTGACATAATGTACGAGTTCCTTGGACGAGAAGTTTATCTCTTGGTGAGTTAAATCTAACTTGCAAAACTCCTTGTGCCGATGTTCTAGAATTCTTCTAGTCGCTGGAACTTCCAAAGCTACCGAAATTGTCCATATAAAGGGAAATATAAAAGCTATGATTCCAAAAGAGCTTAATAATACCACACCCGCAAAGTACTTGATCCATACATTCACACTAATGGTGATAATGAGGAGACCCAGTGCTATGATGTTCATGATAAGTTCCTTGTCGCTCATAAGCCCTAAAGACGGGAGAAAGTTGGCTAACATGGTTAACAAGAAAAGAAAGCTCCCTTCATTTTCCATAGAATCGATATAGCCACTACTTATGCCGGTAGTTAGATCCACGGGTAGCTTCATTGCTATTGCTATTAGTGTGATTGAAGCCGCATTGATGGTGAAAAATTTGCATGGAAACCAGAGGTTTTGTTTACGAAAACCTTGGATGGCATCGAATGCCATCGCAAGCGTGCAAACCAAAGATGCTCCACAAATATACAAGCCCACCCATGGCATGGCATCCTTAGGAGATGCCATCTTGCTAGATAATATAAAGGTTTAACTTTCTATGATTAATACATATAGGAATATAACAAAGATATGAAAAGTTCCTAGAAATTTCCTATAGCAAGTGGAAAGAAAAATGAATGCTCACAATTAATTCCTTTCATTCTCATGGGCCAGACTTATTGAAAAACAATTGATATGGGCTGGTCAACTTGTGGGAAGAATACTAAACGCCTGACTGAGTTGAACTTGTGAAAAGAAAAGTAAGCGCGTTCTTAGGAATATTTTTAAAAAATAATAATAAATTAAACAAAACAAATTTAAATTTTCTAGGTTTAGCATTAGAGCAATTATAGCAACTTCAATGTTTTCTACCCTATAATTTAACTAAAAGTTATAATTATCACAAATTGTCTCTTATTATAAAAACCTCCCACGTCCCATCTAACATTTTTATTTGTATCAAGCTCACAAACACTTATTTTATTATATTTCTCGTTTTTATACACTTACAATAATTTGATGGATGGTGAATAGTAGCTTTTTATATAGTCATTTTTCAAATTTAAATTGGGGTGATAATTTTGATTTGGAGTGAAAAATGATGATTTTTATGAATCTGACATTAAGATTGTACGTGTCCATATTCTTCAGTAAGTAACCCCATTCGAAAATCCACTTGTCAAAAATCATATCATTAAGGTGATATTATTATATGATCTTTGTTGTAATTTCCATCCATAATTTCTCTTTTCAATGTTGCACCCGTTTTGTTGTTAATTTTCTTATATTTATGTTGATGATGAATCTTTGGATTTTGATAATAATTATTGTGTTTCTTAAAACCTCATCAGATCAAAACACTAATAGTGTGTGTGTATAAATGAAGACCGATTATCCATCAAATTGGATAAAGGATAACAACATCAAAGTGTCATCATGCCATGATGAATTCCTAATTATTCTACAGTTTAGTAACGCAATTGACCGGTGTTGGGGTAGCTTCTTTTACTACGGCGGACCTAGGGCCGTTCAAACCGTCCGTCGCTCGCTCGACGCTCATTCGGAAGTTGCTTCGTTGGATTTGACGCTCGGTTGTCAACGAGCCTCTCTGCTCGGTTTGGTTTGTAAACGAGCCAAACATGAGCAAAGGTCCGCTCGGCTCGAATTTTTATATTTTGTTAGTATATATATATATATATATATAGAGAGAGAGAGAGAGAGAGAGAGACATACATGTATAGGATTAGGTTCAATAGTGAACACTAGTGTATTTGCGAACTAAGCGTACTTATCCTGGCCATACACGTGTGTAAATTAATGGCCAAGATTTGATGATGAAATACACTAGTGTATTTTACGATTTGATGATGAAATCCTAGCCATACACGTGTGTAAATCAATTGGCAGGATTTGTTCACTCACTTTGTAAATACACTAGTGTTCACTCTAAAAAAAATCTAGTGCAAAAAATATAGCACAGAAAAACTAGTACAAAAAAATATAGCACAGAAAGTAGTACAAAAAAATCTAGCACAAAAAATCTAGTACAAAAAATATAGCACAAAAAATGTAGTACAAAAAATCTAGCACAAAAAATCTAGTATAAAAAAATATAGCACGAAAAAATTCAACAAAAAAAATGTAGTACAAAAAAATCCAGCACAAAAAATTGAGAAAAAAAAATTAATACAAAAAAATTCAGCACAAAAAATTTAGTACAAAAATTCAGCACAAAAAAAATTATACAACATAGAAATACAACGCATTTAAGTGAGTTTTTTTAGTATTCATATTTTATATAGCAATATGGTACTCAAATTAAAGATAAAAATACGCTCGATTTTACGGTGAAATTTTTATGAAAAAAATAATGTCGTATAAAAAAGTTATGAACGTCTAAAAAATAGGGGTGAAATATGCATGTGCCTTGCATGTGAAGAGAGAAAGTCCATAAATAAGATTTTTCCAAGATACCCTTGCACTCCTCCTTTCTTCTACCCTTTCATCTTAACCATTGATTTGAAAAATGAATGGTTAAGATTCCTTCTCATCCTACTTAGGGAAATTAACTTTTTGTTTGATCTTACCCCTACACACATACATATATACTTAAATAGGGGAATGTTCAAATGAAAACCACTAGTTATCGCGAAAACTCGAAAACTAATTAAAAAAGGCAAAAAAACATACCAAAAATTTTTTTTACATACCAATTTTAGCTATTTTTTATATATAAAAAAATTTTAAAAAAAAATTTGTAGTGCACATGTGTAATACTACACATGTCATGTGTATTATTACACATGTGTCCTACAAAAAAAATTGAAAAAAAAATTATATATATAAAAAATAGCGATTTTTAATTAAAAAATTGTAAAAAAATGGTGTGTTTTTTAGCCTTTTTTTAGTTGGTTTTCGAATTTTCACAATAAAAGTGGTTTTCATTTGAACCTTCCCCTACTTAAATATAAACCAAATTTACAGTTTTATATATACCACTCTATTAGATTTTGGTCCACCATATACAAATTTACAACTATATCTAAACAAACTAGCCCAATCACGCCAATAAAAAATTAATATCAAATCTAAAAGCTAAACCCTAAACCGATAAACGACAATCTGCTCATCGCCTCAGTGTTTTATGTCGTTACCCCAATTCGATCGTCTCCTGCTCTCAATGTCATTGTTCGTGTAATACGATCATCGCCTCGTTGGCCACAACATTGTTATTCAAAAGAAAAATATTATGACATGAAATGTGCCTGTTTTTAAAGACATAAAAACTTAAGACCCAACATTGTCACTATCTCAACAAATTTAAACCGGGCGACACGGTTGTCCAAATCACTCGAACTTCGCTCGACGCTCGCTCGGAATATTTACTTCCCAGAAAATGCTCACTTGATTTGTGGCTCGGTTTTAAATGAGCTGCTCGGTTCGGTTTGTAAATGAGCCGAGCACAAACAAAGATCCGCTCGGTTCGGCTCGGCTTGTGAACAGCGTGGACCTGGTCGAAACGAGCAATGTCCGTGAAATGTGGCATCAGTTTATTAGATTTTTATTCAGTAAAAGTGATACATTTTTTTTTGTTATAAGATATGCATTTTATGGTAATTTTTTTGTCATCTAAAGTTATAAAGTTGTTTGTACCTTTTGTTTATGGATTTCCTTTTTTATGTGTGTATTGTTTATGGCGTATGACGTAGTGATAGAGAGGCTTGGGTTCTCCAGTGGAGACCCATGTTTAATCCCCGCTTTTGTTACTTTGGTGGATCAGGCAATGGTAGATAGAGTCTAGCCTCCTTGCAAAGGTGTCAGGCTCTATCTTGAGACCACTAGGGTTTTTGTCCCACCGTGTGTTATACTACAGAGTTCTGCTCTTGTGATGGCACAACGACTATCAAGTGGCAGTTGGCGTTATGGTTTCCCAGGGGAACGCCCATGCCAAACTCTAAAGCCAGCGTTAGCCCGGTTAAGACAACATAGTCTAGCCGGAGTTGGGCAACCGGACTCTCCAATTTTGGGATACAAGAAAGTCGTCGTTCCAAAAAAATTAAGAAAAAAACGTAAACACAATGAATAGCCACTTATAGATCAAGCAAAAAATACTAAACAATTCTCAATCAAATAACGAAACAAAACAGCTGATAACAATGAGTACATACTACTATACATGATAATAAATAAATACCTAAAATATATATAGAACAAAAGATCCTGCCAACTTTCCCAATAAATACCTATTGGGAATATCCGAATACGGTCTCCAAAAAACACAATTTCCATAACATAAAACAAAAACAATCAACAAATGCAGACTAGAAACAGAAGTAAAAGATACCGCAGAACTTATATAAACACCGAGCTAATAACAACAATAATTAATCTTCGACTTCGCGCAGTTGTTCACGCTAAAAATGCGGGCTTGACTCAACAAACTGTACATATATCATCATAATATCATCATAGTTTCTTGGGGAGATTGTAGGTTTTCTTGAGAAACTTTGAAGCAGCATCATCGTTTCGATAGCACAAAACACGTAAAAGCGTGTTTGGGTCAGATGGGCCCCACTGGCCCGTAGTTGCGGGTAACGGGAGTCTAGATTTAGCAGACGACCCGTAAGTCTCTAAAGTCAAACGCCTAAACCGCTCGATAATCGTCTCCGTTTCGGTTCTGAAAAGTGGGATGACATCTCTCACAGTAACCGAAAACTTATTGATTACATCCATTGGCAACCCATCACCATTGGCCCAAAACAAATCTTTAATCGCCTTAAAATCATCTTCGATTATTTGACAATCTTGTCGGGTAAACGATCGAGACGGGCCACCCGCAAGTAAAACAAGCAAAAACCCTTCCAAAGAAGCTTTCATTATTTCAGCAACTAACCGTGTTCGCACCTGTTCGTGAACCGTTTCAGCTATAACCATCAAATTCTGTTCAAGCTCCTGAATAAACTGTTCGATCGTAGAAGCCGCCGGCTCACCGATGTACAGACCGTCCCAGAGACAATGGCTAAGATCATGGAACACAATCTTGTAAGCCGCTGACTCACAAAGTTGTTGAATACCTTCTAAACACGCACCGGGTGTGAGCTCAAACCGTTTTGATAAACCATTTGAAAAGTCTTCAACATGGGCGGATTCAGAGTTTCGTAAAAGGGTAATGATTCGTTTTTCTAGAACTTCAAGCTCGGTGCGTATACGTTGAAGCGTGTTGATACGTACACATAGTTGCGGTACTCCAAAACCATTGTTATTATCACCATTTGTTGTTGCAACTTGAGAGGTTTTTCTTTGTAAGTTAGTAGGTTTCTCTTTTTTCTTGAAAACACCATGAAATTTCGCTTCGGTTGCGCATCGGGTCAATGCTGGCATTGTTGGAATAAATGTATTCCTTGTTCCTGCAAATTAAAAAAAAATCAAAAGTGAATATTGAATCTATCTATGTTGCACTGGGACGGGTACGGGAACGGGGTACGGGGACGGGTACGGGAACGGGAAACGGCAAAACTAAAAAATTCAAGAAGCGGGGACGGGACGGGACGGGTACGGGAATAAAAACATATAAAAAAATAAATATATATTAAAGATAATGTATCACAAAACCCCAAAATAGTTATATATTGATGTAAAGTTCAAAATTTTCATATCTTCAAATTTAATTAAATATCATGGGCAAGGTTTAAAAAGGCGTTTTGAGGCGCGCCTCAAGGCGTACGCCTCAGGTGAGGCGGTGAAAAATCGCAATAAAGGCTTAGCCTCACAGGGGGGAACTGAAACCTAAGCCTCAGTCATAACGAGGCGGTTTGAGGCGGTCTGAGGCGGTGAGGCGTTGAGGCGAGGCGGTGAGGCTTAAGCCTCACTAGACATGTGCAAACTGATCAGTTTATTGTTTTCTGGACTTTTTTTTCGGCCCATTTAGTTTTTATTGGGCCTAATTGGTGGCCAAGCCCAACAGTCAACTTAAAAAAACATCTTAGGTTATAAAAAAGCCTAATCGAAGAACAGAATGCAGCCAAAAAACTGGCCCACGCGGACCTGGGCTTAGCTTAAAGTTTTCTCGTCTGGGCTTTAACACAAAAAAAATAAAAAAATAAAGGCTAAATTGTGCAAAAACTGGCCCACGCGGACCTGGGGTCTTCGGAGCTGCATTCGTGTGGGCATGCACGAGTTCAATTAAATTTCAATTCAGAAACTCATTTTTTGCACCCCCCCTGCGCGCGGGTAGGACTTTTGGTAAAACATGTCATAAAGCTACAATGGAGTAGTAAAGACTTTACCTTATAAACAACCACTAACTTTGTTAACACACCGATGTGGGACAAAGTATTTACCACCTTTTGAGGCTTTCATTCACACACCCAACATATAAGTCCTTTGCTACTAACTATTAGTTTTTGTTAAATATACATGTAAAATAGCATATATACAAGGGTACTTTGAGGATGATGATGATGATGCGGAGTGGAACGAGTTCTATGATATTTAGATGTCATAACATTACTAGTTTAAGTTGTTTGAGCTATTTTATGATGTTTGTTTTATGTTTAAACCTTGTTTGTTGAAATATTTTCTATTTATGATGTTTGTTTTATGCTAATTTGTGATTTTTATGAGACATCTATATATTTTTTTAATTTTTTTTAATAATGTTTTGAGGCTTACGCCTCGACCTGCCTCGAGGCTTACGCCTCGTGAGGCTAAGGGAAAACGCCTCGATACCCGTTTTAGCCTTTTTAAACCTTGATCATGGGTGCTGTAATTCACAAAATTATAATTGTTAAAACACTATATTATTTGATCAACGTATATCATGATAATTATTAATAATACATTGCATTTATATCGTGCATCCTAATTTGTACCACTATTAGATGTATATTATGGGTTTTGCAATTAATTAATAATATTATATCATAACTTTATCACAAACCCGATCTGTAATACACGAATTCAATTTAACCCGGATTCATACCCAAGCCCATATGACATCATCTGAATAAGAAGAAAAGGCCGGCCCACATTTATTTAAAAATTATAATTAAAACCCTACTTCTAACATGAAACGTCCCTGACTCTCTCGCCGTCCCTGTTTTTCCCGAGCCGATTTCATCCGCCATTAACCTCCTTGATGCTGCACTAGCTCTTTCACCGAGATATGAAGCAGCTATGGAGTTAAAAGCTTCGTCTCTTCTTCACCTAAGAAGGTATAAAGAAGTTGCAGATATGCTTCAGGATTACATCCCCAGCGTCAAGATATCATCCGACTACTCATCATCCTCATCGTCTTCGTCTTCCTCAAGCTGCGTTGCCGTATCCTTATTCCAGGGGTATTTTAAGATAGGAAGCTTGCTGGAAACGTATCCAGGCCGTCCCCATAATCCGTCCCCATCTGCAACGCATATCCAGGCCGTCCCCAGCCTGCCGGAAACGTTTCCACGGCGTCCCCGTGCCGTTTCCGTCCCCATGCAGTCCCCGGGACGGGAGACGGCACCTACTAGCCGTTTCCGTGCTTCCGAATCTATATCTACACTATATAATAAAAATAAAAGAAAACCATGGGGACACATGTCATCCATTGAAGCCATCTACTTTTTGGTTTTCCTGCCTCTCTTTCCTACTTAACTATGTGCCTCTCTTTCCAACTTAATTATGGATACGTATTTTTTAACTAAAGATAATTATTATATCATTAACCAAATTAATTTAATATGAAATGAATTTTTAATGTTTTAAATAAACTTAAATTTTTTACTTAAAAGCTTCACCAAGTTCAAAATTGTGTTCGTTAAAATATTAGAAAATAAAGAATAACGTAATTGATTTTATTAGTGATTTCTAAAAAAATCTAACATTTATTTTGGTTGGATGGTAAGAATCGTAAAAATACAATATGATAATAATAAAAAATAGGTGATATTAGACTATAAAAGTTAATGCCCAGTTGAAAGAAAAGATGTTTTAAAGATTAACTTAACAAAATTTATAATTGTCACGCCGATGTTCATTTTTTAAATACATATCTTGACGACGGTAAATCTTAACAAATTACACTATATTTTAGTCTATTAGTATAATACACCGGTTTATTAACCATGCAATGCATATGTTTTTTTTAAAACATAGCTTTTTTATTACTAATTATATATTACATTATCAAACCGTGTACTACACGGGATTATAACCTAGTATGTTAATATAAAGTTTTTTTAATTACTGGAAATGAAATAATACCGCAGCCTGATCTTGCTTTGCTTGTGTAATATTGAAGACATCTATCAAGGCCTACGATTAAATCGGGAAGTAACGCGGGATGCATGGGAATTGGCAGTTGAAAAAACGCATCCAACGTTTCGTCTATAATTCTCAGGACTTCAACAGCCGAAGGCGCGTATCCATCTTGATTGGCTCTGGGATTCCATACCTAATTTATTTATTAAAGGATTATTAGTTCATGATATATATAATAAAATGCATAAGAAACTAACTATTTGACAGCAAAAATGAAAGCATAACGAGAATCAGTTTCACTATATCCAAACACCAATAAATTATCAACTATTAAAACACAAAATAGTCCGATAAGGCAATGATCACTTTAAGATGCAAACTGCAAATGAAAAAGCTGCTAAAAAGTTGGGGTGAGCAGAAAACCGAAAAAACCGAACCGCACAAAAAACCAGAAAAAAACGAACCGAAAAAAACCAAACTGACATTTACGATTCTGTTACAGTCGTGACTTATATGAAAACCGAACCGAATAACCTAAAAAATAGTTTTTTTAATGTTTGTTATATATTGATCCAGGAGATATTAGTTCTATTCTTGAATGTTAAGTAACTATAATAAAAATATTAACATGTTTATTTATCTTTGAAATGATTTATCCATTGCCTACAAGAAATAATTTAACATAAAAATTAAATGATCTGCAAAGTATTATAAAAAAAATGTCTTAATAAAACTTTGAAGAAACATTAAAATAGATTAGAAGTTAGGTTTATGTGAACAATATTAATTAAAAAGGTTAAACACAATAACTTACATGTGAACATCTAAGAAAGATTATTAAATCTTGGATTATACTTCTTATTGAACCTCGTGTAATTTTGTTCCAAAAGCTGAAAAGACCGAACCGTTGCTAAAACCAAACGGTTTTCAATAACCGAAAACCGAACATTTCAGTTACGGTTTTGGTTTTACCATAAAACCGAACCGAGCCGTGCACACCCCTAGCTAAAAGAATGTACATTAAACAGGACGCACCTCTTGTTGAAGATTTCGGTCAACCCACTCCTTCAATCGATCCAATCTCAACTTAGTCCAACCTTTGACCAAATTAGCAATAGCAGCTTCAGCTTCAAACGGTGGCATTTCACGAATAATTCCTTTCCCACCATCATCACTATCAACGGAATCTTCAACTGCTATTTGCACAAGATCTTTTTCCAACTTATCTGCAGCTCGAAGAACTTGTACTGCATCTGGTGTTAGTTCGGTTATACCAGAAATAAACTGTTTTAATTCATTCCCGTAACAAACATGAAGAGTTGCAACTGCCACACCAGCCGCAAGCGGATGCCATCTTTTTAATATTGGACTAAACATTTTCTTTTCTTTTGTTGCTAATTCACCAACGTCTTTCGCGAGAATAACGAGAATGGGAAGTGGGTTCGGTTGGTTTCTTGATGCCCGCCTGCTTGAATCTGCTTTCTCCATTATCTACGCATTAACAAGCAAATTTTCAAAACATTTATAACTCTAGCAAAAATGTAAAATCAATTTACTTCATAGACACACGCATGCAATGTGTCTTTCATATAAGTAAAAATTATTGATGTTAAGTATAGGTAGGCTTGTAAACAAACATGAACATTTTTTTGTTTATTTAATTAAACGAACGAACATGAAAACCTGTTTTGTTCGTTCAGTTATGTTAGTTTATTACGTTCGTTTATGTTCGTTTAAATTTTGATATATACAAAAGTAGTTAAATTTATATTAATACAAACATAAAGTGGCTTTATAACTACTTATATAAATATAAACAATTAGTAACTAGGCTTTCTAGTAATAAAAGTAAGCTTTACCATGGAACTCATCTTAACTAATCACTAACTTACAGATAAAAAAAACAAGTTTTAGTTCGTTTGTCTTCGTTAATTTTGGTCAATTATGTTCATTGGTGTTCTATTATTTTATTTCATTCATTTGTGTTCGTTTAAGTTTGTTTGTTTATGTTCGCTTACATTCGTGAATTGTTCGTTTAGTTTTAAACGAACAAACATAAACGAACACGAACATACCCATTTTCTTAATGAACAAACACGAACACAAAAAGTTATTCGATTATATGTTCGTGTTCGGTTGAAGTTGAATTGAAGAACATGAACACGCCTCTGTTCATTTCCATTAGGTTTGTTTAGAGGCCCAAGTATAGGAGGAAAGATGAGCAGGTCAAAACAGGTTTGGGTTGAAACGATAGTACGGGTCGAAACGACCAGGTCAGGTTCTGTGCATACATAAATACTTGTTTTGTTAACTTTTTAACCAGTAATTAATGCGTTTTAACTTATTTATGAATCCAAAAACAATGATATTATATTAATAACTGAAGTCTTGCATAAAACAATTAAGGAGATTTATGCTCTAAAAATAGACCGTGGGCGACATCCAAATTGTTCTCCTTTTAGCTATTTCTTTATTCAAACCATCAGATCCGTTTCAGATACAGAGCAACCCAAATCAACACATCCACACGTTAATGGGTGAAATATGTTTCGGTTATAGCTATGGGTTAAAACAGGACCGGGTCAGGGTGGGTGGGTAAGTAAATACTTTTTCTCTTTTTTTATCATTTAAAAATAGTTAATGTGTTAATTTGATTAAACGCATTAATATGATAATAATAACAATAATCAAAAATCTTGAATGAAACAGATTAGGACATATGCAATTATTCCCTACAAGTAGACCTTGGGTGACTTTCAAACCGTTCCCCCTTTAGTTTATTTTAAGAATATTATCATCAAATCGATTGGAGATAAAACAAAACAAAACTCAAATCGATTCACTCGTACGTAAATGGGTAAAAAGCCATAAATGATCGATATTATTCATAGTAGAATCAAATAATCAAATCTCATATGACTTCACATTAATTGATTATTCGATTCTACTGTGAATAATATTCATCATTCATGGCTTAAGATACAGAGTTTGCAATTTTGACACATTTGCGTATGAATGGGTCGATTTGGGTTTAAATGCTTTATCTAACAAATTATTAAGCAGCACTTGCATAAGCAGGCGTAAAATGGAATTCGGCATAGCCGATAATGGCCAGATTTAAATATTTTAGTTTCTTTTCTCTACTGACAAAGACCGAATTGCCCTTTAAGTTAACGAAAAAGACAAAAATACCCCTGACCTTAATAGAGAAAAATGAATGGAGTTAACGAGCTGGACGAAAAATGGCAAGATTTCAAACCTTTTGAATCCAGATGCGGAAAAACAAACCTTTGGACAAAAGTCGCAAAACTAGCCAAACCTCAGGGACTAAAATGGCATTTTACTCTTAAAAATATAATAACAAATAAAAACGTACCTGAGCAAAAGCCGTTCGAAGCGATGACCTAATGTACGTATCGGTCCGACTTCGCGCCACATCGGTATCGTTTTTCCGTCTTCGGCGATACTCATTAGATATATCTTCAACCAATATTTTAGCAGCTGATACCCCTAAAGACACAATACTTTGCATAGAATTAATGTTTACGTTATCAAATGTATCATGATACGCAAGAAGTCTTTGTTCAGCCCAACCCAATATCGAAGTCAACGTAGAACTCAATATTTTAGCGTATGTCGGATCCTTTGTCGTTTTCGCATCTTTCGCAACTTCTACCAACTGACAATCAGCAGCGTAAAGCAGATCATTATCCGTTTGTCCGGTTGCAACAAACCGATTAAACAAAACCCATGAAAAACATATGTTATGAAGCATTTGATTAATTCCCAAAATACCCCACGTTTTCTTAATAAGTTCCATAACCTCATCAACTTCGTCAATAATTGATGACTCGTCATTGGCATCAAAGCAAGTTTCTAGAAGGATCTCGTAAAGTCGGAGATTTAACGGGAATCCGTCTGCCCAATGGCATGAGTCGGTTGACCCGTCGGTCGACCGGTTGGCTAATGACATCACGGCACCACGTAGGACTTGTAACGGCTCGGTGTTTCTTCCGGTTTCAATTGGTTTCTCGAGCGCGTTACGGATGATTTTTTGTAGCCTTTGGGATGCGGTTGTGGCGTTGCCAAGTGGCACGTGAGGGTGTAGAAGAAGTCCCGCTTCCAACATTTTTAAGTTTCGCTTTTGCCAGGTGTCGTATTCTTGTTGGTCAGTGAAATCTGATGGTTTGAATTGTTGTAATAACTCTAGCGGAAGAACCATCATTTCAACTCGCCTCCCGACCTGTTATCGTAAATATTGCAATCACAAGTCAAACGTATCTGGTTTTGAAATTAGTAGTTAATTTATATTATAATGATAGCATGACAAAAAGAGGTGCAATTTGACTTTTCAATTCTATTAGTTATTTCAATAATGACTGCAGAATTTCTAACACAAATGCAAAGCTAGTTTGATGTTTGTAATAAGTCCAAATCATTTGAAAACCTCAAATAATCCAACAGAAAGATTCAAAGATTCTTCGATCATATACTCATTGTCACAATAATATTGTGTGACTTTTCATCCATTTAAAATCAAACTCGCGAGCATAAATCATTAGCATCGAGTAATATCATCATTCTCAACATGAAACCGACCTGCCTTTAGTCCTCTTATCGAAATAAATCATTTATGTTGCTTAATTACATTTATATCAACTGGAACCTAAATTAATTAATATGATTGGGAAGGTAGAACAATATGATTAATAATCAAAAACAGCATCAAAATTCACGTACGTTTTAATCTATTCAGACCAATTACTAGATTACTAATACAAAAAAAAACAACTTAACAAATTATCGTTTTCATACGAGAAGAATCGTCAGTTTCTAACACGGATAGAGCCCTGAAAAAAACAGCTAGACTTTAAAGTACAGTAATTTCCATATCTAATGTAATGCATCCACAATAATATTAAAGCAAACATAATCCATCAAATTAAGCAAATTAAAAGCATTATCTATTAAAAAAAACAATTCAAACAACAATTCACCTCATCAAATCTAAGCATCTAAAAACCAAACCCTAGAATTTTGACCAAAAATTATGCAGTTTCCTGATCTAGTAATCCAACGTTTATGCATCCAGTCATCCACAATAATATTTAAGCACAAAAATATTCCATCAAAATCCGAAAATTAAAAGCATTTATCCATTAAAAATTAAAAAACAACTCAAAATTATGCAGTAATAATATAAAAGTACAAAATCATCCATCAGATTCTACAAATTAAAAGCATTATCTATCAATAAAACAATTCAAAACAACAATTCACATCACCAAATCTAATCATCTAAAACTCAAACCCTAGAACTTTGACTAAAAGTCAAAATCAGACACAAATCAAACTCATACCTGACCAGCAGAAACTCTCAACAATGCTCTACGAATTCTCGAATCAGCAGCCTCAGAAACCTTCATCTGAATCCTCATTAACTCTCCAATCGTCATCACCTTCTTCACCTTTCCACCAGATCCGGCACCGGAACTAGCACCGGAGCCAGGACTACCAGCGGAAGAGCTAGATCGGAGACCTAACGCCTTCTTCATCTTCGACGCGGCGGCGGAAGTGATCGATCTCTGCGACGGCGAGCCTGACAGCGACGGCGACTGAGAAGATCTCTGCGACGGCGAGTCTGTGTTGTTGCTGTTGTTGTTGTTCGGAGTGTAAGTGAGAGGTTTTCCGGTGGAGGTACGGCAGGCGGCAATGAAGATCTCGTAGGCGGTTTCGCGGAGGTCGGTGGCGGAGAGAGTAGGTGTGAGGTCGCCGAATGGTGACGGAAGTGGATCTAGAGTGGTGGTTACGGCGGCGGTGGCGGTGGTGGTGGATTTGAAGCTGTTGAGTCCGTTCATGGAGTCTCGCTTTGATTGGCCGAGTATTCGTTCTCTGCTGAAGAGAGAAGCCATTGTAGAGAGAGAAAGAGGAGAGAGAGAGAGAAGAAGCAGAAGAAGAAGCAGAGTGAGAACAAAGAGCAAAGAAAAAGTAAGATGATGATGATCGAGAAGCTGTATTTTTTTCTATTTTTTATTTTGTTGTTCTTTAAATTTTATAATAATAATAATAATAATAATAATAATAAAATAATAATAATTATTATTATTAAATAATTATATTTATCCTTTTCATAACCATAATCCATATTTTTTGTTCTTTGACTACGTAAAATTATTTTATATTATTAACTGGTAAATTACTTTCGTGCGTTGTCGCGGCTCAAAACGTAAATGAACTCGAATTTATATTGTAAATGAAAATGTAATATATTTGACTGCACTTGTTTTCGAACAAAATTTACGTTAAAACATATACCAATTGAAAACACACATAAAAATAAGCAAGAAAATTTATTATATTTTACTCGACAAAATTTACGTTGAAGTGTAAACTAACTTAAGTTTATACTGACACGTACATATACAAAAAAATAAGCACTTAAAACTCGAGAAGGTTAAAATGGCATTTCTTAAAGTTTTTAGAAAGTTAAGGAGGTCTAAGTGTGAAAACTGAAAGTTAAAGAGCTACTGTAAAAAAAGACAAAAAAAAGTTATTATAGCAGGTTGTGATGGACGCTACAATAACTACCAAGTTAGTTCTTAATATTATTGATAATAATAAATAGATAGGTAGAGGATCCTGTAAAAAGTGCTCAAAGTGTGAGAAGTGTATTATAACACTATATATAATACTATATAACACCATATAAACACCGTATAACAATATGTAACACCATATAATACCATATAACACTATGTAACACTATATATCATTATATAACAAATATAACACTATAGGTTGTCTGATAGCATGTCTATGATAGATGTATAGTGTTATATTTGTTATATAATGATATATAGTGTTACATAGTGTTATATGGTATTATATGGTGTTACATATTGTTATACGGTGTTTATATAGTGTTATATAGTATTATATATAGTGTTATAATACACTTCTCACACGTCTCACACTTTAGGCCATTTTTACACTATCCTTAGATAGATATATGCTAAGAAAATTTTAATTTAAGGTTGATGGAAAAATATGAAGTATACTAATATTTAAATATTGTTTGTTTTGAGTTTATGTGAGGTATAGGTTTTTTTTTTCCGTTCTTTTTGTATCAAGTATAAACTGAAGATGTGAAGGAAGATTAACTGGAATTAATTTTATAAACTCTTTAACATTTTTATAGGGTGTGAAGTGTTGATCAGTTCTGTTTAAACATAATGGAAAACATGAATAACATACATGTTACAGCAGACAGGCCAGCAGAGAATCCAGTCAGAGATGCAGCCATTGAGTTCGACATACTTGTCAGGATGATCTGGTTCCTCCTTAGGGTGTAAGGTGATGATGGTAATGAAACCGAAACTAGGGAGGAATCGGTTATGAAGAGAGCCGAATAGATGTTATGAGGGTTGGTTGATTCACTAAATTGTGTAACCTTAAACTCTCTAATAATCCCCTTATATATACACCCAAGAGGAAACCTAATTAGTTAATAAGGGTAATATGGTCCATCAACAATTACCAACTAATTATTAATATGTTATTAATATATTTTGATCTAATATAATATAAATGATTATAATGGCTAAAAGATTAAATATTATATTAATAATATATTTAATCTCACATTCTCCCACTTAGCCGAGTAATCATTTATCATGAGTATTAGATGAGCCTGCCCAGGAGTTAACATTCATTTTAGCCTTAAACCAAGAACTATAGCAGAGAAATACAGCCGTTGAATCATCATTCGACTCAGGACCCCCATTAGTCATACTATAGCCTCAATTTAAAACCTAACAGTTATGATCAAAATACGCATAAGCCCTTTAGCGTCTGATTTGTATTTATATTTGTCTATATGTCATTACACCAGCAGAACATATGTTAGAGACATACAAAATCAAACTGAGGAATTTTATTAATTAAAACATAAACTAGTACAATATGTCATTAAACAAGGTCTTTAGTAAGTCCCATATTCGATACATGTTCTTCGAAAACTTTAGGTGGGAGACCTTTAGCCATCGGATCCGCAAGCATATCTTTAGTACTAATATACTCAATACAAAGATTATTTTCCTCAACTCGTTCACGTATGAACAAATATTTTGTATCGAGATATAAACCAGCTCCAGTCGAACTGTTACTGTTCGAGAAACTAACGGCAGCTGAGTTATCACAGTAAAGCTTCAATGGTCTAGAAATGGAATTAACGATTTTGAGTCCAGTGATCAGATTTCTAAGCAACATTCCATGACAGGTTGCGTTGTAAACAGCAATGTATTCTGCCATCATTGTGGAAGTTGTAGTTAACTGTTGTTTATGACTCTTCCATGAGATAGGTCCGCCTGCTAACATAAAGATGTAGCCCGAAGTGGATTTCTTGTCATCTTTGCATTTAGCAAAGTCAGAATCAGAATAACCTACCACTTCTAAATGATCACTTCTTTTATAAGTCAGTTTATAGTCTTTCGTCCCTTGCAGATATCTAAGGACCTTCTTAGCTGTTTTCCAGTGATCTAGGCCAGGATTAGTCTGATAACGACCTAGCATTCCAGCAATATAAGCGATATCTGGGCGAGTACAGACTTGAGCATACATCAGGCTCCCGACTACTGACGCATAAGGTATCTGGCTCATCTTCTCCTTTTCAACCTCTGTTGTCGGACACTGGAATGAACCGAAAACATCTCCCTTAACTATTGGAGCGACTGAGGGTTTGCACTGTTGCATGTTGTAACGTGTAAGGACACGATCTATGTAAGTCTTTTGAGACAATCCTAAGATTCCTTTGTGTCTATCTTGGTGAATTTCGATGCCAATGACATAAGAAGCATCTTCGAGATCCTTCATGTCGAAGTTATGCGAGAGTAACCGCTTCGACTCATGCAACATGTCTAAACTATTAATTGCCAATAGAATATCATCTACGTAAAGGACAAGTATAGTAAAGTTACTCCCACTCATCTTGAGGTAGGTGCATTGATCCACTTGATTCTTCATAAAACCTTGCCTCTTCATGACTTCATCAAACTTGAGGTACCATTGACGTGATGCTTGTTTTAACCCATAAATGGATTTCCTCAACTTACAGACTAGATGCTCCTGACCTTCAGGTTTAAAGCCTTCAGGTTGTTTCATGTAAACATCTTCGTCTAAGTCTCCGTTAAGGAAAGCAGTTTTGACGTCCATCTGATGCAGCTCTAAATCAAAATGAGCTACTAGGGCCATAACGATCCTTAATGAATCTTTACGAGATACAGGAGAAAACGTCTCTTGATAATCAATTCCCTCTTTCTAAGTGTAGCCCTTTGCAACCAATCTCGCTTTATAGCGTTCAACGTTCCCATTCGGATCCAGTTTTGTTTTGATCACCCATTTACAACCTACAGGTTTGGCACCATTGGGTAATTCGACTAAATCCCAAACGTCATTTTTCTTCATGGACTCAAGCTCATCAATCATCGCTTTGTTCCATTCAGAAGACTGATCACTGCTAATGGCTTCGTTATAAGAGATAGGATCATTGAGCTTTCCAGCATCCATTTCAGTCAGGTAGGTAACATAATCATCCCAATTAGTAGGCCTTCTTTGCCTAGATGACCTCCTGAGTTGATTATCGGGTTCCGCGTTATCTTGGTTTTGAGCGTTTGATGTGCCTTCGTTATGAGGTTGAAGAAACACTAACTAAATGGTCGGAACCGAGATAGTTAGGGGGTTTGAATCCGCATAAAGGGTTAGCTCTCTCTCGGTTGATTCAGTTGTAATGGGTTAACTTCTCCGGTAGCTCTGCAAAAAAGAACACCGTTAGCCTCGCCAAGGGGAGAAGAAGGTTCTCTCCTTGACCCGACTCCGGCGTGAGAATAAGTATTGGTATCGGAGAAGATAAGTATTTGAAGAGTGAGAGTAGTCTGAGTTTATACCTGAACAGTTCTCTTATTTATAACCGGGAGTTTTGGGAGGGAAAACCTATTATTGAAAAGATAACGGAAAATGCTTGACGCCGTAGCGGTTATTTTTCTTCCGTTTGATTTCTTTGATCTGACGTTAATTAACCTCGATCCGAAGTGAATGCACACGGATCGTGGTTTGATCTGTGGCCAGGGGATTGCCACGTGGAAAGAGATTAAGTGGAGATTTACTCCCTGATTGCATGCCTTTGTTGTGATTTCAGAATTGCTTCTGGTGACGACACGTGTCCAGACGGTTATAACTGTCTGGGTCGTGCACGATTGTATTTCTTTCTAGAAGATTACTGCCATAATCCAGTGTGACACCTTACTATGTGGACACAGACAAATAAACCCCAAGTCTGGGTAAAATAATATCCAAGTCTGGGTGTTGTGGCGGAAGTATTGAGCAAAGGCTTTCTAATCCTTTGTTGAATGGGAGACGGCGCAAAGATTTATGTTTATCTTTTGGGCGCGCGACTATAAGTTACTGATTCCTTTCTTCCTTTAGTAGGACCAGTGCGCGGCCGCGCAAGGTCAAAAGGCTGGAAAAGTTAGTTTGTGGTATGGTCTCAAATCCTTTTTATGAGGTTTTTGGGACCTTACCCCTTCAAGTCCCCCCAGTCTAGTGTTGTACTTATGCAAGTAAGTGGAGCACTGGACTTATGAGAGGGAAATGTTTTTGGGCGTGTTTAAAATAAGAAAGCTTCTATGAGAAGATTTATCCTTTTGGAAAAAGGAAAAAATCTTTGTAATCATGCTCTGACACGTGATGACGTCAACTAGCAATTAGAGTGGGTATTTTTCTCTTTGTTCTTGAATTTCGTAACGGCGCTTGTCAGACCTTATTAATGAGGATGTGACCCTGGCTCCTGTAGCGCCGTAAGTGACACAATTCTGATAACTAATGATGAGCAGGGTTCCCATTTTCCGAGGTTGAGTTTTTTTTTTTATATATATAAGTATTGGGATTCCTTTTATCATTCATTTGGAGAAGATGAAGGGGAAAAGTTCCGTCCGCTCCCGTCGTCTTTCAGACATCTTAGCAGTCCGTGATGCTGCTGAAGCTCTTTTGTTACTTGCCGATTCTCCATCGCCGCTGCTTACCGGAACTGGTAAGATGATGCCTGCTGTTAGGTCTGTTGGTCTTCAGTCTCCGGAGGTTGATAATGAGGCCGTCGTGTTGTCGGTCGAAGATTTAATGGCTCGTTTCCCAACCCTTCGTCCGAGTATATGTCAGTTGGTGTACCAGCGTCGTCGGAAGAAACCTCCGGTGAAGATGGATGTTGGAGATGAACCTACGGTTGGTTAGGTTTGGGGCTGTATCTTCATGTCTTTTGCTTGTATATATAAATCTGTTAGTAAAAACTTATCTTTTGAAGATCACGGGTGTGATCAGTGTTTAAAGTCTGTTTGTTTGATCATCTTGCTATCTTGTGGAAGCAAGGTTTTTTTTTTTTTTTTTTTTTTTTTTTTTTTTTTTTTTTGTTTGACTGTTTTAGTTTCTGGAACTAAAATTGTGAAGATCATTGTCATGATCTTGTTTCTGAAGTGTTTTATCACACTTGGTGATACATCGATAATACGTGTTTGAATTACAATATGTTGCATGGTTTTAATTGTTTTTTGAATAGGTAAGGCGAATGAAAGATGGTATTGTGCTCATGTTTGAACGTTTGTCTAAAAGGCGTAGCAGTTTGCCCTTTTTTTTTTGTTTAGACTGTTCATGAGGTATACAATGTTTGACCATATTGTTTTCGCGCGAACCCAAAAAATGACATGCAATTTGTAATAAACAGTAATATAAGTAGAAATAATGTTTGTATTGATAAAAGCGTAAGGCTTTGTAACATATAATAAAGAAAGACATTGCCTGTATTCTTGTGAGGGTTTAGATCATATGTAACACCTGCGCAATTGTTGTGCGTTCCAGGTGCGGGGAACTAGGGTCCCATCGATCCTTTTTAAGGTATATGCTCCCTTACCTAGGACCTCGTTAATGACGTATGGTCCTTCCCATCTTGGCGCTAATTTGCCTGGTTTTTCAGCGTTTGACGCTTCGTTGTCGCGCAAGACAAAATCACCGGGGACAAAAGTGCAAACGCGGACGCGCGCATTGTAGTATTTTTCGAGCTTAGATTTGTACCTTGCTTCTGTTATGGCGGCGTTCTCGCGCCTTTCTTCGAGAAGGTCCAAATCCATTCTTCTTTCTTGTTCGTTGTTCTGTTTTTCCATAGCTATCATGCGCGGTGATGGTAAACCTATTTCGGCTGGGATGACGGCCTCAGATCCGTAGACTAGACTGAACGGAGTCTCGCCTGTGCTAGTCTTTGGCATTGTTCGATGCGCCCAGAGGATGCTGGGAAGTTCGTCAACCCATCCTCTGCGCGCTGTCCCGAGTCGCGCTTTTATGCCATCAACGATCTGTTTGTTTACGCTTTCTACCTGTCCATTCGCTTGAGGATGCGCAACGGAGGCGAAGTTATGCTCGATCTTCATTTCTTTGAACCATTTTTGAAGATCTTCTGCGGCGAAGTTGGTACCATTGTCGGAAATAATGCGCAATGGTAATCCGAATCTGCAAATGATATGCTCCCATATAAATTTACGGATTACCATTGCTGTTGTTGAGGCCAAAGCTTTAGCCTCTACCCATTTTGTGAAGTAATCCACCGCGACGATGATGAATTTTACCGCACCTGGAGCGTCAGGAAATGGACCGACGAGGTCGATGCCCCACTGCTGGAATGGCCAGGCGGAAGTAACAGGTATTAGTGGATTTTTAGGTCGGAGTGTCTTTGGTGCGTGGCGTTGACATGCCTCGCATCTTCTTAACAGGTCGACTGCGTCCATGTGCATTCCTGGCCAGTAATATCCAGCACTTATTATTTTTGCCACGACCATGCGCGGTCCCGCGTGTATCCCGCATAATCCTTCGTGGATTTCTCTGACAAGGTATTGGGCGTCTGTTTTATTGACACAGCGTAGTAATGGGCCCATGAATGATTTCCGGTAAAGGACGCCATCCGCCATTTCATAATTTACCGCCTTGTGTTGTATTTTCCGAGCTTCTGCCTTTCCTTCCGGTAGCTTTCCGTGTTGGAGGTACAAGATAATCGGAGACATCCAAGATGGATGTCCCATTTCTATAACGTTTACTTGCTTGAGATGAATGGAAGGATTGGATAATACTTCTATGCGTACTTCCTTTGCTAAGTGCTGAAAACTGGTTGCAGCTAGCTTGCTTAGCGCGTCAGCATGTTTGTTCTCGCTTCTGTTTATGTGATTAACTTTGAATGTTTGAAATTGGTTGATTAACATCCGCGCTTGTTCAAGATACAATGCCATAGCTTCTTTTGCATCGTAATTGCCGTTAACTTGCTCGGCTACCAGTTTTGAATCGACATTAGCTTCAAGATTTCTTGCCCCCATTTTTAACGCTAGGCCAAGACCTGCCAAGAAGGCTTCATATTCGGCCTCGTTATTCGTACTTTTGAAATCTAATCGTATAGCGTACGTGAGCTCGTGGTTGTCTGGGCTGATTAATCGGAGACCTGCTCCTGCTCCATCGTCATTGGAAGCACCATCTGTGTGTAAGGTCCAGACTCTGTCGTCGAAAACAGGTGTTGGGTTCTGGATTGCCTCACATTCTTGTATTTTATCGATAGGAATTTCAGTGGCGAAGTCCGCTAACACTTGCCCTTTGATCGCGGGTCTTGGCCTGTAAAAAATGTTGTAACCTCCTAGTTCAATTGCCCATTTGGCCAGTCGTCCCGCTATGTCAGGCTTGGATAAGATCTGGCCTAGGTGGTAATTGGTAAGAACTGTGATGACGTGACCCGAAAAATACCTGCGTAGACGTCGGGATGCATGTACTAGCGCTAGGACTAGCTTTTCTATCATTGAGTACCGAGTTTCCGGGCCGGTAAGCATTTTGCTGATGTAATAGATTGGAGTCTGGATGTTCTCGCGTTCTACCATCAATACTGCACCGACCGCTACTTCCGCGGCAGACAGATATAAAATTAATGGCTCTTTTTCCTTTGGGGCTGTCAATGTTGGCAGCTGAATTAAACATTCTTTCATTTGTTTGAATGTGATTTCCGCTTCAGATGTCCACTGAAAGTCAGTTTTCTTTGCGCAATTCCGTAGCGTACTGATGAATGGATAAGACTTTGCCGCGTGATTAGCCAAAAATCTGTTTAAAGCCGCTAAACGCCCAGCGAGCCTTTGCATTTCTTTAACTGTTGCGGGTGACGGCATTAACTGAATAGCCTGCACCTTTTCTGGATTTACTTTAAAACCATCTTTTGTGACGATGAATCCCAAAAATTTCCCTTCTTCCATGCCGAAGGAGCATTTGGTTGGGTTGAGTTTTAGGCTCACGCTGCGCAAGGAGTCGAATGTGCCCTGGATATTATCGAGCATTGTGCTTTCCTCATGACTCATGATGACGAGGTCATCCATGTATACTTCGACAGTCTTGCCAATGTCATCTTTGAAAATTGTGTCCATTAGGCGTTGATAAGTTGCGCCTGCGTTGCGCAGGCCGAACGGCATTTTGGTATAACAGAAAATGCCTTTATCTGTGCGGAACGCCGTTTTGTCTTCGTCTTCTTCTTTCATCTGGACCTGATGATAACCCTTGTAACAATCAAGAAAGCATTTCCATCTGTATGACGCTAGAGAGTCGACTTTCTTGTCTATCTCTGGAAGCGCGTAACAATCTTTTGGGCATGCTTTATTCAGGTCTTTGAAGTCAACGCACATTCTCCACCCGCCACTGTGTTTCTGCACCATTACTGGGTTGGCTACCCATGTATGGTATTTGACTTCGCGCAAGATGCCCGCGTTAAGTAACTCTGCTACTTGCTCGTCCATTGCTTTTGCTTTTTCTTCACTGAAACTGCGCCTCCCCTGAGCGACAGGTTCTACTGATGGCTTGATGTTTAGGCAATGTTGCGCGATGTCGCGTGGGACTCCAATCATGTCTGCTGGGCACCAAGCGAATATATCTTTGTTGTTAGACAATAATTCTTTTAGTTGTATACGTGTTGCTGGTGAAATGGCTGGTCCTAACAGAATGGTCTGTTCTGGGTACTCGTTGTTTAGAACCCATTTCTCTGGTTCATTTGATGCCGAAGGTTTGGCTATTTTTGCTGGTGGTTCGTCATCTACGAACATGACTTCTTTGCTTGAATAAAGTATTGCAACTCCAGTTTCTGTTGGAAATCCACAAGCAGCGTGTGGAATGGAAGTGATCATACTAAATTCCCTTTGTGACCTTCGCCCGAGTAAGACATCATGTCGTGATGTTGCCGGCATGACCATGAAATTAACTGAAACTGTTCGTGAGTGCTCGCCATCGGATAAGGTCACCGGGAAAACGATTTGCCCTAATGGAAATACGGCTTCGTTACAGAATCCGGTGAGGGGAAAATCGACCGGCTCTAAACGTGCTTTGTCTTCTGGATCAAGTTGCTTAAAGCACTGCTCGTATATGATGTCCATCGAGCTTCCTGGATCTATGAACATATAGTCAGTTCGGTAATGACCGAAAATACCAGTGATAATCACTGGTCGTTCTTCCTGGGGGCCCCCAGGAACAACGGGGAATACTACTTGCTGTTCTCTCCAATGTTGATCATAGTTTCGTTTATTTGGTCTTCGTGATGGACCTCCCTGAACCATGTGTATTTGTCTCTGATAACTGCTATATCGGCTGGATTGGATGTCCTCCCTACGTGGTGTTGGTGGATCCAATTCTGAGGTATCAATTTCTTTTTTAGATCTGATGTCTGACAAATCAGATCTGACGATTTGAACAACGATTGTGTTTATAGCAGCTTGGCATCTGCTGAACCAATGTTCTGGAGATTTATCTAGCTGAAAATTGTTTCCGACGTTTGGTCGAGGACCAGGTTGCCGGTGAGATGACGAATTTTCTGCCATATGCAAAGACAGAAAATAGAATGAACTGAATCGAAACGAGGTAGAAACTAGAAAAACTGAGAAAACGGTGGGCGCCAATGAAGAAACACTAACTAAATGGTCGGAACCGAGATAGTTAGGGGGTTTGAATCCGCATAAAGGGTTAGCTCTCTCTCGGTTGATTCAGTTGTAATGGGTTAACTTCTCCGGTAGCTCTGCAAAAAAGAACACCGTTAGCCTCGCCAAGGGGAGAAGAAGGTTCTCTCCTTGACCCGACTCCGGCGTGAGAATAAGTATTGGTATCGGAGAAGATAAGTATTTGAAGAGTGAGAGTAGTCTGAGTTTATACCTGAACAGTTATCTTATTTATAACCGGGAGTTTTGGGAGGGAAAACCTATTATTGAAAAGATAACGGAAAATGCTTGACGCCGTAGCGGTTATTTTTCTTCCGTTTGATTTCTTTGATCTGACGTTAATTAACCTCGATCCGAAGTGAATGCACACGGATCGTGGTTTGATCTGTGGCCAGGGGATTGCCACGTGGAAAGAGATTAAGTGGAGATTTACTCCCTGATTGCATGCCTTTGTTGTGATTTCAGAATTGCTTCTGGTGACGACACGTGTCCAGACGGTTATAACCGTCTGGGTCGTGCACGATTGTATTTCTTTCTAGAAGATTACTGCCATAATCCAGTGTGACACCTTACTATGTGGACACAGACAAATAAACCCCAAGTCTGGGTAAAATAATATCCAAGTCTGGGTGTTGTGGCGGAAGTATTGAGCAAAGGCTTTCTAATCCTTTGTTGAATGGGAGACGGCGCAAAGATTTATGTTTATCTTTTGGGCGCGCGACTATAAGTTACTGATTCCTTTCTTCCTTTAGTAGGACCAGTGCGCGGCCGCGCAAGGTCAAAAGGCTGGAAAAGTTAGTTTGTGGTATGGTCTCAAATCCTTTTTATGAGGTTTTTGGGACCTTACCCCTTCAGAGGTATAATGGGTTCTGATTGTGGAGATGAAATTTGTGTAGTAGCTTCAGGTGCAGTTGTTGCATTGGGTACAAGAGGAGTAAACGGAGTAATGGTAAGCGATGAGTCTCTCCCCCCCGCGTCTTGTACTTCTTGCAATTCTTCGTAAGGGTTGGTACTGCTCCCACTGACCTTGAAATCCTCCAGGAACGCAACACGCTTGGTTTCAACAATACGGGTGACATGGGAAGGACAATAGAAACGATAACCCTTTGAATGATCAGGATACCCGATAAAGAAACAGGTAACTGTTTTAGGGTCAAGTTTCCTTAGGAAAGGATTGTAAAGTTTTGCTTCAGCAATGCAGCCCCATACTTTCATATATTTAAGATTCAGTTTCCTTCCTGTCCAAAGTTCATAAGGAGTTTTAGGGACAGACTTAGAAGGGACTATATTGAGTATATGAACAGCTGCTTTTAACGCTTCAGTCCAGAGGAATAATGGTAAATTAGTGTTGGCTAACATATTGCGCACCATGTTCATAAGGGTACGATTTCTTCGTTCAGCGACACCGTTATGCTGAAGTGTACCAGGCATGGTGTATTGGTTCACAATCCCCTGGCCCTTACAAAACTCATAAAATGGACCATGAGCTTGACCCACATCAGTATGTCTTCCATGATATTCACCGCCTCTATCTGATTTCACAACTTTAATATGACGATCTAATTGCTTTTCAACTTCAGCTTTATAATCTTTAAAAGTTGTAGGAGATTCAGATTTTTCCTTAATAAAATACAAGTACATGTAATGAGAATAATCATCAATGAAAGTGATAAATGAAGTATGTCCTGTTATGCCAGCGATTTGGTAAGGACCACTAATGTCAGTATGAATGAGTTCTAATAAATTAGAGCTCCTAGTGGCACCTTTCTTATTCGCTAATGTCATTTTTCCTTTAAGACATTTGACACATGTTCCAAAATCAGTAAAATCGAGAGGAGGTAAGACTTCATCCTTTACGAGATGATTTAATCGTTCTCTTGAGATGTGGCCTAAACGTTGATGCCACAACATAGATGAAGTCTCTACGTCTCGAACCTGTTTCATCTTTGTGAGTGATTCATTAATATTATATGACAACAAAGATTTGGAAAAATTATCATCTAGTTCTAATCTATAGAGACCACCATCCAGAATGCCAGTACCATAAACAACGGAATCATAGAGAATAGAGAGTTTGCGATGACCATGAGAAACGACAAAACCGTCCATGTCTAACTTTGGTCCTGATACAAGGTTCCGAGTTACCTCAGGAACATATAAGGTATCATAAAGTTTAATACATAAACCAGTTTTCAAAAATAATTGTAATGTTCCTATGGCCTTCACTTCTAATTCCCGATCATCTCCAACTTTAAGTGTTCTTTGGTTTCTTCCCAGCTTCCGGATTGTAAGGAATCCCTGAGTTGAATTGGTAACATGAACCATAGAACCAGAATCAAACCACCAAGAATTAGCAGGAACATTTAAATTAAAGGACTCAAGTATCATGAAGAAATCGTTACCTTTCTTAGCCAGCCACTCCTTGAAGTCGGGGCATTCCTTTTGCTTATGTCATGTTTTCTTACAGAACTTGCTGTAAGGTTTGCCTAAGGAGTTCTTGGAGCTGGAAGGTGCACTTGTATGAGGATTTGGATTTGGCTTTTGGACCTTAGAAGCATCATTTCTTTGATAATTGTGCTTCCTCTTCTTAGAGTTGGAGGTGGTGAAGTTAGCAACATCAGTAGTGCGATCCATCTTCATACGCTCTTCCTCCTGCACGCACATAGCAATCAGCTCACTCATCGTCCATTTGTCCTTCTGAGTGTTGTAATTGATCTTGAATGCTTCATAGGACGAAAGAAGCGAAGTGATGATGAAGTGAACAAGAAAACCATCACTGATTTCCATCTCTATCCCCTTCAGCTTATTGGCCATGTCATGCATCATCATAATGTGTTCGCGAATGCCGCTCCTCCCATCATACTTAGTTGTCACCAACTTGAGGATAAGAGTACTAGCGTGTGCTTTTGATGTTCCCTTGAATTGATCCTCCACAGAAGCCAAGTAGGTTTTAGCATCTTCAGAATCAGGAATGGCTCCTCTGATTGAGTTATGAATGGACTGCTTCATGAACATGAGAGACATGCGGTTACACCTAGTCCATTTTTCATGAACTATCTGCTCAGCAGCAGTACTTTGAGTAGTAAGGTCCGCTGGCTTATTCTCTCTTAGAGCATAATCAAAGTCCAGCAATCCAAGTGTAAGCATGAGGGCATCCTTCCATGCAGCAAAGTTATCACCAGTCAAATGTGGAATCCCCTGATTTGGTGCTGATAGTGGAAATAAGATGAGCGAATTATGATACTAAGAAGAAAATCTTAACGTGATCTAAGGGCATGTTATACTAAGGCAGACATAAGTAATGACCATTTTAATTATGAAGCTATGATATTGTCTATTACTAACATCAAAATAATAGACTTAGTTAAAAAATTCTACTTAAACGAAGACAAATCAGCTTTGGCCAGAAGTGTAATCATTTAAGTATGTGTGCAAAGTAATCGTGACAAATCAGCTTTTGCCAGAAATGAGACAATCACTTTAGTTATGCACTTGTCAAGCATGCTAAACATAAATGAATTAAATCAGCTTTGGCCAGAATTAAGACATTTCACGTTTGTAATGCATACTCAACATAGCTTTTATAATACTTGAACAATAAATAGATGTATTAAATCAGCTTTGGCCAGAATTAATACATCAGAAGCTCATTCAAGTTAAGCTATTTTGGTTTTGTAAAACATTATCTGATTCTGATTAGTTAATTAATTGTTGACAAAACCAAGTATTTAATAGCAAACTACCTGTTAGCGCGGATCGAACTCCGCGGTGACTTCGCTGGGGGGTGCAGGGGGACAGCGTGCCCCCGCACGGGGTTCGGGGTGGAGCCCCGAGCTAAATTTTAGTTCACATCAAACAGCCTAAGGTAATGAGGTCTCGAGTGAGGTCTCGAGTCAAGTCTCGAGTTAGGTCTTGACTGAGTTTTGAGATCTCGAGTCAGTTATGAGGTCTCGAGTCGCAACCTTTGTCTCGAGTCGGAACCATGGTCTCGACTACTGTATTTTATGAGATCTCGAGCCATAATGAGGTCTCGAGTCGCAACCACGGTCTCGAGTTGTGAAGATTATGGTCTCGAGTCGCAACCTTATGGTCTCGAGTTGTGACCTTATGGTCTCGAGTCGAAACCTTTGTCTCGAGTTATAAAGATTTAAGCCCTTATGATTTCGAGTCGAGACCTTGTGGTCTCGAGTCGAGATCTGTTGGTCTCGAGTTGTGAAAATTTAAGGACCTGATGATTTCGAGTCGAGACCTTATGGTCTCGAGTCGAGACTGATGGTCTCGAGTCCACTGTTAATAGCTGTTTATTGTGATAATAACTAAAAACTCAAAATTTTAGGGATTGTGGGATAGTGTTTCCTGTTTTATTGTTGATCTAAACTTATCAAAATATTTCGAAAATAATAACTGATTATCCTTTAACAGTTTTCGGAAACTTTAATAGATAAAATTAAGATCAAAACAGTAAAAACACCCACTAATCCAAATTATATTCCAAAATTTAAGAAATTTTCGAGTTTTACTTAGAACAAGTGATGAACCCTAAAAAATAAAAACATAATTCTGGGTTCCGAAATCTAAATTTTAAGACTTTTGTTAACAAATTTCGGATATTAGGTTTGCCCATTATGGTCTCGAGTCAACTTATTAAACATACTTTTCCGAAAACAGTGATTTCGGTAACAAGGGACTCGAAACAGCCGTGACATTTAAAGGCTTTAAAATATATGTTTTCCAGATTTTTAATCCCAGAATAATGGATACGAAAACAGAACTGATTTATCAACATATGCTCTGATACCACATGTTGATCAGTTCTGTTTAAACATAATGGAAAACATGAATAACATACCTGTTACAGCAGACAGGCCAGCAGAGAATCCAGTCAGAGATGCAGCCATTGAGTTCGACATACTTGTCAGGATGATCTGGTTCCTCCTTAGGGTGTAAGGTGATGATGGTAATGAAACCGAAACTAGGGAGGAATCGGTTATGGAGAGAGCCGAATAGATGTTATGAGGGTTGGTTGATTCACTAAATTGTGTAACCTTAAACTCTCTAATAATCCCCTTATATATACACCCAAGAGGAAACCTAATTAGTTAATAAGGGTAATATGGTCCATCAACAATTACCAACTAATTATTAATAGGTTATTAATATATTTTGATCTAATATAATATAAATGATTATAATGGCTAAAAGATTAAATATTATATTAATAATATATTTAATCTCACATGAAGATGGATCTAAGTTCTAGACATCTAAATCTTAGTCATCATGTTACTAAATATTGACTTTGCTAGTTTCATACACTACAAGACATGTTCACTTATATAGACTTTATACAAGTGTTTTTATTCATTTCTAGATGTTAACTTTTACCCTAAGGTTAAGGCCTAAAGCAAAATATAGAAACTGGGAAACATTTTTTATGTATAAATAATTATATAGTCTAGTGCAACACACAAATGAGAGGCTATCAACTAGATTTGTGTATTTGAATCTATAAAAATGGATGTTCCGGATTTGGGATAATTTCCATTTTACTATCTCTAAAGTTTCATTTTTGTATTAAGTTCGTTTTTTAACAACAAATATCATTTAACCAAAGCTAGCAAGACAGTAGCGTAAAACTAACAAACACAAATATACATAATAAAATTACACGAATCTTTCCAAACTAAGCTATTAAACAATGATCTATTCTTGATCCATACCACAACGATTTGATCTTCTCAACCATTCTAGAAACACAAACCGGTTTTTTGAGAAGATACTTTCATTCCTCGCTTTCTAAATGTAAAAAAAAAACCGTAAAATGATCGTTTGTACTATTTTGTTATTCTTCTTCCCCGAAATGACTTATTTATGTTCGTTTTCTATATACCATGATTCTAAATTATCAAGTCTTAGATCTCCTCCTATTGCTAGACTCTTATGACATAGCCAATGCCTTCAAGATGACAACAACCTCACAACTAATTACCTAAAATTCAACCAAAATATAAAACTAAGCACAACAATGTACAATCAAGGAAAAAAAGGAGGGTATAAAACTTAATTTTTACTTATTACATTGTGTACATTATGTGGATTGACTCGCATAAATATTAAACTATCCACATTTACTACACCTTACTTTTTAGCAATAGTTAATCGACGCAACACAAGATAGTTTATCTAAGTTTTTACATACGGTTAGTATTAATCGTTCAAAGAAAGCATTAATTGTAAAATTTACACAAACTCAAGTGGGTTCGCAACATCCATGTTTGGTGTTTGCGGCCCAACAATTGGTTACCAAGCCACGAAACAATATAGATTCGATGTTAGAAACCACTCAATCATATTAATTTGTATCGTATAGTAGTGTGCTCTTCAATTAGCTAGAGAACACATAAATGTGAAATTGTAAATATTGAACAACACAAGAAAACAAATATCATAAAAAAACCACATGGATTTGCAACCTTCGTATTTGGTGTTTGTTGCCCAAAAAATCAGTTACTAAATCACAAAATAGTCAATAGTGGAGATTCAATGTTAGAATTTAGAAACCACACAATCATATTAGTTTGTGTTTTGTAGTATAGTGCCCGACACGTATGTAAAATTGTGAGTGCCGAACAACACAAATAAACAAAAATCTAGGAGAAACCTCGAAAGATAGTTAAAGATTAAAAAAAGAGTTAAATGTCATTTTAGTCCCTGTAGTTTGAGTCATTTTGTCAGTTTAGTCTAAAGGTTTCATTTTTCGTTTGTGGGTCCAAAAATGTTTCACCGTTGTCATTTTAGCACACTGGGTTAACTTCATCCATTTTTTATGTTAATGAGAAGGGCAATTTGATCATTTCATTTGGCCGAGTTGCTCTTCTAGTTAACAGAATTACATATAAAATGACCGAATTGCCCTTCTCGTTAACAGAAAAAATAGATGAAGTTAACCCAGTGGACTAAAATGGTAACAGTGAAACTTTTTTGAACCCACAGGTAAAAAATGAAACCTTTAAACTAAACTGATAAAATAACCTAAACCACATGGACTAAAATTACATTTAACTCTTAAAAAAACAACTGAGAAGCATACAACTCAAACTTTATGTGTAACCCTACTAGCTACAATTAAAAAAAGTTGTGATCCTAAAAATTATATTCATCAAAGGGACCTCTTAACAACACATTATTATTTTAACTATAAATAATAAACTCTTGTTTTATAAATAACAATATTATCCTAATAAACTCAAGTTTTATAAATAATAATATTATCCGTTTGATTAGTAGTGTTTATACCTATTATTTTATTGTGACCCAATCACCTCTTATTATAAATCTTCATGTGGACGCAAACATAAAGCAAGCAAGCTGGAGTACAGGATGGATATGCTGTATAATTGACACGGACATTTCACTAAGGGTGAGAGGGGCACTCTGTCCCTTCTCTTACGAACACCCAATCAGGTTATGCCATGTCAACTCCCCTCACACCCCAATTTGATGGCGGCACTCCCTATTAGGTGACTTGTTTGTTTATTCAAAAAAAAAAAAAAGGAAATAATTGATTGGTTGAAAATGAGGGTGGCCCCACCATCTCCTCTCTCCTTCTTCGGTGAACAAGCCCCGAACACCCTCCCCGATTTGGGTCCCCGCATGGATGGCGGCACCCTTCCCGCACGGCAAACAAACCCCCCGCATGGGGTCACCGAGGGTGCCCCTCACCCTAAATCATAAATACAAATACACAATGTCTTTAGTGTAAAATAATATTTTAGTTTCAAAATTATTAAAAAAACCAATTAAGTTTGATTAAAAAATCAAGAGTTAAATGTCATTTTAGTCCCTGTGGTTTGGGTCATTTTGCCAGTTTACTCCAAAGGTTTTATTTTTTGCCTGTGAGTCCAAAAAGGTTTCACCGTTGCCATTTTAGTTCACTGGGCTAAGTTCATCAATTTTTTCTGTTAACATGAAGTGTAATCGGTCATTTTATATGTAATTCTGTTAACTAGAAGGGCAATTCGGGCATATAAAATGATCGAATTGCCCTTCTCATTAACAGAAAAAATGGATGAGGTTAACCCAGTGGACTAAAATAAAACGGTGAAACCTTTTTGGAACCACAGAAGAAAAATGAAACCTTTAGACTAAACTGACAAAATAACTCAAACCACAAGAACTAAAATGGAATTTAACTCAAAAATCAATTAAGTTTAATTATTACTTTCTTTGTTACCGTCTATCAACATAACGTTATTCTGATCATATTTATTTATTTATTTTGTTTCTTGTAACATGTACTTGCTATAGCGAGTACACAGAGAGAAACTGACCAAGTTCCCGTCTATCACACACGTGATTCAAACTAGTTATATATGTGTGTGAGAGATAAATTAAATCATACATTTTTGTAAAATAATTTTAGTAAAATCGAATGGGTGCATCACTCGATAAAAATAAGAAATATATAGGTCGGCCGATGTTACATACGAACTACCATCAAATTATGACAATGACATTCTTTGGACTAAACTATATAATATCTTAGTATAAAGTATAGCTTCAATTAAACAATATTGTTCATGAGGTAGATACATGTGCTTTCATATTCTCATTCATGTGCGTTGATATTTTAGTTTGGGATTATTATAGACGCATAATTAATTATATAGTTGATATTATGATCAGTGGCAAAACTTGACCCGAATGACGGGGGTCGAAAATGTATGTACCCAAAAATTTCTATAGAAACGGGGGTCGGAAACGTATATACCCAAAAATTTCTATACGAAAACTACATATATAACACTACGGAGCGAAAAGTTCAGGGTCCCCCCCCCCCCCTTCTATACTTCGCCCCTAATTACGATTAATGGATAATTATATAGTTCATGAACTTTTTAGAGCAAAGTTTGGTTACGAATGATTATATGAACAAAATGAATAAAAGTTTATATTTATTTAGTGGAATGAAAGAATACGAATAAGCTTTTTATTTGTTCATTAGGTTTCAAATCCTTTGGTAAATTATCCGTACTGAGTGTTTGTTTATGTATGAACAATGCATGTCCGATTTTAGTAAAAAACGGATTTCGCCTAAGAAGCGTGAAAAGCAATAAGAAAACGACACGCGTATATGAGTAAGTTTAATGGACTAGAGGTATTTGTAGTTTTTTTTTTTTTTTTAGTTTGGGTAAATTAAATGAACAACCCGTGTGTTTGCAAAATGCATTGGTCATTTTATACACATTTAAAGAATTTATAACAAAAGTTACTCTCACCCTAGTGTTGTTGCAACTTTGAAACCAAATAATCAAAACTTGTAACTTTTTAAACTTAGACTCTAAATGTATTAACTAAAGGCTGAATCAAACCACATACACTATTTATGCAATTAACTCTAAAAGTTTTTTGAGTTAAAACTCAATGGAACAAATGTGTTAAGTTCGACTCAAGCTCAACTCAAATTGAGTTTTTTAAGAAATCGATAACGAAACGATCTCAAATGACTAACATAAAACACGAGACTTGAGGTTACTGAGAAGCTAATAGAATTTTAATTTATGACCTGAAACATCTTTTTTTTTTAACGGCCAACTAAATCACCGAATAAAATCCTGTGATGCCCTCAGTCGAGGAAATGTATCCCCTCTTCCATAACGATCAGAGTTGGATGCATACCCGGGCCACCAAGCCACCAGTTCTGAGGAAAACTCGCCCGCCCAAAGGCTCACTACGGTAAAACCTGGTTCGGCTTGATTTTGGAACTTGCGACCTCCAAAGAGGCCTAGTTCTAAACTTCATTGTCACTACCAATGTCCTTCAAAGTGATGCTAGTGAGAGTTGAATTTGGGACCACAAGAAGAGAAACCAAGTGACCAACCACTTGAACAACTTATCAGGACATGACCTGAAACATCTTAAATTGACGAAAAAGATTACTCTAGGAATTGTTAGACCACATGGTATAGAGAGGGGCTTGAAGATGAGGCATTATGCGACACGTAGACCACGCGTCAGAACGTGGAGACGTAGCGTTTTTCGACACGTGGCACACACCTTTTGTATTATTTTAAAATTTTACCAGTTGGGGTTAAACGGCTATCAGCCATGTCGAATAACCACGTGCCACGTCGTTTCATAAAACATCTCTACGCCAGTGGAGAATCCCCCGCCTCTTAAACAACATGGTCCTAAACGCTGTGAACGTGCCCATATGGACGATGTTAAAAAACAACGCCACTTTAAAACACCCATACCGTGTGTTCTTAATATCTTGAATGTTAATTGATAAAAGAAAGTCAATTATGAAAACGATTTAAGATGATTATAAAATGATAGTTGGTGGAAAAGGACATCTGACAGGTTTTGGACAAGAGAAATGACAAAAATGCCATATGTTTTCTTGGGATACCATGTTACGATGCATTCAATTATATGCGGTAATAATATTAATGCCATTCTTTTAAAACTGATATTCATCGTGTAAAATATGACTATAAAACGATCATTGTACGAACCGTTATGTGATAAGTTCATTTAATTGTCTGGCTATTGTAATTTTTCTACTTTCTTTTTGTTTTGTTTTGTTTTCCCCAGCCTTTTGCTGGGCTCTATATATTTATATTATAGTGTGTTTGCCGCTCAAAAAAAAATTGTCAACCGAGCGAATACGAAAAGGATTTTACGCTTGTTTAGTTGATTAGTTAATTACAAAAATAGTACACATGTTATTTTCATAACATGAGTTTTGTTCTTACTCTTCACTTTTTAGAATTATAGACTTATAAACCTTGGATTATACTCTAAAGAGGCTAAATACGAAAAAGCTTGACTGGAGAATTAATACGTGTTTATCTTTGGTATTTTTGATACATTTGTGGAATTCCTGAATAGGGTCCAGTGTGTTGTCGATAGTAATTTCTCGAGCCCTAAGGCCCATTTCTTTGTCGTTTGCTATTCAAAAAGGGGTTACGGCGCAGTTTGTTGTCTGTTTACCTGACACTTGATTGTAGTTGGTTGTTTTAATATAAAAATAGTTCATCTTCAAAATTATACAGTATGGTCGAGGAAAAGTGGCGTGCAAACCATTCCACGCCGAGCACACCATCCAGGATACAGCGTGCACGCCGGCGTTGTTAAAGGGGCGACAAGAATTCTACCGGTGTGAAGGGCATAGTGGCAGACGACGTGGCCGCATGTAATTGGATGTGAGAGACTAGCTGTTGAACGACTAGTTTGAATAAAAAAAGTAATTTTTTTACCTATATACCTTATTTAACCCTTTTTTTTTCAAAATCATACAACCAATCAAACACAATTCTTTCTATCAACCTATTTATTCACTTCCAATTTTAACATCATTAAAAAAAAAAGCGACATGGTTTCCCTACGATGATTGGTAGTTTAGATTATATGAAATGAGAGTGAGAAAATTGTCCAACTGCGTGGTGTGGGCAACATAGAACACACGGGAGTATATCATAAAAAACAACTATGATGCTTGAAGTGGTTGCATCACAAGATTTTTGGATTTGGCACGCTTTCTTTGATATGTCTGCTGCAAATAACGATTTAAATATTCTTAATCAATCCTCCATTTTCAACGACTAAATAAGCGGTGTTGGACCGAAGGGTTCTTTTTTGTAAACGATGCGGAGTACAAATACGATTATTATCTAACGAATGGTATTTACCCGGATTATGCTTGTTTGTAAAATCATTTACATGGGGAACAACGTTAGACAGACAAAAAAAAGAACTAAGTTTAATGATGGTCAAATGGCGACACGAAAAGATGTCGAACGAGCGTTTGGTGCTTTGTAGAAAAAGATGGCACATTCTGAGGATGCCGTGTAGGATTATGGAAAAACATAGAATCCGAAATGTGACGTACGCGTGCGTTATTTTACATAAGATGATTTTGGAGGACAAGGGACGCGTAATTTGCGTAACCTATGAGGAGAAGAGTCAACCAAATACCAGAGAAATAAGTGATGAAGAGAGAGAAGCGAACTCAAATTAAAGTTATGACAATATAACACATCACAATTTTCGAGCGGATTTAGTTGAACACATTTGAAGGGTTCCACGAAACGACCCTGACGAAGACGATGATTAAAGGTTTATGTAATCTTTTTTAGGTTTAAGTAATTTTAATTTTAGGAAAATTGGTATTTAATAAACCAACATTTGCCCAGTTGGTAAATAATAATCCAACCTACAGAATTGGTATATAATAATCCTACCTATCAATATGTTGGTACTTAATGAACCTCCGTTAGTTTTTTTTAACTAAAGTTAGTTTTTAAGTTTTATTTATTACACAAACAGTCCATGTAGTTATAAGTTACTAGTTTAAGTTTTATTTATTACACAAACAGTCCCTGTAGTTATAAAAAAATCATAAAAATCCTAAAAAATCATAAAAATTCTAAAAAAATTAAAAAAATCTTAAAAAATCAAAAAAATTCTAAAAATTCTAAAAAAAATCAAAAAAATCTTAAAAAATCAAAAAAACTATAAAAAAAAAATTCTAAAAAATCAAAAAAAATCTAAAAAATCAAAAAATCATAAAAGTTCTAAAAAATCAAAAAAATCGATTTATAAAATTAACGTGTTTCGCTTTATGAAAATTTTACGAAAAACGGGCAGAGTTTCCTCTGTTTTTGGACGACCCCGACAACATAAGTTGTCGATATAATATTCAAAACGCAACAATCAATGAAGCATTAAATATCTATACGTTTTATATACGATTTATACAAAACTAAAATGAAACTTAAACTAATAAACTCTTACCGGAATCGAGACGACTACGTGACCCAAACTGACCCGACTAGACCCGAAACCAAGTAAACCCAAATCAATTGTAACAAACCGGACCTGAATCGAACCCCATCACCACCGCCAATTGCTGCCGCCACCATTACAAACAGATCTGAGCGATTCAAAGCCACCATCACAAACAGATCTGCCGCCAATTGCTGACTACGTGACCAAACTGACCCCGCCACCACCATATCTCCCTCTTCTAACCGGCAACCACCACCATCCAGCCACCACTTGCCTAACATCACCACCATCTCGCCATGTCTCTCCCATTCAAAGCCACCATCACTAATACTACCAAGCCGCCGCCACCACCATCACCCGCCTAAAAACCTGCAAATCGAACCATGGAATCGATTGAAAAACGATTCAATATGTGAGATCCCTTAGAGCAGTGTCGTGCAGATCTGATTATCTGATTTCAGATCTGATTTTTTAAAGAGATGTTGGGTTAGAGAAGGGTGTTGACAGGCAGCGATGTGGGTGGTGGTGAGGGTTGGGGATGGTCGGCTGGTGGTGAGGGTTGGGGATGGTTACCAATTTTGTGTAAATAATGATCATATGTATTTATATATATTATTTATATTGAATATCAATAAAAAAAAGATTTAAGGAATTAATTATGGATTTTAAAAAATCAATTCAATTTTGTGTAAATAATGATCATATGTATTTATATATATTTTTTGATTTTTTAGAATTTTTTTTGATTTTTTTGATTTTTTATAATTTTTTTGATTTTTTATGTTTTTTTGATTTTTTTAGAATTTTTAGAATTTTTTTTTGATTTTTTAAGTTTTTTTTTATTTTTTTAGAATTTTTATGATTTTTTAGGATTTTTATGATTTTTTTATAACTACAGGGACTGTTTGTGTAATAAATAAAACTTAAAAACTAACTTCAGTTAAAAAAAAACTAACGGAGGTTCATTGAGTACCAACATATTGATAGGTAGGATTATTATATACCAATTATGTAGGTTGGATTATTATTTACCAACTGGGCAAATGTTGGTTTATTAAATACCAATTTTCCTTAATTTTAAGTTTATGTAATTTTCTTTTACATTTATGTAATTTTTATAATATATGTTATTTATGCAATTAATATTAATGTTTTTTGTTTAAATTTAATAGATATTATTTAATTTGTAAATATAAAATAATAATAAAAATGTGTGTCACGTGTCGAATAACGTCACTCTTTCATGTCCCGTCCTATTCCTCATTTTTTTGCACCACATCACTTTTCTAACGAATGCTAACATGGCTGTCACATGTCGAATAACGCTCCTTTTTAGAACCTCTCCACTCCGAATGGTCTTAGTTATTGTCCACCCGTAGCAAGAGATCTGTTCCTTAACTCATAAGTCTCTAACTAACATAAACGAACAAAAATGACCGGTATATAAACTAACATCCGAGAAGTAAAAATAGTTTGGGCCATCGACGAGATAAAAACATTTGGCCTCTTCCCGCCTAAATTGACTGCTATGTAATATTTAATTCCTAAATTGACTGCTATGTAATATTTAATTTGAATTTGATTTTTTGAAATTTGGGCCATTTAAAAAAAGCGGCCCATAGCTAAGGCTATAGGGTGTGGTTGGAGCCGCATTGGGCTTTATCAAGTCCACCTAAGCTCCACCTAGTATCCACCTCACCTATAGAGCCCCCCCTTTAATTTACATGGTGTGGATGGAGCTCTTCTTAAATAAAATTAAAAAAAAAAAAATATTTGATTGGTTTAAAACTAGTGGGCCCCACCTGAATGCTTCAACTTTGGCGTTACCACCATAGAGCCCAAGCCATGGCGCCTCCCTCTTCACTTGTGATGGAGCCCATATGGGCCCTATACATGGTGAGGTGGCGGGGGTGGCGCCCTACACCCTCCAGCCTAAGGGGCCAATCCTAATAAGTAGTTATATATAGAGAGAGATTATGAGAAAACTCATTATTCGTAAGAAAATTCTATATTACATATATATAGAGTTTTTTTTATTTATATCAGCCATAAATGTTGTAAAAACAACAGCTGTAAGGGACTGAAAGGACTACTTTGATTTTTTTTTACGACTGTCTTTGTAATATTTTAATCTAGAGGTATGAAAAAAATGGGCGCAAAACTCGCACTGGAAGTCCGAGTTTTCTAAGTTCTCATAACTCGTAGGAGTTTTCTCTTGATCCAGATCTTCTCTCTCTCTCTCTCTCCATATATATATAGGGTTAGGTTCATTTGTGAACAACCTCCTTGATAGTGAACTGTGTGAACTAATCCTAGCCCTTGATTATTAATACACAAGTGTAAATCAATGGCTAGGATTTGATCAGGATTTGATGATGAAAATACACTAGTGTATTTCACGATTTGATGATGTAAATCAATGGCCATGATTTGGTCACTCGGTTCACATATACACTAGTGTTCACTCTAATACCTCACCATATATATATATATATATATATATAGAGTAAGGTTCATGCGAGAACCGCGAGAACCAATGTGAACACAAAATAAAATCTAAAAAAAATCAAAAAAACACTCAAAATTTTTTTTTATTATTTAAAAAAAAATCGCTATATTTCGTTACAATTAAAAATAACTTTTTTTTCGAGTAACAGTTATCCATGCACATGTGCATATTGTAACACCCGTCTTATATTTTCATTTAGTTATCATAAAAATATAGTATATATAAACACAAAATTTGTAATTTTAAAATCTTAGTTAATAAACTAAGTTATACTTCATCATAGTGTTTGACATAGTTGATTAACAGAAATAAACCATTCATCATTCGACAGTGTTTACAAACTACACAGTTTAACTAGATTATATTAATGCGGAAGCGTCTAAAATGTATGTTCGGTTCTTGAAGCTTTGACTCGATCATCATCCGCGTACTTGCAATACCTAAAAAAAACTGGAAGTTTGGCAAATATTAGTACTAGGGTTCTTATAAAATTTGGCATAATCGAAACTACACTCGAAACGGATTCGATTAGCTAGGTTATTAAAAATTTCAACAAAACTTTCTGGGCTCTACCGTAACTTATGGTATCTACCGTAAGTTACGGTAGCTCCTGGATAACCTCGGTCTGCCATAAGGCAGTACTAAACCACCGTAACAATTTGTTCTCCACCGTAAGTTACGGTGGCGGTGGAGACCGTAACTTACGGTGGACTCTGCAACTTTATGTTTGTCCCCTTTATTCATTTCACCCAAACCCGAATCCTCGGATTTCTCATTCTAACAAACCATCACACTAATTTTCTCGTATTCCAACATGTCTTTTATTTATAATAACGAAAACCGAGTAATCATATTACAATGCATTACCACGCATTAATTGGTTATTCGACCCGTTTGGCTCATCTAAGGCACTTTGTCACTTCCGTGACTTAACGAGTTTTTCTTGTTTAGCTATTTTCCAACACAACGGACTAAAATAATTAAATAACATGACATAACGAAACCATAGGTCACGTACTTACATAATTCATCAATGTTGGTTTCTCACCATAATTTCCCATTCCCGGGCTTGTCAACCTTAGCGTATCATTTCCGTTCCGTGGTTTACGCTTTATAACCCAAATTTAACGAATGATGTTTAAGTTGTTTCAAGTACTAACAATTCGACCATTATTTAACCTGTTGGGTTTTGTCGAGTGAGTTACATCACTTCATTGACATTCCAACACGGCTATTTTAAACAATGACATTAACAACATACTTATTTAATAAGTTTGACCCGTTTGGTTGTCGAGTGAGTTACACCACTTCATTGACATACCAAACGCCATCATTTTCTCCATATCAATATTGAACATATCTACGACTAGGTTTATCTATATAAATGTAACGAGACAATAAGTCACGTACCTTTAGAGCACACCCTTCAAGCGCGTATCTCCCCCGGCGTGTCCGCTTGACGTTCCGGATTCTTTGCCTAAAGAGTTCAATTCACAATAAGTTTAGAACTCTTTCATAAGCTTTAACGCATAATTCTCTACCATGATCAAATCTGCGTTTTTACCCAACTTTTAACATTTTAATGCTCACTTAGGCGTTCCATCAAACACCTAGCGGGTCAGATTTTTATATAAACAAAACCAAGTTCATGACTTGTAATTATCATCTAAACTAACTTCAATTAGTCAATTCTACACATGTCTCAACATCAATATTTCTGAAATTTATTCTTAAATTCATATTTATGCTAGAACAAGATCATAACTCTAGGGCTTATCAAGTTTTCTTCAAGTTCATTAATCACCTACAATGGTGGTTATAAACTCTATATTTATCATGCAATCTTTTAACAAGATTTCACCTAGGGTTCATCCCTAGACGCCATATTTCTTCTAATTACATACATGCAAGACACAATCAAGCTTAAATTTCGATTTTTCTTCATTAACAAAGAACTTGAGATGAATCAAAACACTAGAATTTCACATACCTTGTGATCCCTTCAGTGAGGTGATCACTAATTCGTGCTTGAAACTTGATTTAAGACTGATTAGGAGCTTCAATTTGATGGAAATCGATTGAATTAGGGTTGTGGGGAAACCCCTATGTCGCCCCTGGTAGAAATCGACCAGACACACACTTCTTGTGTGTGTTTGGTGTAATATCTTTTGTTTTAATATCCCAAGTTTCAGGTTTAACCATTCTAGTCCCTCAATTGTTGTTTTCTTTATGATTTAGGAGTTTTCCATCCATTTATTTGATATTACAAGACTCGTATCTAACTGGGTTATCTATCCCTAATTAGTTTGTTCTTGTTTATTCAACGTTTTATAATTATATTATAAAGTTTTATATTTTCGGGATGTTACAAATATGTATCATTACTTCGACAAATTCGGTAATACGTTATCAGGAATAGAGAATTGCACTTTAATTTACAATACTATTCGTAATACACTACTTTTTACATTACCAATATTCAAAATGCACATGTGCATCATTAGGTATAACCATGATATAACGTGTTTTGTTACAAAAAGTTTGTGGTTTTGAATGGAGAAGTAGACCCATATACATGTTTTTTGGTTAGTTATATCTAGTGGCTGATGGTTTGGTTATAGTTGTCAATTTATGATGTAATATGTTGATTAGATGGTATAAATGGTGTATACATACATGTAATAAAGTGAAAATATTGGTAATGGTATTGTTTTATGGATAGTAGGAGGTAATGGTATTGTATTATGGATGGTAGGAGGTAATGGTAGTGTATTATGGATGGTATGATAGATGAAAGGGAAAGTGTATTCAAAGTAGTGTACCAAAACACCTTATTTATTGTTGACAGTGGCTTCAGTAAAAAAGTTGATTTTAAATAGTGATGTGGTTCGACATGATTATGTGTTTACATGGTGTAAATGGGCTCCGTTAAAATGTAATATTTTTGCCTGGCGGGCGGAGATGGACCGGTTACCGACAAAGGCGGCTCTTGTGAGAAGGCATGTTCACGTGGAAGATCCATTGTGTGTTTTTTTTGTGGGGATTGGAAGAAACTGCAGATCACATTTTCTGCGCTTGCGGAATTGCCGCGGGGGGTTTGGATGCTGCTGTCGAGATGGTGCTCGGTTCCTCCAATTTATGCCTTCATGGTTCGTGACTTGTTCGACATTCATAAGCAAGTGAACTTGGAAACGGGCAAGAAAGAGGTGATTCATGGGCTCATAATTATTTCCTGTTGGAGATTATGGAAAGCTCGGAACGAAAGGATTTTTTCAAACAGTAAAGATAATGTGATGGATATTTTTGTAGATGTGAAGGCTACAAGTTTTTTGTGGTTCAACAATAGGTATAAAAAGAGGGTTGTAGATTGGAACAAGTGGTGTAAGTTTGACATTATGTGATGCGTGTTTGGTTGCGCCTTCGTCCCATCTCGAGGTGAAGTGCGCGCCTATTTTGGTTGTGGTTGAATGAAGTTTAATTAAAAAAAAAACATATAAATGCACATGTGCATTTCTAATATTGGTAATGTAAAAAGTAGTGCATTACATATGGTAGTGTAAATGAAAGTGCAATTGTCTAATATGTTTAATGAATTACGGAATTTGTCAAAGAAATGACAAAAATGCACATGTGCATGTGTAGGATCGTTTTACCGACCAAACGAGTCATTCAGAAGAGTTTTTGCTCAATACGAGAGGCGGAAACAAACGTATCGAGGTAATTCAGCTAGATATTCACTTTAAAATGTCTTTTGATTAATTTGACAAAGATTTACAACGAGTAGACACTTCGGCAGCAGTTCGGCACTGAAACCGAAAAGTTGGAACTCATCCAAACGAAATCACAAGGCACCTATTTATAGGATGGCTAATTTCGCACGGAATGGCTCAAGCGAAATCACATTCATACGAAATTACTATTTCGTGCGAAATTACCAAGTAATTTCGTGTGAAATCACTAGTTAATTTCGTGCGAAATTACACTTCGTGCGAAATTACCTTCTAACCTATTTTTGACAGATTTCTCGAATAACGTGCCCTGATCTATACAATCTAATACAAGACTCGATACAAGACGAAGTCGACAGACGTATGCACCAACAGACTCCCCCTCGGATGTTGACGAGTCTTTAGTGTCGTGTCTTCAACGTCTTCAGTCTTTATCAGTCTTTCTGCTCTTTCTGAAGTATCTGACAGTGTAAATCCTCAGACTTTTCTCTTCTTCTCTCTACTAGGATCTCAATCTGACTTCATCTTTTCTTGATCAGATCTCTTGATTTCTTAAGTTGGTCAGCATCAGTAATACCAAGATCATAAAATGACTCACATTCTGCTCAGGATCAGGAACCTGCCTAACCTGCACACATCTCTACCTCACAATAAATTTCACAAATTTAAAATTTGACAAATTTATGTATCACTTGCAGGAATTTATCAATCAATAAATGATTTCACAATGTTAATATCTGATGAACCACTTGTTAGACAAAACATTTATTTTTATTCATTATACACAGACTCCCCCTCACGAAATGTTCATCATGTTCAGCACTTGGAATTTTAAAACTCAGCTTTCCAACATCAGTTGTCGAAAATCTTTTTGGATTTTTCAAAATTTATGCTAAAACACACTAAAAATCTTTTTGAAATTTTAATTTTAACGAAATGCAGTAAAGAAAAAAATTTACAAACAATATTTTTGTGAGTTTGTGTAAGAGGATCATATCAGTTTTTTGAGACAAATCACCAACACCGTTAAGCTTTAAACATTTTAAGTTCTAAACGATTCACTTAGATTGTCAGTATACTGATCCACTTAAATTTTCACACAAAGTTCAACTGTTTCGAGATACGAGATTAATGTTTTAGAGACTTAAACTTATACGCGTGTCCCACCTCAGAATATACTCCCGTATCCAGATCCCAATATTCAGTCTTACAGGTGAGTATACCTAGATGATATCTTCGACTTTTGGTGTGTTCCCTTTAGAGAATCTTTTCTTCAACAGCACATGATTAGCATTTTGCAATGTTTCATCATTTTTTATGCTGAGGGCGACACTATATTTCAAGCAAGCGAAAAGTATTATACGGGGACTAGGTCATTGCTTCCGCAAAATCAGAAGTCCCGGGATAATACCCCAGATATCACTAAGCATAAAGACCTAGTATCTCAGAAACAGGGGTCTTTCAAACAAGATTTCGGGGGTTACCCATATATCCGAGAGATGTTCCCCACGAGATAAGTAAGTTTGAAATTTAGGTTTATATCTCGATACAATCTACTAAATTTGTAAAAACCTACTGGCACATCATCAGTGAGACCGTTTATCACTATTTAACTTCTCAATTCTTTAGCATTCTGTGATTGTCCACTGATGTACTATCATTTCCTCTTTTTCACAACAAAACTCAATTTGAATTTTATCATGTTTTTGACTTTTCAAATTTTCAAATGTTTTTGGATTTTCTGAAAATTCTTACTCCCCCTAAAATTCAAAATCATTTAAAAGAAATTTGAAAACAAACTGTACAAGATAAAGTGACAACTGATTTTCAAGCTTCAATTCGCCATCCACTTGGCATAAACAATCAGAACTCCCCCTGACAACAAACTATTTTCCCATTATGATTTCAAAACACTTAAGTTTGTTTTAATCAAATGGTTTTTCCGGAAAATAAGTTTTGTTGATTTTACTACTTGTACAAAATGGGGATAAACTCATCACATTGTTTTCTACTCCTTTGAATGAATAGTTAAATCAAGTTCAACTTAATGACCTTGATTAACCACTTGTAGATGAAAATCTCGTTTTCAACCACTTGTAGGTTCAAATCTACCAGTTGTAAAGCAAAATATGACAATTTAAGAACAACTACCACTTGTAATACCACTTGCAGGAAAATGCCGATTCCTACTTCACACTTACCAACCTGGAAGTTCCGGCAAGTCCACAACCTGTAGAATTTTAACAATTTTTAAATGTTTCACAAAAAAAAAAAAAAATTCAAGAATGATGCCGATTCATGCTCCACGATTACCCACTTGGGAGCTCCGGCAAGTGAGGATTTTTAAGTAAAGAACACAGACACCCAAGCCTGACCAGCTTTGGGTGTAACCTTCTCAACTTCACCTGGGGTTTGAACATTTCTTTTTTCTTCATAAAATTCTTTCACCCCTTTTGCCTTCCCATTAACCATTTTTCCAAAAATCTTTTTAACATTCCCATTGAATGTTTTCTCAACATCAAATTCTTTCTTCTCAGAATAGAATTGATTCGAGATCTCAATTTTTTCCAACTCTTTGTTTGAAATTTTCAGTCCTCAATGATGGAAAGTTCTCATCATCCATTGGAGTAACTGATTTCTCACTTTTAATTTCAACTTGTGGCTCCTTTGATTTTGTGGAATCAGATTCATCGCCAGATTTCACTTCAGATTTCTTAACAACCCACATTTGGTTGTCAAGATTAACTCTTCTTTTGTAAAATATTTTCTTCGAACATTCACTAACTTCATATGTTGAATTTTTAAAAACTTTGAATCTTTCAGTTGGTTGTTCATTTTTCTCAACAATCTTTTCTTTAAGTTTAGAAACAACTTCCTGTTTGATGTTGGTTCCCTTAGGACAGTTCCAAGCAATATGACCAACTTCTTGACACCTGTAACAGGTTCTTGTTTCCTTTATTTGATATGCTCCTTTCTTCATTCCTTCTTGCTTCTTAGCAAGGAATTATTTGTTCGATTGCTTCCAGAATGAGCTCTTTTCTTCTTCTTCTGAGCTTGCTCCTGAAACAAATACAGTTTTTGGTTTATAAATTTTCTCATTTTTATGATTTTTCGGTGGAATAAAACCCAAACCATTCTTTTTGAAATTACCATTATGGTTTGGTCTCTTTTGAAAGCCAGAACCAGAATTGTAACCCTTTTTCTTGTTTAATCTTTGTTTAACTCTTGAGGTGTAAGGACTTGGTTTTTTTATAAAGATTTACATCTTTTATTTCAGAAATATTAATTTCTGTTAGTTTGAAAACATTTTTTTATCATTTCTGGTTTAACACCTCTTATTGGAAATTCTTCATCAGAATATAATTTGTCTGAATCATTCAAAGTATATGCCACTTTGATTGGTTCGTCATTCAAATTAGATTTTGATAACAGAAATTCTTTATTGTAAACCCGTTTATCCGACGACTTTGGACTGTCAACTGATGATGATCCCGATCTTTCAGACTCAGACTTTGACCCCGACTCCTCATCTTTATCCAACACCTGATTGACCACCTTTTTTATTAACTCAGACTCATGATCAGTGTCAGACGATGTAAACATGACGTCAATGTTTTCTGGTAAATCATCAGTTGTTTCAGACTTTAACTTTATATTGACAACCTTTTTTACTTGCTCCTCATTCGGTTTTCTGGGAGAATAACCTTCCCAGATCGGATGCAGACACTTGTTATAATTTGCACTTTGTTTCTTACCAGTATCCTTCTCATTTGGCTTCTCATCTTGAAAAGCTTCAAGACCTACAACAGTTGGATAAATTATGTCAATCAAATAATCAGAACTAGAATAACTATGTAATAACCGTCTGATTCTTTCATTTTCGATCTTTTCTGTCTCCAACTCTTGCTTCCACTTTGCACTTTCTTCAATGTAAAAATTGATAGCTTTCTGCTTTGACATCATTACAGCATTCATCATAGTTAATGCATCTTCTCTTTCAGAATTTGTCTTTTGCAGACCAGTTACTGTTCTGTTCAATACATCATACCATTCTTTTACGTAGTTGAGACCGAACAATAACTTTTCTTGCATCTTATCTTGCTCACTCAACTTTTCATCTTTTTCTTCACACTGCTTGCAAGACTCCAAACATTTTAAACACGGTTTAATCACCTCAACGATTTTTTCAATTTCTAATATTTTTTCAATTTCAACAAATTTCTCAACTTCAACCACTTTCTCTGATTCAACTATCTTCTTAGCGGCTTTAACTTCTTTACTTTGTTCAGATTTCTCTTTTTGAGCAACGCTTTCACATTTCATCTTCCTCTGTTCTTTTGCTGCTCGTCTTTCCTTCAGCTTCTCCAATCTATCTGCAAAATAAAATTGAAAACTTTCAGGAGATAACATAGATTTTCCAATATTTATTTGTGTCTCCTCTTCATCATCACTGTCATCAGATGATGATTGATCAAAAAATGGCTCTTGGATGATTTGTGCAGTGAGAGCTACCACTTTTGAATCAGGTGGAATGTATTTGTCCCAACTGAAACCCTCTGCCACTTTTTCATCATCTTGATCGATTATCCCAAAGTAAGCTTTCTTATTTGCTTCTTCGATCATTTTGGCATGAGCAGTTTGTGGTTCTTTTTGTTTGTACGGTTGATCAGCAACTTGTTGTTATATGGCTTTCCGATAGTAATCATCTTTTCCAAACGGATTCTGTGCTCCACTTGCTTCTCGATTTTTAAATTCCCTCTTGGAATGTCCTTTCTCCTTGCATCGAAAACAAGTAACTTTAGATTTATCAAAACCCAAAGTAGAAACATTTGCATCTCTAAAATCATCTCTTCCTGTAATCATCTTAAACTTTTCAGCTCTCCTCAAAACACTAGCTAAACACCATTTAATGTCCATAAGCTCCACCTCTTCTGCATCTATATGATCATAATCCTCTTTCGTCAGCATAGGATTTCCGATCCTTCCAGCAACCAATCCTTCATATGACTCTAAAACTGTAGCAAGTAATGACATGTGACTTTTGGCGACCTCTTCAGAGAAATTTTGACCATTCTGAAGATGCAATGCAATGTTGCATTTTAAAATATGACCGTTACTGCTGTTTAAACTTTGAAACTTATGACTTGAAGTTGAACTCTTTGGATTCACATTTGGGTACGAAGAAAATCCACTGCTGCTGCTTGAATTTTGATTAATAGATTCAGACGAGTTTTCAGCACTGAAAGCAGTTTGAACTTTCGGACTAGTTTCAATCTCTTGAACACTTCCTTTGTAATACATTTTAACATCTTGTTGACCACTCGGACTGTTCATTTTTGCAATCTTTTGCTATTCCAAATCTTGACCCTCAATCTTTTCAATGAACTGGGAAATAGTCAACTTGTCATATTCTCCAGTATTCTTTAAAATCATCAAGTATGTACCCCACTCCTTTTGAGGTAATGCATCAGCTAACTTATCGACCCATTCTTCTTGATCTTTGACAATTTCTAACAAAGACATAGATCGCACTAAGTGGCAATATCTTTCAATCAACTTCTTTGAAGATTCACCCGGCAAACTTGAAAACAAATCAAATTCTTTCTTAAGCAATGCTTTCTTACTCCTGATCATCTTCTCACTTCCCTCAAACTTGATTCTAAGTGCTTCCCAAATCGAACGTGAAGTATTGTCATGTTGAAGCAAAATGAAGATGTCTTCTTTCACAACTTGCTGTAGTAAACTTACCATCATTTTTTCTGCTTTGTACATTTCTCGTTCTTTGTCTGTAAATTCAGAAATTGTTTTACTAACTCCCAAATCAGTACGAGGTTTAACAGATTTCTTTTCGATACATTCCCAAAACCTCAAATGATTAGCTTGAACCCAGTTTTCGAAACGGACTTTCCAACCATAATACTCCTCAATTCCCATGAGTTTCGGGGGTTTTTGTAAAGTTCCAGTTTCGTTTTCCATGTTCATGCTTTGAGCAATGGTAGCTGGAGTAGTCGGGGCTGTAGCAAACGCGTTATAGAATTCCTCTTCCATGATTAGGTAACAAGTTTTTCAAAAACAGACCCTTTCAAGCGAAATTAACTCTTTCAAACGAAATCCCTCAAGCGAAATAACCTCCTCAAGTGAAATTATAGAAATACAGTTTCAAACGAAATACCAGCTCAAACGAAATATGATTTCGTGCGAAATAACACCCTTTCAAATGAAATAGGTGATTTCGTGTGAAATACTCAAACGAAATTCCAATTTGGTGCGAAATAACTGATTTCGTGTGGAACTCTCACACGAAATTTCAATCTGGTGCGAAATAAGACTATTTCATGCGAAATAAGAACCTAATTTCGTGTGAAATACTGCTGATGTCATCATCTCGAGCTGATTTTGTCAAAATTGATCAGGTTTTAAGCTGATTTTAGATTCAATTCTTTCAAGGCTTTGTTAAAACACTGTTTCGCACATTATGTGTAAATTTCAAGTCATTTTGTCCGTGAAAACTTGTTAATTTTGAAAAAGAAGGTGTAGAAATCAGAATTTTCAGCTGAATTGATATGAACTCTTCCTCCTGAGCTCTGATACCACATGTAGGATCGTTTTACCGACCAAACGAGTCGTTCAGAAGAGTTTTTGCTCAATATGAGAGGCGGAAACAAACGTATCGAGGTAGTTCAGCTAGATATTCACTTTAAATTGTCTTTTGATTGATTTGACAAAGATTTACAGCGAGTAGACACTTCGGCAGCAGTTCGGCACTGAAACCGGAAAGTTGGAACTCATCCAAACGGAATCACAAGGCACCTATTTATAGGCTGGCTAATTTCTCACGGAATGGCTCAAGCGAAATCACATTCATACGAAATTACACTCTGTATTTTCGTGCGAAATTACCTTCTAACCTATTTTTGACAGATTTCTCGAATAACGTGCCCTGATCTATACAATCTAATACCTGACTTGATACAAGACGAAGTCGACAGACGTATGCACCAACAACATGCTTGTGTATTATGGATGGAATGATAGATGAAAGAGAAAGTAGTGTACCAACACACCTTATTTCACGTTGATACATATAGATGCACATGTGCATTTCTAATATTGTTAACGTAAAAAGTAGTGTATTACACGTGGTAATGTAAATGAAAGTGCAATTGTCTAATATTTGTAATGAATTACGGAATTTGTCAAAGAAATTATACAAATGCACATGTGCATGGACAACTGTGACTCGAATTTTTTTTTGAATTTTTTTTATTGTAAACAAAATATAGCGATTTTTACAAAAAAAAAAAATAGTAAAAAAAAAGTTTTTTTTTTGGTGTTTTTTAGATTTTTTTTAGGTATTACTGTTTGTGTTCACACTGGTTCTCGCGGTTCTCGCAATAAAGGGTGGTTCCTAACGGATCCTTGTTCTATATATATATATATATATATAGGTTTTTAATGAAGCTTATAATAGTTGATCACTAATATCTATATATACATATATATAGGGGTAAGTTAATGTATAAAGGATTATTAACGTACACAATAATTACACATAAAGGAAATAACAATGAAAATTACGAATGATGGAAATCAGAATTACGCATGAACGAAATAACAAATGAATATCATGCATGAAGAAAAAAAAAAAATCAAAACTACACTGTCAAAATAAGGATGAGCTTGGTACCGGTACCGGTACCGGTCCGGTACCTGTAGTGTATATACTGAAAAATACCGGTACTGAAAATCATCAAACATGGGTACCGGTACCAAAAATGTTTGGAATAGTACGGTACAAGCATTTTAAGGTAAAATTCGGTACAACACAGGTAAACATACCAAACCAAAAGTACTAGTACCGAAAACTTCAAAAAATGGGTACCAATTCGGTACCGAAAATAAATCCATACAGGAAATTCGGTACCGGTATCAAGTAACAAACGCCCATCCCTACCGTAACATCCTAATTACGCCGTAAAATCCTTTTTACACTTTGTACGTTAGCAACCCTTTGTATTTAAACCTTTTACTTTTTGTACATAAGTTAGTGATCAACTACTATAAGTTTCATTAATTACCCTATTTTTGAATTACTAGAAAGCTTAATTACTAACTAGTCATATATAAGTAGTTAGAAAGAATCTTTTATATTTATTTTTATATGAATATAACTATTTTTCTATTTATTTATATTTAAACGGACAAACATAAATAGAGGAACATAAACGGAGTTCGGGAACATAAATGAATGAACAAAACATATGTTCATGTTTGTTTGTTTAATTAAAAAATAAAATTGTGTTCATGTTCATCCGTTTAATAAATAATGAGTAAATTACTTTTTGAGTCCCCATGTTTTAACGGTTTTAACCACTTGAGTACAAAATGAAAAAGTTTAACGCTCTAAGTCCCTGACCGCTCATTTTATAACATTCCGAGTCCTTGTGTTTTAGTGGTTTTAACCACTTGAGTCCAAAATCAAAAGTACAAGTGTTAAAAGTTGGACTCAAAACGTTATAAAATGAGCGGTTAAGTACTCAGGGCGTTAAACTTTTTGATTTTGGATTCAAATGGTTAAAACACTAAAACACAAGGACTCAAAAAATAATTTTCTCATAAATAATTGAACAGAAACAAACTTCTCACTGAACAATTAATGAACGTTTTGTTCGTGTAAGAACCTACCTTTAGGATTATAGTTAAAGCAAAATTAGCCTTTAAGGACAAGACTAGTATTTATAAAGTTCATTTTTCTTGTTATTAGAAATAGAAATAATCTAATAATAAGGAAAACCTAGATCACTTAGTCTTGTTAGTGTGGCTCGATAGTAACATATCTTTTGGCCCTACAGAAGATTTTAACACTGAATCACGCCACATCTAAGCATTGAATGCACATGCTTGAATACCTCACATGCGAAAATATAGTGTTTTTACCTAAAATTGATGAATAAAACGATAAGAATTGATCCGTCCATCTACCACAATCGACCTCATCTATGACAATCAGTCATGGAAATGTCACAATCGATCTCATCTATGACAATGAGTCACGAAGATGTCGGTATCAAAGTAACAATGACGAAGGGGCTAGCTGGGAGCTCCCGTGATTGGGAATGGAGATAGAGATTAGAGGAATGAGTGTGTGTATATATATATGCCGGTTATTGTACAAAATGTCTTAACGTACGCTGCGTATGAGATTCAGTATCAACATGCGAAATTTGGTTTATAACATGCGACTTTCATTTTTTACATGTGATTTCACTTTTTCTTTGTACGTGCGATTTTAGGTTTTTTTGGAACATGCGATTTCCCTTTTTTTTATGTACATGCGATTTTCATTTTTTTGTAATATAACATGCGATTTTGTCATTACGTACGCTTCGTACGTTAATGCATATTGTACGACTTTACACACACACATATATATATAATTTTTATAAATATAGGAGGAAAATAGTAATTTCCCAAAATAATAAAAATAATTTTATAACATATGTTAGTGTAATGGACCAAAAGTGTTGTATATCGACAAATAACAAGGACCTAACCCATAACTTTTGAAATATTGGAATCCAAACTGTAATATGGACGTACACAAGGACCATTCGTATGTGCCAAATATTGTTGCTCATCTTGTGTATATTTTGACCGAAAGGTTGTCTTATACTCGTTTTGACACTCTTAAGTTCAAGCGTTCAAGTTGTTTTCGCCCGTTTAACTTATCTTTGCCTATTAGAGCATATATATGGTCGGTTGCGTATATTTTAGGTATGGTTATTTATCCACTGTTTATTACTAGTGTCGGTGGTCTCGTCAGAAACACTATCTTGATCGCCAAGGATAGATGTAAGGTTTGCATACATCTCATTCTCCTTAGACCCTACCTATAGCTTTGTTATTTACAATTATTGTTGTTGTTAGTTGGTTACAAAGACTGTTATTGCTCAGAAATAACTAAAAGAAACTAATAGGATATTTCACACTTTAATAGGATCAAATGATTTTTAAATAAAAGTTTGCTAAAACAATACCTTGGTGTCATAGTAAAAGTGTTGTGTACATGTCAACATTCACAGTTGGTTCCCATCTTAATCTTTATCTCTAAAATGGTGCTACTATATAAGCTAATGACTATTCTTCAATCGGTGTAAAGGTGTGTTAGTCTTTGATTATTTTCGTTTTTTTTTTCATTAGTAACATTCACTTATTTATTTGTTTTGGATTTCATTTCTCTTCATTGTATATTGGTTCATCGACTATTTTGTAATCGCCAGAACTTTGATGTTCAAGACAGGTGTGTGTGTATGTAACTACGAACTTTTAAATTTCTATTTGTGATCCATGTTTGATAAAGGTTATTTTAACTATGAAAAAAATTTAGTGTTTTGGATTGTTCAGTTGTCATCCATTTTTTAAATAAATAATTGTATGTATTAAAAAGATTTTATGTTTCGGATTGTTCTTTTTTTTAGTTTGGACACATTCAAAAAGGAAATAAAAACAATATGGGATTTTCTAGCATTTATTTATGAATTTATCTATTAAAAAGATTTGTATTTTGGATTGTCACGTTTTACTTTGGACATATATATTCAAAAAAGAAAAAAAAAAAATTCTGCATTTATTGATATATTATATGTAATTACATTAGATAGATTTTTTTACTACATTTATTGCATTTTCTCAATAATTACATGTTTTAGGTTTTAGTATGAAATCAATGAACTCCTGAATTGTAGCTAAATGATGATCAGTTGTTATTTCTTTTATGGCAGCCCTTGAATTGACTAAATCAACAGACTGTCGCTACCATAATCAGATTTTAAATCCCTGATTTGTGTCAAGAATTGACCCATTTTAGATGTTTCCGGCAGATGCTTGCTGGTATTCTAATATGCATTAGTAACAACATTTAACTATCAGGAATATCAATAACATTGTGTCTTCAACATATTAGCCACTATAATTTAATGATCATCACTTGAAAGGTTATTCAGTGTTGATGCATTTGAATGAAATGTTGTTTAAGTGGGTGCCTCTTGAAATAGTATGTCATACCCCAACCAATGGCAGAATAATCGGAGTGGGACGAACAGAGGTTGCTCATCACACATAACGCTAATTGTGACAATATTTAAATCAAAACTGTTTTCATTGCATAACTCAAATTGTCAAGTACATTACATGAAATTCAAATTACAACAAACAAAGGACAATACAACGAGTTTAACATAACATAATAAATCAAATCTAGTAATTTCTTGAGCGTGTTTCTAGTCAATCCTACTAGATTCATACGATCATCATCATCAACCTGTAACATGTTTAAAATAAAGTTCAATGCAAAAGCAAAGGCGAGTACACAAGTTTGTATAAGTATAGCGTAAGTATAAACCCATTTTCTCGAATCCACATGGTAATTTGTAAACAAGGAACCTAGCATCATCGCAATATGTCAAACCCAAGTGTCCACTAGTATTTAGCATCCCTCGCCACAAAAGTAACGAGACCGTTCAAGAATGAATAAAGACTTAACAAGACCCCAACGGGCAGCGTGCTACTCCTATAGCACTATATATGTTAAGTTGGGGCTTAGCAAAGTTAATGACATAAAGCATGTATAATCTAGCATGAACCTAAGTAAACAAGTATCATGTATATAGGATTGAGAGTATAAAGCATGTTTAAGTGTGTGATAGTGAAGTTTGTATATTAACATGTTACAACCCAAAGCGTTTTTAAAGGTAAAATGGGTCAAGTGTACTCATGGTTTTGCAAGCTTCCACTTGTTAATCCGTGAAGAGTTTGTTGGTTGATTGAGGATGGAACACCAAGTCCTTCTACACAAGTAAACATAAGTGTATGAGTATTTGGATGATAACGGAGAATTAGGAATTCAGAATTTAAAATATATAGAAAGTAAGAATACAAGAAACTAATCATCTAGACTTAGTACTCGTTCTTGACACTATGAAAACCCATAGTGTGACAACCCGAAATCCCAAGGTTCTTTTCTATGTATAACTTGCTGTCACGATTCGTTTTTGTGTCGTAACATGAGTGTGATATGTGAATGATTGAAATAGTTGTTATGTTTGGACTGATAAGTGAGTTGTTAGATGTTGAGTAGTAACATTTACTCGAAGCATGGACCTGACAATGATTTCAAACAATAAAGTCTTACTGGGCCGCTTGAATGTTATGATTCTCACATGGGCTACCATTAACTATTATTCACATGCAAACATTGAATTAATACAATTGATGAGTTCTTGAGTTGATTAATGAGCCGCCAAAACAAAATATGACAACTAACCTTTACGTGATGATCTGTGATTAAATTGTGCCAAGATGTTTGACTAAAACAGAATTATATCAAATGCTATTGGACCGATAACTCTTGAATGATTATTATATCGAGTCGCACACCTCTTTCATGATCTCACACTCCCTCATCATGGTATCTTTAAATCTCGGCCCATGCATTTGATATAGCCCATGTCACCTTCGAGCCCAAACGAAACCCAACCCACCCTTTCTTTTGTATACGTGCATGCAGGTATGAGCACATACTTCAACCTTTTGCAAACTCTAAACTCCATTACGGGCACACCGGGGACGGCAACAACTCTTTGAACACTACAAGCCCTCCCTTCGACTCACTCTTTCCTCCCTTGTTCTAGTTCATCAAATACGATTTCCTGGTTAGTATTTATACTCATATTGATTCTGTTAATCGACCTTGGCTATATGTGATTTGATGTGAATTGTGATAACAATCAAGATGTTTATGTGCTAACACTAATGAGAAAAATGAGTAGGGATGCATGCTAGTGTTCATAAACCTAATTGTACATGTCGCCTATATGAATTGAGAAAATATGAGGACTTAGTGGTTCATTCATGATTCTGTATGCGTTGAATTCATGTTGTTAGAACTGTTATGATTAGGTATGTTCATGGTAATGAGTATTGGACCCGAATCATGATTGTTTAGGACTCGATGGTGTTGTTGTGATATTGTTATATGATTGCTTGATGAATTAGTACATCGATCATGAATTGAGTTTTGATATGATCTTGTGTTTTATATGATTGATTTGAGATTATGTAATTATGTGTTGAGTGGCATGTGTGTGAGTAAGATTAAATCATTGGGCCGATATGTTTCATGTGATCTACTGACACTTCCAATTGATTCCCACTAAATTACTTATCTATTGGACCACATATGTACTCAATAATCTTTCAAATGTAAAGAAATAACATGTGATATCAAATGATGGATGCATCTAATTGGGCCGTTGAAAACAATCACCTTTTCATTAATTGTATGTCAGATTTATTGAGCCTTGTGATTGAATCCTTTTAATATTGAAAGAAGCAAAATGTTTTGATTACTTATTATTGGACCTGATAGTAATGCATGATCACACACTCACGGGTATTGGACAATATGAAAGTGTTTATGAATTGGGCTGCAAGGGGTTGTTTACGTTTTGGGCTGCATCCTCGATCCACATGCCACATGTGTTGGGCCACGTTGTTTTGCGCACCTCTTGGTTGGATTGGGACCAATTGGGCCGCACATCAGGTGGTTATGGCAGTGGACATCTAGGCCGGGTACTAGGGGGTTGGGCCATGAGCTAAATTTGGAAGTTAGGCTAGAGACATAAGTTGTACACTTTTGGACCAGGCCGGTAACTCGTGTGATTGATGTAATGATACGGCATATAAACTAGTGTAACGATACGGTAAATAAACTTATGTAATGATACGATATATAAACTTGGGTAATGAGACGGTATATAATGATACGGATATCTGTGTTGCATGATCTATAGTTATAATTTGCATGTTTGCTCGAACGGGAATCGAACCACTTGACATGTGTTATGGTGTGATACGAACTTGTGTTGTGATTGGATGTAAGGCCCGAATACTTGCTACGACTTGCGTATTGATACGTGTTCTGCTTAATTGTAACCTATGTATTGAATGCAAAGAACACATGTTTTGGGTGTACACGGAACTGACTGATTTTGGTAACCACGGTAGGGTTTCGTTGACCAACTAGGAAACGGGTAACATAGCATACCGAGCAAACCAAAGGTGAGTTCACTACTCTTGAGCATGCGTCCCGGTGGTTGGGACAGTCAGTGGGTATCCAGGAGAGGGATAAGTCTTTTGGTTAAAACTGGGATGTTGGATAATACTCTCACCCTATCACTTTTAAGTCCCATCTTTTTGTTACCGGAGAGGTAACGGGGTATTAGTTGGTAGTGCTACTTAGGTTTGGCACCCTCACCCCGTACCGGAGAGGACGGGTGTGAAATAATGACCCAGTCATGCCCATTGCTTTGATAGGAGCACTAGGGAACGGGTAAAACATACATCAGGAGCCGTCTTGTATCCAAGGTATTATCAACATTGTAATAAATGAACAGAACTAAACACTTGGTAACTAACGTTTTCGTAAAACTATGAACTCACCAGCGTTGTCTGATACACGTGTGTGCATGCTCGCAGGTTATTGATACGTGTGACTGTGGAACTTGCTGTCTGGGATGCTGTTGTGGTCATGGGTCGAGATACATGGAAACTTGAAATGAGACTAGTTGATTTCATACATTTGGATTTTGGTTAAACTTTACATTATGCTTCCACTGAACACATCGAGTTATAAATTATGTTTTGTAATACTTTATATCAATGAATGCGAGCTTTTATTTGAAATCTTGTTATGAGTTCAAGGTGATTAGTGGCTGGATCCTGGTACGTCACACGCCTCGCGTGGGATTCCGCATGTGGTATTTTGGGGGTGTGACAGTTTGGTATCAGAGCCACTGGTTATAGCGAACTTGGTTTTAAAACGTTTTGTAAAACAAGACTATAATCGAACAGTTCTGAATACGTGAATACGACCATGACGCTCAGCTCCAGATTGCAAGGTTCGTATCTCTCACTTGTTGCATACATTACATGACTAGTACACATTTGTTTATGACGTAACATACGAACACACACTCGTCACTATAGCATGTTGGCATGGATTACTTGCTTACATTATGATGCGTTGATAGTATGTCATAGTCCTTGGATTTCTGTGACCTCATTACTCTGACAACCTCCGTTTGATATCTGAGTTTGAAGAACCATTTGACACGAGTTAGGAGGAACTGAGATGAGCATGCAAATCACAATATTATTGTGGGTGCACACATAATAATAATAATGTGGGGTGCATGTGAGTCCCAGTGAGGCTTAACGAGTGAAAAAGGGGTTCTGCTCTATTATTTAATCAGTGAGAAACGTAACAAATCTATAGGAGTCCTAGCAATGATTGCCTCCTACTTGAACGTGATCTTTTCACTCCTCTCTGAATCCTTACAAATCTCGAAGCTATCGAGTATTACTTGAACACCCATCTGAACGCCTAGCGAACTGTGTAGAATGTTAGGTGCTAGTACGAACGTCCCTGAGTTGGATGTCGCAGCGTCGAATGATTGGTCGATACCTTTCTCACTCCTCTTCAATGGTTGGAACTCAGCGTATTGACGTCTTAGATCCCGAAGTACGATCACTTCTGCAACACTCTGGCAAAATACTATGTATTACTCAATCAACTTGCAAGATCGAGGGGCAAGAGGACGAGCGTAGTATCTCACCGACCTCAGTCTTAGAACGGCCCTGGTTACCGGCAACGAACACCAGTAAATTGGCATCCATCGAAATCCCCAAACCCTAGTAAGCGACTTATGGGAGTCAACACTTACGAATCAATCGGGACACAAGCAATGACAATTAACTATAGTGTGGTATGTGTAACTGCCAGCACAGTGAGTAGCGCGTTAGGACGCGGCTCAAAATGTGAAAAGATGGACTTGACTGGCGAAAGATCGTAGAGCTCCGTTTCGAGCAACGACATTAGAGACAGCAGTCACGGCGACAACAAGGTGTTTGTAATCATGGCCTTCGGTATAGAAATGAAGGTGCTTACGACATGGATTGGCTATTGTTAAAATAAGACGACAACAACCATGGGAACGACGGTAATACTGGAAATTCTTGTAACGAAAACAGCAACACCGGAAATGAAACTTAAGGAAGGGCATTTAGGATTGGCGTGGGCGATGCCAGGATTATAGCAACATGGTGGTTAGTATGAGTAGCCAATTGCTTCGTCTCTGTTCAGTTCAACCCGGATACTTCTTGAAACCGAACTTGTTGTGGAAATGGCCGATGGCAAGTCAATTAAAACCTCATATGTTCGTTTGGATGCAAACTCGACCTTGTGGGACAAGTGCTCGACATCGACTTTCCTTCTGCTATCCTTAATAGTTTCGATTCAGCAGTTGGTGTGGATTGGTTATCCAGAAATTGCGCAGATATACGCTGTGAGGAGACAATTTGGCGAAGCCCTCTCCCTAGTGGAGAATCGTTATATGTCCTAAAGTATCAGAGTGGTGTAAAGGTTAGCGCCATTTCAGCCATGAAGGCCCAGGAGTGTCTACAGAGGGATTACCCCGCTATGTTGGCAACCGTTACTAATGTTAAGGAAGGAGGATCGAGGATCCACTAATTGTTCATGATTCTTCTCAGTGTGCTACCCGAGGAACCTTCAGATCTACTTCAACAACTGTTACGTAGGATCTCAGTTGATCTCGCACCGGAGGTAGTCCTGATTACTCGTACTCATACCGTCTTGCACCAGGAGGGTTGCAAGAACCGTCTAATCACCAACAGGAACCGTTGGACAGGAGTTTTGTTGGACCTAGATTTTCGCTTTGGGGAGCCCATTTATATTCGGGAAGACAAGCCTTTTCCTAAGCATACTGACTATCGAGAACTCAGTAAGGTGACAGTCAAGAACTGTTCGCCCCGACCATGTATTGACAACCTGTTGACCAGTTGGGAGGGTCAAGCTCCCATTCGGGGATTGACTAATGAGCGAACCATCATCTGATGAAAGACCATGGGGAGGATGATTCCTAACACGGCGTTATAGATCCAGTATGGCCACTACGATTTTCTGTTCAAGTTACTTAAGATATCCAACACACCTGCAGCCTCAGGGATCACATGGGTAGTATGCGTGTAACACCCTAGTTATTTTATATGTAAATACCAACAATTAGATGTGTAGTTAAGACTACACATGCTATAAAAATACGGGTTTATTAAAACTTTTATAAATCATAGGTTATTCTACGAAACGTGATCGAATTCGTTGTTTAAAATCTACAACGTTGCTATGTGCGGAAGCGTGTATCTTTATCGTGTTCGGTTCTTCGCTGAGCTTGATCGTCTTCCGGCATCCCAGAAAGTACCTACATTTCATAAACATGAAATGCTTTAGTCATACGGTATTTAAAACGCAACTAAACGAGTCCGGAAAACAAAACTAATCAAAAATACATTTTTGTACAGGGTCCACCGTAAATTACGGTAGACACCGTAATTTACGGTAGTCCTTGTTTTGATTTGATTCCACCGTAAATCAGGAGTGTTTCACCGTAAACCATTTCAGGTCCACCGTAAATTACGGTGGCACCGTAATTTACGGTGGCACCTGCATCCCACCTTTCCATTTTGCCGTAATTTGACACGAAATCATTCGTATCTTTCAAACCGCTTATCCGTTTGACCTACCGTTTCTTCCTACATGTTTGTAATTTGATTCTCCATCATATGGAGTTAAAATCCGACATCCGGCTTGATAAAATTCAAGACTTCTAAGTCTTCGGCTTATTACCCTTTATACCAAACTTTGACCCGGTTATGCATTTTATCAAACAAACGTATTTATTTGATTCCTATATTTCATACACTTCATCAAATAATTGTGATATACCATATTAGGTTCTAATCATAGGTTTATTACACAAATTAAACCCGTTTTCACTAGTATGCTTATTTTGACCCGTTAAGGATATTTTAAGCACTTTTAAGCTCAATTTCGCTTTCATTCTAATCTAGCGTTGTAACCTATATCTCTTATCTAGTACTCTTCCATCACATCCTAAATGTGTGTTGGATTTAAAGTAGATATCTATGTGTTCCGAATTTATGCTTCTTGAAATATCATTTTACGGCAAAGACTCATATGGAGTCTTTTGGCCCAAGAATTACATCTTTCACTACCCGTACTCGTTCTAAACTTTTGTTTAATCATAAGACTCCTTTCCAAACAACCTCTAAGAGTTGTTTGTTCAATTTAGCCTACAAGGGCGTTTTGGTCGATTTTGGTCCTTCTTTTACAATGAAGGGCTATCACCAATTATTCGACCAAATTAGCACTTTTACATACATCATAAATAAGCGTACCTGGCTCGGATCAACAAATAGACCCGATTTTAATACCTTGCTTTATATTCGCTAATTAAGAACGATGCGAATATCCATTGGATATCTATTCCTGTAAGCATATGACTCGACAAAAGAATCATTAGTCTATATAGTCAAAAGGTGTTGTCTACACCTTTTGACCCGTTTGGCCGAAATGACCATTTAACTTTGCGAAATGATATTTATTATCATCTCTCTACATGACTCTTCCCGTTTAACACCGTACGGAAATTTTAAATATAAACCGTGTATTTCTTTCGACATAATATGACCAATTTATCGATTTACTTCTTTTTAACCATTATTATGGTTTCTATCATCTTTGATTTTCTTGTTCCGTTCGACTACACGACGGAACATCATATTTCAATTGTTTAGATATCTCATTCATAATTTTTATGACAAGAAAACATTCCACAATTTAAGACTAGTGTAAGCTATACTTACCTTGCATCCGAATTATGCTTTTCCGCCATTCTTGCTTCGTTTGACCCGCTTCCTTTCCAAGCCTCCACCTAGCTTGTCAAGCGTCAAACTATCATCATAATTCGTAAGACGGTTATATTAGTCATCATTAATTATGACTATTCCATCTTACATATTTTCTATCACAAATACCATTCGATCTTATTAATGGTCGGTTTGACTATTTAAAAGTCAAATCACCAATTAACACATATGATTGCACTATCAAGTTCACAAGACTCAATTAGGCACATTATCAACACTTAGTTCTCATTTAGGCATTGTAACAAACACCTAATGGGCATGATTCTACACATTTGCTAACTAGTTCATAATTAGTCATTTTTACCAAGATTAACATCAAGATTCAACCATTATCATGTATGATCAAATACTCAAACTTACAATTTGTTCAAGTATCTTGCATCTACTATCACTTATGATGATTTCTAACACAACTATATTATCATCTTTTCTACATAATCAAAACCCACTTGACACATGAGTGTATGATTATGAATTCACAACAATGAACATCAATTCAACAATTACATGGCTAGGGTTTACTACTAGACATAGTTTCATCCCTAATTTCATCCAAACAACATACATGCAAGCTTAGATTCGAATTCTCTAGGTTTGCTCAGAATTTCAACTAGAGATTTTCCAAGAAATTTACATACCTCGTGACTCCTTTTTCAATGGAGATCACTAATTCATACTCGGATTTTGATTTGGACTTGATTTACCCCTTCAATTTGATGAAATTGTGTTGATTAGGGTTTGAGCTCTCTAAGAGCTTCTCCTGGCCATTCTCACGCACGCACACACTCTTGTGTGTGTGTTTTTGTGTTTTATTTTTAAGTTTATAATTCCCATTTCAAGTTATCCGGCTTTGGTCCCTCGTGTTTGGTTAGTTATTAATTAGATCACAACCTGATTATTTTCAATAATATTCCCACTTATTAACTAGGTTTAATATTCCTAGTTAACTTAGCGGGTTCAGGAATATTTATGACTAAGTTTATTTTAGGTCCCGTTAACTCGGGCCTTCTAAGCTTCTATTTCTTAAAAGCTTTTATTCACTTTTTATTTATTATTAGGATTAATTATTTAAATCCTAATATTTACCGGGTAAATTTTACCACTAACGGTATTTTACCCGTCTTTACTATTAACGTGGTTTGATTACCAAAGCCGTTTTCGGGGTGTTACAATGCGTCAACCACCCTTAAAGAGGTTTCGTCCTCGAAACCTTTTCTTACTTAATTTATCGAGTTCAGCTCCATGCATTTGCTCTCGATAATCAATTAAGCATTTCTCATATCTTAACCGATTGTTAGTATTACCAGAAAAGTATGGTAATATTCTTTTGGTTATTAATCATCTACGTATCTTACATGACATAATGCGACTTGAAATAACGTAATCTCGTTATTTCCACTAGTTTAATTAACTTAGCGATATTCCTCGCTTTTATATACTATCGAATTCTTTATGAATCCATTACTTTGACCCGTTTAAAGGTCTCTAGTGAAATCTTTCACTCTAGCAACAATTCCTTTTATTTTCAAATTTATTTATTCGGTTTAGTTATACCGAATTTACCGTTTACAAGCGAACCAAATTTCTTAACTTGAATTGCTGACTTTAACCGGTTTCACTAACTAGACTTATTTGTCCAGTTCCTTTTTACCGCTTGCTTGGTTATAATGTGATTCTACTTCACATTACATTTCTTGACCGTGATTGTGTTACATCATGTTTAATTTATATCAACCTTTCATTTTCGAAAATATCTCACTTTTCGAATATATTGTCTTGCGCCTATCAGTGTCAAGACTTGTATCTTTCATACTTATTATTTAAATTCCTATCAGAATTTATGTTTGTAAAAACATTATTTCTTACTAAAACCGAAGTTTTAGTTTTAGGATCTTCTCTGTAACTTTTGTCAATTATCCATACCAGGATATTGACAATCCATAATTTATTCTTATTTAGTTATATTCCATTACCGGCTCATTATTCTCTTGCATTTAACGCTACCTTTATCTGGCTGACGCTCATTTGTACCATTCGGCATTATATTGTATTCAACATGTTTGACCTATTAATGTGAAATCCATCATTTTTAAACAATCAACTTTATTCTTTATTCAACCCATTCGACTTCGAATAGTTGAACATGTTTACTCATAATTTCTATATACGAGATTTTATAGTCATAACTCGTAATCCAAGTTACTTTGATTTTTCAACCCGCGTTCACGTCTCTTGGTTTACGCATGTGTTTAATTCTTACCCATCCACCGGGTGTTTTACCGAAGTCGTTATTATTGCAACCCTCCCGGTATGCATTAAGACCTCGCTTCATTTTTATATTCCGACTTTGTCTTTAAGTTTGACGTTTTACAAAAACGACCCGTTAAGGGACATATTTGCATTTTCCAGGTTCGAGTGTAAGTACACTCCCTCCCAATGCTTGTCTAAATCATTTTACATGCTTGCGTTTTATGGGTTCGAGTGTAAGTACACTCCCTCCCAATACTTGTCTAAATCATTTTACTTGCTTGCGTTTTATGGGTTCGAGTGTAAGTACACTCCCTCCCAATACTTGTCTAAATCATTTTACATACTTGCGTTTTATGGGTTCGAGTGTAAATACACTCCTTCCCAATACTTGTCTAAATCATTTTACATATTTGCGTTTTATGGGTTCGAGTGTAAATACACTCCTTCCCAATACTTGTCTAAATCATTTTACATGCTTGCGTTTTATGGGTTCGAGTGTAAGTACACTCCCTCCCAATACTTGTCTAAATCATTTTACTTGCTTGCGTTTTATGGGTTCGAGTGTAAGTACACTCCCTCCCAATACTTGTCTAAATCATTTTACATACTTGCGTTTTATGGGTTCGAGTGTAAGTACACTCCCTCCCAATACTTGTCTAAATCATTTTACATACTTGCGTTTTATGGGTTCGAGTGTAAATACACTCCTTTCCAATACTTGTCTAAATCATTTTACATACTTCTTTGTCCCTTCATTCGGGCTCATTATCCTAATGTAATACGCTTCCGTCACTCGGTTGTGCGTTTACACCATTATCAAACATTTTGCTTATCTGATTCATTTGGGTACTTTTAAGTTAGCCCCCTTTTCACACCGTCCTTACTACATCGGATGTAAACGTGTCCGCCATAAGAAGTTCATGGTATCATATGCCACTACTTACTTGGCCAGAGTAAGCGATTAACACATGACACACATGACCTTTTTATAGTTTTCACATCACGCCCTATGTAAGTAACGCCTCTATTTGTTTCTCTTGGAAACAATATCCCGAATACATTTTCTATTCGGGTTTTTCCAAGTTTTTAATCTACATTTGCAACTTTCAATTTCTACTTATTTGTTGCATATTACTATTTGTGCAATTATTTAAAATGTGCACCTGGTAATGTTTGCCCCCAACAGGCGTTTCTTGCCATTAACCTTGTTCGCGGTCGTTACGCGATTTAGTCCTCGGTGAGCATGCTCGTCTCGTCATACTTCGGACCGTTCCATCATCATATCCACAATTCGTTTGACTCTCGTCGTCTTCTTCAAACGCGAGTGTCCTTCAATTAAAACATTCACAAAGTTAGTAATGTTAACTTCAATAATCGCCCGTATTATAATACAAGGCTTTTTCTACTATACGCGTCAACGCGCGTATTTTCGTCAACTATATTAATCATTTTAATTGGGGTAACGTGTATCACACGATAGCCCTATGTGTTGTTTACAACACTTTAGTATGCCAAACTATTAACATACTTGTACTTACCGGATTTGCGATCAAGCTTCGAACCGAACACTATTCTTTGTCAAGAGCATAAGGTTTAAGTCCAAGCATGGTTCCTCCCCACCATACTCGAATCTCTTAAACCAAGGCTCTGATACCAACTTGTAACACCCTAGTTATTTTATATGTAAATACCAACAATTAGATGTGTAGTTAAGACTACACATGCTATAAAAATACGGGTTTATTAAAACTTTTATAAATCATAGGTTATTCTACGAAACGTGATCGAATTCGTTGTTTAAAATCTACAACGTTGCTATGTGCGGAAGCGTGTATCTTTATCGTGTTTGGTTCTTCGCTGAGCTTGATCGTCTTCCGGCATCCCAGAAAGTACCTACATTTCATAAACATGAAATGCTTTAGTCATACGGTATTTAAAACGCAACTAAACGAGTCCGGAAAACAAAACTGATCAAAAATACATTTTTGTACAGGGTCCACCGTAAATTACGGTAGACACCGTAATTTACGGTAGTCCTTGTTTTGATTTGATTCCACTGTAAATCAGGAGTGTTTCACCGTAAACCATTTCAGGTCCACCGTAAATTACGGTGGCACCGTAATTTACGGTGGCACCTGCATCCCACCTTTCCATTTTGCCGTAATTTGACACGAAATCATTCGTATCTTTCAAACCGCTTATCCGTTTGACCTACCGTTTCTTCCTACATGTTTGTAATTTGATTCTCCATCATATGGAGTTAAAATCCGACATCCGGCTTGATAAAATTCAAGACTTCTAAGTCTTCGGCTTATTACCCATTATACCAAACTTTGACCCGGTTATGCATTTTATCAAACAAACGTATTTATTTGATTCCTATATTTCATACACTTCATCAAATAATTGTGATATACCATATTAGGTTCTAATCATAGGTTTATTACACAAATTAAACCCGTTTTCACTAGTATGCTTATTTTGACCCGTTAAGGATATTTTAAGCACTTTTAAGCTCAATTTCGCTTTCATTCTAATCTAGCGTTGTAACCTATATCTCTTATCTAGTACTCTTCCATCACATCCTAAATGTGTGTTGGATTTAAAGTAGATATCTATGTGTTCCGAATTTATGCTTCTTGAAATATCATTTTACGGCAAAGACTCATATGGAGTCTTTTGGCCCAAGAATTACATCTTTCACTACCCGTACTCGTTCTAAACTTTTGTTTAATCATAAGACTCCTTTCCAAACAACCTCTAAGAGTTGTTTGTTCAATTTAGCCTACAAGGGCGTTTTGGTCGATTTTGGTCCTTCTTTTACAATGAAGGGCTATCACCAATTATTCGACCAAATTAGCACTTTTACATACATCATAAATAAGCGTACCTGGCTCGGATCAACAAATAGACCCGATTTTAATACCTTGCTTTATATTCGCTAATTAAGAACGATGCGAATATCCATTGGATATCTATTCCTGTAAGCATATGACTCGACAAAAGAATCATTAGTCTATATAGTCAAAAGGTGTTGTCTACACCTTTTGACCCGTTTGGCCGAAATGACCATTTAACTTTGCGAAATGATATTTATTATCATCTCTCTACATGACTCTTCCCGTTTAACACCGTACGGAAATTTTAAATATAAACCGTGTATTTCTTTCGACATAATATGACCAATTTATCGATTTACTTCTTTTTAACCATTATTATGGTTTCTATCATCTTTGATTTTCTTGTTCCGTTCGACTACACGACGGAACATCATATTTCAATTGTTTAGATATCTCATTCATAATTTTTATGACAAGAAAACATTCCACAATTTAAGACTAGTGTAAGCTATACTTACCTTGCATCCGAATTATGCTTTTCCGCCATTCTTGCTTCGTTTGACCCGCTTCCTTTCCAAGCCTCCACCTAGCTTGTCAAGCGTCAAACTATCATCATAATTCGTAAGACGGTTATATTAGTCATCATTAATTATGACTATTCCATCTTACATATTTTCTATCACAAATACCATTCGATCTTATTAATGGTCGGTTTGACTATTTAAAAGTCAAATCACCAATTAACACATATGATTGCACTATCAAGTTCACAAGACTCAATTAGGCACATTATCAACACTTAGTTCTCATTTAGGCATTGTAACAAACACCTAATGGGCATGATTCTACACATTTGCTAACTAGTTCATAATTAGTCATTTTTACCAAGATTAACATCAAGATTCAACCATTATCATGTATGATCAAATACTCAAACTTGCAATTTGTTCAAGTATCTTGCATCTACTATCACTTATGATGATTTCTAACACAACTATATTATCATCTTTTCTACATAATCAAAACCCACTTGACACATGAGTGTATGATTATGAATTCACAACAATGAACATCAATTCAACAATTACATGGCTAGGGTTTACTACTAGACATAGTTTCATCCCTAATTTCATCCAAACAACATACATGCAAGCTTAGATTCGAATTCTCTAGGTTTGCTCAGAATTTCAACTAGAGATTTTCCAAGAAATTTACATACCTCGTGACTCCTTTTTCAATGGAGATCACTAATTCATACTCGGATTTTGATTTGGACTTGATTTACCCCTTCAATTTGATGAAATTGTGTTGATTAGGGTTTGAGCTCTCTAAGAGCTTCTCCTGGCCATTCTCACGCACGCACACACTCTTGTGTGTGTGTTTTTGTGTTTTATTTTTAAGTTTATAATTCCCATTTCAAGTTATCCGGCTTTGGTCCCTCGTGTTTGGTTAGTTATTAATTAGATCACAACCTGATTATTTTCAATAATATTCCCACTTATTAACTAGGTTTAATATTCCTAGTTAACTTAGCGGGTTCAGGAATATTTATGACTAAGTTTATTTTAGGTCCCGTTAACTCGGGCCTTCTAAGCTTCTATTTCTTAAAAGCTTTTATTCACTTTTTATTTATTATTAGGATTAATTATTTAAATCCTAATATTTACCGGGTAAATTTTACCACTAACGGTATTTTACCCGTCTTTACTATTAACGTGGTTTGATTACCAAAGCCGTTTTCGGGGTGTTACAATGCGTCAACCTCGTTTCGCCAGATTCGTCGACCGCATTTATCTATGATGTTTAGAATCACTACCAGGGGAAAGGGACACCATGAACGGCACCTGTATTTTGTCCTAGAGCTCTTAGGGGAGGAGCAACTCCACGCGAAGTCTACCTAAGTGTGACTTCAGAATTTGGGAGGTACACTTTCTTGGTCATGTAATCAACGAAGTGGGGATACACGTGGATATCGCTAAGGTCCATTTTATTAGAACTTGATCGGCACCAGAGAGTCTTTCAGGGATACAGTAATTTCTTAGTCACGCTGGATGCCATCGCGGATTCATCAAGGAATTTTCGAAGATCGCGCAACTTTAAATCTCTTTAGCACAGCAGGGTGCTGTGCATTCGTGGGAGACAAACAGGAGAAGGTCTTTTCAGCTTTGGAACCAAACTCTACAATACACTGAGTGTTGTCCTTACCTGATGGTACGGGTGGTCCGATAGTGTACCATGGTGTTCGATTCAGAGTCTCAGTTGCATGCTGATGCAACGTGAGGGAGTGATGGCTTATGCTGTGGATTTATATGAAGAATTGAACGACTCACAACTTGGGACGGAAACCATGGTCTTTGGATTTAAGTTTGGAGGCATTTCTTAGACGGTACCAAATGCACTCATTAGACCGATCACAAGGGCCTCCCGCGTATCTTTGGTTTGAAGGAGCTAAACAGGTGACGACATCACTGGATGGAACTCTTGAACGTCTACGACTGTGAAACCTAAAACGTGTACGAGCTTGGCATTCACCATTGACTCTAACCTACCTGATCAGATTCGTTCTACCCAACCCGAAGCACCAGAGGAAGAAAATTGTCAAGCTGCATCCATGCGGGGCAAGGGGAATCGACCTTGTGGAACAAAAATGGATCCTACTATGCAACAACCTTAGGGAACTCGTATTGGGCGAAGCACACAAGTCTTGACATTCTGCTCGTCCTGGTTTTGATAGGATGTATTACATGTGTATTGGTGTTCGGGCATGAAAGCCCACATAGCAATGGAAGTAAACGAAGTTTGACTTGTGCGAATTCGTGTCGGCAATCAGAAACACCCATATGGAAGTGGGAACAGACTGCCGCGGATCTTGTTACCGGCCTACCTAAAACTCGAAACGAAAACAATATCACCTGGGCGATCGATGATTGTCTCACGTAATCAGCACACTTCCTTGCAATCAAGGAAACTAATGAGTCTTCACAGCTTGTGAATGTTCCTCGGAGAGAGGCGTTTTTTAGGTACGAGATGCAGACTCCTGTTACCTCTGATCTATACTGATCTATTGCTTATCACTGTAGGACAGACGGACAGAGTACACGAACCATCCTGACACTCGAAGACATGCTGCGAGTACGTGTGTGGTTGACTTTAGTAAAATTTGAGGGATATTTACCCTTGGTTGAGTTCTACTGCGACAGTTACCATTCTAGTATTCAGACAGCTCTGTTTGGGGCATTGCATGGATGATAATACCAATCTTCTTGTTGGACTAAGGTGGGTGACAACCTAATCACAGATCTAGGACTTGTACTCGAAACTCTTGGGAAGATTGCTTAGATCGGAAATTGTTTGGCGGCAACGCGTGACTGTCAGGAAAGCTGATAAGCTTAGGAAACACTGGGAGATCGCAGTAGGCGAACGCGACATAATCGAAAGTCTCACCCTGGGAGGGTGCGGTGCGCTTTAGAAAACGTGGCAAGCTTAGTTTACGATACGTTGGGACATTCGGATTTCTGGAACGAATCGGTGATATGGCTCACAAACTTGAGTTAACTGACGAATTGGGTAACGTACACAATGCCATTTATGTCTCGAATCTAAGACAGTGTTTGACCGACGAAATGCTTGTGATACCCTTATTAGAGTCTAAGGTTCGTTAACAAAATCGAATTCCAATCGTGAGTGTTCGTTGGAACTCAAGACGTGGACCGGAGTCACGTGGGAGGGTGGGGATCAAATGAAACTCAAATATCCTCAACTTTTTCCTACTGATCAATCTAATTCTGATATCACTGGTGAATTTCGGGACGAAATTCCATTTCAAGTTGGGGATGATGTAGCACCTGAGAAAAATCCGTAGTAATCTCGAACTACCACTCTCTGGTTGGACTTATCAAATCTCGGGACGAAATTTCTTTCGAGTTGGGGATGATGTGACAACCCGAAATCCCAAGGTTCTTTTCTATGTATAACTTGCTGTCACGATTCGTTTTTGTGTCGTAACATGAGTGTGATATGTGAATGATTGAAATAGTTGTTATGTTTGGACTGATAAGTGAGTTGTTAGATGTTGAGTAGTAACATTTACTCGAAGCATGGACCTGACAATGATTTCAAACACTAAAGTATTACTGGGCCGCTTGAATGTTATGATTCTCACATGGGCTACCATTAACTATTATTCACATGCAAACATTGAATTAATACAATTGATGAGTTCTTGAGTTGATTAATGAGCCGTCAAAACAAAATATGACAACTAACCTTCACGTGATGATCTATGATTAAATTGTGCCAAGATGTTTGACTAAAATAGACTTATATCAAATGCTATTGGACCGATAACTCTTGAATGATTATTATATCGAGTCGCATACCTCTTTCATGATCTCACACTCCCTCATCATGGTATCTTTAAATCTCGGCCCATGCATTTGATCTAGCCCATGTCACCTTCGAGCCCAAACGGAACCCAACCCACCCTTTCTTTTGTATACGGGCATGCAGGTATGAGCACATACTTCAACCTTTTGCAAACCCTAAACTCCATTATGGGCACACCGGGGACGGCATCAACTCTTTGAACTCGGCAAGCCCTCCCTTCGACTCACTTCAACCTTTTGCAAACCCTAAACTCCATTACGGGCACACCGGGGACGGCAGCAACTCTTTGAACTCGGCAAGCCCTCCCTTCGACTCACTCTTTCCTCCCTTGTTCTAGTTCATCAAATACGATTTCCTGGTTAGTATTTATACTCATATTGATTCTGTTAATCGACCTTGGCTATATGTGATTTGATGTGAATTGGGATAACAATCAAGATGTTTATGTGCTAACACTAATGACAAAAATGAGTAGGGATGCATGCTAGTGTTCATAAACCTAATTGTACATGTTGCCTATATGAATTGAGAAAATATGAGGACTTAGTGGTTCATTCATGATTCTGTATGCGTTGAATTCATGTTGTTAGAACTGTTATGATTTAGGTATGTTCATGGTAATGAGTATTGGACCCAAATCATGATTGTTTAGGACTCTATGATGTTGTTGTGATATTGTTATATGATTGCTTGATGAATCAGTACATCGATCATGAATTGAGTTTTGATATGTTCTTGTGTTTTATATGATTGATTTGAGATTATGTAATTATGTGTTGAGTGGCATGTGTGTGAGTAAGATTAAATAATTGGGCCGATATGTTTCATGTGATCTACTGACACTTCCAATTGATTCCCACTAAATTACTTATCTATTGGACCACATATGTACTCAATAATCTTTCAAATGTAAAGAAATAACATGTGATATCAAATGACAGATGCATCTAATTGGGCCGTTGAAAACAATCACCTTTTCATTAATTGTATGTCAGATTTATTGAGCCTTGTGATTGAATCCTTTTAATATTGAAAGAAGCAAAATGTTTTGATTGTTTATTATTGGACCTGATAGTAATGCATGATCACACACTCACGGGTATTGGACAATATGAAAGTGTTTATGAATTGGGCTGCAAGGGGTTGTTTACGTTTTGGGCTGCATCCTCGATCCACATGCCACATGTGTTGGGCCACGTTGTTTTGCGCACCTCTTGGTTGGATTGGGACCAATTGGGCCGCACATCAGGTGGTTATGGCAGTGGACAGCTGGGCCGGGTACTAGGGGGTTAGGCCATGAGCTAAATTTGGAAGTTAGGCTAGAGACATAAGTTGTACACTTTTGGACCGGGCCGGTAACTCGTGTGATTGATGTAATGATACGGCATATAAACTAGTGTAACGATACGGTAAATAAACTTATGTAATGATACGATATATAAACTTGTGTAATGAGACGGTATATAATGATACGGATATCTGTGTTGCATGATCTATAGTTATAATTTGCATGTTTGCTCTAACAGGAATCGAACCACTTGACATGTGTTATGGTGTGATACAAACTTGTGTTGTGATTGGATGTAAGGCCCAAATGCTTGCTACGACTTGCGTATTGATATGTGTTCTGCTTAATTTTAACCTATGTATTGAATGCAAAGAACACATGTTTTGGGTGTACACGAAACTGACTGATTTTGGTAACCACGGTAGGGTTTGGTTGACCAACTAGGAAATGGGTAACATAGCATACCGAGCAAACCAAAGGTGAGTTCACTACTCTTGAGCATGCGTCCCGGTGGTTGGGACAGTCAGTGGGTATCCCGGAGAGGGATAAGTCTTTTGGTTAAAACTGGGATGTTGGATAATACTCTCACCCTATCACTTTTATGTCCCATCTTTTTGTTACCGGAGAGGTAACGGGGTATTAGTTGGTAGCGCTACTTAGGTTTAGCACCCTCACCCCGTACCGGAGAGGACGGGTGTGAAGTAATGACCCAGTCATGCCCAGTGCTTTGATAGGAACACTGGGGAACAGGCAAAACATACATCAGGAGCCGTCTTGTATCCGAGGTATTATCAACATTGTAATAAATGAACGGAACTAAACACTTGGTAACTAACGTTTTCGTAAAACTATGAACTCACCAGCGTTGTCTGATACACGTGTGTGCATGCTCGCAGGTTATTGATACGTGTGGATGTGGAACTTGCTGTCTGGGATGCTGGAGTGGTCATGGGTCGAGATACATGGAAACTTGAAACGAGACTAGTTGATTTCATACATTTGGATTTTGATTAAACTTTACATTATGCTTCCGCTGAACACATCGAGTTATAAATTATGTTTTGTAATACTTTATATCAATGAATGAGAGCTTTTATTTGAAATCTTGTTATGAGTTCAAGGTGATTAGTGGCTGGATCCTGGTACGTCACACTCCTCGCGGGGGATTCCGCATGTGGTATTTTGGGGGTGTGACAAATAGGGTTTAGAATGATTTCATGGCTGTAACACCCATTAGAATCGTAACGAGAAAACTAAGTTCTTGGATGATATAACCTAGTTCTGCGACGAATAATCACTTGATTACCATCAAATGTTCGGTTAGTATATTGTATATATGTTATATATAGTATATATTATAGGGTAAATTACACTTTTCGTCCTTTATGTTTCTAGCGGATTGCAATGGATGCCCTTTAACTTTAATAATTACAGTTACAATCCTTTTTTTGTTAAAAACATTACACGTTAGGTCCTTTTGCACTAACCTTATTAAAATTTTCAGTTAATTTTTGTTACATAAGGGTAGTTTAGTCTTTTTACCAAACTACTTCAAATTTGTTTAATAAATATAACAAAAACAAAATCTAAAAATAAATATGATTTTCCCCTCTCTTCTCGTACTCTCTTTTTATCTTCTCCATCTCTTCCCCACACTCTTTCTCTTCTCCAAAACAACCACTCACCACCACCGCCATTTCCGACCCGCCACTTCCGGTCGCTTGAGACATATCTAAACAACCACCCAAGTGAAAACACAACTGCAGCCATATATAATTCGACTAGAACCTGTTGCAGCCGCCATCCTGTAGTCGGTTGAAAAAGAAATCGTTAATTATTGGTTCTAATTTTTTGTTAAATAAATACATGATATCAAGAGGTCTTTTTAATAAATCATAAATTTGTCAAGATTGCAGTGGATATTTCTCTTTAAATTTACAAACAACCCAAACAAATATCGTGTTTAATTCCCATGGTTAAAAGTACCGACTTTTAATGCAAGTTTTTAAATCTTTTTAACAGGGGAGCTAAGAAAGTATGGTTTTCTTTCAACCCATTTTCAACCGGCTCTAACTCTTCAACAAAATTTACCCTTGATTTTATAAATAACCTAACATTATTAAAACACATCTTTTAGAAACATCATCGTCAACACTATCATCGTCCCTTACCTCTTCATCGCTACCTGCAAATCTCCTCTTGAAGTCGATAACTACCATACCGATTGGGGTGGATTTGGTTGCATCAAACACCTAGTTAGTCGCCGACTCGCTGTCCCCAGTGGAAGTTGCAGGTCATCTGATGAGAGGACTTGCACTTCATCACTGCCCCATTCTAAATTGATTAAGTTTTTGAATTAATTTGGTTATTATCTGCTGATTTGGGTGTTCCTTTTGTATGTCAATAGTGGATGTAGAAGAGCAGTTTTTGTGAAGAACGTGAAGAGCTAGGGCCAAAACCTTAAGTCAGCTTCAGGATATTGGGGGTGGTGTAGGTTTTGGATGAAATCGGGAGCCCAGAAAAGTGGTGAGATTGTGGATCTGAAACAGATTTAACGGGAGAGCAGAAAAGTTGGGAGTTTGAAACCCTAATTTGGATGGAGGGTGAAAGAGGGTTTATAAGGTGGGATGAATAAAGGGGTAAAAAGACATAAATGCCCTCACATGAGGTGCATGTGAGATAACTTAACGTCTAAAACAAACCAGGTTAGTGTTAAAGGACATATAGTGTAATATTTTAACAAAAAAAGGACTGTGACTATAATTATTAAAGTTAAAGGGCATCCATTGCAATCCGATACAAACATAAAGGAAGAAAAGTGTAATTTACCCTATATTATAAGTATAGTCCAACATGTACATCAAGGATTATCATAGAAGTCATGCATGAGGTAGGAGGATAAACCTTCCATTTAAGACCTGTTTTATATTTTCACCAATCCACAAGTTGTCAAAAAGACAACATGGATGGTCATGAATGAACAACTATAGAGAAATGAAATATATATATATTAACTAAGAGGAAATCATCAAGTGAGGTGTGGGTTGTAAGTATGATAGCCCAAGCTATCCAAATAATCACACATACACAAGCTCAAGTCTTGTTCAACACTTGTGGGTTAAAACCCTTTTAAAAACAGAAAGTTTAGATGAGTAAAACCTCTGAATTTGTATGTTACAACCTTGTTTTTAAGCACACTTAATCATAGTCTTGATTAGTGTCATAAGGACATAGGAATGTATGGTTAAAACATGAGTTTAAGCATGTTTAACAAAGTTTTTTTGTTTAAAACAGAAAGTTCTTACACTTTTAACCTTAATGTGGTGATGTTCCATCCTTGGTTTTCCATGGAAAACCTATGGAAACATCCCTAAAGGTGTTCCAAGTGCTAAGAAGCAAGAAGAAGTGAAAAAAATGGAAGATAAGTGAGTTTAAACTCACTTTTGTAACTTGATATGAATCTGACTTTGCTACTGATTTCTCAATTGATTTTAGAGTGTTTGAGAGTGAAAGTGAAGTGTTTGCAAAATGAAACAAGTGTGGGTTTGAGTTGGGTTTTATAGGAGGTGATTAGGGTTGAGTTAGGTGCTTAATAAATGTGAAAAACACAACAACTAACACACAAATGACAAATAGATGCAACACAAACAACTTTCAGGCATATTGGAGTGGTAGCGTCGCGCGACCACGGGGGGGGGGGGGGGGTACCTGTGGCGCGAGGGTGGTAATCCGGAATCAAGTTTGGTTTTTTGACATATTAGCCCCCTGTAGTTTATATTTGAGGGGTTTAATGTATTTTAGGGGCATTTTATGTAATAAAAGCATATTGTAAGGGATGTTTAAGTATCATTAACATAAAAGCAAGTATGGAGATGTGTGATTTAGTATAGGCATCGAGTATAAGTATCATATAAGTCCAAATCATGCGTGTAAAGCGTATAGTTCATGTATATCACGTATTTGCATGTTCATCACATATTTCCAAGAATTACGAATAAAGTATAGATGGGTTTATGAATTCAAACGTATAGACATGTATGAATATGTAAAGCATGAATTTGTAAGAAATACGAATTTTATTTATGATACAAGTCTTGGATTTTACAACGATTACAACGAAAAGACGAAATACAAGAATACAAGATTTCCAAAAATAGAAATACTAAACAAGCTTTCTAATTAAGGAATGTACGAATAAGCAGGACGTTACATAGTAGCTGTTGTAACTTATTTATGTTCACATTGGCTATTATTTGTTCAACGATGTATTTGCTATGGGCTGACTCCATGTTAGTTATTATACGTTTCTTCTAAGTAATATATTTTGCTTAAGAACTATGTATTTACAATGTTCATATCTATGTATTCTCCCAAAATACTTTAGCCTACTTAAGTTATACATATCAGATAATTTTTTTTTACTTTATTTGACTAACCTTCATGCACTGTTCTTTTTTGTTGGTTGATAGGTAGTGGAAAATGGGAACCCTACTGAAAGAAAGACATGGTTTTTCTAACAATGAACCGTTATTTAAACTTCTTAGCTACGAAAAATGTACCTCTTTATCTAATGGCATGTTCATCTCTATTACTATAGTTCTTGGTATTCGTTTTGTTTTCTTATTTCATTTGTTGCATGGTAGAGTGCCTTACGCACTTCGATTTCAATTTTTATTGATGTTTCCCCAAACTTGAAAGACACCAATCGGGGATTTCTTGAGCAATATGCTTTCCTGGTAGTGGTTGGACTTCAATTTGGGCAAATGACTTGGCACCCAGGTTGGTCTTGCATGATTTACCAAGTAAAATTTGTTTGTGTTTTGTAATATATTAAAAATGTGACTATAAAATTAAATACTTTGACATATAATAAAAAGATCTAAAATGGTTTGATTATGATGAAATATGAGTTAAACAAAGTAGACTTCATTTGATTTTGGAGCACTATGATTTGATTTTGGATGTCTCTAAAAGTCATATTATTAGGTTGTTTCATTAGAAGTTTACTCACATTATTGGATGCCTTTTAGGTTTGATTACATGTTTTTTTTATGGTGTGGTTTATAAGTATCTTTATATCATCTAGAGAATATGTATTTTGACAGTTTAATCATTTGTCCTAAACTTTTTCTAACAAAATGTGTTTAGACTAGGAGGTATGGGGAGGCCCATCCCCATGAGGATGGGCCGCCACGTAGGCGCCACATCACCGGCTCGTGGAGGATGAGCCTCCTTCCCTTTTCAGGGGGGTGGAGGATGGGGCTATCCCACGTTAATATTTTTTAATTTTCTAAGTTTTTTTTATTAACTTAATAAAAACTTTATAAAAATTATAAAATACAACATAAAACAACATAAATAAATTCATTTCATAACATAAAAAAAATTACATTTCCTAAAAATAAAAATTAAAAAAAAAGGGGTATTGGATTTTAATAATCCCAACTTTCAGCAATTGGCCGATAATAATCCCAACTTCAAAAATAGCCTACAACACTCCCAACTTGTAACATTTTGGCCACCAATGATCCTTTGCTAACTGGGTTATAACCCAGTTAGTTTTTTGCTGACTAGGCTGCTGACGTGGCACCATCGCCACCTCCGGTGACCTGCAACTTATTCCGACGACCCGTTTTACCCCTGAAACCCCCAAACGAGACCACCACCAATCATCTCCGACCTCCTGTAATCTTCTCCGCTGCTCAGAAGTTCAAAAAACCCAACTCTGGTGACCTGCAACTTATTCCGGCGACCCGTTTTACCCCTGAAACCACCAAACGAGACCACCACCAATCATCTCCGACCTCCTGTAATCTTCTCCGCTTCTCAAAACTAACTGGGTTATAACCCAGTTAGACAAGGATCATTGCTGGCCAAAATGTTACAAGTTGGGAGTGTTGTAGGCTATTTTTGAAGTTGGGATTATTATCGGCCAATTGCTGAAAGTTGGGATTATTAAAATCCAATACCCCAAAAAAAAACATTTCCGAAAAATTAAAAAAAAATTACATTTCCTAAAAATAAGAAAAAAACCTACGACGTCCATTTTTTCTTCACCTCTTCCTTCATCTTCCGATACACCTCTCGTTTATCCTCCGGAACCGAGTCGAGATCCAACCGCCTTCCCCTTCCCCGTGTTTTTTTTGCGCTTGAGTTCTTTAGGTGGCGATTCGGGGACGACTTCATCATCATCGTCAAGCTCCACCGAGGGTTGCGGTTGGGTAGTTGGCGGTTGCGATTGGAATTGATCAAGTTGAACAGAGTTGCGTTGCATGAATTGTTGGAGTGCTTGGTATTGTTGCATTTGTTGAACTTGGGACATTTGGGAGAAGACGTTAGGTGATTGTTGGAAACCCGAAAACGTAAATTGTGGATTCCCCCACGAAGGATCCATAGCCGGAGTGTAAGCGGGACTCGAAAAAAAGTTACGATTGTTCGGGTTGGGGTTGTTTGGGTTGAATGGATTCATGATGGTAAAAAAAATGAGAGTGTTTTTTTATAAAAATGGATGAGAATAGGAGAAGAATGGGAGAAATGGATGTGAATGGTATAAAAAAATGGATGAAGTTAATATATATTTAAATTGAAAAAGGTAATTTTTTTTTATTAAAGTTATCCGTTGAATAACGGATATATTTTTGAAAGTGGGGGCCGGCTAAGGCCCGGCGAGGCCCGGCGCCGGTCCCCCACACCGCCCCCCTCAAAACGGCCCGGCTAAACCAGCAGCCCACAGCCGAAGTCGACGACCCCACTTTCAAAAATATATCCGTTATTCAACGGATAGTTTTAATAAAATAAAATTACCCTTTTCACTTTAAATATATATTAACTTCATCCATTTTTTTTATACCATTCACATCCATTTGTCCCATTCTTCTCCTATTCTCATCCATTTTTATAAAAAAAACACTCCCATTTTTTTTTACCATCATGAATCCATTCAACCCAAACAACCCCAACCCGAACAATCCCAACCCGAACAATCCTAACTTTTTTTCGAGTCCCGCTTACACTCCGGCTATGGATCCTTCGTGGGGGAATCCACAATTTACGTTTTCGGGTTTCCAACAATCACCTAACGCCTTCTCCCAAATGTCCCAAGTTCAACAAATTCAACAATAGCAAGCACTCCAACAATTCATGCAACGCAACTCGGTTCAACTTGATCAATTCCAATCGCAACCGCCAACTTCCCAACCGCAACCCTCGGTGGAGCTTGACGATGATGATGAAGTCGTCCCCGAATCGCCACCTAAAGAACTCAAGCGCAAAAAACACACGGGGAAGGGGAAGGCGGTTGGATCTCGACTCGGTTCCGGAGGATGAACGAGAGGTGTATCGGAAGATGAAGGAAGAGGTGAAGAAAAAATGGACGTCGTAAGTTTTTTTTTTTTTAGGAAATGTAATTTTTTTTAGTTTTCGGAAATGTTTTTATTTTTTTTTATTTTTAAGAAATGTAATTTTTTTTTATGTTATGAAATGAATTTATTTATGTTGTTTTATGTTGTATTTTATAATTTTTATAAAGTTTTTATTAAGTTAATAAAAAAAACTTAGAAAATTATAAAATACTAACGTGGGGTAGCCCCATCCTCCACCCCCTGAAAAGTGAAGGAGGCCCATCCTCCACAAGCCGGTGATGTGGCGCCTACGTAGCGGCCCATCCTCATGGGGATGGGCCTCCCCATACCTTCTAGTCTTAAACTATGCTATGCTTTGATCATGATGAAAATTTTAAGATTATGTACTGTAAATGATTGTTTCTTCAAATATCTTAAATAGTGTTTTTATTTTGACCAATTTTCAACCAAATTCTACTAATTTAGTGGACACTCTACAAACATTGTTTTTTTAGTATTATGTTTAGGTAACTATAGATAGTCTTTTTATTTTATATTTGTTGTATACACAATTTAAATGGTCCAACCCCATTAGTATTCATGGGGATAACCTAGTTAATTATGAACAGAAACATACAATTAAATTAAATAGATTAGAGTAATAATAGTATAATGGTTGTGGTGAATGTTAATAAACCACCTTAGGCTATGTGGTGTGGTGATGTTCCTAATCACCATCATCACCCTCCACATAGACGTCACATCACTACCTCATCCATGATCCACCACCCTATATGGTATGGTCCATGACCCTCGTCATCATCCACCACTAATCAAATTCCCTCTATTAATTAAAGAAGGGTCATGGTGTTCGTGGAAATATCCATGTTAACCACCATGGATTCAGGAGGGGGACAGTGTTAATTCATGTCCCACGTGAAAATTAATAATCCAAACCGTGTTCCCCATACCCTCCAGCCGTAGTCTTAGGCAAATGATGTATTTATTTCTCCTCTCTAAAATAGGTGGAGATCACATTGTTTAGTCTTCTCTCTGATATGGTAGACATCACAAAATAGACTTCTACCCAAGACACATGCAGGGCGGACCCACCCTTTGGTCTGGGTGAGTGGCTGCACTCTTTGAAAAAAAAAATTAGTGTATATTTTAGGTAAAAAAAACCCGACCGTACCCTTTGAAAATGACACCACATTCGCATCCCCAGCAAATAATTTCTGAGTCCGCCACTGGACACATGCTAGTGGTAGAGCTCACCAAATATTGTAGTTTAACTTAAATTTACTAACAAATATTGTAGTGGTGAATCAGGTGCATGAGCCTTTACGTAAGGTCCTGGGAGCACAATCCACTAACAAATATTGCTTGGAATAGACACGCCTATTCGTTGCTCGTCAAACCTTTAGGTTGCTTTTTGTATATAGACAAGTTGACGCAACCCGCGCGTTGCCGCGGGATGTTAATTATGAATGCTTTTAGTGTCATTATATGAGATGTGAAAATCCAATCACCACAACATAAAAGACAACAGATAATTATAAAATCAAAGTAATCAACAGCGCAAACAGAAAATAATGCGAGCAAAAACATACAGAAATCAAGATTTTTCTTTTTTTTTCTCCTTGCTTATTAAAGTCCTATAGATCAATAACCCATGGTTTTTGTTTGATGCGTGTATGAAAATGAGAAAAAGGTTAAAGACAGAGTGAAAATGGTGAGCCCCTCCTTTAAGTTGAATGAATTGGTGCTACCGTATATGGTTTTAAACGATATCAACGTGACGCCATAATATACACACCATATAAAATTAACATGATGAACACATCACACCACCATTGCATTCATACTTACACAACTCAAATAAAAGATTCGTAAAGAAATTTGAGAATACAAATGTAAATTCAAAGTAACAGAGAACAACACAGAAATTCAAGTATACAAAAAATATTAATTATAATAAGTGAAAACAATTGTCAACATAACACTGTTTCTAAATAAAAAGTACTTCAAATAAAATGTAATATTACATATAGAGGCCGGTTATCATACAAATCCTCTAATCGTACATTATGTACGTGTCGTCTACAACCGTCGGATCATCTTTTTTAAACAACGCCTTTTTCTATTAAATTTATCAACATAGGATTCATAAAAAAGAAACCGCCAAGGTTAAAAACGTCAAATTTAAGATCAAAACACCTGATAACGGCAAACAAAACCTCAAAAATCATAACGAAAGATCGTAAATCAAAACCAAAGACGAAATTATAACAATTAACAAAAAATCGATCGATTCTTATTCACCAAATCTTTCGATTCCTATTCATCAAATTCTTTTGATAAAATGAACTTCTGATAAATTTAGAAATTCTGTATGCACTGACTATCGAAGAAGATGATGCAGTTTGACAAATCATGTGCGAAAACGTCCACAATACAAATGCGAATTCGGTATAAAAATGAACTCTTTGACATTTCATATAGTTTGCGAATTTCATATGATGCATATGCGATATCAGTAAAAAGTTAAGAATTATTTGAGATTTCATATAGTTTGCGAATTTCAGGATAATGCACATGCGTTTTCAAACACTTACAAAATCTCTTCATATAGTTTGCGATTTTAGATAAATTACAAATGCGATATCATAGAAAATGATATTTAAATGTATGTTTCTTACAGTTTGCGAATTACTTTCAAATCAAGTGCGATTTCGAATAAGGAAGAGTGCAAAATTTTTTTTTTTAAAAAATACTTTGTAATAAAAAATACAAAAAAAAAAAAAAAAACTACCAATCTTAAAAACAAAAAATGATATTATTTTATATACAAAAACTTAATTTATTAACGATGTGACTATAATTTGACATGTAATGATGAGTTTTACAATGAATACTACTGAACTTACCACCCTACCTATATAATAAATTTACTATATTAATATAAAAAACCTTGATAACTACCTTCCATATTAAGACATAGAAGACCAAATAAAACACACACAAAGACACAGACAACAAAAATGGCATCTGAAGATATAGAAAAAATCAAAACCATTGCAATCAAAGAGCTATTTTCAAGCACTGATGTCACCTCTTCTCATCTGATTCTTGATGTGCAGGGCAAAATCCTTGAACAAATCAAGAACAATCAAGAAGTATGGGAAAAGCTACTTCAAGAACCACCATCAACATTCAGAGACAGAGCTTTGGATCACCTAAAGGAGCAATCTCGATCTGATGACTTGGCCTTTTCTTTCCTAACAGATGCTCTGAACACTGTGAAGGAGAAGATGAAGTTCAGCTCTTCTGCACGTGGCAAAATCATTCTCTTCAAGTAACTAATTTATATTTTTAATCCTTTTGTGGTTGTGGCTGTGTTAGACAATAACTATTATTTTGGATATATGTTTTGAACAAATCTTATGCTTTAATATAATTTAAAATACAATATAACTCAAAATCGCATGTATTAGACGAGAAATCGCATGTGAAAAATCATATAAAGTAAATATAAAACTGATGCATATAAAATCGCATGTTTATACTACTAAAATCGCATGTGAAAAATGATATACATAAATGAATTTAAAATCGCATGTGTTCCATGTAAATTCGCATTTACATTTAAAAACCATTACTCATCCTCGTCATCTTCATCTCCAGACACCTCTTCCCACTGATCTTCATCGGATCCATCATCACTAATGTAATCTTCAAAGTCATCTTCCTCTTCGTCGTCTTCACCCTCATTGTCTTTGTCTTTGTCTCTCAAACCATCTTCAATCTGGACACCCTTCTTCTTCTTTTTTTGCTGTTTACCTTGTTGTTTGCCTTTCAGCTCCTCGCAAGTCCGAATGTCATGACCTTTTTCATTGCATACACTACATGTCCTTGACCTTTTCCCTTTGCGGCTGATCATTTGTTCCTTCTTAGATAAAATCCTTCTATGCGAGCCACGGCCTTTGTTTCTTATACCAGCCGGCACACGAACAGTAGGGGGGGCATTAGTTACTGGTTGTTGATAACCAATCAACTTTGAAAATCGGTCAAATTTTGGATCAAGTTGCTTGGTTATTCGACTCTGATCAACTCTCTCTTTAAGCTGCATCATTTGATCCCTCACTAAAACAAGTTGATCAAGGTCGGAAATCAAATTACTAACCAAATACTCCCCTGTATGAATGATTTCACGAGCAATCCGTTTAGCCTTGTGTTGCACATCCTTGCCACCCACATTTAAATTGTACTTCACATTCAACTCATTCGGCACCACATCCTTCGTCCATCTCTTCATAACATATTTGTTTGGTATTTCTTTAACACCAAACATCTTGAAAAGAAAATAGATGTGTTTGCATAGCAGCCCATACTGCTCAAAACGCAAACAGCTACACTGTGCAGTTACATCATTTTCAAGATTCTTGAACCACACCTAGCAAAAAATAACCAAAAAAAAAAAAAAAAAAGATTTAAAATCGCATGTATAAAGATAACAATTTCGCATGTTTAAATAATCATGTAATTAATTAAAATTAATATCGCATGTGGAACATAACAATTTCGCAATTATAAAAAAGTTAATGTAAAGTAAATAAACTAAAATCGCATATGTAATGTAAAGAATTCGCATATCTAAAAAAAAATGAAAAATACCTCCAATAAACCATCACCATGTGCTGTAAAGTCCTTCAATAATATTCTGATACGTGGACCTTCAACTTTGGTGTCCATCGGCAAACATTCGGAGATTGTTCCATGAATCTCTGATTGCTGATCAAAAAATATAGACCTGGTGTAGATCTTAGCAGCATCTTTTTCCAATGTAGTTCGACTCCAATCAGCTGGCTCAGTATATCTTGAAATATGATCATTTTTTCTATGATTGAACCTTTGAACATCCATTGCCCCATCAAAATGATTCATAAACTCTACGAGTGTGAGTTGTGAATTAGCAACCTGACAAAAAAAGTGGTTCTCACTCTCTGATCTTGAAGTTGTTCTCATAAGACCTGACATTGGCTCATGCCGGTAAAAAGCCGGAATCCACATGGATCTCATCTCAAACATATCATCAATCCATTTGTTTTCAGTAAGACCAAACTCAATCATCACCAACTTCCACTGTCTCTCGAATTCTTCGGGCTCAATCGAATCGGTCCAAACAATGTCGCACATTCTCCTTTTAAACTCGTCATTATTGCACAACTCGTGCCCAACCTTTAACAATAAATGCATTTTATATCAGTCTATTACAAAAAACTATAATAATAAAAAATAACACCAACAAAAACACAAAAATGTTACATGCTCTACCTTATCTGCCACTTTTTTCATAATGTGCCACATACACAATCTGTGTCTGCTACTAGGGAAAACCTCCTCAATAGCCTGTTTCATAGCAGGGTCTTGATCCGTCACTACAACATTAGGCTGCTGACCAAATGACTTTAAAAATGAATTTAGAAGCCATTTATATGATTCAATACTCTCTGATGCCAACAACCCAGCTGAGAGTGTTACATTCCGACAGTGGTTGTCAATGCCTGTGAACGGAACAAACACCATCTTGTACCTAAACAACAAATGCGAAATCACGTTTATTATATGCGAAATAATGAAAATCAAATGCGAAACCAGGAGAAAAAAGGCATGCGATATATTCAATACAACTCTGTTTTCTACACATGCGATATTGAACCCTGATTAGCAGACAAAACATGCGAAAAATCAGTAACATTGTCTTTTGAAACAGTTACCTGTTTGTCTTGAAGGTTGCATCGAACGATATCACATCGCCAAATTCCATATAGTTAAGCTTGCATAAACCATCAGCCCAGAACAACCCAGTTAAACGTTTGCCATCATCAACAGAGTATTCAAACGAATAATCAGCTAAATATTCTTTTTTGTCAGTCATCCTATTTATAACCATGTCAGCGTCATACTCTCCTATATAGCTGTTTATCCGCTTCCTAAAATTTTTGCAATCATCAACTGTGGCACCAACGTTCTCGAAACCACCATAACGTTTCCTCATTATATGGAAAGCTTTGACAGGACCAAGGTTTAAAGTGCCTAGCTCCCATACCATCTCCTCCTGTACATCTGACAATTGTCTATAAGCTGGGAGCATGTGAATGTCATTTTCACAAACAAACTTATGGTTATGACCATCAACAAATCTCTTGACTGTATATAATCTACCGTCCACAGTGCAAATCATAAGTTGAGCTTTGCATCCGGTCCTAATAGTCCCCCTTTTCCTTGTTTTGAATTGCTTTTTTGACTTGGAATTATCATCAATACACACAGGCTTATGTCCCTCTTTAGAACAAACCAAATACTTAGTTTTGATTATACCACCGCTGTATACTTCGCCACCTTTCCGAATAGAAAAACCAGCTAACTTAGCATATGATTGATAAAACGCATATGCTTGTTCAATGGAGGTAAATTGCATTCCAACAACAGGTGTAGCTGATGCCTGAACCTCCGGAGTGTAAACCCTTTCATCTACATGAATCAAAATAAAAAACATAAAAAAGTCATATAAAACACATGCGAATTAACTGATCAAAAACATGCGAAATGATGATATTGAATAATTGAATTACATGTGCGATTTATTATATAATCAAATGCGAAATTTATAAAAAACAAACCAAATGCGAATTGTATAACGTAATAACATGCGAAATTAACATGTTGTTCTCAAAAAAAATACAAAGGTGAAATCAAAACATTCAAACTAGAAAAAAATCAGCAATGCTACGATTAACCAAAAAACAATTATACGAACAATTTAGATATCTGAATTAACATAATTACCAATAGAAATCTCGTTTGCAGCACTTGAACTTGAACCTGGAATTGGAATTGGATTTGCAGGTCGCGGATTTAAAACATCCTCAATCGAAACTCTCTGATACGCAGATAATTGAGCATGATCACCGATCGGTCGATTTTCTTCAAAATCATCTTCTGTTCGTCCAGTGCTACTCTGTGGATCCATCGAAAATAGACAAATTGAATTAAACCCTAACACGTACGACCGAAAACTGCAGATTGTGAATTATGGAAAATTTGAAACTGATTTGAATAATAATTACCGGGATATCAGTGTAACGAACTTCTCGCTGAATGAACGAAGAGACGAATTTGCCCTCTAATGGTTATGTTAATTGTCTGATTTAACCTTCTTAAACCCAACTGAATCGGGACACGTGTACGGCTCACAATATAGCGTACATAATGTAGGATAACCATATTTGTACCATACTCTTTACCTATATATATATATATATATATATATATATATATATATATATATATATATATATATTTCAAACTTTGTGGTTTTACAATATTTTCAAAAGTTATTTTAATAACTTATTATAAAAAAAAACACAAATTAACCTTATTAGTTATTACTAAGGATGTTCACAATTCGATTTAAAACCGTGAAACCGATTAAAATGGTCATCGGTTTCATTTCGCGGTCGGGTTTGTTATTAACTTTCGATTTATGTATTAAGTTTACTAATATATTACTTCCGGATTCAAATTTAAAATTTTAATTAAAAAAATTAATAATATCTTATTACAAAAACCGTATGTAGTTACTAAGTATATTTATTTTTTTCAACCCGTGTAATACACAGGGTTCTAACTTCTAACCTAGTTAATATTATAAATGAGAAGTATGCATTAAATTTAAAATAAATAATAATTATCTATAGTTAAGTCGAAGAGATTAAACAAAATAATATTTAGTAAGAGAGTTATCTATAATTAATTAGAAAATATTAAACTAAATAATATTTAGTAGGAGAGTTATCTATAATTAGTTAGAAGAAATTAAATTATTAGTAATTATCCATAAGATATTAAACTAAATAATATTTAAAGAATGATTATCTATAATTAATTATTAATTAAAAGAGATTAAACTAAAATAATAATTATCTATAAGAGAAGGCCTAATATGATGACAAGTGTCCCTAATATGGTTTCTTTTATTATATGTATAGATTATAGGGTAAATTACACTTTCCGTCCTTTATGTTTCTAGCGGATTGCAATGGATGCCCTTTAACTTTAATAATTACAGTTACAATCATTTTTTTGTTAAAAACATTACACGTTAGGTCCTTTAGCACTAACCTTATTAAAAATTTCAGTTAATTTTTGTTACATAAAGGTAGTTTAGTCTTTTTACCAAACTACTTCAAATTTGTTTAATAAATATAACAAAAACAAAATCTAAAAATAAATATGATTATTCCCCTCTCTTCTCGTACTCTCTTTTTATCTTCTCCATCTCTTCCCCACTCTCTTTCTCTTCTCCAAAACAACCACTCACCACCACCACCATTTCCGACCCGCCACTTCCGGCCGCTTGAGATATATCTAAACAACCACTCAAGTGAAAACACAACTGCAGCCAGATATAATTCGACCAGAACCTGTTGCAGCCGCCATCCTGTAGTCGGTTGTAAAAGAAATCGTTAATTATCGGTTCTAATTTTTTGTTAAATAAATACATGATATCAAGAGGTCTTTTTAATAAATCATAAATTTGTCAAGATTGCAGTGGATATTTCTCTTTAAATTTACAAACAACCCAAACAAATATCGTGTTTAATTCCCATGGTTAAAAGTACCGACTTTTAATGCAAGTTTTTAAATCTTTTTAACAGGGGAGCTAAGAAAGTATGGTTTTCTTTCAACCCATTTTCAACCGGCTCTAACTCTTCAACAAAATTTACCCTTGATTTTATAAATAACCTAACATTATTAAAACACATCTTTTAGAAACATCATCGTCAACACTATCATCGTCCCTTACCTCTTCATCGCTACCTGCAAATCTCCTCTTGAAGTCGATAACTACCATACCGATTGGGGTGGATTTGGTTGCATCAAACACCTAGTTAGTCGCCGACTCGCTGTCCCCAGTGGAAGTTGCAGGTCATCTGATGAGAGGACTTGCACTTCATCACTGCCCCATTCTAAATTGATTAAGTTTTTGAATTAATTTGGTTATTATCTGCTGATTTGGGTGTTCCTTTTGTATGTCAATAGTGGATGTAGAAGAGCAGTTTTTGTGAAGAACGTGAAGAGCTAGGGCCAAAACCTTAAGTCAGCTTCAGGATATTGGGGGTGGTGTAGGTTTTGGATGAAATCGGGAGCCCAGAAAAGTGGTGAGATTGTGGATCTGAAACAGATTTAACGGGAGAGCAGAAAAGTTGGGAGTTTGAAACCCTAATTTGGATGGAGGGTGAAAGAGGGTTTATAAGGTGGGATGAATCAAGGGGTAAAAAGACATAAATGCCCTCACATGAGGTGCACGTGAGATAACTTATCGTCTAAAACAAACCAGGTTAGTGTTAAAGGACATATAGTGTAATATTTTAACAAAAAAATGACTGTGACTATAATTATTAAAGTTAAAGGGCATCCATTGCAATCCGATACAATCATAAAGGAAGAAAAGTGTAATTTACCCTATATTATAAGTATAGTCCAACATGTACATCAAGGATTATCATAGAAGTCATGCATGAGGTAGGAGGATAAACCTTCCATTTAAGACCTGTTTTATATTTTCACCAATCCACAAGTTGTCAAAAAGACAACATGGATGGTCATGAATGAACAACTACAGAGAAATGAAATATACATACTAACTAAGAGGAAATCATCAAGTGAGGTGTGGATTGTAAGTATGATAGCCCAAGCTATCCAAATAATCACACATACACAAGCTCAAGTCTTGTTTAACACTTGTGGGTTAAAACCCTTTTAAAAACAGAAAGTTTAGATGAGTAAAACCTCTGAATTTGTATGTTACAACCTTGTTTTTAAGCACACTTAATCATAGTCTTGATTAGTGTCATAAGGACAAAGGAATGTATGGTTAAAACATGAGTTTAAGCATGTTTAACAAAGTTTTTTTTTTTGTTTAAAACAGAAAGTTCTTACACTTTTAACCTTAATGTGGTGATGTTCCATCATTGGTTTTCCATGGAAAACCTATGGAAACATCCCTAAAGGTGTTCCAAGTGCTAAGAAGCAAGAAGAAGTGAAAAGATGGAAGATAAGTGAGTTTAAACACACTTTTGTAACTTGATATGAATCTGACTTTGCTACTGATTTCTCAACTGATTTTAGAGTGTTTGAGAGTGAAAGTGAAGTGTTTGCAAAATGAAACAAGTGTGGGTTTGAGTTGGGTTTTATAGGAGGTGATTAGGGTTGAGTTAGGTGCTTAATAAATGTGAAAAACACAACTAACACACAAATGACAAATAGATGCAACACAAACAACTTTTTGGCAGATTGGGGTGGTAGCGTCGCGCGACCACGGGGGGGGGGGGGGTACCCGTGGCGCGAGGGTGGTAATCCGGAAACAAGTTTGGTTTTTTGACATATTAGCCCCCTGTAGTTTATATTTGAGGGGTTTAATGTATTTTAGGGGCATTTTATGTAATAAAAGCATATTGTAAGGGATGTTTAAGTATCATTAACCTAAAAGCAAGTATGGAGATGTGTGATATAGTATATGCATCGAGTATAAGTATCATATAAGTCCAAATCATGCGTATAAAGCGTATAGTTCATGTATATCACGTATTTGCATGTTCATCACATATTTCCAAGAATTACGAATAAAGTATAGTTGGTTTTATGAATTCAAACGTATAGACATGTATGAATATGTAAAGCATGAATTTGTAAGAAATACGAATTTTATTTAAGATCCAAGTCTCGGAGTTTACAATGATTACAACGAAAAGACGAAATACAAGAATACAAGATTTCCAAAAATAGAAATACTAAACAAGCTTTCTAATTAAGGAATGTACGAACAAGCAGGACGTTACATAGTAGCTGTTGTAACATATTTATGTTCACATTGGCTATTATTTGTTCAACGATGTATTTGCTATGAGCTGACTCCATGTTAGTTATTATACGTTTCTTCTAAGTAATATATTTTGCTTAGGAACTATGTATTTACAATGTTCATATCTATGTATTCTCCCAAAATGTTTTAGCCTACTTAAGTTATACATATCAGATAATTTTTTTTTTACTTTATTTGACTAAGCTTCATGCACTGTTCTTTTTTGTTGGTTGATAGGTAGTGGAAAATGGGAACCCTGCTGAAAGAAAGACATGGTTTTTCTAACAATGAACCGTTATTTAAACTTCTTAGCTACGAAAAATGTACCTCTTTATCTAATGGCATGTTCATCTCTATTACTATAGTTCTTGGTATTCGTTTTGTTTTCTTATTTCATTTGTTGCATGGTAGAGTGCCTTACGCACTTCGATTTCAATTTTTATTGATGTTTCCCCAAACTTGAAAGACACCAATAGGGGATTTCTTGAGCAGTATGCTTTCCTGGTAGTGGTTGGACTTTAACTTAGGCAAATGACTTGGCACCCAGGTTGGTCTTGCATGATTTACCAAGTAAAATTTGTTTGTGTTTTGTAATATATTAAAAATGTGACTATAAAATTAAATACTTTGATATATAATAAAAAGATCTAAAATGGCTTGATTATGATGAAATATGAGTTAAACAAAGTAGACTTCATTTGATTTTGGAGCACTATGATTTGATTTTGGATGTCTCTAAAAGTCATATTATTAGGTTGTTTCACTAGAAGTTTACTCACATTATTGGATGCCTTTTAGGTTTATTACATGTTTTTTTTTTATTTATTTTTTTGTGGTGTGGTTTATAAGTATCTTTATATCATCTAGAGAATATGTATTTTGACAGTTTAATCATTTGTCCTAAACTTTTTCTAACAAAATGTGTTTAGCTACTTAAACTATGCTATGCTTTGATCATGATGAAAATTTTAAGACTATGTACTGTAAATGATTGTTTCTTCAAATATCTTAAATTTAGTGTTTTTAATTTGACCAATTTTCAACCAACTTCTACTAATTTAGTGGACACTCTACAAAAATTGTTTTTTTAGTATTATGTTTAGGTAAGTATAGATAGTCTTTTTATTTTACATTTGTTGTATACACAATTTAAATGGTCCAACCCCATGAGTATTCACGGGGATAACCTAGTTAATTATGAACAGAAACATACAATTAACTTAAATAGATTAGAGTAATAATAGTATAACGGTTGTGGTGAATGTTAATAAACCACCTTAGGCTATGTGGTATGGTGATGTTCCTAATCACCATCATCACCCTCCACATAGACGTCACATCACTACCTCATCCATGATCCACCACCCTATATGGTATGGTCCATGACCCTTGTCATCATCCTCCACTAATAAAATTCCCCCTATTAATTAAAGAAGGGTCATGGTGTTCATGGAAATATCCATGTGAACCACCATGGATTCAGGAGGGGGACAGTGTTCATTCATGTCCCACGTGAAAATTAATAATCCAAACCGTATTCCCCATACCCTCCAGCCGTAGTCTTAGGCAAATGATGTATTTATTTCTCCTCTCTAAAATAGGTGGAGATCACATTGTTTAATCTTCTCTCTGATATGGTAGACATCACAAAATTGACTTCTACCCAAGACACATGCAGGGCGGACCCACCCTTTGGTCAGGGTGGGTGGCCGCACTCTTTGAAAAAAAAATTAGCGTATATTTTAGGTATAAAAACCCGACCGTACCCTTTGAAAATGGCACCTCATCCGCATCCCTAACAAATAATTTCTGGGTCCGCCACTGGACACATGATAGTGGTAGAGCTCACCAAATATTGTAGTTTAACTTAAATTTACTAACAAATATTGTAGTGGTGAATCAGGTGCAATAGGCTTTACGTAAGGTCGTGGGAGCACAATCCACTAACAAATATTCTAATATAGGCTAAATTCACTGTTCATTTAGTTTAAATTTTATCATATATGAATTCACTATTCATTTAGTTTGAATTTTATCATATATGAATTTACTAATACATCAATTGATTTTTACGGGAGCACAATCCACTAACAAATATTGTAGTTTAACTTAAATTTACTAATACATCAATTGATTTTTACTGAATAAAACTTCTTGTTAACAACATATATACGCTTATTTAATAATTTTACAAAACACAAAAAGTGAAATTAATTTTTTTTTGAACGGTGTCTTTCTTTTTGAGTGACCCAATGTCACACCGTCTAATCGGCGGCCCTAGCCAAGTGTGCCCAGACTTATGTTGTCTTAACTGGGCCCGCGCTGGGTTGGCCACACTTGGTTACGGCGTTCCCCCGGAAACCGTACTGCCTCCACACGAGTTGTCTCGCTGAAGTAACAGTCAGATGAAAACCAGGGTGTGGCTCAGGATCGAACCCCCTCGGTGGGTTTGTCACCATCATTGCCCAATATCCACCCAAATATGACACAAGTGGGAATTGAACTTGAGTCTCCATTGGAAAACCCAAGTCTCCTACCACTAGGCCACAGATAAAAAGTGAAATTAACTAGATAAAGAAAATGGGCCAAGCTTCGGGCTTACTAGATTCTGCAACAAAACTCTAGGCCTATTATTCAGTAACTAACAAGCTGAACTGGCTGAGTAACCAACTGGGAACTAAACTGGGCTTGAGGTTAGGTCCACTATATCATAAAAAAGTTGAAGCAGAGATATTCACATTTCACAAGTTAAGACATAAAAATTGGTAGCTTTGGAGACAAATTATTACTTTTTTAGACATAATAAATTATTAATTAACCAACTATTAATTTACAACTTTCTTTTGTGTATATGTTTTACTATTCCACTTTTTACAACTTTGTTAGCTTTTAGTACAACTTTATGAAACATAAGATTCAAAGAATTAGCTTTTAGTACAATTTTATGAAACATAAGATTGAAAGAAGAAGGTGATTTTATTTTAACTTATTAGAACCTTTTATTTTAATTTATTCAAGTACAGGTTTCTTAACATGCATTTTTGAGTTAAATGCCCGGATAGACCCTGTTGTTTACACTTTTTTTTTCATCTTTAGTCCCTAACTTTCTAAAATTACCTCTATAGTCCCCAACTTTTCAATTTTCGTTCCCGGATAGTCCCTGACGTGGATGGAGGTTAATTTTTTTTGTTAGGTGGGTGTGAAATGACTATAATGCCCTTACTGGTTAAAAAAATGGACCCACCTTTATTCTACCCTTACCCCACCCCCTCTCCCTCACTCCTTTCTCTCTTCCTCTTTCTCTTTCTTTTATTTGTCTGCAAGAATCAAACAACCACCACCACTTCATCTTCCCCACCCACCACCACCCTTCACCACCATCTCCACATTTAACCACCACCACCACCATCCGAAACAACTCGCAAATCAAAACGATAGGCATCTGGAACGGTCCCAGATCGGTCGCCGGCCGGTTCATCAAGATCTGGAAAGAAAACCAGTTGTCGAGTTGCAGAATCCGGTTTGCAGAGAGATGATAAGTCACGTTCTTACTGGTTTCGTCAAGTTTGCAGTTGATTCTGTTTTTTATGATCCAAAACTTTAACAGAATCAAACCCACCGGAGACTCGAGTTCAGGTCCGATACAGGTCCGATACTTGTCCGATACTGGTTTCGTCAAGATTGTTGTTGAGCTTTGACTGATATATGCTTCACGGATGAGCGAATCACAGGACTGGAGTTTCGAGGTACAGGTCCAATACAGGTCTGGTTTGTCCTGATTTTGCAGGTTTATGTTTCGGTTTGGCCCGATTTTGCACCGATACAGGTCTCATTTGGCCCGATTTTGATGATTGGATCTTGAAAGTCTGTTTTTTTTATTGTTTCTGTAGTTAAATTGGTGGAATTGGAATTGGGGTGAAAGTAGGTAGTGTTTGGTGGTGTTATGTGTCGTGTTACGTGAGGTTGATTTTGGTTGCCTCTGATCGGTGGTGGCGGTTATCTGGTTGTTGCAGGTTAAAGAGAGAATGAGGAAGAAGACATAGGCTGGGGGTGGGTTAGATGGGGCCCACATGTATTTTTTTTAGTCTTTTAATGTTTTATTTGTTATTTTTTAATAGTAAGGGCATTATAGTCATTTTACACCAACTTAACTGAGAAAACTAACCTCCATCCACTCCAGGGACTATCCGGGAACGAAAATTGAAAAGTTGGGGACTATAGAGGTAATTTTAGAAAGTTAGGGACTAAAGGTGAAAAAAGGGTAAACCACAGGGACTATCCGGGCATTTAACTCTGCTTTTTTCATTATAATATAGTAATAATTAGGGTTATTGGATTTTAATAATCCTAAGTTTCACCTGTTGGCCGATAATAATCCCAACTTGTAAAAGTTTGGCCGCCATTGATCCTTTTCTAACATAGGTGCACTTAAATCAATTAAGGAGTCTTTAGGTGTAATTGAATCTATTAAGGATACCAAATTCTTAAATGTTTGAAAAGGATCAATGGTGGCCAAACTTTTATAAGTTGGGATTATTAGAGAGAAATTTTAAAGTTGAGATTATTATCGGCCAACAGGTGAAATTTAGGATTATTAAAATCCAATAACCCTAATAATTATTATTTTATTACTGTTTGGGTTAAGATTTTTTACGTGTGTTTTTATCGTTTAGGTTTAGTTATTCTTTTACATAAGCGTTTTACGTTTTGGTATAAATTTTGCAAGTTAACACGTTACAACGAGCATGTGTGATTCAACGCATTTATGTCTATTTTTGCTAGTTAAACAACTTTGTGGCAATGCACAGGTCCTAAGTCTAGTTAGTTATTCTTTTCTATGTTTTACAGTTTCGTCTACTTTACGAATAAACACATTGTAATCCGTATGCGTGGTTCAACGTTATTAAGTCTAATTTTTGGTTTAACGATTTCGTCGCAACGCACGGGTCTTAAATTCTAGTTATTATTAATTGTTACTCCCTAAACCCTAAACCATAGAATACTTTTGTTTTCTGAAAAGCGTATTATAATAAGATCCAGTTAATTGTGAAAGAGACCAGCAGAAAGTATGAAACCAGATTCTATATACGGTAAAATATTGCTTCGATTCCTACATAAAAGACTTTTATATTAGTTTCTACACAACATATATAACTCCATTTTATATAATTATATATACAACCAAGTTGTATAAGTTAAAGGGTCTGACTGTCTGGGTGTACAATCGATTATATAAACAACCGAATTATATAAGTTAAAGGGTCTTACTGTCGAAGTGTACAATCGAATTATATTACCTTTCCGTATAAGTTAAAAGGGTCTGACTGTCTGAGTGTACAATCGATTATATAAACAACCGAATTATATAAGTTAAAGGGTCTTACTGTCGAAGTGTACAATCGAATTATATTACCTTTCCACTTCGAAAGTGCGAGATTTTACGCGGTTTACCGAGTTAGACTACCTGTTGTTTTTAGAAAACATCCAACACACACTTTCTAATTTCAACCATAATTCTTCACCAATGTCTACTATGAGACTTGAACTCTCAACGTCATAAAGAGAGACACCCCTTTACATATCTTGATACCAATAGGCTTAAAGCCCTTTGGTACCAAATTTTAACTAGTGTTTGTGTGTTGACCTTGTTAAAATGATTAAAATTATATGTTTTTGCTGATCTCAATCGTCTTAAAAAGATTAAAATTATATTACATAATTATATAATTCTGTGTTTCTAGCAAGTCATAAACGTCTTAGTTGGTGTACATAATGAATGATCTATAACATGTTTGTAACTTTGTATCAATGGATATTAGTTTGTTAATTGTTGTATATTTATCTAAATACTAAGTATGATTATGAAAATTCACAATTATATACACATAATGTAATAAAATACAAGGAAAGTAGTATAAACAAATATGTATATATCATTATTACAAGGAAAGTAGTATAAACAAATATGTATATATCATTATTACAAGGAAAGTAGTATAAACAAATATGTTATATATCATTATATATATGTACACCAACTAAGAGTCTAAGACAATATAATTATACTTTTGTATGAAGTATTCCTATGAACTTGACTAATGAGATGTATATAAACATCATTTTAGATACACACTTTCTTTACCAAATTTCCCCTTTAACACTTAGGAACCCAACATCCATGAAGTCCATACGGAAGCCCGTATGGAAACTTTGCTCTTGCGATTTCTTCGAATGATGAAGCGTCTAATATTAGGGCGTAACCTTCGCCATTTTTGTCACTCACCATTGATATCACGACCCCTGTGCATACGAACATTAGTAAGAGCATAAAAACTTAACTTAAAACTTAATGTATCAAGTGTATTTGATGCATACACATTTTTACTTACCATCATCCTCTTTTGTTGCCCCAGGGCGTGCAACAAAAAATGGTTCCGATGGAACTGAACCTTCATCGTACCAGCTCTTTGCTTTCTTATCTTCTAAGTCTATCTGTAAAACATGTGAAAAACATTACAACCATTAAATTCTTTCTATTGTGAGTTTCACTATTGTATAACAAGCAATGTTTGAGGATTAAATGTACCTTAGTGATGGTGTTGGGGAAGTTACATGGACGTTGCGCACCACAAGCGTAAGCATATCTGTATTTCTTACCTAGATAAGCTGGATTAATGCTACACATATCCATCCCCCTTCCATGTTCATCCGGGTTTAGAGCGTCTACTAGTTCTCCATTCGGACTTCCATCGAGTGGTATTTTAAATCTCCCAACCCTGTAATAATACGCTCTAGTTTAAAAAAAAATCTAAATACACGGTTTTGATGTTATTAAAGATAAAATGTTACATGTTATTAGAGAAAATATTATATGTTACGTAGACAAAATATTACATGTCACTAGACAAAAATTACATCACACTTTTAAACTATAATTCAAAAAAAATTAAGACATGCCCATTGTGTACCTAGCATCGGGTAGAACATCGTCGCCGGACCATGACCGGAGATTTTGAAGCCTTAGTTTATCAAGGATTGCAGGATTGGCATTATGTTCACAACAATCAACTATAACTCCAGTTACCCTCCCATCTTCGTCTTTATCTTCGTATGCATTAATGTAGTGAAATGTCACAAATAGAGGAACTTCCACACTTGCCACCTTCAAGTTTACATGACGAATATAAGTTACTTTACACAGTTTTAAACAAAGAATTTGACAGTATTTGTAAATTTAGGATTCAGCTAAGTATTTCTAGGCATTTTTGAAAGTTCTTATATTTCTAAACAATTTGCTACCGGTGCAAGCGAGCTTGGTAGAGTTAGTGAAAAACTGTAAGCGACGGTTAAGTTTGGTGAAAAAATCTATGGAGTTCGCTTGACACACCAGGAAACACCAAAACATTGTCTGAATAGCTTGCATGATTTCGCTAGCAGAGGTAGCGAACTGCATAGAAGTAAAAAACCCTAAAAAATCCCTAAAGTACCACTAACTATTTCAAAAAGAAAAAAGAAATAAGAAAAAGACAAAAACTCAAACATTGTATTGTATGTTGTTTAATGAAACTTACCAATTTGCCACTAGCTTTGCACATAACATGCATAAACCCTTTGGACTCAGGATGCCACTCAAACTTGTAAAGTGGTGTAGGTTCAGCCCTTAACAAGTTTTGTGCACAATACCTTAACGGCATCTCGGGCACAATCACATAATGTTCTGTCACGGGGAACGAATGGACCCATCCTGGTGACGGGCCACCACGACAATCAACCCGACCAATCACCTTCCTTTCATTTGAACCGGGCTCCATCCTCACCACTTGATAACCAGGGTTTAACAAATCCGGCAACAATGTTAAAAATTCGGATGCAGTCACTATAGGATGCGCCGAGTGGACTAAGGTACCCAAAGAATCACTATACTCAAACTTTCCTAAAGTTTCTAAATTATTAGGGTTGATAACAATCGACCCTTTGATTGTCTCAGTAAGACAAACCACTCGGCCGTCACCTAACTGAACAACGCCAGTATTGGCATTATCAGTTAGGGACGCACCTGAGAATAAATTGGCCAAGTCGCCAATATATGCTAGGAAATTGTCATGTTTAGGGACCTCGGAAAATTCACGGTAACAAAGTTTATTATTTTTTCTTGCGGCCTTGTATGCATCGGATTCGATTTGCCGGTGAGCCATAACGAGGCGTCCATTCTCGAAGTGGAGGCGGACTATGGTGGCGTAGCCGTCGAAAAGGTGGCGGAAGTTGTAGTCTCCTATGTGCCATAGTCCTGGTCCATTCCTCAAGTAGGTCCCGTTCTGCATGGTTACAAATCAAAAGGTAGACATATATTATAATTCAATGATGTTAAAAAAAAACTTACATCATAGTTTAACGCAATTTAGAAAATAATAACATAGTGAAAGCAGCAGACACAGAAAGACATGAATTGGTGGCAACAATTATGTTTGTAATATATAAATATATATCATCTCATAGAAAAGCATAGAAAAGGAATCTTTATAATTATTTTTGGGTGAAATTAACATTGTGAGATTTAAATTGACTTCTAACATTATGCAAACTTGGGGACAAAACACTTATGTAGATAGATGATTTTGAAGGTTATTAAAAAAAATTCGTTCATTTGAAAGAAAAAAAAAAAAAAATATGTTTGGTCAAAATCATAAAATTTATCTTTACAAATTAGATTTGACAATTAGAAAAATAATAAAATGACTAATAAATTGCAGTACTTGGTGAGAACTCATAATTATTTTATTAAATGAAAATAAAATAAAAAACATCAAAATCAGTTTGAGATTTATTGTATGCGTATGATTTCTTTGATTGAGTTATTTGTTCCTCATCAATATCTCACTTAGAAAGATTGATAGATCGACTGATATAGTATTACGTACTAGAATAATATTATGGGTGTCAAAGTGGTGCACTACAATTGCTATCAAAAGATTTGCACTGGCATATTGAATAATAAATCAATGCATCATGATTAAAATTTTGACACAACACACAAATGCAAATGCAAATGAAAACACAAACTCATACCAGCCACTGAGGGATCTCTCCTTCCACAACAAGCTCTCCTTCCCACCGATCTTGTCGAACATTTGTCCACGCTACTAGCTTCCGCTCCTTCGTTGCAACCTGATCTCTCCACGGTGGTTGTTGAACAACCACCGGGGGAAAATCCGTTGCTACACTCACTTTACTTGACTCTCTACTCTTACTAATCTTCTGAAACATAGCTTGCCCAAAGGTACCATCACTATCGCGGTTTGCAACCGCCATGCATGACTGCAAACCATAGTTTCCGATGGCTGAATATGAAAGGGAGAAAGCCATAGGAAAGAAAGAGGTTTGCTTGCTAGTAAGGTTGTAAACTAAGTTGGTATATAAAAATATAGAGTTTGAGGGGTATATATATAGGAGTTGCAAACACTATGTATTAGTGAAAGCTCTTAGTATCATAATTAATTAATGATCATCATATGTATCTTTAGGGGGTGGGGGTGCTCCACTTTTCGTCGCTCATCATACCCAACTAGCTTTCGTCACGTCATCGAACTTTATTCCATCACTAGTGATGGATTTTAGTGTGGTGCTCATCACTCACCACACCCAACCAGCTTTCCCCCAACGGTCCCCTCAACGGTAACTTTCAATTTTTTCACGCGTGGTCACCACAACGCGTGGTCACCAGCACACGTGGTCACAATGACCGGCGACGGTGTTTCACGCGTAGTCACCCACTCATCACACTTCATCACGGGTACCCCCACTCCCCTTATATTAGTAGAGAACTTTAAAAAATATATAATAATAAAATTGATAGTTACAAGAATAAAATTGGGAATGGATATTAAAAAAAAAACAGTTTTTCTGACGAACAAGAGAATTTCTAGACGAGAGAAGTTTTAAACTTCATATATATTTCTCGCGTTGGCTTATTGTTTTGAAATGTTTTGTTTATACTACAATTAGATATATCATCATTATTTTAACTTGTTGTGTTTGTAATTCATTTGCAAAATAAATATACTTTGCGTACATATCCATGGCCATGTATATATGTTTTAAGTGAAAAAAAAGGGTTTTTTTTTTTTTCCTTTCTTGTTGTTGTTGTTGTAAGAATACTTAATTATGCAATTTTAGTATAAGAAAAGGATTGATTAATTAATTATATATGTCTGGGGATGCATACACACATTACATAGTTTGTGTGTGTTTTATGCATGGTGGATTCGTACACTATATATATGCGTGCAAACATATCTCCAGATATTTATTAGGATAAATTACACTTTTCGTCCTTTATGTTTGTAGCTAGTTGCAATGGATGACCTTTACCTTTAATAATTACAGGCACAGTCCTTTATTTTGAAAACTCATTACACCTTTCGTCTTTTAAGACTAACCAGGTTAAAAATTTAAGTTAAATACATTCACTTAAGGGTATCATGGTCATTTCATGATTTTATTTAAATTTTCTTAATAAGTAAAACAAAAAATTATATATATATATATATATATATATATATATATATATATAACATATCTCCCAATTCCCAACCCTAATTACTCATCCATCTCCTCTTCATCCATCTCCTCTGCTTCTTTCTCCCTCTTCACCCGATCACCAGAGACCAGACATAACCATCTTCTTTCTCCATCTTCACCCGATCACCAGTGGCCAGGGGTTTAATCTATCTATATATTGAGGATTGTTTCAAACTTTTCCAAATCAAAAACTTTAACAGGTAGTAGTTAGTACCTTTGGTGATACCGAATCGAGGCGTGATTCTAACGAATCAAATTGATTCTTCAACTGCAAAGAGAGAGAGAGAGTGACAATCGAACAAGAGATCTTGTAGAGGAAGTTACCCATGACAGCAGCAGTGGAAGCAAACCCCACCGTGAACCACATCAATCGCATCCTCATCATCATCTTTGAATTCAGAATTAGGGCTTCACAATCTATTTTTTCACTTTAGTATGTAAATCTCAAATCATGTAGCTGTTCTTTGAAAGAGGTTCCAATGAGGTAAGGAAGCTCCTCATAAAGCAACTGGATTTTTGGCATTTTTGCTTTGATGTAAGGATTAATCTTTATAGTCGACATATCATTGTCATTCTCGTAAAGTAACCTCCTTAACTTCTCTATGAACATCTCCAGATCTATGTTTGCCATATCTCAGCTTTGATGCAATTTCAAGTCCAGTTGTTAAGTTCCAAGTGGGTTCAGTGGGTCTTTCACCTGCAGATTGGCGAATCACTTGAAGAAGAAGAAGATGATGATGATTTCCCCCAATTTTGAACAAAATCAAAACGCTAAATAATGAACAGTACGGTCAAAACTGAAATTACCTGAATCAGACAACAGAAATTGAAGAAGAAGATGATGATCGATGATTAATAACAGCTACAGATACGATTTGATCTCGAATTAGGGTTTGAACGTTAAAATTGAAATTAAGTAAATTGGATGATAGAGCTTGAAGAAGATGATGATTATCAGTGAACAATTTACGATTTGATCATGAATTTGTGTTTTGATTTGAAGAAAGTTTGAATTAGGGTTTCTAGTTTGAGAGAGAGAATACAGGGGAGGGAGATAGAGAGTACAGGAAGATGGTTTAGAGAGAGAGAGTGTGTGTTTAAAGTGAGAGAGAGAGAGAGAGTGAAAGAGAAAAAAAGGTATTTATATTTGATTTCATTTTTTTATTTATACTATAAATAATTAAGTAGAAAGACTAAACTGCCCTTAAGTAAATAAATTTAACTGAAAATTTTAACCAAGTTAGTGCTAAAGGACGAAAGATGTAACAAGTTTTCAAAATAAAGGACTGTGGCTGTAATTATTAAAGGTAAAGGTCATCCATTGCAACTAGCTACAAACATAAAGGACGAAAAGTGTAATTTTTCCTATTTATTATTCAGGATTCAGTAAGTTGTATTTTCAATATTAAAATATAATCAACCGACCCATGGCATTATAGCCTAGTGGTATCTTGGTGGTGGGATAAGGCTTATGACCATTAGGTCATGGGTTCGATTCTCACAAAAGGGGGGGTTTTTCCCAAATTTATTGGGTTTCCTCCTGAATTGGTGTATAGACATTATTGCCTAGTGTAGGGGTGTGTTCGAAATTCGTTTAAATTCGATTCGATTATCAAGAATTCATTTCGATTATAAGAATTCGAATTCGATTCAATTCGAGTCAAGTAAATCGAATACGAATTTATAATTTCAAATTCGATTCGATTCGATTCGAAATTCGAATAAAAATTATACATTTTTATTTATTATTTTTAGATATTATACATATATAACTTTATTAGGCTATACTATAAGCTATTTCAAATTTTTTTCAAGTATTAAAATTACCCATTATCAAATCCACTACATGACCTATAACAAAAACCTAAGTAACAAATCTATCAATAGATTTCTAAGCGTAAAAATATTAACTTGTAATGTGGAGTGGTTATTCCCGACTTCTCGTTTTGAATTTTAGACTTGTGGTACTTTATTTGAAACTTTTTAATGTGATATCGTGCTTTATAGCTGCTTTAAAATTTATGTTTCATTTTGAAAGTTTTTTACATGTTTTTAAAGAATCAGAATTAAATCGAATTTATTCGAATTCGATTCGAATTCGAATTTTTAATCGAATACGAATTGGGTTTTTTATTCAAATACGAATTCGAATCGAATTTGGTAGGTTTTAATCGAATTCGAATCGAATACGAATTCAAGGAAAAATAAAAATTATTCGAACAATTCGATTCGAATAATTCGAAAATTCGATATTCGATTCGATGAACACCCCTAGCCTAGTGGAGATGGATATGATCGGGTGGTTCTGCTGGTGGCACAATGATACTCCAGTGGTCCGTCAGTGATCCAAATTTGTCGTTTAAAAAAAATATATATAATCAACCGTAAGGTATTTATTAGGGTTTCTACTTTACAAGTGAAACATATGTAATATGTTAAGCTGATAATCACTTCTATTTATCTTACTTCGATCTAGTAGTTTTAACTTTTAACTTTTTTTTTTTCTAAAATAATATAGTAATGCTTATACATATTATAAGTTCAATTATTTTTCTTAAGTTGGCAGTTTTAAATTTGTACAGAAAAATAACAAAAATAATAAATAAATAAACAGAAAGATATACAGAAGGCAAATATCAGATATGTAGCACAATAATATATTGACTATCAATTACAATTTTAATAAACAAATGCTAAGACAATTTTTTTTGCATTAATTTACTGTTTTGATACATACAATAATATATTGACCGTCAATTACAATCTTAATAAACAAATGCTAAGACAATTTTTCTATTAATTTACTGTTTTGAAATTATAGTAAAGAACAACTACATTCCTTAAACTAATGCAAATCATTTGTCAGATGACAAAACCCAATTTCAAAATACTAAATTTTTGTTATTTTGTTTAGAATAACAAACTAGTTGTGCACAACTAGCCAAAGAGCAAAAAAACACAAAAAAAAAAAAAAGAATATACAAAACAAATGAATAGATCCATGAGCGAATATACAAACGAGAACAAAACACCAAAAAATAAAATAAGAAAAGGAGCAACTAGAGGTGAATATATCCAACACATAATTTGTTATTGGCGATTCTTGAAACTAAACGCCACGAAGGGCAAATGTATTCGCTTTGAACTTGATTGAAAAATCCAAATAACATAGTTTGAGCACCTTTTAATTGGTTTCGGGAGTACCAAGATGGAATCTATGAAACAGTTCGTAAAGCTGCATACAATTTGCATTTGACAAGTATTATTCAAATATGATTAAAATGATGAGGAAAACTCATTTCCAGCAAGAGCATTTTAGTGAGATTCTTTCAGATCAAATATGTAAACATTTAAAAAATTTTATTATAAAACAATCACCAATTCACCACTAAAAAGTTGCTATATATATTACGGACAAAACATCACCAACAACTTGTTAGGGTTAAACACATACGGTATGAACACACACACGAAAACAGTAAAAAAGCACAAGGATTTATAGTAGTTATGTTGGTTGCTACGTCCACTGTGCTGCAACTACGATTTCTTTTATTTTTCGGGTTTTGCAAGTAATTACAAGTACAATGTTATTATTATATAGAGACTAATCTAGGGTTAGGAAATTTAATCCTTAAGTTGGGCTCAAACCCGCATGGAGACCATTAGGGTCAACTAAATTAAAACCCTAATTTACAGCAAATTCTAAACTGTGCGAGTCGACCCAAGGCTAAGGCCGACTGCCCTCCCTAAGGTCGAGCCTGCACACCAAATCGCCCAAGACAACTTAGAAACAACTAAGAACTGTATGTAATTATTAGTGGTTGAGCAATAGGTAATCACCAATGGATACGAGCGAATCGTACCAAATATAAATAACAAAAAAACTTTATAAATATTCATCATTGATATGTAGGTAAGCCTCGACTGGCTATCAATGGTTACCTTCCGTTAGTAGGAACTCAAACGCATAAGTGCCCAAAATGGCTTTTACTTGTGTGCTTGGAATGTGCGAGTTAGGAAACATATGATGCGTATCATTAGCATATAGTTTTTTTCTTCTGAATGATCCTTTATTGATATGTTTATCGAGTGAAACGCAACTAGGAAATCCTTCAGATAATGATGTTAAGATGAGTTTTGTATGTTAATCAATCGTTTGTAAGCATGAAACTTCTGAATTCTATCGTAAAAACAAATAAAAACATGTCTAATCACATCAGAATGGTATCTGCAGTGAAATCCGATTTTAGAAAACTCTAAGGTACTTATTATGATTTTAAGATAACGGATGGTAGAACTGACACTACCAGAAAAATGGTCATTTTGCTACAGAAATTTCCTACGCAAAAAAATGTGTCACAAATTTTGACACATTTACTACGCATTTCCTACGGAAAAAAGACCTTGATTTTTTTGGCCAATTTGCGACACAATAGTGACAAAAATACTAATTCTAAGTATTGTGTCGGAAATACGCATTTACGACGGATGAATTATATTTGTATTTGAATAGATTTATATGTTAAATTCATTTAAATATTAATTGTTGCGTCAGAAATGCGTAGCAACTTGCTACGCATTTATGACGAAATATTTCTTATTATACTTAGATTATATTTTAATGTTTAATCAGCATTATTATTAATTATTGCGTAGGAAATGCGTAGCAACTTGCTACGCATTTGTGATGGAAAAATTTATTGCGTAGAAAATGTGTAGCAACTTGCTACGCATTTCCGACAGAACTATTATTTATTTGTTGGAATTAGATTTAATACTAATTAAAAAGACTTGAAATTTCTACCGAAGGCTCCCATGAGGCACCAAACTTTTTCCACTGGTCTTGCATCAATTGAATAAACATATATTGTCTAGTGATTTTTACTATCAATTGTCATCAAAAAATTATTGTTTTACCTCTCTATGATCTAGGGGTTTGCTTGAGTTTTCTATAACTCTTTATGACAAGATAAAATTTCACTGAGTTACCAAGACATATATCAATGTCTCGTAATTTTTCCAAAACTTAATTTAATTGTTTACTATTTTAATAAAAGTCCACAACGGGTCTAGATTTCTGATTCGACCAGAACGTGCTGGACAACTTTGTTAATATACTAACTTACATCCAAAAAAACTTTAAATAGCGTGCAATTGATGTAAAACTATAAGTGACATTCAAATACACCAATAATAACTCATATCATGATTTGTGCAAATCATCAATCATTTACCAACAATGCTTATCAATTTAGTTATCGTAGTCCTTATACGCGTATCATACTCGTAGCTCTCGCGTAGGACGATCTTTCTTCAAGCTTTCGCGAATCGTGATTGGAGCTTTTCTTTGCAACCAGTGAGTTTGCAGCTCTTTTTATCTTGTTTTTATCTTTTAACTTGGTGGTGGAAAAAATGCTCTTTAAACTATTAAGCGTGTATGTTTGCTTTGTTATGTGATGTATTAAATGTGTTGATGTTATTTGATTTATAATGATTTAACTCTGGGATAAAGCTGTTGGACAGGGTTGTTGCACTATATGGATTGACACCCCTACTCATTATCTGTGCATTTGCTAGCTAAAGTACACTAATCGCCATTTAAAATGGCACTTGAGTGAAACCCCCCCCCCCCCCCCCCACTTGAAAATTGAAAACGTGAGAACTTGGAAACTGAAAACTTGAGAACTTGGGAACTGAAAACGTGGAAACTTGAAAACGGAAACAACATACCCTTCTGTTTAATCATGTGGAATAATAACTTAGGTGAAAACAAAAAATGTCAATAGGCTTGGTTGGAACTTTTGTAAAATAACTGTTTATTTGCATTTTTACATTGCACATGCAAGCATAAACAAGCTTTATCTTTCAACGTTATCTAATCGTTTTAGCGAGAAATTATAAACCTGCAACTCACCAATTATTTTTAGTTGACCGTTTAGCATGTTTTTCAGGTGATGACAACTATGTTACCTATAGACTTGGATTTAGTAAAGATTGCATTTGAGGGTTTAATTGCATAGCATCTTACCTTTTCTAGGCATTGAATGAAAACTTTTGGCTCATCGTACTCCTGCGTTTCCGCCTAGGCGGGGTGTGACAGAACGTGTTTGTATGGTTCTTTTCTTAGGTTTTTATTGTTAGGGTTTGCATAAGGAAGTGGAGGTGTACATGGAGACTTGGTTTGGATTTGGTTTGGGTAATCGGGTCATGGGCAACCCAAGTTGGAAAGCTCATGGATTTATGGTTTCATGACGATGGTTTTGGACTAGCAATCAGGTTCGGTTATGGAGTGACTTGCATGTGTTAATATACACGTGTATGGGTGCATGCAATGCATGGGTGGTAATCTTTTAGTACCCGATACGTTGGACCTCAGGAATAGAAATCTGTTGTATATCCGTGTCGTTTGTACCTCGGGGTTATTCTATTACAGGTTTCATTTAGGGCGGTTAGCTTGTGGATTTGGAAGCTTTGCAATCAGTGAGTTCTATCATCCTTTTTACATAATTATTTTGGGGCCTGCATACGTGCGTGATTACATGATTTTTCCTACGTTTACATGTGGTTACTTGTTTAAGTTAAATGACTAGTTTTACAAATGTATTATGTACTAAACGCTTTCTAGTGAGTCAACGTTAAATAGGGAATCGTGTGATTAGTAGAGGTGTGTAGACGGGTTGTGTAACTACCTATTTGTAGTCAAATCTAGAGCTGAATATTTAGAAGTGTAATACATTAATTGTAACAAATGCATGAGGAATTAATTATGTCTTTATGAAATAACCATTTTTACGGGTACGAATATAGTAGCCTATTAGGTCAACTGATATGAGCTAGCTCATCTGGCACAACCGGAATAAATTAGCCTAATGGTACAACTGGGATAAATTAGCCTAGCTAACGACACAAGTCGAATTAATTAGCATATTTGGCACAACTGAGTTAGCCTATTCGGTAGAACTGGAATGGAGCGGTGTAACACCCCGAAAATATAAATATGATATTAGAAATTTAAGGATTTCATAAACAAGAGTTTACTATCTAGAAATTTTAACCTAGTTAAAATTACAAGCTTAGAAATAACCAACACCAGATTAAAAACACTAGTAATTAAAGCTAGTTGATAAGTGAGGGACTAAACTTGCCCAAGAATGAAAGTTAAATTCTGAATTTTAACAAAACTCACCAAACACACCATTTTGGGTGTGTCTGGTCGAACAAGAGGAAGGAGGGCGACCAGGGTATTCTCCAAACCCTAGCTTCACATGAAAATCTGCAAAATTGAAGCCTCAAATCCGTCCCAAATCGAATTCTAAACACAAATTAGTAATCACATCGTCGTAAGGATCAAAAGGTATGTAAAATTTTGGTACTTTGATCCATCATGAATTCTAGGTTAATTGTGAAAAACTGAAATTTAGCCTAGTTATGACATGCATGAATGAATGTTGAATTAATATGATGTTTAGAGTCAAACCCTAGGTGATTCCTTGTGAAAACTTTGCATCATGTTTGTAAGGTTTGGGGTTTACATGTTAGGAGACTATGAGCTTGAAGAAAACTTGAAGAATACTAGAATTATGACTATTGTTATAGTGAAATCTGAATTTGGTAAAGTAAATTCAGAAATATAGATGTCAAGATGTATGTGAAATTTACTAATTTAGTGAAATTAGATGTTAATTACAAATCATGAACTTGGTAATAATTATAGAAGAATCTGACCCGTTAGGTGTTTGTTGAAATGCCTAAGAGAGGATTTAAATGATAAAAATATGATGAAAACGCAGATTTGATCATGTTTCACAATGATATGATTATGGTCATGAAAAGAATTCTAAACAAGCTGTAAACTGAATCTTCTAGGCAAAGAGTCCGGATCATCAAGCGGACAAGCCGGAGGGAATTCACGGGGAAAAGACGTGCTCTAAAGGTACGAAATTATCGTTTCGTTACATTATAAATTATTTGTTAGTTTTATGTTGTAGTTTTGAAAACATGGTAAACAAGATAGACCAACACGTCACGGAAGTGACTTTGCGTCTTAAACAAGTGAAACGGGTCAAAACAAGTGATAGGAATTGGATTTTCGAAATACCTTGTTTGATGCCTAAATCTTGGCATCCAAACGGGTCGAACAATCAAGTAAGGCATGATTAATGCTCCGGAATATGATAGATTGTTCTTTGATGATTAGTTAATATATAACATATAAGAAATACGAGGTTTTAATGTATCGGTATCATAGAAAACTGAAGTCCGAGAGTTGGGGTCTTGGTGTAATGAACAAACAAAACAAAACATGAAATTCCAGGTACTACCGTAAATTACGGTACTAATTACGGTAGTACCGTAATTTACGGTAGAGGTTATATGTTTACGGTATGAGTCTACTGCTTTACGGTGGACACTTATTGAACATTGACCACCGTAACTTACGGTGGAACCGTAACTTACGGTAGGGTCTAAACTTTTATAAATTTTGTGAAATTGAAAAATTTAAATTTCATTTCGATTGTAGTTTTGAACAAGTAATATTCTGACCATTCTAACATAAATGTTTATGTAAACATCGCAGTCTTAGGTACTCAAAATTATGGACGACGATCAATCAACTTTTGAAGAACCGAACACGACTTTTGAAGCTTCCGCTATGTTTTATTCTTACTTAAATTTTGTTTATGGGTTGTAAACAATTTATCAAACAACTTTTGAATGTTCCAACCTAGTCATTAGTTGACTAAGGTTTATGATACTTCTGAAACTTATGTTATTTTAATATCTTTTGGTATAAAATTAGTAATTAATTCAAGTAAAAATTTAAGGGTGTAACAAGTTGGTAATCAGAGCTCAAGGTTGTCAATAAGTGTTCGGTTCAAGCTTGATCGATCGTCCGGTAAGAACTAACTTATTTTGTTAATAAATTATGTACTACGTAAAGAATGAGAAATGAACAAATATGCATGAAAAGAGTGTGTAAGCTCACTCAAAAACAAGAAATGCATGAAACAACAATGATTAAATCAAGTTATGAACTTGACTGAATTGAAACAAGAATGATTAAATCAAGTTATGAACTTGATTGAATTGAAACAAGAATGATTAAATCAAGTTATGAACTTGATTAAATCAAAACAAGTAAAGCATGTGTTATAAATGGAACGTTTAACAACCCATGTAAACATTTCAGAAAAAGAGATGGCTGATGGAGGTAATGATAATGCGGTGCCAAGAGTCACCGAACAAATGAGAGAAGTGATTGCCGAAGAGGTTGGAAAGGCGATCGAAAACAGTTTGTCGGGCTTTATTGATAAAATTCAAAACACAGTTTTATCAATAGTAGAAGAGAGAATCAAGAAATTGGAAGATGATTCAAATTCAGCAAAGGAAAAACATGGTGGACGAAAGCCTTGTTCTTACAAGGAATTCATGGCCTGTAAACCACCAATATATAATGGGGAGGTTGACCCAATAGTGTGCCAACGATGGCTAAGTGATATCGAAGGGGTATTCGAGAGGACCCATTGTGACGAAGATGAATACGTAGCCTATGGTACGGGTCAACTAAGGAGTCAAGCGAAAGATTGGTGGGATAACAAGAAGAGAGAGATTGGTATTGAAGCTGCTAAGGTCATGACTTGGGAAGAATTCAAGACGCCATTTCTTAAGCATCATAGCCCCAAAGCGGTTATGAATAAAATCAAGGAGGAGTTCATGCAACTTAGGCACAAGAATGAGACCATAGACAATATTACGGCAACGTTTATGGATAAGATGAAGTTTTGTGATGATCTAGTGACGAATGAAGAACAAAAGATATACTACTACCATAACATGTTGAGTGCTGAGTATAGGGAATTTATCACCCCTTCCAAATACGAGACCCTTACCGAGATCATAAATGCTGCTCGGGAAAGGGAGATCGAACTGAAAAAGAGTATTGAAAGGGGTGAACGGAAAGCACAAGATGTAAACCCAAGCCCTACTAAGAAGGCACGAACAAACGAAAGCGCAAAGAAATCTGATACGAAAGGCGGGTCGCCAAGTTGCAGAATCTGCGGAAAGGGTCATAAAGGCGAATGCCGTTACAAGGATAAGCCTTGTCCCATATGCAAGAAAATGGGACATATGGCTATATCGTGCCCGGAGAAAGTGACGGTTTGTTACAATTGTTATCGAACGGGTCACAAGAAGTCGGAATACCCGGAACTGGTGGGAAAGAAGGATGGGCAGGAACCGAAAGGTGAAGCCCCAAAAGCAAAGGCAAGATCTTTTCAACTAACCGCTGCAGAAGCAAAGGTTGAACCTGACGTGGTCTCAGGTATATTTGCTGTAAATTCAATTCCTGCACACGTGTTATTTGATACGGGTGCGAATAAATCCTTTGTTTCATATGGATTTATTCGACATCCTTCATTTGTTCTAACAAAATTACCTGTGCCTTTAGAAGTAGAGATAGGTAATAACAAGAGCTTTATTGTTTGTGATGTATGTAAAAACTGTAAACTGAGCATTGACGACGAAGAATATTTGATAAACCTAATCCCGATGTCAATGGGAGAATTTCAAGTAGTCGTTGGGATGGATTGGCTATCTCAACACCATGCAAAGATCGTGTGTTTTCGTAAAGAGATAAAACTAACATCTCCGAGCGGGAAACACGTCACCATTTATGGCGAAAAAGGAGGCAACCCTATAGTATGCTCAATGTTGAAAGCTCACAAGCTTATGAAGCGAGGATGCAAGGCATTCATAATATACGCTAATGAGCCCGAAAAAGAATCACGAAAGATTGGAGAGGTACCGGTAGTACGAGATTATGAAGATGTGTTTCCGGAGGATTTACCGGGGATACCGCCTGAACGGGAAGTAGAATTCGGGATCGAATTGATTCCGGGCGCGAAACCCGTAGCAAAAGCCCCGTACCGACTCGCACCGTCAGAATTACAAGAGCTGATGTCCCAAATTCAAGACCTGCTTGACAAGGGATTCATAAGGCCGAGTGTGTCTCCTTGGGGCGCACCGGTATTGTTCGTGAGAAAGAAAGACGGGAGCATGCGTATGTGTATCGATTACCGGGAGTTAAACAAACTCACGGTAAAGAACCGATACCCGCTCCCGAGGATAGATGATTTATTCGACCAACTACAAGGTGCGAACTGGTTTTCAAAAATTGACCTTAGATCGGGGTATCACCAACTAAAGGTCAAAGAAGAAGATGTGCCGAAGACGGCTTTCCGCACGAGATACGGACATTACGAATTCCTCGTGATGTCATTTGGACTAACAAACGCACCCGCGGCTTTCATGGACCTCATGAACCGGGTTTGCAAGCCAATGTTGGATAAGTCGGTCATCGTGTTTATCGATGATATCTTGGTGTATTCGAAAAGTGAAGCTGAACACGCACACCACTTACAAGAAGTGTTAGAAACACTTAGACGAGAGAAGTTGTATGCAAAATTCTCTAAATGTGCCTTTTGGTTACGAGAGGTACAATTTCTTGGCCACGTCATAAGTGCCGACGGAGTATTGGTGGATCCGTCAAAGATAGAGGCTGTGTCAAAATGGAATCTTCCGAAGAACCCTTCGGAAATTAGAAGCTTTTTGGGGCTTGCGGGATATTATAGGAGATTCATTCAAGATTTCTCCAAGATTGCGTCACCGCTGACAAAGCTAACACGGGAGAAAGAAAAGTTCATTTGGGGTGCTGATCAAGAGAAAGCGTTTCAAACGCTAAAAGAAAGGTTAACTCAAGCTCCGGTATTAACATTGCCGGACGGAGTCGAAGACATGGTGGTTTATTCGGATGCTTCATTATCGGGGCTCGGTTGCGTGTTGATGCAACGGGGCAAGGTAATAGCTTATGCCTCGAGACAATTGAAGATACACGAGAAGAAATATCCCACGCACGATCTCGAGTTGGCTGCGGTGGTATTTGCATTAAAAATATGGAGGCACTACTTGTATGGGGTAAAGTGCACCATATTCACCGACCACAAGAGCTTGAAATACTTCTTCGATCAGAAGAAGTTAAATATGCGACAAAGGCGATGGCTGGAAACGGTGAAAGACGACGATTGTGAAATACATTATCACCCCGGAAAGGCTAATGTGGTGGCGGATGCCTTGAGCAGAAAGGCGGACTATGTCCCAATACGAGTAAGATCAATGCAACTCGTGGTGACCTCAGGTATACTTGAACGTATTCGGGAGGCGCAATTTGAAGCAATGAAAGAAGAGAATTGGAAGAAAGAAAGAATAATCGGTCAATTGAAAGATTTGTCGGATGGGAATCACGGGTTGAAGACTCGATCCGGAAGGATATGGGTCCCACATACCTGTGGAGTGAAGGCGCTTCTACTTAATGAAGCTCATAAATCACGTTATTCAATTCATCCGGGTGCGACCAAGATGTACAATGATTTGAAACAAAATTATTGGTGGCCTGGAATGAAGAGGGACGTGGCGAAGTATGTGGAAAAATGCTTGACATGTTTACAAGTCAAGGCGGAGCACCAGAAACCATACGGCAAACTTCAACCGTTAGAAATTCCGGTTTGGAAATGGGAACATATTACAATGGACCTGTTAACCAAGTTACCTAAAACGAATCGTGGTTTTGATGCCATATGGGTAGTGGTGGATAGATTGACGAAAAGTGCTCACTTCATTCCGATTCGTGAGACTTATACGTCAGAAAAGATGTCAGAAGTTTATACCAATGAAATCATAGCCCGTCATGGGGTGCCGGTGTCCATCGTGTCTGATAGGGATACCCGGTTTACTTCGAATTTCTGGCGAGATTTCCAAGAGCAAATGGGGACCAAATTGTTCATTAGCACTGCGTACCATCCTCAAACGGATGGACAAAGTGAAAGAACGATACAAACATTGGGGGACATGCTACGGGCGTGTATAATCGACTTTGGAGGCAGTTGGGATGTTCACCTACCGTTAGTCGAGTTTTCGTATAACAACAGTTACCAATCTAGTATTAAGATGGCACCTTACGAAATGCTTTACGGTAGGAAGTGTCGAACCCCGGTATGTTGGGGTGAAGTGGGTCCACGTGAACTCGTTCACCAAGATATAGTACGAGCCACGAATGAAAAGATCGATATAGTTCGGGCACACTTGAAAGCGGCTCAAGACAGGCAAAAGGCGTATGCTGATAAAAGGAAAAGGCCAATCGAATTCCAAGTTGGTGACATGGTCATGCTAAAAGTTTCCCCTTGGAAGGGAGTTATTAGATTCAGAAAAAGGGGGAAGCTAAGCCCAAGGTTTATTGGGCCATTTAAAATTATCGGGAGAGTCGGCAAGGTAGCTTACCGTCTTGAATTACCGGAGGAGCTAAGTGGAATCCATGGCACGTTCCACGTGTCACAACTAAGAAAGTGTCTAGCAGACGAAACGGCCTATATCCATTACGATGATATCGAAGTGGATAATAGTCTGAATTATGCGGTGAGACCGGTGGAGATTTTAGACCGAAAGGTCAAACATTTACGAAATAAACAAATTGACCAAGTCAAAGTCAAATGGGAGCATAGGAAAGGTTCGGACACTACGTGGGAGTCCGAAGAGGAGATGCGACGGCTTTATCCTACTTTATTCGGTACGTAATTCGGTTTCGGGGACGAAACCCTTTTAAGGGGGGTGGACTTGTAACACCCCGAAAATATAAATATGATATTAGAAATTTAAGGATTTCATAAACAAGAGTTTACTATCTAGAAATTTTAACCTAGTTAAAATTACAAGCTTAGAAATAACCAACACTAGATTAAAAACACTAGTAATTAAAGCTAGTTGATAAGTGAGGGACTAAACTTGCCCAAGAATGAAAGTTAAATTCTGAATTTTAACAAAACTCACCAAACACACCATTTTGGGTGTGTCTGGTCGAACAAGAGGAAGGAGGGCGACCAGGGTATTCTCCAAACCCTAGCTTCACATGAAAATCTGCAAAATTGAAGCCTCAAATCCGTCCCAAATCGAATTCTAAACACAAATTAGTAATCACCTCGTCGTAAGGATCAAAAGGTATGTAAAATTTTGGTACTTTGATCCATCATGAATTCTAGGTTAATTGTGAAAAACTGAAATTTAGCCTAGTTATGACATGCATGAATGAATGTTGAATTAATATGATGTTTAGAGTCAAACCCTAGGTGATTCCTTGTGAAAACTTTGCATCATGTTTGTAAGGTTTGGGGTTTACATGTTAGGAGACTATGAGCTTGAAGAAAACTTGAAGAATACTAGAATTATGACTATTGTTATAGTGAAATCTGAATTTGGTAAAGTAAATTCAGAAATATAGATGTCAAGATGTATGTGAAATTTACTAATTTAGTGAAATTAGATGTTAATTACAAATCATGAACTTGGTAATAATTATAGAAGAATCTGACCCGTTAGGTGTTTGTTGAAATGCCTAAGAGAGGATTTAAATGATAAAAATATGATGAAAACGCAGATTTGATCATGTTTCACAATGATATGATTATGGTCATGAAAAGAATTCTAAACAAGCTGTAAACTGAATCTTCTAGGCAAAGAGTCCGGATCATCAAGCGGACAAGCCGGAGGGAATTCACGGGGAAAAGACGTGCTCTAAAGGTACGAAATTATCGTTTCGTTACATTATAAATTATTTATTAGTTTTATGTTGTAGTTTTGAAAACATGGTAAACAAGATAGACCAACACGTCACGGAAGTGACTTTGCGTCTTAAACAAGTGAAACGGGTCAAAACAAGTGATAGGAATTGGATTTTCGAAATACCTTGTTTGATGCCTAAATCTTGGCATCCAAACGGGTCGAACAATCAAGTAAGGATAAATTGCTACGAAATTGCTAAATATAGCGACCGAAATTGCTACGATAGGAAATGGATAAATTGAAATACATGTTATTTGGTCAGAAGGATAAATTGAAATACATGTTATTTGGTCACAAATATAGCGACCGAAATTGCTACGATAGGAAATGCGTCGTTGGTTTAAAACAATGAATTGTAAAATAAAGTTGTCATAAAAATGGTCACAAATTTTGCGACCAAAGCTTTTCGGTTGCAAATGTAGCGACTGAAGTTTTTCCAGTCGCAAACGTAGCGACCAAAGTTTTTTTCAAATACAGTCAATAAGTTGATGTGGTAATAAAATATAAAATAAAAATTGATTGAAAAAACACTCGCAGATATAACGACGAAAATAAATCGTCACAAGCCTAGCTTCTGAAAATAATTTGGTCAAAAAATGGTATACAAATTATATTAATAAAATTTAAAATAAATTCTGGTCGGTAGCAATTTTATGATGTATAAATAAATAGGGGATGAATCATGAGAAAACTAATTTAAATGAGAAAACCAAAAAACTAACTAAAAAAGTCTAAAAACCATATCAATTTTTTTTTATAATTTTTTATAAAAAAAATCGCTATTTTTTATATATGAAAAAAAATTTCAATTTTTTTTTGTACTACACATGTGCACTAATAGGGAAAGCCTAAACCACTTAACTCACCCCCACCGACACCCCCCAAAACTTAAACCCCCGCACCCCCCAAAAACCTAAATTTTGAGCCCGAGCTCGAGCCTCACATGTGAAACTCGTTAGGCTCGTCAAGCCTTATCGAGCCTTAGTGTAAACGAGCCGAGTCGAGCTTATTTAAACTTGTTTACAAGCCGACCTCGAACCTAAAAATAAGCTCATTTAGTAAACGAGCCTGAGCCCGAGCTTTACTTATCGAGCTCGCAAGCCTAAAAAGTCTATTATTTATATTATTTATATTTAATATACTAATTAATATATAATAAACGAGCCGAGCCCGAGCTTGATAAAATACAAACGAGCCGAGCTCGAGCCCCCCCCCAAAAAAAAAACCTAAACCCCATCCCTCCCAAAAACCTAAAACTAAGACCGTGGGGTATGGTGGGGCGGGGGTTTGGGGTATGGGTTGACACGTGGCTTCGCTGGGCTGACCCACATTGAAGACGGTATGGTGGGGCGGGGGTTTGGGGCGTGGCAAGCCCAAACAATATTTTTAATAAACAAATTAATTTTTTTTAATAATGTTTTTTAAATAAAAACCGATTACATTTTAAAATAAAGGAAATTACATAAAAAATTCCTAGTGCTTGGAATATTTTTTCTTTATCTCTTCTCTCGTCTCCAACATTAGTTCCAACTCTTCACCTGATAGGTGATCGATGGGCTGGGCTAGAAATTTCATATCATCTCGTCTTTGTTTCAGAGCATCCCTAGCTTCTTTGTTCTTCCGAATTTCGGCCCTTTGTTGTTGGAATACGTTAAATGTATCTAACTTGCATGCAATGTCTTCCAACTGATATACTCTCCTACGCAAGCCTGAACTCCCAACTGAAGGCGATGGCGTACCCGATCTTGATTTTTGAGCGCGCCTTTTTGCGGCACCTCTTCCGTATTCTGGCCGGTTTGGCGAATCATCCACATCGTCCTCCAACTCTATATCTCGTGCATCCGATTGGGCTTGGGACGAGGGTGTCCTTGACCTTTTGGAAGACGTGTTAGTTTCGCTACCACTGGGGATATTCGCCCACTTGGGATGGAACTTACAAATGTCCCAACAATGCATGAAACGAAAGTTGCTCCCCACATTCGTTTTGTATGTAACCAATGCATTTGTAACAAAGTCGGCTTCGATTTCACCACTTTTTGGGTTTTGCTTTGCCTTATGTAAATAACCACTAAATTTGGTGAGTTGCCCGCTTATCTCGATCCACTTGGAGGATAAGCAATCATTTTCACGATAAAGCTCCCTTTCCATTTCTTCGTGGAATGCTTTACTGATCACGTCCCATAAATGGTTTCTATGTTGAGAATTTCCTATTTAAAAAAAAACAACATTTAATATATTACAAAGTTATATAATAAAAAACATAAATATTAAAATAAGGGCTACAAAATTTTAAAAATAATTAAAGTCGGATGTAAAGATTTCGGAACCCAAGCCCTCACCAATGCAACTTCTTCTTTAAGGACCCATCTTTGTTGTTTTCGTCTGGCGCTTTCAAGTGCTTTCTCGGCCTCGGTTTTTTTCTTGCGACTTCTCTTCTTGATGGGTTTGGATGCGGAGGGACCATCGATGGGGGGTTGAGTTTCGGGGACGGTTTCGGTTTGGGAAAGGTTGATTGACATTTGTGAAAGGTTGATGGGCGTTTGTGGAATCGGGCTAGGTATAGAATCGTCGGTGTGAGGGAAGTTAGCATACAAACAATTCGAGAGAAACGATGCGTAACCCGCCATATCGGGCATAGTGGAGTGTATTAAAAACGTAGCAATTGGATGATTGGGTGGTAGGCTAGGTGTTTCTTGTAATGCCCACTGATTGTTCGGGTCAAAACCACGATTATGAGGATTCATTTTTCGTATTGTGGTTGGATGAGAAGTTTTTAAAAAAAATAAGATAGAGATAATTATAGAAGAGGTGGAGTAGCTGTGGTAAAAAAATGTATAGAAGTGTGAATATTTATAGTGAAAATATTTTTTTTTAAACATAGCCGTTGCCCAACGGCTAGCCCAAACGGCTAGTTTTCTTGGCCAATGAGATCCCGCCATGTCAACTTGATAGCCCCGCCCAACGCCCGGGCTGAATCCACCGCCCAAGGGGCCACGCCGAAACCCAAGCCCACCCGGGGTGGTGACTTGAGCGTTTGTACCCAACCCACGCCCCAACCCCCGCTCCATACCCCGTAGTCTAAACCCCAAGCATAAACCCGAAAAAAAACCTAAACCCCCCCCCCCCCCACCCCCACCCCCAAAAACCTAAACCCCCATCCCCCCACACCCAAAAACCTAATCCTAATCCTAAACCTCTAAAAAATCTAACCCTAAAAGCTAAACTACAATAAAAAAACTAATTTTAATGATATAATGCACATGTGTAGTATACATATAATGTACATGTGCAGTACAAGTTTTTTTACTTCTTTTATATATAAAAAATAGGCGATTTTTTTTATAAAAAAATGTAAAAAAATTGGTATGTTTTTTTTAGCTTTTTTAGGGTTTTTAGTTAGTTTTATAGTTTTCTCCTTTATATGTAGTTTTCTTATGATTCTCTCTAAATATAAATATATAACAAAAGAAACTATTTTGGTCAAAATATCTATCTCAAAATTTATTTTCAAAATAACTATAACAGATCGGAAATGATACAATAAAAACCGATTATAATTAGTTATATCTTGGAGTCTATGCTTAGTTGGTGAAAATAGTGTAACTTAAGGTTAATTATGGGCAATTAGGGCCAGAAAAATATTTTTGACGAATACTCATCTATAAAATGTTTTTTCTTAATGTAACCTAGTACAAATTGAAACTTGAAATAACCCTTTTTACGGGTACGAATATAGTAGGCCGGAGGGTATGGGTGGGCGCCACCCGCCACATCAGCCATTTACGACGCCCTTGTCCGCCATCGACTACCCCCTTGTTGTTAAAAGGGGGGGCGCCACCGTGATAATGAGGAAGAAGGTGTGTGCAGGTGGGGCCCACATTATTTCATCCAATAATTTTTTTTTTTAATTTTGTTTAATAGGGGGCTTTATAACATACCATGCAAGTTAAAGGGATGGGCTTTAAAGCCTCCCATATGACGTGGCGTTGACGTGAATCCGACGTGGCATGATAAAGCCCATAGAAACTTTATACCACACCCTCCAGCCTTGTTAAAAACACAAATTAACTTTCATGGGATTATAAAGTAAAGGGGGAAGGATCCACTAAAAAGTGGATTTTGCCTAAGTAGCCTAAGAAGGAATCTTAACCATTCATTTTTCAAATCAATGGTTAAGATGAAAGGGTAGGAGAAAGGAGGAGTGCAAGGGTATATTGGGAAAATCCTATTTATGGACTTTCTCTCTCCACATGCAAGTCACATGCATATTCCACCCTCATTTTTTAAACGTTTATAACTTTTTTATACGACATTATTTTTTCATAAAAATTTCACCGTAAAATCGAGCGTCTTTTTATCTTTAATTTGAGTACCATATTGCTATATAAAATATGAAGACTAAAAAAACCCACTTAAATGTGTTGTATTTCTATGTTATATAACATTTTTTGTGCTGAATTTTTGTACTAAATTTTTTGTGCTGAATTTTTTTGTCTTAAATTTTTTTTTCCTCAATTTTTTTGTGCTAGATTTTTTTGTACTATATTTTTTGCTAAATTTTTTCGTGCTATATTTATTTGTACTACATTTTTTTGCTAAATTTTTTTGTGCTATATTTTTTGTACTAGATTTTTTGTGCTATATTTTTTTGTACTACATTTTTTGTGCTATAATTTTTATACTAGATTTTTTGTGCTATATTTTTTTGTACTAGTTTTTTTGTGCTAGATTTTTTTGTACTAGATTTTTTTTTGTATTTTTTAAAAATAAAAGAGGTGCCACATGTCATTTTCACTCCTATTTATAAGGACTAAAATGCCCTTGATTCCTAATTATTAGGAGTACCACATGTCATTATCACAATCCTTCTTAGGCTACTTAGGCAAAATCCACTTTTTAGTGGATCCTTCCCCATAAAGTAATAGCTATTGACCCGTATGATTGTAGAACTAATACGTATTACAATGGAGATAATTTGAGTCAATGGTTGAGGTTCATAATCAAATGTAACGGACCCTACGTTCATTTATTTATTTATTTATTTGTTTATTTATTATAATGGTGAAATGTGCTTTTGGGCGAGAGTCAGTGAGCAGACCATCCAAAGTGGGCTACAAATTAAAGAACGATTTCAAATCATGATAAGCTCCATGTATATGTAATTCTCATCGTTCACACAATCACACCCAATTTGGAAAGTTTAATTGTGTTCAAGCATTTGATTATACTATTTTAGACGACTCTCCCATGTTGATGGTGTGTGGCCAAAAACAATCCCACGATTAAAATATGCTATAATGATGATTTTATATATAACAAGGAAGATGCAACATTCTTCTTTGAAAAAGGTTTGTGTGAGGAGATTGAGGAATTGATCATTTGTGGAGGTCCTTTTTTTGAGACTTTCAGTGACGACTTGTTACCTTACCTATTAGATTTGGGGTTTTGGGGCTGTATTTGGTTGTAGAGGCTTCATCCTATGCTTTTGTGGCCTGGAGGGCCCAATCGTGGGTGCTACAGGACCACAGCTTAAGAGACAGTGGCATATGTGGTATGGATTCTGATTATGTTTGTGATTTGGCTTGTCTTCGAGATACGATTCCAATCTTTGACTTCAGCGGTTTCACTAATAAGGAAACTGACCCCCTAAAGCCCAACATGCATTGGCGAGTGCTCTTTTTAGTAAAATTGTCCACGACATCGAAGTACAGTTTGACTTGATCGTTAGACAAAAAGCCTTTTTTGAGTATCTACGAGCACCACATACACAAGATTTTTCTTCTTGTTATACCTATAGATGGGTTAGGCCAACATATGTCGCCGGTGGAGTACCGTACTATCCTTAAGTATCGCCTCATGATTTCTTTATATCCTGTTGATGAGGTATGCTCTGTTTGTCATAAGGTGTGCTTGGATTCTTTTGGGGAGCATGCAGTTCATTGTAGAGAGCTCCCGGGGTTCAAATACCAGCATGATTTGGTTAAAGATGTCATTTTTGACATATTCAGGCGCGCTGGTATTTCTGCTAAGAATGAGGCACTCGTTAATTTCTTAACTAACCCGATGGAAGGAAGATCTACCCTTCGACCAGCCGACATTCTGGTCTTTGGATGAGTAGGAGGAAAACATGCATGTGTGGATCTAACAGGGGTTTCCCCGCTTGTGGGCTTAGGGGTAGTGCTTTCACGGTGGATCAGGCTGCTTCGGGTAAAGTGACCAAACACGAGAAAGCGTGCCTTGCCAACCAGCACGTGTTTATCCCATTTGTTTTTGATATTTTTGGTTTCCTGGCGCCAGAGGCTGTGAACCTTTTAGTCGAGTTCAAATGGTCATGCATAGAAATGTCCCTGAGATCTATGGACGTAGTTTTTAAAAGACTTAGTTTTATTATTTAAAAGGGGTAGCAGCGTAGCTTGTTGCCCATTTACTATCTATCTCGATGAAAATTCATAACAACGTAATTTAATTGATATCAAGAGTTAAACTAAGACAAATTTTATATAAAGTCAGTACCATTCATGTCAAATGTGTATGCTCCCATATTCATAAGTACCTTAGTATACACTATATTTTCTTTATATTATAAAATATAAAATATAAAATAAAAATAGTATAGCTATAAAAATCAGCCTAAAATGATACGCCTTATGTGACGACATGAACGATTTTCAAGGACGCTTGAGCCTTTTATATTTGTGTCTATATGACTATATGTATACGCCTTATGTGACGACATGAACGATGCATTTTCTTTATATTATAAAATATAAAATATAAAATAAAAATAGTATAGCTATAAAAATCAGCCTAAAATGATCTTACAAATTCTTCTAAATTTAAGAAATGTACAAAGACACTATGGATTGCAAAACATAACACAATGTCGAGACAATAAACATAGTGAGTCGCAAAAAAGACACAATGACGCATAGAAAAGACAGAATGACGCAAATATAGAAAAGATACAGTGCTAAATAAAAGGCAAAATGATATAAATAAAAAGTTTGAAATCTGCAAGCTATAAAACCAAATATGAAAACCTAAAATCTCATATCGTAGAGTTCGATGAAACGGTTTCAATTAGGGGTGTGCATGGGTCGGTTGGGTTCGGTTTTTACCATCAATCATAACTGAAGAAACACTGGATAAAATACTGGATTCAAATTATCCAGGGGGTTAGGTTCCGCATAAAAAGGGTTGGTTCTCTCTCGTTTGATTTAAAGGGACGGGTCTTCTTCTCCGATGAATACTGCAAAACAGAACACCGTTAGTCTCGTCACGGGAAGAAGGGAGGTTCTCTCCGTGACCACACTCCGGCGTGAGAATAAGTATGTGTTTATGAAGAAGAAGAAGTATTAGGGAAGTGAGTGTAACTTGAAGATCATACCTGAGTTACTCTTTTATTTATAGCAGGGAGTTATGGAGGGAAAACCTGTTTATTGAAATGTTAACAGAAGATGCTAACCCCGTAAGCGGTTATCTCTTCCCCGTTAATCCTCTTGATTTGACGTGAAAGCACACGGATCGCCATTTAGATCAACGACTGGGGTGTTGCCACGTGGAAAGTGCGCAAGTGGAGGTTTCTTTCCAATTTCATGCCATCATCGTGATTTCAGGTTGGCCTGGGATGATGACACGTGTCCCAAACGGTTATAACCGTCTGGTGGTGCACGATTGAGTCTTCTAGAAGATTATTGCCATAATCCGGTGTGACTCCTTATCATGTGGTATCAGCTTAGTAAATAATATCCAAGTCTGGGTATTATTAAGCGGAAGTGCTCGTTGGGATTTTTATCCCTTTGCTTATCGAGAGCGGCGCAAGGATTTATAAACTTCCTTTTGGCGCGCAGGTGTTGTCTGCTGTCTTTCTCCTAAGCTATCTTTGTAGGACCAGTGCGCGACCGCGCAAGGCCAAAAGAGGGCAAAAAGATAAAGTTGTGGTATGCCCCCAAGGACTTAATATGAAGTTTTTGGGACCTTACCCCTTCAAGTCCCCCCAGTCTAGTGTTGCTCTTATGCAAATAAGTGGAGCACTGGACTATGAGAGAGGGGTGCTTTTTGCTTGTAGAAGTTTTTGGCGCGAAAACGAAGAATCTTTTAGGTGAAGATATACTTTGCCCATTATTTTGGTTTTTCTGAGGAAATCATAATTGCTAGAAAGATGGAAATCTTATGAGGGAAGATATTTGCACCTTTATGTATTTTGAACTGTTGTTACCTTGAGTGAAGAGTTTTTTGTAATTATGAGTTGACGATTGCTTACGTTATCCTTTAGAAATATAATTTGTGTTGCCTCTTCGTCCTCTATTTGACTGTAGCTCTGGGAATACGTGTGGACTCTTTCAGGGGGTTTTAAATGTGATGTGACGTTTTCAGTGGCAGCACCGTTGTGAAGTCAGTTGATTAGATCTTTAATTATCACAATCCCCTTTTTCAAAGTTGACATTAGTCTTTTATGGTCTATATATTTGCATTGGGTGTGAGATTCTTTTCCTAATTTGGAAAAAATGAAGAATAAGCGACCGATTCGGTGGAGAAGAATGTCTGAGGTTTTGAAGATTCTTGAAGCTGCCGATGCTTTGCTTCTGCTTTCTGGTTCAACGGTTGATCCTTGCACCAGTGATGGAGGTTCCCCTGGTGTTATTCTTCCTGATTCTTCTAGGGACCGACTCCTCTTCTCTTATCTTTTAAATGATAATAATGGAGGAGTTACTCGGCTATCATCACACCTTGTAACTCGTTTCTTTCCAGTTGATCAGAGGGGGAGTTCTTCGATCGTCTACCAGCGGCGTCGTCGTGCTATCATTCCGGCCTGAGGCTCCGACTGACGGAAATGTGGTCGTTGTTGCCGGAGATGACAGGGAGGATAATAACCCTTGGATTGTTGATCCCCACCCCTTGTCTGAGTACGGTGAGGTCCTCCATACTCCATATGGGGTGTTTGATATGCTTTCTTAGTTTGTCTTGTAACTAGTTTTTTGAAGAAACACTGCTGTGTTCTTGTAAATGGTTTGTTAAAGTGCTTTTGTTGCACTAATGACATTTTTGATGCACTGCTGTGCATATCTGACTTGATAATTTACAGGTTTGTGTTTGGATTACAATATGTTGCATATGCCTAATTACTTTGTTCAAGTAGAGCGAATGAGAATGGTATTGTGCTTATGTGTGAACGTAGGTCTAGAATACGCGTGTGGTTGTGCTTATTTAGACTGTTCATGAGGCGTACAATGTTCACCATATTGTTTTCGCGTAAACCAAAAGAATTATATGCAATTTGTAACAAACAATAGCATGTGTAAAGATAACCGTTGCATTAACTGGGCGCAGAGCTAACAATACAAAGTAAAATAGAAAAATACATTGCCTGTATAAATCTGACTTGTTGAGTAGCTCGGCTATATATAAAACCTGCGCAGCTGCTGCGCGTTCCAGGTGCGGGGAACGGATGTTCCGTCAATTCTTTTTAGGGTGTATGCCCCTTTGCCTAGGACCTCGTTGATAATGTATTGCCCTTCCCACTTTGGCGCTAGTTTTCCCGGTTTTTCCGCATTAGAGGCTTCATTGTCGCTTAAGACAAAGTTCCCTGGAACGAAAGTACATACGCGTACGCGCGCGTTGTAGTACTTTTCAAGTTTGGATTTGTAACTTGCCTCTGCGATAGCGGTGTTTTTGCGCCTTTCCTCGAGAAGGTCTAAATCCATTCTTCGTTCCTTTTCATTGTTTTGCTTTTCCATGGCAAGCATGCACGGTGATGGAAGGCCAATTTCAGCTGGGATTACCGCCTCTGATCCGTATACAAGACTGAATGGGGTTTCTCCTGTACTGGTCTTTGGCATGGTATGATGGGGCCATAAGATGCTGGGGAGCTCATTGACCCATCCTCTGCGCGTTGTCCCAAGTCTTGCTTTTATGCCATCAACTATTTGTTTGTTGACGCTCTCGACTTGGCCGTTTGCTTGTGGGTGCGCCACAGAGGCAAAGTTGTGTTCGATCTTCATCTCCTTGAACCACTTCTGAAGATCTTCCGAGGCGAAATTGGTGCGGTTGTTGGAGATGATGCGCAATGGTAATCCGAATCTGCAAATAATATGTTCCCGTATAAATTTATGGATCACCATTGTTGTGGTTGAAGCTAATGCCTTGGCCTCAACCCACTTTGTGAAATAGTCTACTGCCACGATAATGAACTTTACTACGCCAGGTGCGTCAGGGAATGGACCAACAAGATCGATGCCCCATTGCTGGAAGGGCCAGGCGGATGTAACCGGTACGAGTGGATTCTTCGGACGAAGGGTTTTTGGCGCGTGGCGCTGACAAGCTGCGCATTTTCGTAATAATTCCACCGCGTCTACATGCATTCCTTGCCAATAGTAGCCTGCGCTCATGATCTTTGCTACTACCTTGCGTGGTCCGGCGTGTATCCCACATAAGCCTTCATGGATTTCCCTGTCTAAGTACTGCGCATCTGTTTTGTCAACACAGCGTAGGAGTGGTCCCATAAATGACTTCCGGTCCAGAATTCCGTCTGCCATTTCGTAATTTATTGCTTTGTTATGCATTTTCCTACCTTCTGCCTTTCCTTCCGAAAGTTTGCCATGCTGCAGGTACATGATGATCGGGGACATCCAGGATGGGTTGCCGACCTCTATGATGTTTACTTGTTTAAGAGGGACAGAAGGATTGGACAATACCTCTATGCGCACCTCTTTTGCTAGATGTATGAAACTGGTGGCAACCAATTTGATCAGTGCATCCGCATGCTTGTTTTCGCTTCTGTTTATGTGATTTATCTTGAACGTTTGGAATTGGCTGATTAGCATCCGCGCTTGTTCCAGATATAATGCCATAGCTTCACCTTTTGCATCGTAGTGCCCATTAACTTGCTCGGACACCAATTTTGAATCAACGTTAGCTTCGAGATTTTTTGCTCCCATTTTAAGTGCTAAACGGAGGCCTGCTAGAAACGCTTCGTATTCTGCTTCGTTGTTTGTGCTCTGGAAATCCAAGCGTATCGCATATGTAAGCTCGTGATCGTCTGGGCTGATCAATCGGAGGCCCGCGCCTGCTCCATCGTCATTAGAAGCCCCGCCTGTGTGCAAAGCCCAGACCCTATCGTCGAAAACGGGAACAGGGTTTTGGATTGCTTCACATTCCTGCACTTTGTCTATGGGAACTTCCGTGGCGAAGTCTGCTAAAACTTGCCCTTTGATTGCTGGTCGCGGTCTATATAGGATATTGTATCCTCCCAGCTCAATAGCCCACTTAGCTAATCTCCCCGCGACATCAGGTTTGGATAGAACTTGCCCTAAGTGGTAATTGGTGAGAACTGTGATAACATGACCAGAGAAATACCGGGGTAGGCTTCGTGATGCATGTACTAGAGCGAGGACCAGTTTTTCTATCATCGAGTAGCGCGTCTCCGGGCCGGTGAGCATCTTGCTGATATAATATATTGGGGTCTGAATATTCTCTCGTTCCACCATTAACACTGCACCAACCGCTACTTCTGCAGTGGATAAATACAAGATCAGTGGTTCTTTTTCTCGTGGTGCTGTCAGCGTCGGCAACTGAATTAAACATTCCTTCATTTGCTTGAAGGCCGTTTCTGCTTCTGGTTGCCACTGGAAGTGGCTCTTCTTGGCACATTTGCGCAGTGTGCTAATGAACGAATAAGACTTTGCAGCGTGATTTACCAAAAATCTGTTCAAGGCTGCTAATCGTCCTGCGAGCCTTTGCATCTCTTTTACTGTTGCAGGTGACGGCATCAGCTGGATGGCTTGCACTTTCTCCGGGTTTACTTTAAAACCGTCTCTTGTTACTATAAAACCCAAAAATTTTCCTTCTTACATTCCAAAGGAAAATTTTGTTGGGTTAAGCTTTAAGTTCTGTAAAATGATAGTTAAGTTATGGGAAAGCTTAAATTTAAACACACTTTCAAAGTGGAAGGTTTCAATGTGTAAAATTGTGAAATAAATAAGAAATAAATAAGAAATAAAAAAATGAATTGTGGGGGAAGTGTGGTGTGCGACGCTGGGATTGATCAGGAAGGGTAAACCCCTTTTTCTTATCTAGTTCCTCAAATCTCTAACAAATTGAAGGTGTTTCTGGGCATAAATCGAATGCATGTGACCAAATTCTCAACCATCTAAGGGTTTCCTACATAGGGTAAGTCAGATTATGCGATTTGATGCACTTTCATGAACTAGGGTTTAATCAATTCGTGAAAATTGGAGAAATCGAGCCTGTGTATGAATTAGAAACATCATTAGAGGATGTTTTATGCTTGGAATTCGTTTGTATTGATGGTTTGAAGGAAAACCCATTTGTTCTAATAGTATGATGGTTTTGAAGTTAAATAAATTTGGTAGGTTTGATTGGTGAATGTTTATGTATTAGGATATTGATGAATTGTTATGATTGTAGAATGATTAAGATATGTGAATTTAGTTGATTAAAAGAGTTGTGAATCTTGCTAGTGAAATCGTGCATTGGATACATGTACATAAGGCTTAAAATGTTGTTGCACACCATGTGTTCGTTAAAATGCCTCAATGAAGAACTATGTGATTTTGAATGTATTGAAAGTATTTAATTTGCATAGGGAAAATGTAGTATTTGATACATTGCAAAATATGAAATGGAACGTGATTGATGCGTGAATGTGATTATTATGTAGTGAATGAAATAATCTAAATAAGAATGAATTATGCGTAGGGGTGAAAGAAGAAGGAGCTAATTCCGGTTCGCAACAAAAGGGTAAAGAACGAGGTAAGTTCGATTTACTTACAAGTTTATGTAATGTTAATAGTTGTTCAATTATCATTACAAATCCATGTTTATTGCTAGTCTTATGACCCATTAGTTTCTAGTTGAGTTTATAGAAGGTATGTTATTATGCATACTAACTCCTATTAGTAAATTATTGTTTATGCCAAAACCATATTTGAGATTTGTGTTAGTTCTATAGCAAATGGTTAAATCCGTTTGAATGATTCACATGAACCGTAGTATTGTAAATGAATATATGTTATGACCGGTCCTTTATGGGATAACCGGGTAATGAGAAAGTAAGCCTAAAAGGAAAAGAATTCGGTCGTTGTAAACGAACCGAAGGAAAGTTTGATCATGAATGATATTATCCGTTATTAACGGATAATTTATGAATGAAAGGAATTTATCTCGATCCGTCATTCACGGGTTAGAGTGTATGTAAATGTTATGTACGAATGAAAGTGTCCGTCCCAACGGGACAAGTATGGCTTGATATATCTCAAGTTTTGAAGTTGTATGCTTTGACCCGTTTCATGGGGTGAGATAATGCGTGTATAAGACGAATGCATGAATGGGATTAAAGTTGTAATATTAGTTTAGAAGTGATGTAGCTAACGAGTTTTAAACTTGATGTTTGATGTAGGTAAATCCTTGACTTCATAGCTTGGCGACTCGGAACGAACACACACTCGATATCATGCCCATCTAGCACTTCCGAAGATGTCACATTAGTATGGTCTTAGTTTTGGTCATATGTATTTTAACATATGTAATCTTTTTGGTGTCCTTGTGAATTGGGTAAAAACTTGGTTAGTAAGTTGCTTTTGTATTAAAACAACTTAAACATGTTGGCTTTGTTTTAGTTTATGAAAATGAGTCTTTTAAGTTAAGCGTCTTATTGTTAAGCAGGCAATTGTCTATGTTACGAATGGGCCATGCCCAATTTTTGTAGAATTCATATGTTTTATAGTCTTTTAAAAAGGATAAGGATTAGGGCGTTATAAGTTGGTATCAGAGCCTAGGTTTGAGGGATTCGAACACGATAGAGTGCTCGGACTCAAACTGAAAGCTCGTGTGAATGGGTGTGTTCACTCCGAGACGCAAGAAAGGTAAACTTTTCAAGAGAATTTCCTAGCAAATGTTGTTATGAACTAATGATGTTATAGGAAGATTAGAAACAAGTAAAAATGTACCTATGTTATTGAAAAGTGCAATTAGAATTCTCAGGGATGGGCTAGATTGAATCCGTATTCGAAAATGGTTTTAAACGGTTTCAAAAAGGAAAAAAAATCAGCCATCAATGCTGGACATCACCGTAGCTTACGGTGGTCACCGTAAGCTACGGTGGGGACTGGGATGAAATGGTCGCCGTAAGGCAGTAGTGTTTGACCGTAGCGTTTTTACCCTCACCGTAAGCTACGGCAACCACCGTAGCTTACGGTGGCGCCCAGATACAAAAAATATATATTAGACCGTAAGCTACGGTGGAGTAACTGTAGCTTACGGTGAACTCTGGCAAGCAATAAAAAAATTTAATTTGAACCCCAAAAACCCTTAATGATTCTAATTAAACCCAAAGGGTAGTTTAATATCCAATGAGAATGTATGAATTTAGGTATGACATGTGACTTAGCTTCAAGAAATGATCGACGAAGGAAAGCACATAAGAAGGGTGGGAAGGTAAATCGTCGCGATCAAATATTTTGATCTACACGATACGACATGATCGTCGATGACGATAATGCATGAAGTATGAAATGTAAAATTGATTGTAGTATGATAAAATGAGTTAACTATGATAAAGGAGAGTATGAAAGGAAATTTAATAAACGAAATAAATGTTTTATGTAGATCGTTGGTGATGAAGTAAAATTTATAAAAGTCGAATGTAACGTATGGAATGACATGAAATGAATGACGGATGTATAAAGAGGAGTTGGAAACGTATGATAATGAATAATGAAAGAAGTAAATGTAGACTAAAGTACTTGGATATGTGAAGGAACCTAAATTGTTAATAAATGAATATAAAAATGATGAGATTAGTGGTGAAAATAATTTGAAGAATGTGAGTTAGATGGAATTCGTATGAGAATTCGAATAAATATATGCTTAATCAGAATTATACATTAGAGGCTTGTACCTTGTACTTGAATGGTGTGATGCTTATGTGTATTTAATGATTTGCCTTGTTATGATTAAGAAACGAATATGTGCTAAATGCGAATCATACGAGCTTATTAGTAAAGGATATGTTGGAATTATGTAATATAGTTAACTTGAATGATATTTACTATTTGTAGAATCATGAAGTATTAGCATGTGAAAGTACGTGAAAGTGAATGTATATATGTGTATTGTTTGGAGGATTACGTAAATTGTATATATATATATATATCATACAATACGAGTATGAAATACGTAGAATATTAATATTATGGCCTATCATATTTAGATGATTACATGTTCAAAAGTTTAAAGTATGTAAGCAAGACAGTTGACTATCTAAAAGTCAATAGTATAGGGATATAATGGAATGGCCATTAGACACAAATGTTAAAGTAGAGAGTTAATGTGTTATGTATTAAGTGATTTACGTGTTATGCTTGATGATCGTTTAGTCGTATGGAATGGAAATGAGATAACCATTAATAAAAGTCTCACTCATACGAAATTTGATTAACGAAAGTCAATTAACGTATGAATAGAAAGAAAGTGAATAGTCGTATCTATGCTCACATAAGTTAACAATGTTACGAATGTAATAATATATAAAGATGGAAATCTTGTCAATTGACTCAAGCATGAATGGCAAATGGGGTAAGAAGAAGCAATGAAGCAAGCATGAACATGGACGCTAAAGGTAAGTGATTTCGCCATCACTTCGAATTTATCCACATGAAGATGTATGCGTGTTTGAACAGTCGAAATTAAAGTGAAACGTATAAATAAATGAGAAATGTTAAGATACGTTTTGGTTGTAATGGTTGGCATAATGTTAAACCGGTAAGACCTCATTATAGGGGTAAACCGGTCATAAATTCTAGTTGAGAAGTTTTAAGGCGGAAATGAGAACTTGGTAATGTTAATGAAAGGTATGGAAATAATATTAGTTGAGATGTTAGCTAAAGACATTTTGTAAATATGTTTGAATTGAAAGTAAGTACAACGCGTACTACAATATTTATATACAATAAGTACTAAGTGGTGAATAAATTTAAAAGGTTAAATCTTAGAAGTCAGTAAATAATAATTATTTACAAATTTTGGAAATATTACGTAAGAAATGCAACGTGTAATGTAGGATACTCATTAGTAAGAGACATGCTAGAGAACATAGGTGAATTAACACCAAATACGCTGAACTAACAAATGGAAATAGTATATTAAGGGATGGTCATGTATTGACCGAAGCTCGAGAAAAACACGAGAATCATCTCACTTATGTCCGGTCAAGCTAGCAAAAAGGGGTCTAACGATTCTCAAAGAATCGGATCAATATAAGAAAGAAAGATAAGAATGAAAAGTTTAAGCTTACGAATGAATGTAAAACAAACTTAAGAAAGAAGGGTGGGATCCGTAAGCAAACACGGATCAAACCAGTAAGAATGAAAGGTAATTAATTAAAAGTTCGAATCCATAAGTGAAGACGGATTAAACAAGTAAGAATAAAAACTAAGAACGAAACTCAAATGAGTCATACGGGTCAAATGGCGATCGCCATTGGAACCCGGTATTTAATGTTCGATTTGTCAAGTTTATTACTTATAGGTGAGCATAATGTATGGGCATGCATTGTCACAGTTTGGAAAGTATTAACCGTCGCAAAGTATGAATAACGAGTCAAGGGATTTGACCAGCGCCAGGTATGTATAAAAAGATTATATTTTTTTAATAGGAGCTTAGGGCTCGACTAGAGAATGATGTGTCACAATAAGATAACGGATACACATATGTAAGAATGTATTTACAATTAGACTTCCGAAAAGTCAAACGAAGTAAATGAAGTCCTTGCAAGTATAAGGTACGAACGTGTACCTCGATACGACCACATTAAGTAAGGGGGCGTTAGTCTGACCTTGAAAGGTCAAACTGCGAAAGTTGGCGAAATGACCAAAAAAATGAAGGGATAGTATGTAAGAAATGGAATGTATGATATGTTTCAGCATGTACGTAAGAAAATTGTGAAAGAGACAATAGGCGAACAAATACCATGTAGGATGCAATTATGAAAGGTTATGTGCTAATTATTTATTTATAAATAAATATGATGGAATTCTTAGTGAGATGATATTAATAAAGCTAGTGGAAGGATGCTCACGAGTGGGAGCATATTTCATGAATGAATGAGACCAATTCTGGTACGGAAGGTACATATAAAGAAACGGATCGATCCGGCACAGGATAACTGATTTATGCAATGAAGGCGAGGTTAGTAAAATGTTTAATTCTTGATTGATGATTAAGAATCAATAGATTTATTTGTAAGTGTGAACAAAATGAATGGTAGGATAATTATGGTATGGTATACAACAATCGACCTGTAACGATCAGCGTGAGAAGGTATGAATGTCATTAAGAGGGAGATCTAAAAGCCTTAAATGAAAATTTGAACTGTTTTGGTTAAATGCCCGTATGGTGCTCGTACGCAACATACCTGGTTGTTATCATAAGTAGTTCATGCAAGGAGCTAATAATAAAGTGTTGCGAAGGATTAAATTTGAGGCTAAACTCAAACTTGTAATTAGTTCAAGTGACGGTAGTAACCGTAGAATGATGCTTTATACTCGTATTAAGTATGAAAAAGTAATTAGGAAGTGGGTAGCTTTGTATTAGTACCACTAAGTCATTAAATGTTTATAGTATACGTATAATGTTATGCTAAACCCTCATATGAATATGAAAGTAATTTATTTAAGTTAAGAACGTAGGGACAATGCACACAAACATGTTTATGCATGAATGAAACTTTTGCCAAGACCCCGAATGCACTTATGTTGTAGTAAGCTTGTGAATGAATATATGAAAATTTAAGAGTAGAATTGATTTAATTTGTTATGTGTCCAGGTTTCGGGGACGAAACCTCTTTTAAGGGGGTAGACTTGTAACACCTAAAAAATGTTTAATGTGAAAATAAGTAAAAATAAATAAAGAACTTAACGTAGTTAATGAAACATGGCAAAATGATAGTTAAGTTATGGGAAAGCTTAAATTTAAACACACTTTCAAAGTGGAAGGGTTCAATGTGTAAAATTGTGAAATAAATAAGAAATAAAAAAAAAATGAATTGTGGGGGAAGTGTGGTGTGCGACGCTGGAATCGATCAGGAAGGGTAAACCCTTTTTTCTTCTCTAGTTCCTCAAATCTCTAACAAATTGAAGGTGTTTCTGGGCATAAATCGAATGCATGTGACCAAATTCTCAACCATCTAAGGGTTTCCTACATAGGGTAAGTCATATTATGCGATTTGATGCACTTTCATGAACTAAGGTTTAATCAATTCATGAAAATTGGAGAAATCGAGCCTGTGTATGAATTAGAAACATCATTAGATGTTGTTTTATGGTTGGAATTCGTTTGTATTGATGGTTTGAAGGAAAACCCGTTTGTTCTAATAGTATGATGGTTTTGAAGTTAAATAAATTTGGTAGTTTTGATTGGTGAATGTTTATGTATTAGGATATTGATGAATTGTTATGATTGTAGAATGATTAAGATATGTGAATTTAGTTGATTAAAAGAGTTGTGAATTTTGCTAGTGAAATCGTGCATTGGATACATGTACATAAGGCTTAAAATGTTGTTGCACACCATGTGTTCGTTAAAATGCCTTAATGAAGAACTATGTGATTTTGAATGTATTGAAAGTATTGAATTTGCATAGGGAAAATGTAGTATTTGATACATTGCAAAATAGGAAATGGAACGTGATTGATGCGTGAATGTGATTATTATGCAGTGAATGAAATAATCTAAATAAGAATGAATTATGCGTAGGAGTGAAAGAAGAAGGAGCTAATTCCGGTTCGCAACAAAAGGCTCAAGAACGAGGTAAGTTCGATTTACTTACAAGTTTATGTAATGTTAATAGTTGTTCAATTATCATTACAAATCCATGTTTATTGCTAGTCTTATGACCCATTAGTTTCTAGTTGAGTTTATAGAAGGTATGTTATTATGCATACTAACTCCTATTAGTAAATTATTGTTTATGCCAAAACCATATTTGATATTTGTGTTAGTTCTATAGCAAATGGTTAAATCCGTTTGAATGATTCACATGAACCGTAGTATTGTAAATGAATATATGTTATGACCGGTCCTTTATGGGATAACCGGGTAATGAGAAAGTAAGCCTAAAAGGAAAAGAATTCGGTCGTTGTAAACGAACCGAAGGAAAGTTTGATCATGAATGATATTATCCGTTATTAACGGATAATTTATGAATGAAAGGAATTTAACTCGACCCGTCATTCACGGGTTAGAGTGTATGTAAATGTTATGTACGAATGAAAGTGTCCGTCCCAACGGGACAAGTATGGCTTGATATATCTCAAGTTTTGAAGTTGTATGCTTTGACCCGTTTCATGGGGTGAGATAATGCGTGTATAAGACGAATGCATGAATAGGATTAAAGTTGTAATATTAGTTTAGAAGTGATGTAGCTAACGAGTTTTAAACTTGATGTTTGATGTTGGTAAATCCTTGACTTCATAGCTTGGTGACTCGGAACGAACACACACTTGATATCATGCCCATCTAGCGTTTCCGAAGATGTCACATTAGTATGGTCTTAGTTTTGGTCATATGTATTTTAACATATGTAATCTTTTTGGTGTCCTTGTGAATTGGGTAAAAACTTGGTTAGTAAGTAGCTTTTGTATTAAAACAACTTAAACATGTTGGTTTTGCTTTAGTTTATGAAAATGGATCTTTTAAGTTAAGCGTCTTATTGTTAAGCAGGCAATTGTCTATGTTACGAATGGGTCATGCCCAATTTTTGTAGAATTCATATGTTTTATAGTCTTTTAAAAAGGATAAGGATTAGGGCGTTATAAGTTCACACTGCGCAAAGAATCGAACGTATGCTGAATATTTGCGAGCATTGTTTCCTCTTCGTGGCTCATGATGACGAGGTCATCCATGTATACTTCGACTGTTTTACCAATGACTTCCCCAAAAACTGTATTCATTAAGCGCTGGTAAGTAGCTCTTGCGTTACGGAGACCAAAGGGCATTTTTGTATAGTAGAAGATGCCCTTGTCTGTGCGGAAGGCAATCTTGTCTTCATCGTCCTCTTTCATTTGGACCTGATGATAGCCCTTATAACAGTCAAGAAAGCACTTCCAGCGAAAAGATGCTAGAGAGTCAACTTTTTTGTCTATTTCTGGCAGCGCGTAGCAATCCTTTGGGCAGGCCTTATTGAGGTCTTTGAGGTCGACGCACATTCGCCACCCGTCGTTGTGTTTTTGTACCATTACTGGGTTAGCGACCCAGGTATGGTATTGTACTTCGCGCAAGATCCCAGCGTTGAGTAACTCCGTTACTTGCTCGTTCATTGCTTCCGCCTTTTCTGCGCTGAGGCTGCGTCTTCCTTGCGCGACGGGTTCTGCTGAGGGTCGGATGTTCAAGCAATGTTGCGCTATATCCCGTGGAACTCCAGTCATATCTGCTGGGCACCAGGAGAATATGTCTTTGTTGTTTGAAAGTAATTCTTTCAATTGTATCCGTACTGCTGGTGAAACAGCGTGCCCTATTAAGATTGTTTGCTCTGGATATTCTTCGTTAAGAACCCACTTTTCCGGTTCATTTGACGTTGAAGGTTTAGCAACCTTTGCTGGTGGTTCGTCGTCCACGTACATAACTTCTTTGCTAGAATATAGGATTGCTACTCCAGTTTCCGTTGGAAACCCGCAAGCAGCATGTGGAATGGAAGTAATCATGCTGAATTCTCGTTGTGATCTTCTTCCTAGCAATACATCGTGGCGTGATGTTGCTGGCATGACCATGAAATTTACTGTGACTGTGCATGTATGCTCGCATCAGAGAGAGTCACAGGGAATACAATTTGTCCCAATGGGAACACAACTTCGTTGCAGAAGCCGGTAAGAGGGAAATCAACTGGCTCTAAACATGCCTTATCTTCTGGATCTAGTTGTTTGAAACATTGTTCATAGATTATATCCATTGAGCTCCCTGGATCTATGAACATGTAGTCGGTTCTGTAATGACCAAAGATACCGGTGATAATTACTGGTCATTCTTCCTGAGGGCCTCCAGGGACGACAGGAAATATAACTTGCTGCTCCCTCCAATGTTGATTATGGCTTCGTTTGTTCGGCCTTCGTGAAGGGCCTCCTTGCACCATGTTTATCTGCCTTGGTTCGGCTTCCTGACAGTTGGTATCTTCTAATTTTTGAATCATCTCAGCACGACTGCTAGATTGGATGTCCCACTGACCATGTATCTGTGTGGCCAATACTAAAGTGTCAATTTTACTTTTGCTTTCTTCCGGAGCATCCGATCTGATATTTGACGACTCAAATTTGATTTGTGTGAAAATTCGGTTTATGGTGATCTGGAATCTGCCGAACCAGTATTCTGGAGTTCTTTCTAAGAGTTAATCTGAACGGTTATGAACTCCTGTTTGTACTATGGAATCATTTCCTTCTGACTGACTGTTGTTGTTTTCTGCAGTTCCCATGATTCCATCGATCTGGGCATCTTGGGCTACAAAACCCTTGAATTCAGATCGAGGACTTGATGGGTGGAATGATGAATTGTCTGCCATATGAAAACAGAGAATGAAGAAAAACAAATCGAAACGAGAAAAAACAGATGAAACAGAGAAATCCGTGGGCGCCAATGAAGAAACACTGGATAAAAGACCAGAATCAAATTATCCAGGGGGTTAGGTTCTGCATAAAAAGGGTTGGTTCTCTCTCGTTTGATTTAAAGGGACGGATCTTCTTCTCCGATGAATACTGCAAAACAGAACACCGTTAGTCTCGTCACGGGGAGAAGGGAGGTTCTCTCCGTGACCACACTCCGGCGTGAGAATAAGTATGTGTTTATGAAGAGGAAGAAGTATTAGGGAAGTGAGTGTAACTTGAAGATCATACCTGAGTTACTCTTTTATTTATAGCCGGGAGTTATGGAGGGAAAACCTGTTTATTGAAGTGTTAACGGAAGATGCTAACCCTGTAAGAGGTTATCTCTTCCCGGTTAATCCTCTTGATCTGACGTGAAAGCACACGGATCGCCATTTAGATCAACGGCTGGGGTGTTGCCACGTGGAAAGTGGGCAAGTGGAGGTTTCTTTCCAATTCCATGCCATCATCGTGATTTCAGGTTGGCCTGGGATGATGACACGTGTCCCAGACGGTTATAACCGTCTGGTGGTGCACGATTGAGTCTTCTAGAAGATTATTGCCATAATCCGGTGTGACTCCTTATCATGTGGTATTAGCTTAGTAAATAATATCCAAGTCTGGGTATTATTAAGCGGAAGTGCTCGTTGGGATTTTTATCCCTTTGCTTATGGAGAGCGGCGCAAGGATTTATAAACTCCCTTTTGGCGCGCAGGTGTTGTCTGCTGTCTTTCTCCTAAGCTCTCTTTGTAGGACCAGTGCGCGGCCACTCAAGGCCAAAAGAGGGCTAAAAGATAAAGTTGTGGTATGGCCCCAAGGACTTAATATGAAGTTTTTGGGACCATATCCCTTCAATAAACATAACCGCTAGCTTCGGTTATGGAATTCCTTAACCATAACCGAACTTTGGTTATGATTAACCGGTTATGGTTAGGTTTTGGTTAATTTCGGTATTCAACCATTCAAGGTTTGAAATAAACAGAGGTGTGCATTGTTTGAAATTAACATGGACCCTTCTTACACGATAACCAATGCTATAATTTTTTGTTAAACTGCTGATGTGAGATTCCTTTTAATAAGATAATTAGCAACAAAACAAGATTACAATATAACACCTCAATTTCTCATCAATATCAAATGTATCTACATCAAGATTATTTTGTTACTAACATACTTTTATCTTAGTAAAAAACTTCTATATGGTTAATGTAAAACATAAATACATTATATAAACTTAAAATTACAAGTTCGGGTCGGTTTCAGTTATATCGGTTAACCAAAGCTTCATAACCGTAACCATAACCGATTCGTCAGTTAAACAAAGTTTCATAACCATGACCGTCGGTTATGTCAGTTATCAGTTAATATCGGTTCTGTTATGGTTCAGTTATCTGCTATCACAGTTAATTTGCTCACCCCTAGTTCTAATGCCGCTTGAATGAGATCAATCGAAGTCCATTCGATACCCTTCTTATGACTTTTTATTTTTAGGAGACTTTGTATTTGTTTATAACTTATGAACATTAAATATTTTTTTCGGTTGAATGAATTGTTTTTTACAATATTATGTCTCTATCTCCTTTCTTCCTTAGGTTATAGTTAACTTTTTTCCAGCAATTAATTTTTGTGAATTGTGTGTAAACATACTTGAACTTTTTTTTAAAAATAATTGATAATTTTTAAAGACAAGAGCCGTTGTCAACGGCTAGACTAGATGGGGCTCACCATTTTCGTCTGTTATTCACCACGATTGCAACCACAAGTGACCAATATTATATTAATGCCCCATTCTTTGCGCCTGGGGTATCAAGGGGGCCTTGGTGATAAAATTGCTAAGGTGGTTGGGCAAGGATGCCCCATACCACCCAACCTAATAACAATATCGGGATTTAAGATGTGTACATTTACACAAACTAGTGGGATATCTCACGCTTTGTGGCGGACTTTTAATCGATATCGGTTCGATGAGTTACAATACCGTTACGATACCAGGACTCGGTATAGCAACTTTAGAGATTTAAATGACCACCGGCATCAGTACCAATGTTGTCTCAAGACACCATCGATTCACTTTGTCACGGTACTCGGCCCAAATAAATTTCGACACATACTTTGCATCGATTGAAAACCTCAATTTACATGGAAATAGCCATATTGTATCGGTTCCAGTAATACCAATAACAGTAGGAATTGTTGTTTGGCCAAAATTGCTCTAGTTCAGTTTGTCATGACTAAGCAAAAAAGTTATCTCTTTTGAGTAGAACTCCATTTTTTCATCAATTATATTTACCTATTTAAAGAAAATAAAAACAAAAGAAAACACTACTATTTGCAAATTAATATAAGAAATAATAATGTAGGGATATAAAAAATAATAATGTATTCTTATTTTTTTAATATAATAGGGATAATTGACAAATAAATAAATAAAATATGTGAAGATCATCCAATATTTAATGTTATTTAGCAAGCCAAACCATAGAACGGTTTAGTTTGACAAACAAAATTTATTTGAAAATAAAACATGTTGTTTAGCAAGTCAAACCATAGAACAGTTTAGTTTATCATCGTACTATTTTAAAATACCAAATAAATATTTTATGTTAAGTACAACTTCGTTTTTAACCTAACTTATAACGGAACGTCAGGAAAAAAATCAAGCACAACTACGTACTTAAGTTTTTAGAAAAAAGTTATAAACGTAAATTATTAAAGAAGTATCAAATTAATCGATAAATTAATATTAATATATGTTCTAAAAAAGAAAAAAATTATTAAAAAGATGGTATCGGAAATATATGGTTTTGAAAAACGAAAAAAAAAATGTTATTAAAAGTAAGTACAAAAATAAACTATTATAATATATTAAATTAAAAAAAAATAATAAAAACTATATATTATTATAAAAATAAAGTTACTATTAATCGTTCTTCATCAACAATATATATACTAGTGCGATACCCGCGCGCTTCGCTACGGGCCTTTGGTCATTATCGATCTGGTTTATTACAGTACTAGTACGATACCGGCACCCGGCATAGCAATCGCTACCAATCGACATGTTTTTTATATCAATTGAAAACCCATAAAAATGAATACTCGTACTAGTGTTGTTTTGTCGGTATCAGTCTGCTACGATACCGGTATTGTACAGATACTTGATATAGCTTACGATACCAAAAAATACTGTATTACGAATATTACTTTGTGTTCAATGAATTTTATGTCGTCAAGTCGAGAATTCTGTAAAAAGAATATGGTACCGTTACAGATGTTTGGTCGGTATATGTTCGGTTTGTGATGATAAAAAAATCAACTATATATGACCCATTCAAATACCGATGTTGTTTAGTCGGTATATGTCGGTTTGTGATGATAAAAGAATATGGATATCTAAACTAGGAAACCTACGCCACCGAATAATAGAAGAAACCCATAAGTCTAAATACACAATACATCCTGGAAGTGATAAAATGTATCAAGACTTAAGAAAGAATTTCTGGTGGATAGGAATGAAAAATGATATAGCAGCTTATGTGGCCAAGTGTCTAACCTGTTCACAGGTCAAAGCTGAACACCAGAAACCCTCGGGATTGTTGCAGCAATTGGAAATGCCTATATGGAAATGGGAATTGATAGCAATGGACTTTGTTACCAAATAACCCAAAACACGAAAAGGTAATGATACAATCTGGGTGATTGTAGATAGGTTAACTAAATCTGCTCATTTCTTGCCGATGAAGGAAACTTTCAGTATGGAACAGCTAGCCAAGTTGTATGTAAATGAAATAGTTTCATTACATGGAATTCCTTTATCAATTGTTTCTTATAGAGATAGCCGTTTTACTTCTCATTTTTGGACAAGTTTACAAAAAACAATGGGAACCAAGCTAAATCTAAGCACCGCTTATCATCCTCAAACGGATGGACAAAGTGAAAGTACAATTCAAACAATGGAAGATATGCTTAGAGCTTGTGTAATTGATTTCGGAGGAAATTGGGATGATCATTTACCATTAATAGAATTTTCCTATAATAACAGTTATCATACCAGTATCAATGCTGCACCATTCGAAGCACTTTATGGACGAAAGTGCCGAACCACAGTCTGTTGGGCAGAAATTGGAGAAAAACAACTATCTGGACCCGAGATAGTACAAGAAACTACAAACAAAATTATTCAAGTCAAGGAAAGACTAAAAGCAGCACGCGATCAACAGAAGAGTTATGCTGACAACAGGCGAAAACCATTGGAGTTTCAAGTGGGAGATAAGATTTTATTAAAGGTTTCTCCTTGGAAAGGAGTGGTAAGATTCATCAAGAGAGGAAAGCTAAGCCCCAGGTATGTTGGACCCTTTGAGATTATTAGAAGAATAGGACCAGTAGCCTATCAGCTACAACTGCCAGAAGAAATGGCAGGAATACATGATGTATTTCATGTATGTAATCTCAAAAAGTGTTTAGCCGATGAAACATTAGTGATACCTCTTAAGGATATAGAGGTAAATGAAAAGCTAAAGTTTGTAGAAAAGCCACTACAGATTGAAGACAGAAAGGTCAAGAACCTCAAACACAATAGATTAGTTCTAGTCAAAGTAAAATGGGATTCCAAGAGAGGACCAGAATACACATGCAGAGGAAATACCCACACCTGTTCCAGTAGACCTCGAGGATGAGTTCTAAAATAAGGTGGGGAGGATATAACAACCCTCCTAAAATATTTTCGACACCCCTAAAATATTTAGAATGCCCCAATACATCTTAAAATGCACCCCGTATACGCATATAGGCCCTAAATACCTTTAATTTGATAAAATAAAAACAAAATCTGAGTGTCGCTCGCGGGCCGCAAAGGCTTTGCCTTCGGGTTACGCGGGGCGCGACAACTAGCCACCAGAGCTCACCGGGTGACGCCACGTGGCGCAATGCGTGTCGAGGCTAGTTGTCCGATTCAGCAATGCTAGGGCCTACACCCCCTATCTCTCGGGGCACGTAATCCCTTTATGTATCTTACGCGGGGCGCGAGGGACGGCCGAAACAACCTTATAAAAGGAGGGCATCGGCAGTTCATTTTCGTCGCTCATTTCTTTCGATTCTCTCTCAATTTCTAAAGCGTAGAAGTAATACCCGGGCATTATACCCCTCTAATTAACGAAGTTCTGCCTCGTTGTAAGTATCATAACCCCCTGTTACGTATTAGATACGCTGCCCAATTGATCTAGTGCTCCGTAACGGCTGTCGAGGTTCTGCCCGACGTAGTCGTTGGAGTTCTGTCTCGGGGAGGGTATAACTAATGTAAATATTGGGTTATTATACTAACGCGTGTGCATTGTTTAAATTATTAGATTATAACCAGGAAACCACAAGGAAAAGTCTAAAATAGCAATGTGAGTAATCTCCTTTTTGTAAACCTTTTTGCAAACTGTTTTTACAAAACCTCAAATGTTTTAAGTTATATTTCACAGTGATTGAGTATTTGTAATTCTACAATTATCGTCGGTATGTTGGGGTTTTGTATACAAAATTTGTTACTACACTGTGAGTAGTAACATGACCACAAGTCGGGTTGACAGTATCGTGGGTGGTAATTAAAGTAGAATGGTAAAAAAATGTAATTGCTGGATTGCCCTCAATACTGTACAATGATAAAAACCTGTCTTGATTAAATTGGGATTCACTCACCAGTATTTCCCACTGACAAAATGTTTTTAAACGCGTTTCAGGTAACAAAACGAGAAAGCCAAATAGAAGCCAGCTGGAGAGCACTGAAGGCTTGGAAAAATGTGGCTATAAAAGTTACCTAAATAAAGAAAGATGTTTTATTCAATAAAATAGGATTTATTCCTATAAACATGTTTGTAATGAAAACTTGGGTTTTATCCCAATAAGTTTATAGTTATAAAAATGTGGTGTTTTACTCTGATAAAATATTTCCTAACTACGGTCCTGATGTAAATTCCGCTGCCAAATAATGATAAACACCGATACCACAATCTCTGAGTAGGCCACGGCCGCCCGCCTCCCGAGGCAGGGGTCTGGGGTTGCGACAATATATGACACATTCGACTAGAACTTTTATCAAATCGTACATAATAATAGGCACATGATGACGTTAATAATAAAAAATTATACCGATGTTATACGGTACCGATGATGTTTAGACAAATGTATTGTAATATCAACTATGCATGTAACTATATTTTATAAGCTAATAATCACATATTATAAGAGGTTTAAATAATAAAGAAAGTTTTTTAGCAATCGAAAAATAAAACCCAAAAACCAAGTTGTGGTATACCGAGCATATATGAACACATTTTTTACATCGATCAGTTACCAAGAAATCGAATATCGGCACCATTTCTGTTGATACTGCTAACGGTACCTATGTTGTTCGATTGTAATAAGTTTCGTTCATCATGAAACTGGTTCACACAAAATTTATGCGAAAATGTCGAGTAAAAGAATTAAATACAACTACGTATCTAGATTTTTTTAAGTTAATAATCACAAATTATTAGAGGGTTAAGTAATAAAAAAACTATTATTTAAAAAAACATTAATAAAACCAACATTACTATTGGAGAAATTACTATTCATACCCACTTTCTATTTATATATATAGTTTCTATATATCGTGCGTTGCGACGAAACCGAGGAAATGATAATGTAAAACAAATGTGATTTGAAAATAAAGCACGTTTTTTAGAAACTCAAACCATTAGAACGATTTAGTTTATCATCATACCGTTTTATGATACCAAATAAATACTTTATTTTGAGTATAACCTCGTTTTAACAAAACTTGTAACAGAATGTCAGCGAAAAACATCAAGCACAACTACATACTTAAGTTTTTAGAAAAAAAAAGTTAGAAACGTAACTTACTAAAGAAGTATCAAATTAATCGATAAATTAATATATGTTAAAAAAAAGAAAAAAAAACAATTATTAAAAAAAAGGTAAAGGAAATAGATGTTTAAAAAAAAAGAAAACTATGTTATTAAAAGTAAATATAATAATAAACTATTATAATATATTAAATAATAAAATAATAAAAACTATATATTATTATAAAAATAAAGTTACTATTCATCGTCTTTCGAAATAAAAAATATATATATATATATATATAATAAAATAATTCCTACCCCATAATATAATGGATGTATTTGATTGGAAATTTGGAATGATGAAATTTGAATTAAAAAACCTTGAGTGAAGGATTCCTAGGTCCCAAGGGTGGGGAGTGTCGGAAGTAGGGCTGTAAACGAACCGAACGAATACGAACAAGGCTAAGTTCGTGTTCGTTCGTTAAGGAAATTTGGATGTTCGTGAACTGTTCGCGAACACATGACGAACAGAAGTTTGTATTCGTGTTCGTTCGTTAAGGAATTTTGGTTGTTCGCGAACAGTTCATGAACACTAACCATGAACTCAAACGAACACAAACAAACACAAATAAACATTAATTTTGAAAATTAAAAAAATGTACCATTAATCTTAAACATTGTACACAACGAAAGTAGTAAAATATAACCATTAAACGATTATCAAAAATTCAAGACACAAAAGTAGCAACATATGACAAATCAAGTTTATCTTAAGACATAATCAACCAAAATACATATCCCAAAAAAGTCTTCAATGTCCAGCTTTTTCATACAAACTTCAAAATAAATGTCTTAACTCTTGAATAACTAGCTTCCACATGGGTTAGTAGTTTTTACTAATTTTTTAATATAATTAGTGTACTGAAGTGTAGGAATTAGTCGAGAAAGAAAAAAAAGGTGGGAAAGGTAAACAAAAAGAGAGGGAAATAATACTTATGGGGGAAAGTAAAAAATCAATAAAACATTAAAAAATTTTAGAAAAATAAACATAAAAAACCGAACACGAACGGACATAAACGTACGAACACGAACGAACATAAACGAACATATTACCGAACGTTCACGAACGCATTTGAACGAACGAGACCTTTGTTCGTGTTCGTTCGTTAAGCTTATCGAACGAATTTTTTTGTTCATGTTCGTTTGTTAAGCTTATCGAACGAACATAAACGAACTTCCCGCCAAACGGTTTACGAACTGTTCGCTGAACGTTCGGTTCGTTTACAGCCCTAGTCGGAAGTGTTGCAAAATACAAATGTTTGAAGATAGTGGCTTCTTGTAGAACAAATATACAATTTGATATTTAACAGTTTAATGTTTTAACTAAGTATCTAACAATTTAAATTAATATCTATTATTTGTTCATTTGTAACTCTGTTTAGTATAATTGTTAGTATTTTGTTTATAGTTAAGTGTAACAAATAACACCTAATATGCTATATTATTACAAATATGTATACTTATAAGTCAGTTATAAAATATAATAATTAATAATATTTACATTTAATAAACCAATAATAACATTTAAAATTTTATTTAGTATAATAATTTCAATTTTACGTTTTAATAGGTTAATTTAATAATTATTATATTATTAATTATATTAGTATATTACTCAGTAACTATAATTAAACTATACCGATGAAAAGTAATATGTAACAATAAATATTTAATGTTTTAGTTTATACCTTATAGGGCTGTCCAAAAAGCTCGCGGCTCGGAGCTCGCTCGAAGCTCGGTCGGATTTAGCTCGGAAAAAGCTCACTCGATATGGCTCGGTTTGAAAGTGAGCCTAGTTCGACTCGGCTCGTGACGAGCCAAATTGGCTCGGTTTGGCTCGCTTGGTAGCTCGGCTCGGCTTAGCTCGAATTATTTTACTTATAATATATTTTATTTTATATACATATAATATATTACAAAAAAGTGATTGTTATTTACATGTATTTAGACTTGTAGTTTGATATCTATGACATATTTAAAGGTTGATTGTCGTGCTAATGAACACATATTGTATTTACTTGAAATATAAAACTTATTTTGCGTTGTTGAACGTGATTTTGGCTTGTAATGTATTAGGTTGAACTCAGTGACGAAGCTTGAAAATTTCCACCGGGGGGTCGAAAGTCACCGAACATAAAAATTCTATATAAGTAATACTTTTTTTTATAAAACCGGGGGGTCTAAAACGTATATACCTAAAAAAATCTACACAAAACGTAGATACATAACACTACTGAGCGAAAAGTTCGAGGGGTCAGGCACCCCTCCCGGCCCCTTGAAAGCTATGCCCTTGGTTGAACTTATTTTGAATATGTTCACGTATTGAATAATATTTTAGAATACTGAATTTTGAGAGCTATGTATTAGTTTTTATTTTTAAAATCGAGCCAAAACAAGCCGAGCCCGAACTTAGATTTTCAGCTCGGTTTCAAATCCGAGCCAAACCGAGCCAGCTCGGTTTATAATCGAGCCGAGTCCGAGCTTGCCCTAACTCGGCTCGGCTCATGAACAACCCTAATACCTTACACGGTTTGGCAGGACATTCAAGTGATACTGGTTTATGGTACCGAGGCTAGACATGCTACAAAAATCATAATAAAAAACCCCCAAAAAACCAAAGTCGTATCATATCCCAAAGATATAAACACATGTTTGTTTCGTTAACGGAAAATTAACTACTAAACACTCGTATATGAGCACGTGTTTGGTTTCTTACTTCTTTTTTTTTTAAATTGAATATAATTTATTAACTTAAATATAAGCTAAAGCAATAAACTAAAAAATCAATCAAATTAAACAATTATATATATATATATATATATATATATATTTTTGTTTATGAGTCATCATGAATAGTGATTTAAAATTTAAAATAATATTTACCCTTTTAATATTTTATTATTTTAATATTATAATAGTTTTAATTATATTTTTTTTAGCTTTAACGTTATTTTTTTATTTTTTTTAAAACCATATTTATTTATTTTTTAATATTTTTTTTTCAAAACATATTTTCTTTATCAATTAATTTGATGTTTCTTTAATAACATATGTTGGTTAATTTTTTTTTTTCTAAAAATTTAAGTACGTAACTTAATCGATTCGGCTTAACACCAATATGCAAATGTGGGCTATTGGGTTTAACAAATAACAATTAGTAAATGTGGTTAAAAAATGTGCATTCCCATGGATTCGAATTCTTGACCACCAGCTCTCCAGACGTGCATCTAAGCCATTGCATATGGTGCACGTTTGTTATATTTATTAGTTTCCATGTGTATATATGCCAAAATTGCTGGATGTTGAAAAAACAGGAAAATTAGTTGATGCCAAGTGGCATCCAATCAGGTCGAATCACTATTAATTCAGTTCTCCTATTACATATAGCATAACATAATTTTGTATAGCATAATATTATATATAATCTATATATACCAAAATTACTGGATGTTGAAAAAACAGGGAAATTAGTGGATGCCAAGTGGCATCCAATTTGGTCGAATCACTATTCATTCAGTTCTCCTATTATACATAGCATAACGTAATTATGTATAGCATAATACTATATATATATATATATATATAATATTATGCCCCGTTTGCGTTATGCGCATATAATGTATATATGTGTGGACGCTCGGGAGGCTAAAATGAAAGTGCACTAATTTTAACGTTATTCTACTAATTTCATGAAAATAACGTTAACAGATGGGATGGTTAATTATGCATCATGTGATGGCGTTGATAGTTGAAAGACAAAAGGGTACATGCACTAATCGGTCTTTGTCCCGATTGCTGAGTGTTATGTGCCTTATGTTCAAGGCTTGATATAAAACTACTATCGAGCCGGGGGTCTCACTCGAAGCAGTCTCTCTATTCTTACGTGGTAGAGATAAGGCTGGCTACATCTTACCCTCCTCAGACCCTACCTTAGATTTGCTATTGATGAGATTTACTGAGTATGATGTTAATGATGATGATATTATATATAGCATAATTAATTAGAGTTAAATTCAAATTTACTCCTCAAATTTTAATAAGGATAACTATTTTCCTCCAAAAGCTTAAAAACATTGATTTAAGAGTCATGGGAAAATGGTTCAAATACATAGTCTTCTAAAACTAGAAAGTTGTATGAAAGGGTATCAAATGGATTCCGATTAAACTCATGCTGGTGGTATTGAAACCGTTTCGTCTAAGTCTATAATCTTAGAATTTAGGTTTTTGCTTTTGGATTTTTTGGTTGTAGATTTTAAATTTTTTGTTTAAATCATTGTGTTTTCATTTATATTCGTCATTGTGATTTTTTTTCTTTATGATTCATTTTGTGTTTTTTCCCTGGTATTGTGTTATATTCTCGGCATTGTGGTATATTTTACGATTCATTGTGTCTTTATACGCTTCCTGGATTTAGAAGACTATATAGGATAACTCAACTCTAGAAATCCCACGTCTCTTATATTTTTCGGAGTTATTTCATAGGAATGACAATGTAAACCCTAAATCCAATTTAAAAGAAATTCGACTTTAATAAACAGTTTGTGTATGGAGAGTACTTAAACCATGTTAAGTATATATAAATTCTTGATACGATATGAAATATAAGATGAAAATTATTAATTAAGTTTCGAGTCGTAATAGTGTATTCAATGAATAAATAAATAAATCATTTTTGTGTTTACCGTTGTATCTATTGAATTTACAACCTGTTTTCAACTTAATTACAATTTATCTGTTTATTTACAACCCAACTAGTTATTTGACTCATTAAAATAAATATGTTAAATGAGTCGTATTTAGGTTACATGATTTGAAGTGTTTTGGGTTTGAGTTAATGTTCTTGGCATGAATAAATATAGAGTGGTGGCTCGTCGTGTTGGTGGTCGATGGCAGCAGGTGCATATCGATCAAGGAAGTTTTTCGAGTATAATCCAAGCAAGTCCAGTTTTTGTTTCTGTTGTTCACAAGGGGGAAGGATGGTGTCTTTCAAACAAACTTTTAGCATTAAAACAAGTTAGTCGTTTCTTCAATCGTGGTAACCAATAGACACGATATAAACGAAACATAATGTGCCTGGATCTTTTGTTTGGCAGAAAGCAAAGCTAGTGGCTAGGTTTCTAATTGTTGGTCAGGGTTTTGATGAAGGTGGTCAGGCGTATAAGTGTCTTTTAGTTTAGTTCTTTATTTAAAGAGTTTTTTATTTTATTTTTTATGGAGTCATATTCTAGGTTAAGAGATTGAGTCTTTATTTATTGTACTATTCGGGTGGTTTAGGTTTCTTATTTTTCAAGATGTTACTTTTATTGTAATTCGTGTACTTTGGTTTATTAAAACAAAAAAAAAGAATCCAGATAGTTCGTTCAATTTTGTGGTTTAGTGTTATATGTTCTAATTAAGATGGGCCATTACATTATAAATATACTTTTAATTTTAATTCTACTTGTAAGATGCTGGAAAACATCTTAATAACTAGGCTAAAGAGATCCGCACACATTCTTAATTAGGGTTACTTTACACCCTCCACTTATTATTTTCTACTAATCACTTTCGTTGCTTATTCTTCTTTAATTTAAAGTGGGGAATCCTCATTTTGTCTGCCATTAAACTTTGATTTCCCATTTGCTTGCATCATATTTTGTGGGAATATCAAAAGTAAATTGCCATTTTAGTCCCTGAGTTTTTGTCTAATTTGCCATTTTAGTTTAAATAATTTTTTTTCTTCTCTGTGTTCCTTGACTTTTCCTTTTTCTTACCATTTGAATCACATTGCCTAACTTAGTCTAAGAACCAGGTTATAATTAGGGATATTTTTGACATTAAATTATTATGAGGTTTATAAATTATGTTGTAAACTACCCCTGGTTATCACTACACAACAGTTATGCCAAACATGCCCTTGGTTATAACCAGATTTTTAGTCTGAGTTAGGCAATGTGATCAAAATGGCAAGAAAATAGAAAAGTCAGGGATCCAGAGGAGAAAAAAACTATTTGGACTAAAATAACAATTTAGACCAAATCTTAGGGGCTAAAATGGCAATTTACTCAAATATCAAACACGTAATGATTGTAAATAACGAAAGTGCTTAGTTAATTGTTGGAAGAAACGTTATTTTAATTTGTTTGGTGCCGGTTTTATATGAATTAACTATCATCATGGACGAAGCATTTGAGTCGAAAGATTGATTGTCGCAAGTTGTTTTTGGTGGCCAACTAATTATATAATGGATCTTGCAAAGGTCAAAGTCTTATGATTCATCGTACCGTTTCCATTATTTATATTGACACGTAAGAAATTGCATATGTGAAGCATTTTTTATTCGAGGAAAAAAAAAGAAGTTTGGTTTATGATAAAGGCAATGTACGTGTTAGATAGAGCATTTGGTTGAAGGTGAATTTCAAGATTTAATCTGAAGTATGTTTATTGGTCTCTAATAATCTCAACTAGACATTATTGGTTATTGACAATCCCATCTTTTTTATTAACTATTTTTCCTCCACTGGTTTTCAGTTAAAAAAATTTAACGAAGTTAAGTTTTTTTTCAAATTACAAACTGATGTTTTAGGGCTTTTGACCAGAACAGGGATACGAGTCTATTGATGTAAAACTTACCTCAAAACAGTGCTCCAAACGACTTTATTTTTGTTAATTGTAGGTTTAAATAACCGATTTGAAGCACCGTTTTCGTCGTTTGGAGCACAATTTCAAGGTAAGTTTTACATCTTTCGACTTGTATCTTTGTTCTGATAAAAAATCGTATTAAGTTTTTTTAACTGGGGACCGGTGGAGGAAAAATAGTTGAAAGGTGGGGCTGTCAGGGGGAATAAAAAAAAGTTGGGACTGCCAATGGACAATGACGTCTAGTATGGATTATTAGAGGCCAATATCCCTTATTATAATCCGGTTTACTAAAAAAAGGTTACATGACATGATAGCGAGATCAAGAAGGTATAACGACCTGAATTTTAGCAACGAAACCATGTTCGATTATGGAGTGACAAAATTAACGTGGAATATGTTACATATATAATCCGCTAGTAACAAATTGTTACGAGATGAGATACATCATAAGGGTATTGTTGGAGGCCTACGACTAGGAGAAGCAATTGTAGTTCTACGACACGATGGAGCTGCAATACAAATGGCCTCCTTATACGTAACAATACCTTACATTCAACAAAATATCCACAAAATACGAATAAATGAAGTTAAAAGAATCATACATGTATTTATAAACACACTACTACATCAAATTTAATAAGTCCATTAAAAATTTGTATATAGTCATCATATATGTTTATAAACTCCTACATGAAATCCAATAGGTGCACTAAAAATCTGTATATAGCACAAAATAAAATCTTTCCAACTCGTCTATAAATCAGAAAGTGAAAACTGAAAGGTGATGAAGAGATCTTTCCAACTCGTCTAGGAGTGGTAAGAATAAGCCACTCAAACTAAATGATCCGGCCTAAAAAATCATGAAATACCATACTTCACGAAATAAAGAAAAAATCAACCGCTATGAAATCATTATATATATACATTTGATAAAACGATGAGATCCCACAAAGTCAGTCCACATTATGGTCACACATGGTTGTTTAAGGTAAAATGCTAGTGAATTATATATAATTTTCATGATTATTGGTTTAGTTAAGAATGATTGGCTTAACAATGCCATGATAACTTGTTACAAGTTGTAAGTATGTGGTTATTTACTTTTCCCGTTAACATAGATGTCATATTCATATTATTTATCATAACATATGTCATATTTCTATTATTTTATCATGACATATGTATTGTGATGTATCACTATTAATTACATTATCAAAGTAATTTACCTTTTAAACCCTCTTGAAACGATTTATATAAGATGTTGGTTAAGTGGGGCTAGCTCACTTGGTAGAGTCTCTTGCCTCTTAGTGGGAGGTCTTGGGTTCAATCCCAAGCAAGGGTGAATTATTTGTAAATATAGGAGTTTGGGAGAGTAACGTTAGCCATTCAAATATATATATATATATATATATATATATATAAGTGACCGCTAAAATGAGAACCACCTCGAGTTGTAAGAACCGTGAGAACTTTTTGATCCGGGGCGAGGTGAACCAAATTTTTTTTTCATAAACGTAGATGCGTGTATTATAAACACATTTGTAAAAAAAAATGTCGTGTGTGTAGTTTTGAGCACCACAAGTTTGTGTTTACGGGTACCGTAAATTTTCCGGTTTAATTTACGGTACTCGTAAACACAAACTTGTGGTGCTCAAAACTACACACCCGACATTTTTTTTTGAATTTTTTTTACAAATGTGTTTATAATACATGCATCTACGTTTATGAAAAAAAAATTTGCTCTGCCTCGCCCCGTACGGTGTAGTTCTCACGGTTCTTACAACTGGAGGTGGTTCTCATTTTAGCGGTCCCCTATATATAGGGTAGGGATAGTGTACATTAATTCAGAAGTGTGAGAAGTGTATTATAACACTATATAACACCATATAAACACCGTATAACACAATGTAACACCATATAACATCATATAACATTATGTAACACTATATAACAATATATAACACTATACATCTATCATAGACATGCTATCAGACAAAATATAGTGTTATATATGTTATATAGTCTTATATAGTGTTATATGGTGTTATATGGTGTTACATAGTGTTATACAGTGTTTATATGGTGTTATATAGTGTTATATATAGTGTTATAATACACTTCTGGATTAATGTACATGATCCTCTATATATATATATATATATACTAGTTGTTTACCCGCGCGATGCGGCGGGAAACATATCACTTAGGTTGGTTAGTTTAGGTCTATGTACGGAGCGTTTCGGTTTTGAGCCATAACAACAACACACCTTATGTGTTCCTGAATGGAAGCTAGTAACATAAGAGAAAGTTTGGATTATTATTTTTCTAGAATTGGGTTTTTGGATATATTTTTTTTCACAAGTCAATAATTGTGAAAGTTTGGTCTAGTAAAGATGTTTTGGACATAATATTCACTTGAGTGTTAAGCAATGATGATGGGTAAGTTAAGGACCCGATATCACCCCACACATTTACTATCAGTACGAACGAAATATGAGTGTACACTTCCATATGTTAATATCTTATTGTACCCCTATCAAATAAGTTAGTCAATAAAAAAATTGGTCTTTAATAAAACAAAATATTAAACAAATTTCAAAATCCACAAACCTGAATATATATGGTTATTGATCATATTCGACATTCTTATTAGATGACTCTCGACTTTCTAAGTTGAAGCAACAAAATATTATATGTATTAATTATGCTAATGAAACTCAAATAAAGAACAAAATCTAATTTTGATCAAAACAAGAAATCCAAATTGTGAGCTATGTCATGCCAAAGTTCGTTTGACATGCGGATGTCTCCATCGTTTTTTTCTTTACTAAATTCACACCGGCGTTAGAAAAACATACCTGGACCATGATCAGTAAGTTAAATATAGACAATAGACACCTCTTGATATGTTCAACTTATTTGACTCAATTTCTTTTTTAGTTAAAAAAACTACTTACAGCCATTTGAGATGAAACAAAATCCAGTTCAACTCATTTATAAGTATATGGGTCAAAAAGCCACCTCTATATCAAACATTCATCAAAATTTGTGTGCTTTCTGTTCAATTTAAAAATATCACAAAGACTTTCTAAACGTACATATACTAAACATCATTTATTGATATTGACATTGAAAAAAAACATGTTGCTGTGAATAAAATTAAACAAACAAACCGGCATCGGGGATGTTCAAAGCTAAGAAAATTAACAATCAGGGTATGGGAGAGCTTCTCTCCCGTCAAAATTTACTTTAAGCATGTGTATGTTTAAAGCTTTTTTGATGACTTCACCAAGGTATTGACTTATGAGGACTAATGGGATAGATATATATTGCAAGTAATTTGATCCTGCATGTCCTTCCTCGGAGTTTGCTGTCCGGTTTTTACGGTTTATGGGTCAAACCGTTGGTCACGGTTTTTGATCACCAAAACCGGCACCGAACCGTTGAAAATTAAAACCGAACCAAAGCAAACCGTTACTAACTGTTTGGTTCCGGTTTGGTTTGAGGTTTGGGCCTATTGGTCGTTATAAAATATTAATGCAGCCAACATACAATAGTTCATCTTTGACACCATATTCCGATAGCTGGAGCTTGTTACGAATTCAGCTTGTTGTTTAGATGCCTCGTGCTGCTCCGTTTCTTTTTGCGCTAAAGATAGAAAACTTAAATAACAATTACCTGAATAATACATGTTATGGGTGAAATTCTGAGCACATATCCTGGGCGATATCTTAAGTTATATCTTAGTTTCATGATATATGTTCATGCCCGGGATACTCATTCAGGATATTGGTAACATCCTGGATGATATCCTGAGGATCACTAATGGATTATGTGCAGGAATATGAGTCCAAGCTTGCAACGTTCATGAGGACATCTTCTCCTGAAGACTCGCTCTAAGTTGTTCAAAGAAGGACGTTGAACCCGCTTTACCTGGTCTCCAACGGCTACTAAAGAATATTCGAAGGCATCCCATACTTATAGGAGATTTTGTTTTCGTTTACTAGCTATAAATAGGTGGATAAATCAGATCGAATAGGACACAACAACAACACTCACTGCTTTCTAACACTTTCCTCTCTCGCAACTTTCACTCTCACAAAAAGTATTGTAACACTTAGCGATCTGATCAATATCCTGCACTGTATCCTGAAGTTTAAAGTAATAAGAAGAACAAGGCAGCTGCGATTGTCAGCTCCCGAGGTTTTGTGCCGGTGATCCAGATTGATCAAGGGCTTTCCTCGTATATCTCGTGTCACCCCCTTTACTTTTTGCTCATAGTTTGATCGTAAATACAGCTCAATATCCTGAGCCGTATCCTGGAAACTGTTTTTGCAAACAACTTAATCAGCATATTTTCAACACACTTTCTTAGCACACTACCTCACTTAACTAATTTGATCACTTAATTGCTTCGGTAATTTTTGACCAAAACAATTTGGCGCCCACCGTGGGGCAAGTGGTGCTATCATTACTAAAAACTTTTGCGAAATCGTTACTTGGTTTTCTATTCTCAAAACTTTTTGCCACACTATTTACAATGGCCTCAAGATCAAACATGAGCTCCTCCACCGTGTCTGCTACAACCTCTGCTACCATTGGTTCAACGCTTCCACCACCTCCTCCAATGATGCAAGCTTCTTCACAACCTCAGGATATTATCCCTACTTGGAACATTCAGGGATCTGGTCCTGTTCTGGCTTCTAATGACGAAATTCTAACCTTGTTTGGTAGTGTACAGGAACAGATGAGGCAACAGCAAGAAACCAACCAAATGCTAATGAGAGAAATACAACTCTTGAAATCTAGCTCAAGCAGGCCCGCTGAGGATAATGTCACTCCTTTACTGCCCAGAGCCTTGAACTTCAGTTCAGCCATATATACTGAGGATAACAGGGGAAATAATGTGCCTAGCCATCCTCAGAATCATACTCCTGAAATACCCTCCTTGGTCAGGATGTCAACTGTGAGGAGCTCAGGATATGCTTCAGGATATGGCCAGAATCCTCAGACTGGTAACGTGTCAAATAATAATATTCTTGCTACTAACAATAATGGATCTTTGCAGGATGCAGGTATGACGTCAACATTTACTAGGGAGCTTCAGAAATTGAAGGACATGATATCCAGTGTACCTGGAGTGGTCCAGCCAATTCCGGAGGTGTCCCAAGACAACCACAGGATATCTCGCTTTGCATATCCTATCTGTGATGCTGAAATCCCAAAAAGATTTCAAACCCCCAACATGAAGCTCTATGATGGGACTACGGATCCTGAAGAGCATATTGCCCAGTATAGGGAAAGAATGGAGATTAACCCTATCCCTTCGGAGCTCAAGGAAGCATACCTATGCAAGGGTTTTGGTTCTACCTTAACAGAATCGGCCTTGAAATGGCTCTTAAATGTTCCTCCTCATTCGATTACATCATTTGCTCACCTAGTGAATTTATTTAATAGTCAATTTTCTTGTAGTCAAAGTTTTGAAAAACTAACAAGTGATCTCTACAGGATAACTCAAGGACCTCAGGAACCCTTAAGAGATTATGTGAACAAGTTTAGCCGAGAATCCTTAGATATTCCACATCTTGATGTTGCAACAGCTGTGCAGGCTTTCAAGATGGGGCTGCAAAAAGACTCTCAATTTTACCAAGATCTTGTAATGAACCCATGTAGGAACTTGGATGAAGCTCGAAACAGGGCCCTAAGATATATTCGACTGGAGGATGACAAAAAGATGCAAGAGAGGATGAACTCGTCCACCACTTATGAGTCAACTAATAGGAAGTCAGAATCCTCATTTAAACCATATCGCTCTAAGCCGTATGGCAGAAACGACAACAAGAAAGTGAATGCTGTTGAAGACGAGGATCCTGAAGAATATCCTGAATTATCTGAATATTGCTTTTCTGTTAACATACCTGAATTAATGTATGCTATGCAGGGTTTAGGAGACAAAGCTAGGTGGCCTCGAAAGAATCAACAAAAAGCTGATTGGAAGGATAAGTCCAAATGGTGTGCCTTCCATGAAGATTTCGAACATGTAACCGAGGATTGCATTGCTCTAAGAAAAGAAATAAGTTATCTTCTAAGCAAGGGATATCTGAAGGATCTCCTATGAAGAAAGAAGAATAAGGGTCAGGATACTGAGAAGGATCCTGAACGAGCAGCATCACCTCCTGCGGATGCCAAGATAATTAACTTTATTTCAGGAGGATCCGACATTTGTGGGACTTCGTATTCTGCGGCCAAGAGACATGCAAAGGAAGCTAAGGCCGAAAAGGGAGATAAACCAGCCAGGATGACTACCCTCACAACTGATAAAGTGATCACTTTCGATAGTGATGACAGGGATACTGTCCAGGATCCTCACCATGATGCTCTCGTAATAACATTATATGTGGCTAACCATTTTGTACGCAGGATATTGGTGGATAATGGCAGCTTCGTCAACATAATCCAACTAGAAACGTTGAAAAGAATGAATGTATCTCCAATGGATATCACTTCAAAATCCACCTTGCTTGTTGGGTTCAGTGGAGAGGCTAGGAACACAGTGGGAGAGATAAAGTTACCAGTATATGTTGAAGGGGTCAACTCAATACAATGTTTCTGTGTGATGGACTCCCTATCCTGCTATAACATCATACTGGGCAGGCCATGGATCCATGATATGAAGGCTGTGCCATCAACTTATCATCAATGCATCAAGATCCCTACCCCTTGGGGGGTTGTCAAGGTTGATAGTGATTAGCAGGAGGCGAAAGAATGTTACTCATCCTCAATGAAATCCTCAACTAAGCCTAGTGCAGCATAGCAATTAAAGATGCGGGCCCAGGATATCGTCGAGGATTCAGAGCAGGATATGAAGAAAATTATCCCGGATCAGGATAATCCGGATATCTCGGTGCTCGTAGGAACCAATATCCCTCAGGATATTGAAGAACAGTTAACTAACTTTTTGAAGTGCAGGATGTCGATATTCGCGTGGAAGCACGAGGATATGACAGGTATTTCGAAAGATATTATAACACATAAGCTCGGTATTGACAGATCATTCAAACCTGTCCAACAAAAGAGGAGGAAGTTTGCTCCGGAGCGAAATATGATCATTCAGGAAGAAGTAGAGAGGCTATTAAAATCTAAGATGATCAGAGAAGTCAATTTTCCAAGATGGCTAGCAAATGTAGTCGTGGTACAGAAGAAAAATGGGAAATGGAGAGTCTGTGTAGATTACATAGACTTGAACAAGGCTTGTCCCAAAGACCCATTTCCGCTTCCTCATATTGATGCAATGGTGGATGCTACTGCCGGCTATGAAATGTTAACCTTCATGGATGCATCCTCAGGATTTCAGCAGATTCAAATGGAACATTCGGACCAGGAGGATACTACCTTCATGACACCAACAAGTATTTATTGTTATAATGCTATGCCTTTTGGTTTGAAAAATGCAGGTGCAACATACCAGAGATTGGTAAACATGATGTTTAAAGACAAGCTGGGGGACACCATGGAGGTATACATCGACGATATGGTGGTAAAATATAAAAAGGCTGAGGATCACCTCCAGGATATTAAGGGATCATTTGATATCCTGGATCAGTATAATATGAAACTAAATCCAGCTAAGTGCCATTTCGGAGTGGGGGCAGGAAAGTTTCTAGGGTATATGGTGACCAAAAGAGGAATAGAGGCAAGCCCGGAGCAGATTAAAGCTATCTTGGATATCAAATCACCTTCAAATATGAAGGATGTTCAACGGTTAACAGGGCGAGTAGCAGCATTGAACAGATTTATCTCAAGATCCTCCGAGAAATGCAAGGAATTTTACGATATCCTGAAGAAAAACAAGAAGTTCGAATGGGGGGAGAAGCATGAAGCAGCCCTGCAGGATTTGAAGCAGTATCTTTCAACTGCACCTCTATTGATGAAACCTGAGAATGGTGAACCACTGTCCCTATACCTCGCAGTATCAGGGAATGCTGTAAGTGCCGTCCTTATAAAGGATCATGAAGGTCAGCAATATCCTGTCTATTATGTTAGTAAAAGTTTATTAGATGCTGAAACTAGATATTCTCATTTAGAAAAGTTAATATTGGCTCTAGTTATGGCATCAACAAAGCTTAGACATTACTTTGAGACACATAGAATTCATGTTAAAACCAATTATCCTGTTAAAAATGTGCTTAGGAAACCCGAGATGTCAGGCAGGATGGCTAAGTGGTCAGTGAAATTAAGTGCTTATGACTTAGTATATGAACCTAGAAATGCTATAAAATCACAGGCTCTAGCTGACTTTGTGGCTGATTTCAGTAGTGATATTCAGGATGAGGTAGATCTAGAAGTCCAACAATTAGGAGAATCCTCAGGATCCTGGACATTGTACACTGATGGAGCATCTAATGTTAGAGGAGTAGGATTAGGAATACTACTAAAATCGCCACAGGGGGACATATTACCCCAGGCTATTAGGTGTGAATTTCCTGCTACTAATAACGAAGCAGAATATGAGGCTTTAATTGCAGGATTAGAGTTGGCTAAAAATATGAATATCAAGAATTTGCAAGTATATGTTGACTCCTTGTTAATCACTAATCATTTTAATGGATCCTATGAAGTTAAAGGTGAGAAGTTAATCGAATACCTCGATATTCTCAAAAAATTAGCAGGATATTTCGATGTTTTTACACTTGAACAGGTACCAAGAGAGGATAATGCTAAAGCAGATGCCTTGGCAAACTTAGGATCATCAGTCAGGATACCAGAGGGAACCCATATACCGATACTTCATATCCTGTATCCTGCTATGGATCCCTTCAAAGCTTAGGATAAGGAGGTAACAAGCATTCAGGATCCTGGTCATGATCCTGAGAAGGATACTGAATCCTGGATGGCTCCAATCATAAGATATCTCAAGGAAGGACACATCCCTAGAGACGAAAATCCTAAGGCATTTAGGATGAAGGTATCGCGGTTCACCATTATAAATAATGTTTTGTACAAGAAATCTCTTGCATGACCATACCTGAGGTGCTTGGAGGATCCTGAAACTAAGGAAGTGCTTCAGGATATACATGAAGGGGATTGTGGTAACCACACTGGGGGCAGGTCATTATTCTCAAAAGTATTAAGAACAGGATACTATTGGCCGACAATGAAGAAAGATGCTACAGAATATGCTCGAAGATGTGATGCATGTCAAAGGCACAGTAACATACTACATCAACCAACTGAACCACTATATCCTATAGCTTCCCCTTGGCCATTCATGAAATGGGGGATGGACATAGTAGGGAAATTACCGAAAGCTCCAGGAGGAAAATTCTTTATGCTGGCAATGACTGATTATTTCTCTAAGTGGGTTGAAGCTGAAGCATTTGTTCAAGTTAGAGACCAAGAAGTAGTATCCTTCATAAAGAGGAATATCCTGACCAGATTTGGAGTACCAGCTGAAATCATTTGTGACAATGGATCCCAGTTTATAAGCAAAAGGACTACTGACTTTTGCAAGAGTTGGGGAATCAAAATGATCATGTCTACTCCGGTACATCCTCAAGCAAATGGATAAGCTGAGTCCTCAAACAAGATAATTGTCAACAACTTGAAAAAGAGACTAGGAGCTAAGAAAGGAAGATGGGCAGAAGAACTACCCTTTGTTTTGTGGGCTGATAGAACAACAATAAAAAATGCAGCTGGCCAAACTCCATTCTCCTTAGTATTTGGGCCAGAAGCAGTGATCCCAACAGAAATGGTGATACCTACGGCAAGATCTATCCTCCGGGATCCTGAGCAGAATCCTGAAGCTATGTGCTAAGAATTAGACACTGTGGATGAGACAAGAGATGCAACAAAGCTAAGGATGGCAGCATATCAACAGAGGATATCCAGAGCATTCAACAAGAATATAAGGACTAGGAGGTTTCAAGTTGGGGATTGGGTGTTAAGAAAAGCTTTTCAGAATACTACTAATCCTGTTGATGGAAAATTAGCTCCAAAATGGGAAGGACCCTACGAGATTGAATCAGAAGCAGGAAAAGGAGCATATCGACTCAAGAATATGGAAGGGGATATGCTACCAAGATCCTGGAATGCTATACATCTAAAGCTCTATTTCAAGTGAGTTTGGAATTTAATTTCTAACTCAGGATGGTATGAATTCTATCTTTTTTCAATATATTTGAGTTTATTTATTCTATCGAACCCAATACTGACTTAAGCATCGGAGGGGTGTTAGTCAAGCTAACACCCACCTTAGTTTAAGGTTGTTTTGCAGGATATACTCTAGGATATACAGTCAGAATAACTCGAAAGATTAGAGGATTGGCCCCCTCTCTCACGATTAAGGGATCCTGATCCCTTCACAGGTTTAAAGGTATTCACCTTTCTCTCGAATTGGGTTTAAACACCCCGCCTGGAGCGCAAGTTATCCAGGGACAGTTCAAGATAGCGGGACCAGTCCATGTAAAAGTGGCTGACAATTTCGTTATTGTTGGCTATATCCTGGATCCTCAAGGTATATGAGGATTGATCACCCTCTCTCACGAAAGAGTATTTTCATACTCTCTAAGGTTTAAAGGTTTTCACCTTTCTAAGTTTTGGAGTTTATACACTCCCGCCTGTAGCGCATGAAAATCAGGGTTTATCCCCAGGATATCAAGGGTTTATCCCCAAGATATTAAGGGTTCATCCCAAGATATTAAGGGTTTACCCTAGGATATTCAGGATTTATTCAGTAAAGCTAAAGTATAATTATGTTTACATTCCTATGTTGAACACAGGGGCCATACATTATACAATTTAATGGATGGATTCAAACTTATAAGTGTGCACTGGGGACATCCCTATGATTGAAGATTGGAATTGACTCTCTGGGAATATTTGGTATGGTCCCTCCTTTTTATTTGGATAACTTGAGGCAGTATCCTAGGTAAGATATCTCTCAGGATATTCTTACAATGTGTTCCCAAAATTGTCCAAACTAAACTATTTTCATAAGTAAGATTTATGCACTAAAATAGTAACAACAGAAATAAAGCCAAAAGAAAGTTATATTATCAAAAGTTGTGCTTCTGGTTTCACCTCTAACCAAGGTCCATCCACCAAAAGCACGATTAGTCCCATACCATATGCACTTAACGGTTGAAGGTTTTGTCTCAAACTGAGAACCGTCCACCTCCAACTGTTATATTGTCCAAAAGTAAAGCATACTAACATTGATGACCAAGGGCTTCGTCCTGAAACTCAGGATCCCTCCACCTTTGGCCATCATATTGTTCAAATGCAGGAAAAGTAAAGTGCAGAAAAAGTAAATTGTTTTAGGGTTACAGACCAACGATCAAGTTTAAAAAAGTGGGCTCCGGCCTAGGCATCAATATCCATCATCGCCCACTTAAATGCCCTCACACAGCAGCATCTTCACCAGCCTTCTCCGTCTTCTCAGCCCCAGCATCCTGAGCAGCATCCTGACCAGCATCTGTCCCAACATCCTTTTCTTCTCCAGCCTTGTCCACCACCTCTGCTGACTTAGAGGATTCACCAGCTTCAGCAGGATATGGCACAACCTTGCCTCCAAGCTCCTTCAGCTTTGCCACCCAGGATTCAACCGGCCAGGATGGGCACTCAAGGCCTGTCTCCTTGGCCTCATAATCCATCTTAATGCGAGCTTGTAGCAGAGAGACGATGGCAGAGGCTTTGATCCCTTCCCGAAAAGAGACCATGGCCTGTTCATGCTCCATTTGGACGGTAGCCAGTTTGATTTCAGCATCCTGGGTGACCTTTTTCAGCCTGTCCTCGTAATGCCGAGTCTTCACCTCGGCAATGGCCCCTTGGTCAGCAATGGTGGTCTCGAGCTGTTTGATCCTGGCCTCTTGGAACGCGTTCATGCTGCAAGCATCGGTGTAAAGGTGGAGCAGATGTTGGAGGCCCTGTACGTCAAAATTCAGGTATGAGTTAAAATATATTAACCAGGATATCCTGTCAGGATATATGTGCAGGATATAGTCGCAGAATATTACCTTGTTGAGGAAGGATGTCATCGGCTCCAAGGAGTCAGAAAAGCTGAGTTCTTCATAGGAGAACCCTTCAGAGCCTGGGGCACTAACTTCGGAACCTTTCCTCTTTTTTTGCGGTGGAAGCGCGAGTCCTCGTGTTGGGCTTAGGAGCCGGGAGCGGTTTGGAGCTGGTAGCGGCAGGAGTCTCTTTCTTGACAATAACTGGAGTGGGGTAACTGTCGAGCTCGTCAAGATCAAGGAGGATTGGAACTTTGCTGGAGTCTGCATACAGGGAGTGAAATTCTTTCTTAAATATATCAACTAAAAACATGTATGGAAGATATCATGCAGGATCATTACCAGACATGTTTGCACTGGAAAGAGGGCTTGGAGATGGTGGAGACGGATTAAAACTTCTTTCAGCCTCTGGGAGGAGTCTGATAGCGTCAATTCTCTTCTTTGAATTGCTAGGGGAGGTGCAAACTTCCTAAAATCAGCTGTGTATAAGACAATAAAAAAGTTGATTAGCTCAAGATATAAAGCAGGATACAAGACAGGATCATCCTAGAACCCTAAATCCTACCCTTTCTCAACCACTTCACCGGATATTCCGTTCCACCAGGGATTGAGTCTCTTTTTACAAAGAAGAATTTGGATTGCCATTTCTCCTCATTCCTGGTGGCACGAAGTATCAGCAGATCGCCGGAGGTAGAATAGAACAAGTATCTATAGGAACCATGGCATCTAAACCGATATGCTAGGGGGAGGTCATGAACGGAGAGGTCAGGAATATGATTTCTCTTGATCTCGTCAAGAACGGACAAAACTCACCAGAGCATCGGCATTGTCTGACTAAAGAAGATTTTGGTAACATTAAAGAACTCGGTGATAAAGTCCGAGAAAGGAAATTGTAACCCTAAGGTGAAAGGAAAAGCATTGAAGCATAACCACTCGTCGGAAACCATATCTGATTGGATTTCCTGATCAAATGGCCGGAATACCGTCCCTTTCGGGAAGATGCCGGAGGTTTTAAGGGCTGACAAGTGTGCACTATCAAAGGTGCATATTTCCTTCTCCGGATCTTGGAGAATATTCTGGTGGATAAACGTGAGAGCAGAATCGCCGGAGCCGGATCTTGTCTGCCTTGCCATATTGTCGCCGGAATATTGAGAAGAATGAGAGAAGAAGCTGGAATTGAGAGAGAGAAGTATTTACCTTTTTTCTCTTCGGTAAAGGTTAAATGGGGATAAGCATGAGAAGATATAGGGGAGTAATGAGTAAATATAGGCTGCGCGGTTACAAGCGGTCACATCATGAGTCTAATCTCTTAATTGCCTCGTTTATCGTGAAAAAATGTAACCGTTAGTATCAGGATACCTAACGGTAACATTTTTGGGGACAATTGTTATGGGTGAAATTCTGAGCCCATATCCTGGGCGATATCTTAAGTTATATCTTAGTTTCATGATATATGTTCATGCCCGGGATACTCATTCAGGATATTGGTAACATCATGGATGATATCCTGAGGATCACTAATGGATTATGTGCAGGAATATGAGTCCAAGCTTGCAACGTTCATGAGGACCTCTTCTCCTGAAGACTCGCTCTAAGTTGTTCAAAGAAGGACGTTGAACCCGCTTTACCTGGTCTCCAACGGCTACTAAAGAATATTCGAAGGCATCCCATACTTATAGGAGATTTTGTTTTCGTTTACTAGCTATAAATAGGTGGATAAATCAGATCGAATAGGACACAACAACAACACTCACTGCTTTCTAACACTTTCCTCTCCCGCAACTTTCACTCTCACAAAAAGTATTGTAACACTTAGCGATCTGATTAATATCCTGCACTGTATCCTGACGTTTAAAGTAATAAGAAGAACAAGGCAGCTGCGATTGTCAGCTCCCGAGGTTTTGTGTCAGCGATCCAGATTGATCAAGGGCTTTCCTCGTATATCTCGTGTCACCCCTTTACTTTTTGCTCATAGTTTGATCGTAAATACAGCTCAATATCCTGAGCCGTATCCTGGAAACTGTTTTTGCAAACAACTTAATCAACATATTTTCAACACACTTTCTTAGCACACTACCTCACTTAACTAATTTGATCACTTAATTGCTTCGGTAATTTTTGACCAAAACAATACAACAAAGAATGTATTCACTGTTCTAAGGTTAGAAAAAATAATTTTCATGTAAAATAAAGAGAAAGTACAGAGTTATTTCAGTTACACGTTCAAAAAAATAGATCATAACTGTTACGGACTCGACGCTAGTTACGGACGACGCTTATTACGAATTGCTCAGACGATAAATAAAAATATTATATATTACAACTCGTTACGAACTCGATGCAAGTTATTGACGTACGCTCGTTACGAACGAATCGGACGATAAAATAAAAATATTATATATTTACGACTCGTTACGGACTCGACGCTAGTCACTGACTACGCTCATTACGGACAACTCGGACGATAAAATAAAAATATTATACATTTACGACTCGTTACAGAGTCGACGCTAGTGACGGACGATGCTCGTTACGGACGAATCGGACGATAAAAGATGGTTTGTAAGTCAACCGGACCCATGCCCCATTAACCAACCCGCCTATTTTCACCACTACACTTAGCCATATGGATTTCAGAAGATGTGTTCTTACTTTGAGTTGTTATTAATGAAATCGAATATCCAAATTTGCTAAAATGTATACAAATTTGATAGCCATGAAACCTAACTGAGATGAAATCCTAACATTAATAAAACGAAGCCACAAAATCCATACCTTTTCATAGAACTTGCGAAATGTCCAGGAGACAGTTGTGCATGTCCTTTAAAATATATACCGTACAGGATTAGTAGCATGACAATTATATAATATATCATATCTCTACATATAAAAGACTTTGAAATACGACCCAGCGGCATATTTGGAGGATTGACTGGTATAATTTGGCCCTTTGACTATATTGACACTTCAATTGCTGCTAAAAGCAGCCAAAAGGAAAAATATAAGATCATTTTTTATAACAATATATGCTATTGAATAAGCGTAAGTTCTTACTTTGACTATATTGACACTCCAACAGGCCAACCCAAAGGCCACTTCACATCTGGTTGAAGCAAAGTGTACTCTTGCTCAATTCCAAACCTAAAACCAGATTCGGTTAACCAAATTAATCAGTTAATGTTAACATACACCAACTTCTGTCTATTTGTTTTTCGGATAAATTAATACCCCTCTATATAGAAAGGAGATATATAATTACCAAATGCAGCAGTTAATCTTTAAAGTTTAGTTGTACTAAAAAGATTTTCAACAGAAGCAGTTTACTTGCAATTAAGCTTAGTGAGGCTTGTATAGAAAACACAATTTGCTATAGAAAACACAAATTTTCACTGGGTAGCCGTAGTTACACGGTACAAACCATTTTTTAACCCATTTAACCAATCACCTAAGGAACCAAGTCTCACACAAATTTAGGTTAATTATCACCTTTAAACATATCAGCTTTGACGTCTTTCAACTCAGCTCACAATCATATAAGCTACCGGGAGTAGAAACAAATTAAATAAGACAAAATATACATAAACAAAGGGAGTAGACAACGAACCAAATTGAGAGCGTAATACATTAGAAACAAAGTTTTCTTGCAGCTCCGATATGATAAAACGCGAGCATCCGTCCTTGTCTTCTTCTCCAATCTTCTCGAACCTGCAAACCTAAACCATTTAAAGAATCATCAGACATATCCCTACGAAGATAAACACAAACTTTCAAACATAAAACAAGTTATACAACAAACACAGATCAAAAAAATCTTGAAAAGTTGAAATAAAACACCCAAATCCCCAAAATCAAGAAAACCCAATTGAGATTGCGACCAAAATTAGGGCTACGAAATAGAAATTAACCTTGAACCATGAAAGGTGATTCAGTTTCGACCCTTCTATCAACTGGTACACTCATCACGGATTGATCTTGATTCAATGGTTACTTACATCAGCAAAGCCCTAAAAACAAAATCAAGATCAAAGCTTTGATTTTAGGTTGATGATTTCTGAATAAAAGACAAATCATGGGTAGTTTTGAGTTCTTGAGAAAAAAATTAAAAGTTGTCGATTCAATTGGAGAAGTATGATACCTGGAATGAAGGAGAAGCCGTGATTGAAGCAGCGTAACAAGGCGGAGGGGAATAGGCGGTGGAATCCTCACAGATCTGGTCATGAAATGGATCTAGTGAGAGATCAGGCATGGTTTTCTTGAGTCGCCAGAGAGAGAAGGTCTGATGGTTTTGTGAGATGTGTGAGTTGTGAGAGAGAGGAATTGAAAAGTTGATCCTTGTGAACTAAAGTAGAAAGCTGAGATTGCGATCCGTGTGAAAAATTGAGAGAAATGGATGGCTGAAGATGATCCACTTGAAGGGTAAATTATTTGTGTTTCTTGGTGCTTTAAGTGTTGTACATTGTGCATTGAGGGTGTTTTCAACACATTCCTAAATGACCATTTCTGCCCTTGCTATATGCTTATTAAAGTAGTATATATATATATGTATATATATATATAGAGAGAGAGAGAGAGGCCGGTTATCATACAATATGCCTAATCCTACGTTACGTACGCTATAACCATGGCCGTCGGATCATCTCAAATAACACCCCGTGTTTAACTATTAAATTAATCAAATAAAGTTATATATATGAAACCGCCAAGGTTAAAATCGTCCATCACGAAATAAAAAACCCTGATAATCAGCAAACAAAACCTCAAAATCATAACGTAAGATTCTTAATCAAAACCGTAATCGAAAATAGAACAATTAATCAAAAATCGATCGATTCCTATTCACCAAATCCTTCTGCGAATTGAACTTCTGCTGAATTTGGAAATTCAGAACTGAAACAAATCGATGTACCGACTATCGAAGAAGATGATACAGGGTGAAAATCAAATAAAAGTATGCGAAATACATAACAAACGTGCGAAAAACACTTCAGACAAAAAGAAAGGGTGTGTTTTTTGTAAAGTTTGCGAATTCATATAACATTATATGCGAAAAACACTTAAGGTGTAATATAATGTGCGAATTCATGACAATACACATGCGATTTCAATAAAAGGTTAATAATCTTTGAAAATTCTTATAGTGTGCGAATTCATGCTTTTACACATGCGATTTCAGAAAAAAAGATAATTATCTTTTGATTTCTTAAAGTTTGTGAATTTGTTTTCGATTCAAATGCGATTTTGAATAAAACACTGCAAATACTTTCAAATTACTTTGTCCTAAAAATGCAAAAAAAAAATAAAATAAAAAATTACGAATCTTAAAAACTAAAATGGAAGTATTTTTAATAAAAAAAAACTTAATTTATTACCGATGTGACTTTAATTTGACATGTAATGATCAATTTTACAATAAATACTACTGAACTTACCACCCTACCTACATAATAAATTTACTATATTAATATAAAAAACCCAGATATAACTACCTTCCATATTAAGACATTGAACACGAAAAAAACACACACAACAGACCAACAAAAATGGCATCTGAAGATTCAGAAAAAATAAAAAACATTGCAATCAAAGAGCTATTGTCAACTCGCACGTTGACATAATTAAGCACTGATGTCACCTCTTCTCATATGGTTCTTGATGTGCAAGGTAAAATTCTTGAACAAATCAAGAAAATCAAGATATACGGGAAAGACTACTTGAAGAACCACCATCAAGCTTCAGAGACAGAGCTTTGGATCACATAAAGGAGCAATCTCGAGCTGATGACTTAGCCTTCTCTTTCCTGAAAGATGCTCTAAACACTGTGAAGGAGAAGATGGAGTTCATCTCTTCTGAACGTGACAAAATCTCTGGTTCAAGTAACTAAATTCTCTTTTTAATCGTTTTGTGGTTGTGGCTGTGTTAAACAAAAAGAACTATTTTTATATTTTTGGGTACATGTTTTGAACAAATATTATGCTTAATTATTATATAAAAATCGCATGAATGATATAGCCATCTTTGTCACAGAAAAAACAAGATAACTCAAAATCGCATATACTAAAAGTGAAATCGCATGTAAGAATGATTATAAACTGAAGCATATAAAATCGCATGTTTATATAATAAAATCGCATGAAAAAATGATATAAACAGATGAAGATAAAATCGCATGTGTTTCCTATAAAATCGCATTTACATTTAGAAAAAAACTAATCTTCCTCATCATCTTCTGAAACCTCCTCCCACTGATCTTCTTCTTCAGATCCATCATCACTACTGTAATCTTCAAACTCATCTTCCTCTTCGTCGTCTTCGACCTCATTGTCTTTGTCTATGGGAACATTTTCAATCTGGACGCCCTTCATCTTCTTTTTTTGTTGTTTACCTTGTTGTTTGGCTTTCAGAATCTCGCAAGTCCGAATATCATGACCTTTTTCATTGCATACGCTACATGTCCTTGACCTTTTCCCTTTGCCGCTGATCATTTGTTCCTTCTTAGATTTAATCCTTTTATACGAGCCGCGATCTTTATTTCTTATACCAGCCGGCACACGGACAGTAGGAGGAGCATTAGTTACTGGTTGTTGATAACCAATCAACTTTGAAAAACGGTCAAATTTTGGATCAAGTTGCTTGGTTATACGACTCTGATCAACTCTCTCTTTAAGCTGCATCATTTGATCCCTCACTAAAACAAGTTGATCAAGGTCGGAAATCAAATTGCTAACCAAATACTCCCCTGTGTGGATGATTTCACGAGCAATCCATTTAGCCTTGTGTTGCACATCCTTGCCACCCACATTTAGATTGTACTTCACATTTAACTCATTCGGAACCACACCCTTCGTCCATCTCTTCATAACATATTTGTTTGGTATTTCTTTAACACCAAACATCTTGAAAAGAAAATAGATGTGTTTGCATAGCAGCCCATACTGCTCAAAACGCAAACAGCTACACTGTGCAGTTACATCATTTTCAAGATTCTTGAACCACACCTAGGAAAAACCAAAAAAAAATATATATATAATAAAAATTAAAATCGCATGTGTAACATAACAATTTTGCATGTCTAAAAAAATCATATAAATGAATAAATTTTAAAATCGCATGAGAAAACCAAAATTGCAAAATGCAAGATCATGATCTGAAAAAAAAGAAATTCGCATGTAGGTTATCAAAAATCGCATGTTTGAAATATATATGCTATAATACCTCCAATAAACCATCTCCATGTGCTTTAAAGTCCTTCAACAATATCCTGATCTGTGGACCCTCTATTTTGGTGTCCATCGGCAGACATTCAGAAATTGTACCATAAATCTCTATTTGCTGATCAAAGAATATAGACCTGGTGAATCTCTTAGCAGCATCTTTTTCCAAAGAAGTTTCGATCCAATCAGCAGGCTCAGTATATCTTGAAATATGATCATTCTTTCTATGATTAAACCTTTGGACATCCATTGCACCATCAAAATGATTCATAAACTCTACGAGAGTGAGTTGTGAATTAGCCACCAAGCAGAAAAAGTGGTTCTCACTCTCTGAACTTGAAGTTGTTCTCATAAGTCCCGACATTGGCTCGTGCCGGTATAAAGCGGGAATCCACATGGATCTCATCACAAACATAACATCAATCCATTGGTTTTCTGTGAGACCGAACTCAATCATCACCAACTTCCACTGTCTCTCGAATTCTTCGGGCTCAATCGAACCAGTCCATACAATGTCGCACATCCTCCTTTTAAACTCATCGTTATTGCACAACTCGTGTCCAACCTATAACAATAAATGCTTTTTATATCAGCTTATAACAAAAATCTATAATATAAAAAAAAATAACGCTAACAAAAGACAATATAGCATGCTATACCTTATCTGCCACTTTTTTCATTATGTGCCACATGCACAATCTGTGTCTGCTGATAGGGAAAACCTCCTCAATAGCCTGTTTCATAGCAGGGTCTTGATCCGTCACTACAACCTTTGGCTGCCGACCAAATGACTTTAAGAATGAATTCAGAAGCCATTTATATGATTCAATGCTCTCCGATGCCAACAACCCAGCTCCAAGTGTTACATTTCGACAGTGGTTGTCAATGCCAGTGAACGGAACAAACACCATCTTGTACCTGAACAACACATCCAAAAACACGTTGAATACATTCGAATTATAAAAAATCACATGTGAAAACAAAAAGTATAACATGCGATATATTCAACACCACTTCTTCAAAATGTCTACACATGCGATATTACAAGCTCATGAAGACATATAACATGCGAAAATTAGTAAAAAAGCATGTTTGTCTTGAAACACTTACCTGTTTGTCTTGAAAGTTGCATCGAACGATATCACATCTGTCACGGCCCCAGCCCCGGTTTGACCCGGTCAGGAGCCGCGGGACAGGAACCCGTGGTATCTATGATGCGACAGCGGAAGAATTTTAACAGGATCTTTTTAAAACTCAAAATGCCCATTATTTTATTCCATAATTTTGGGATAGACCCCGTAATTTACAACAGAGGAATTTAACTATGAAATTCCCTAATTTATTAAAACATGTTTTATTCATTTTAACTGAGCCACCTCTTCAAGCTTGTTAGTGCTCCGTAGCACGTTTCCTTGATTTACACCAGGTCGCCTGAAACATGTTTTAAAAATATTTTATCAGCGGGGAAATGCTGGCGAGTCACTCAATTTAATAAAATGACACATAGTTATCAATTACAGCATAAGGGCGATTACAATGGCTTCTATCTTATTTTTATCTGGCGCCGTGTCACATTGCGTGACGATGGTCATACCACTATTGGGTCTTTCCCCAAGTAGTGACGATCACTGTTAGGATATATTAGCCTAACCAGCGAAAATAGTAATGTGCACAATACCCCACTAGCCAGTGATTTCAAGATATCCACGACTTACTCCCTGTAATTATAACTTTTGAAAATAATTTGAGGTATTGTAAAACAGTTGAGAAAAAGAGAATGACACACATTGCAAGTTTAATTAGACAGAGCTTAGCCTACTGATTAGCCTTTTTTGACCTAAATTAAATAACATGCACACGAACTGGGTTAGTAACTAATACAACATTTACGATAACTCACGAGATTAAAACCTTCACAACGAATGACAAAGTGCGATACTTAAACATTCATCGAATTGACGACGAATGACAAAGCATAAACCCTAATGTGGGCAGCACTTAAACATCCATTGGATAGTTTAATCGATCGGACATTGAATCGTAGCAGCGATCGAGTTAATACCCGGTATCGGAGCAGCGCCTTGCTAATTTTGAAAGTAATTTCGACTTCAGAGTAACAAGAATTCGTTTTTGAACTTTGTTTTCGACACCAACAGACTGTGCATGCAACAAGCTATTCATAGGTGAAATTAGGGCCTCACGCGGCCCGCATATACCCAGGGTTAACACTTAAATGGCCCGCGAGGCCGCCTAGTCTACGTATAGGCTGCATGGGTCACGAGTAGGCTTGCCATCTGGTCACCACGTGGATCCGGAACACTTATTCGGTCAAACATGTATTGACGCGGCCCGCGTAAGACATGTCTTGTCTTTTACGCGGCCCGCCTGGGAACCAGAAATTTGTTTTTCTTGATTTTTAATATGGTTTAGGGTTTCAGGGGTCCGGGATTATACTTACGGGTATTTTTAGGACAATTTTGAGAGTCCTTACATCCTCCCCACCTTATTTAAAATCTCGTCCTCGAGATTCATTGGAATAAGTGAGGATACTTTCGCTTCATTTCTGATTCCAGCTGCCAAGTGTATTCAGGTCCTCTCTTTGAATCCCACTTGACTTTGACAAGTACCAATCTTTTGTGCTTGAGAAACTTGATCTTTCGATCTTCAATTTGAAGTGGTTTTTCAACAAACTTCAACTTCTCATTTACTTCTATGTCTTGGAGAGGTACTACCAGGGACTCGTCCGATAGACATTTCTTGAGATTGGATACATGAAATACATCATGTACTCCTGCTAATTCTTCTGGTAATTGTAAACAATAAGCAACTGGTCCTATACGTTCGATCACTGGGAATGGTCCTACGTATCTTGGACTTAGCTTTCCTTTCTTACCGAACCGAACTATTCCTTTCCAAGGAGATACTTTCAAAAGTACTTTGTCTCCAACTTGAAATTCGAGTGGCTTGCGCCGATTATCTGCATAACTCTTCTGGCGATCTCGAGCCGTCTTTAATCTTTCCTTGATTTGAGTGATCTTGTCGGTAGTTTCTTGCACAATCTCTGGTCCTGATAATTGATTTTCTCCTATTTCTGCCCAGCAAACTGGAGTTCTGCACTTACGTCCGTATAGTGCTTCGAATGGGGCAGCTTCAATACTTGAATGATAACTATTGTTATAGGAGAATTCAATTAAAGGTAGATGGTTATCCCAATTTCCACCAAAATCTATTACACATGCTCTAAGCATGTCCTCAAGAGTTTGGATTGTTCTTTCACTTTGCCCGTCTGTTTGTGGATGATATGCCGTACTTAATTTTAGTCGGGTTCCCATGGCTTCCTGGAAACTTTTCCAGAAATGGGAATTGAAACGACTATCTCTATCTGATACAATGGAGAGTGGAACTCCATGTAAGGATACTATTTCATCCACATATAGCTTTGCCAACCTTTCCATGCTAAAGGTTTCTTTCATGGGTAGAAAATGAGCTGATTTGGTTAATCGATCCACAATTACCCAAATCGCGTCATTACCTTTCTGGTTTTGGGTAACTTAGTAACAAAATCCATTGTTATGAGTTCCCATTTCCATACAGGCATTTCTAATTGTTGAAGTAAACCTGATGGTTTCTGGTGTTCTGCCTTAACTTGTGAACAAGTAAGACATTTAGAAACATATCTAGCTATATCCTTTTTCATACCTATCCACCAGAAATTATTTCTTAAATCTTGGTACATTTTGTTGTTACCAGGATGCATGGTATACCTAGATTTATGGGCTTCCTCTAGAATTTGATTCCTTAATTCTCCCTTCTTAGGTACCCAAATTCGTTTTTTATGGAATCTCCAGATTCTATCACTACCTTGTTCTAAGTCTTTTATTCGTCCTTTCATTCCTTCAGCATCATCCTTGATTGCTGTTTATTGAATATTCTTTAATTGTTCCATTAAATCTAACTGTAGATTTAATCTAAGAGCACGAACCCGTCGTTGTTTCTCATGATACTTACGACTTAATGCATCTGCAACTACATTTGTCTTTCCTTCGTGATATTGAATATCACAGTCGTAGTCACTTAAGATTTCCATCCATCTTCTTTGCCTCATGTTTAATTCTTTTTGCCCAAATATGTACCTTAAACTTTTATGATCTGTATAGACAGTAAACTTACTTCCATACAGATAATGTCTCCAAATTTTAAGGGCAAAAATTATGGCTCCTAACTCTAAGTCATGAGTTGTATAGTTTTCCTCGTGCTTTTTCAATTTCCTTGATGTATACGCAATTACCTTCTTGCGTTGCATTAACACACATCCTAATCCTAGCTTTGAAGCATCACAATATACTTCAAAATCTTCTGTTCCTTCTAGTAAGGCTAGAATTGGAGCATTTGTTAACTTTTGCTTCAAAATCCTAAAGGCTTCTTCTTGTTTAGTTCCCCATTCAAACTTAACTGATTTACAGGTTAGCTTAGTTAATGGTACGGCTATCTTAGAAAAATCCTTAATAAACCGTCTATAATATCCAGCTAAACCTATAAAACTTCTAATTTCCATTGTGGATTGCGGAACCTTCCATTTGGTGATTGCTTCTATCTTAGCAGGATCTACGTGAATGCCTTCGTGATTTACCATATGTCCTAAGAATTGCACTTCTTGTAGCCAAAATTCACACTTTGAGAATTTGGCGTACAACTTCTCCTTTCTTAACAAATTTAAGAGTACATGCAGATGCTCACAATGTTCCTCCTGACTTTTAGAATAAATAAGTATATCGTCGATGAAGACAATTACAAATTTATCCAAGTACGGTTTACAGATCCTATTCATCATGTCCATAAATGCTGCAGGTGCATTTGTTAATCCGAAGGGCATGACTGTAAACTCGTAATGACCATACCTAGTTTTGAAAGCAGTTTTAGGTATGTCCTCTTCTTGTACCTTTAATTGATGATATCCGGAGCGTAAATCTATCTTAGAAAAATATCTAGCTCCCTGGAGTTGATAAAAAAGATCATCAATCCTAGGTAATGGGTATCGATTCTTAATTGTAACCTTATTCAATTCTCTATAATCGATACACATTCGCATCGAACCATCCTTTTAACACTGGCGCTCCCCAAGGGGATGAACTAGGTTGTATGAATCCTTTGCTTAGTAATTCATCTAACTGCTTTTTCAATTCTAGCATTTCTGTGGGTGCTAACCGATAAGGTGCCTTAGCTATCGGTGTAGTTCCAGGAATTAGATGAATTCTAAATTCTACCTCCCAATCAGGTGGTAATCCAGGTAGTTCTTCTGGGAATACTTCCGAGTATTCTGATACTACTGGAATGTCCTTAAGTTCTTTTCCTTTAGTGTTAATGATTACTGAAATCATATACACCATTTCTTGTTTTCTGGAATAACTAGCCACTTTCATTTCTGAAATGAACTTTATTGGCTTTCGTGGCTTGTCTCCTGTAATCACTACTAATTCTCTGGTAGGTGTATGAATTTCTATGGAATTCTTATCACAAAGAATTCGAGCATTGTTGGTTACTAACCAATCCATTCCTAACACTACATCGAATCCGGATAATTTCATAGGTAACAAGTTTGCAGAAAATTTATGACCTGAAAGTTCTATCTTTCCTTCTTGCAAAACCTTGTCTATGTTAACAGAATTTCCGTCTGCCGTTTCGACTGTAAAAATCTGCCTAAGTTGGGTTAATGGTAGTTTAAGGGCTTCGCAGAATGAAGTATTTATAAAACTTTGATTTGCACCAGAGTCAAATAATACTTTTGCATAGATGTTGTGAACTAGAAACGTACCAGCTATCACATCAGGAATCAATTCAGCTTCCTGAGTCGTCAGTTGAAAGGCTCTTACATTCTTCTTGGTAGTTCCTTCTGCAGGTTTGGCCTTATTATCAACTGGTTTACCCAATTTAGGGCAGTCTGGCTTAATATGTCCAGCTTCTCCACAGTTGTAGCAAACTGTGAATTTCTTCTTCCTGCAGTCTTCTTCTTGATGCCCTGGAATTTTGCAAAAATTGCAATATCCTTTGCATCTTCCAGAATGCTTCCTTTTGCAAGTATTGCAAGATGGACCAGTGGAAGATTGCCCAGTCCCCCTTCTTTTGAAATTGTTACGGTTACCCATACGGAATCCTTGGGTAATCTTTTGGGCTACTTCCTTTTTCCTGGTTTCTTCTCGTGTACGTACCAGTCCGTCAGTTAGGGTGTTAGCTAATTCCACAACATCATCAATAGAGCGTGGTCTCGCAGCTTTGACAATGTCACGGATTTCGCCAAATAAATCCCCAAATATAACGAGAAATAAGCACCGGCTCTGGCGAAGCCAGGGTAGGTACAACTCTCGCATATTCGAAGAATGTCGAAGTATACCTTCTACAGTCTACATCCATCATTCGATGGTTTAGGAATTTATTCGCCATTTGCTCTTTCTCATATTCGGGACAGAATTTTCTTTCCATTAGATTTTTAAATTCTTCCCAGTTCATGGCATAGGCCACATTTCTTCCTTTGGCTTGTAGTACTGTATTCCACCATTCTAGCGCCGCTTCTTTGAAAAGATGTGACGCGTACATGACTTTGTCATCCTCGGCACATTTACTTGTAATTACTGCTTTGGTTTTCTCTAACCAACGCAGTGCAGCAGTTGCTCCTTCGTTGCCTGCAAATTCAGCCAGTTTACAGGCAAGAAACTCTTTGTAAGTGCAACCAGGCGTTGCAGCTTTCATTTTCTTAAGGAACGGAGCTTGCATCCCATCGTTGTTGTTATTAATATGATTGCCGCCTCCATTTACACTATTACTGAAATTATCTTCCTGAGTTCGTTTACTAGGAACAATTTGTTGAGGTTCGATTGGATTTCGAGCAGCAGCAAGGATTGCTGGAATAGCATTGGCTATTCCTTGAGCAACGATATTTTCGATATCTTGCCTATTTAGAAATTGATCCTCATTGTTGTGCTCGGATTGATTAACCTCGTTAACTGGTTCATTATTAGCGTTTGCCATCTGATAATAAATTTTATATAAATAATTAGTATAAATAAGAAACAACCAAATATAACAATTTAATTGCACATAATCATATAAACAAATACACATCCAAAATTGTCAATTTCTTAACTTCTATGTTTATATATTATAATATGCTTTTCGTACATACTGTTATCTTACAACCGTTTTATTGTTTATTTTACACATACTGGTTTTTATTATTTATACAAACACAGTTTCATAATCCCCTTTTTTCCCTTGTCAGCTAGCATATTTAAAAGCGATGTTCCCTCTCATCGTATTTCCAGGAGATTTGTCCTCCTATTTCCCGGATCCTATTCCCTGCATCCATCAACTCCTCGCCGAAATGGCGGAGTTCAGCTAAATTTTCATTACTCATTGGTGGATTTGGTATAGGTTCTGGGTCAAACTGAGGGAAAAAGGTATTAGGGTTGTTGAGGAGGTTTTGAAACTGCCAGTCATTAGTCCACCACTCATCCATTTGTCCTAGAGGTTGGGTGTGGATCAGAGGGTCTGGAATGGCTGGTTCTAGGTTTATTGGGATTTGAGTTTCAGCAGGATAAGGGTAAAGGTTGTTATTGATAGGACTAATGGTATCACAGCTTGCTAGTATGAAATCTAACTCTTCCTGCAATGTCATGTCCTTGATTTGCTTAGAGCATTCTCCAATTTCTTGTTTAGAACTTCCCCCAATTTCCATCCCTGCTTGCCTTGAATCTTCCTCAATTTCTATCCCTTTTCCTTTATCCATGGGATTTTCTATCTTAGGAATTCTCCTAGTTGCTGGTTTTCTTCTACGTACACGCCTCTAGTCTACGAGTCTTCTTCTTTTCTTAGGTTTTGCTTTCTCCAAAGGTGGAGCTTGAAATTCTATAGGTTTTTCCACCTCAGCAAAATAACCAGTAAATTCTTTGGAAACTTCTATGTTCACAGGGTAGAGGTTGAGATTCTCTAGGGCTCCAGATAATTCATTCATGCTGTTTAACATATATGTAAAAATATTAAGTTAAAATTTTATAACAAAATTTCACAGATAACCTTCAAGTATTATTGCATACCGTGTGACTAATTTAATTTACAAGGATAACTGAAAATTAAAACCTATTAGAGTTTATTGTAAACTTATTTATTTACTGGGTAAAGATTCTGGTTTGTAGATGATAAGGTTTGCTAGAACTGAATTAGGATATTTAAAGATTTGTATTTACTGCTACAATGGCTAGCATATAAAGATCCGCCCATTTTTCATCTAATTTATCTTCCCATGGTGGTTTATTGCCTAGTTCCTGGGTTTCCTGATTAACCCTCACTTCTTTTGGTTGTGACTTCTTTCTTTTCTCCTGAATTTTTCTACTGATAAGACTTCTTTTCTTAGGAGAAAGTGGTTCCTCATATTGTGCTTTTCGAACAAATATTCCTTCCTCAGGATCTACTGAGTATTTTGAGGAATTTGATCGGGATGAACTTCCCTTATCTTTTGAAGAATTATCTAGTTTAAGATAGATATCTGAAATTCTTTGCTTACCCATTCTGTAAATTAGATAATCAAAATATAATCACATAATCATAGAATGGCAATTAGAAAAATTAAGTATTTTGAAATACTTAATAGGCTTTGAATCAGAGGCTTGATCAGTGGCTCTGATACCACCTTTTTCCTGTCACGACCCCAGCCCCGGTTTGACCCGGTCAGGAGCCGCGGGACAGGAACCCGTGGTATCTATGATGCGACAGCGGAAGAATTTTAACAGGATCTTTTTAAAACTCAAAATGCCCAATTATTTTTTTCCATAATTTTGGGATAAACCCCGTAATTTACAACAGAGGAATTTAACTATGAAATTCCCTGATTTATTAAAACATGTTTTATTCATTTTAACTGAGCCACCTCTTCAAGCTTGTTAGTGCTCCATAGCACGTTTCCTTGATTTACAGCAGGTCGCCTGAAACATGTTTTAAAAATATTTTATCAGCGGGGAAATGCTGGCGAGTCACTCAATTTAATAAAATGACACATAGTTATCAATTACAGCATAAGGGCGATTACAATGGCTTCTATCTTATTTTTATCTGGCGCCGTGTCACATTGCGTGACGATGGTCATACCACTATTGGGTCTTTCCCCAAGTAGTGACGATCACTGTTAGGATATATTAGCCTAACCAGCGAAAATAGTAATGTGCACAATACCCCACTAGCCAGTGATTTCAAGATATCCACGACTTACTCCCTGTAATTATAACTTTTGAAAATAATTTGAGGTATTGTAAAACAGTTGAGAAAAAGAGAATGACTCACATTGCAAGTTTAATTAGACAGAGCTTAGCCTACTGATTAGCCTTTTTTGACCTAAATTAAATAACATGCACACGAACTGGGTTAGTAACTAATACAACATTTACGATAACTCACGAGATTAAAACCTTCACAACGAATGACAAAGTGCGATACTTAAACATTCATCGAATTGACGACGAATGACAAAGCATAAACCCTAATGTGGGCAGCACTTAAACATCCATTGGATAGTTTAATCGATCGGACATTGAATCGTAGCAGCAATCGAGTTAATACCCGGTATCGGAGCAGCGCCTTGCTAATTTTGAAAGTAATTTCGACTTCAGAGTAACAAGAATTCATTTTTGAACTTTGTTTTCGACACCAATAGACTGTGCATGCAACAAGCTATTTATAGGTGAAATTAGGGCCTCACGCGGCCCGCGTAAACCCAGGGTTAACACTTAAACGGCCCGCGAGGCCGCCTAGTCTACGTATAGGCTGCATGGGTCACGAGTAGGCTTGCCATCTGGTCACCACGTGGATCCGGAACACTTATCCGGTCAAACATGTATTGACGCGGCCCGCGTAAGACATGTCTTGTCTTTTACGCGGCCCGCCTGGGAACCAGAAATTTGTTTTTCTTGATTTTTAATATGGTTTAGGGTTTCAGGGGTCCGGGATTATACTTACGGGTATTTTTAGGACAATTTTGAGAGTCCTTACAACATCCCCAAATTCCATATAGTTAAGCTTGCATAAACCATCAGCCCAGAACAAACCAGTTAACCGTTTGTCATCATCAACAGAATATTCAAACGAATAATCAGCTAAATACTGTTTTTTGTCAGTCATCCTATTAATCACCATATCAGCGTCATATTCTCCTATATAGCTGTTAATTCGCTTCCTAAATTTTTTGCAATCATCAACCGTGGCACCAACGTTCTCGAAACCACCATAACGTTTCCTCATTATATGGAAAGCTTTGATAGGACCAAGGTTTAAAGTGCCTAGTTCCCAAACCAACTCCTCCTGTACATCTGACAATTGTATGTAAGCTGGCAACATGTGAATATCATTTTGACATACAAACTTATGATTATGGCCATCAACAAATCTCTTTACTGTATATAATCTACCATCCACAGTGCAAGTTATAAGTTGAGCTTTGCATCCAGTTCTAATAGTCCCCCTGTTCCTTGTTTTGAATTGATTTTTTGACTTCGAACGATCGTCAATACACAGTGGCTTATGTCCCTCTTTAGAACAAACAAAATACATAGTTTTGATTATACCACCACTGTGTACTTCACCACCTTTCCGAATAGAAAAACCAGCTAACTTAGCATATGATTGGTAAAACGCATATGCTTGTTCAATAGAGATAAATTGCATTCCAACAACAGGTGTAGCTGATGCTTGAACCTCCAGAGTGTAAACCCTTTCATCTACATGAATCAAAATCAGAAAACATAAAAAACGTGCGAATTATCGGACTAGTTACATGCGACATATTAATAACATAATTTCATCATAAAGAACAGACACACATGCGAATTGTATGAACAATAACATGCGAAAATGATGATTTTGATTAAGCTGTTTTATATATGCAATTTATTATACCATAACATGCGAAAATTCATAAAGAAAATAAAAATCAAATGCGAATTGTAAGAGTAATAACATGTGAATTTGTGCATGTTGCTTTCAAATCAAAAATATAATCAACATTCAAACTTCAAAAAACAACTACAACAACATTGCTACGATTAAACAAAAAACAAGTATACGAACAATTTAGAGATCTGAATTAACATAATTACCATTAAAAAACTCGTTTAGAGCACTTATACTTGCAATTGGATTTGGATTTGCAGGTAGCGGATTTAAAACATCCTCAATCGAAACTCTCTGATATGCAGATAATTGAGCATGATCACCGATCGGTCGAGTTTCTTCAAAATCAACATCTGTTCGTCCAGTGCTGCTCTGTGGATCCATCGATAAAAAACAATTGAATGAAACCCTAACACAGAAGAACGAAAACTGCAATTTGAGAATTATGAAAAATTTGAAACTGTTTCGAATGATAATTACCGGGATATTAGTGTAACGAACATCTCGCTGATTGAATGAAAAGACGAATTTGCCCTCAGATGATTGAATTAATTGTCTGATTTAACCTTATTAAAGAAAAACTGAATCAGGACACGTGTATGGCTCAAATTCTCGTGTATGTAATCTACGATAACCTTATTTGTACCATACTCTTTGCCTATATATATATATATATATATATATATATGGGACCGCTAAAATGAGAACCACCTCCAGTTGTAAGAACCGTGAGAACTTTTTGATCCGGGGCGAGTTGGACCAATTTTTTTTTTCCAAAAACGTAGATGCTTGTATTATAAACACATTTGTAAAAAAAAAAATTCAAAAAAAAAGTCGTGTGTGTAGTTTTGAACACCACAAGTTTGTGTTTACGGGTACCGTAAATTTTAAATAAAATTTACGGGTCCCGTAAACGCAAACTTTGGGTGCTCAAAACTACACACCCGACATTTTATTTTTACAAATGTGTTTATAATACATGCATCTACGTTTATGAAAAAAAATTTGGTCCACCTCGCCCCGTACGGTGTAGTTCTCACGGTTCTTCCAACTGGAGGTGGTTCTCATTTTAGCTGTCCCCTATATATATATAGGCTAAAGATAAATAGAAAACTACTTTTATTGAGAAAACCCGGGAAACTCAAAGCTCCCGACTTTTTTTTTTTTTTGAAAAAATTACCACACGTAATATACATGTTTTTAAGAGTTTTGGGCAAAAAAAAATCGAAAAAGCGCCGAAGGATTATTTTAAAAAAAAATAAACAAATTTCAGCAACTTTGTTGACTAACATGTGTTAGGCAAAAAATGCTGAAACTTGTTTATTTTTTTTAAAAAAATTCCTTCGACGCTTTTTTGTTTTTTTTTTTGGCCCAAAACTCTTAAAAACATGTATATTACATGTGTTATTTTTTTCAAAAAAAAAATGTCGGGAGCTTTGAGTTTCCCGGGTTTTCTCAATAAAAGTGGTTTTCTATATATCCTTACCCTATATATATATATATATAGGGCCAGGATCATTTCAGAACCATAAATATTTACAGAACTCGCAGAACTCCTAATAAACAATCTTTTTATTTATATATTTTTATGTTTAGGATAATTTTATCATTTATTATGTGTATTTTTACGATTACATACATGTTAACAGTAATTTTATCATTTTTTATATGTAATTTTATAATTACACATATGTACACTAGTTTTTTTTACATATATGTAATTAGTTATGACACATATATATAATTTTGGCAATTAAACTTATGTAAACTACTTATAACATGTATGTAATCAAAGAAATACATATAATAGATGATAAAAAGATCCTAAATACAAAAACTTATATATAAAATGATTGTTTATTAGGAGTTCTGAAAGTTCTGTAGTTATTTAGAGTTCTGAAATGAACTCAACCCTATATATATATATATATGTATGTATAAGATGTTGGTTAATTATATCTTACAAGCGGTTCTAAGATATTATGACAAATCAATTTTTACTGCATCCTAATTTATATTTTTATGATATATATGTTCTGGTGTTTAATACTGAAAAATTTCATCTTACTAGTGAAAATATTTGACTTCCCCTCACAATTACATGAGTCATATTTTCAATTCAATCAAGGGAGGAAAGACCAAGGACAACTACAAATTCACAAAACTTGTTGATAAGTAAAAACTGACTTAAGTTAATATACGGTAAATATTTGTTTCTATACATGTTAAGACAACACTATTGTTATATTTCTGTTATGGATTATGGATGTTGTAAGATTTGTGTTAATTTTCTTTTTCATCAAATGTTACGTCCACTAAATTTCTTTTTTAAATTCAAAAAACTTTTATATACTTCAATATTATTTCAAAAAAGTAATGAAGTATGTGAAAATTTATCTACATCTACAAAGACCATGGTAGAGAATAGTGTTTCTCTGCCATTGGTCGAAATGGGCGGCTGTCACTCCATCATTGGACCAAAGAGTTTATTATTTTTTAACAACTTTAAAATTACGTTTTTGCCCCGGAATAGTGTTTCCCTATCATTGGTTCAAACCAGTTTTTTATTTTATACCCACTTTAAAATTACATTTTTTGCCCCCAGTTAAAATATACGTTTTTGCCCAACTTCAAAATACATTTACCCTTTTTCCCCGAGCTAAGAAATACGATTTTGCCCTCGGTAAAAAGTTACGCTTTTACCCTCAGCCAAAATTACGTTTTCGCCCCAATTAAAAATAAAATTTTGTTTTTTTCTCCCGGCTCAAAATTACGATTTTACACCAGTTTATTATTTTATACCCACTTTAAAATTACGTTTTTTCCTTTAGTTTAAAATTACGTCTTTGCCGACATTTCAAAATAAAATTATGCTTATGCCCTCAGCTCAAAATTACGAATTTCCCCTTGGTTCAAAAATACGATATCATCCTCAATTCAATTACGTTTTTGCCCCCAGTGCAAAATAAAAATATGGTTTTCCCTAGCTAAAAATTACGATTTTACCCTCGGGGAAAAAATTGATTTTCCCCGAGGTAAAAATAAAAACATGACTCTACCCTCAGCTAAAAATTGTGTCAAGGAGGTGCCTAACACTCGCTCATTAGTCCTTACAAATTACTGTTTTGCCTTGAGCTCAAAATTACAATGTTTTCAACGTTTTGCTTTTTCTTTCTAGCAAAACTATAGTACTGTTTTTTTAATTGGTTGATAATTATTCGGCCATCGCCCCGCAACGCGGGCGGGGCATCACCTAGTATATATACAAAAGTAAGATGGTGAAATAGTGTCAGATATACAAAAGGAAGATGGGGGGAATAGTGTTTGGCACTTGTTTGACACTTTCCTATTGGTCCAGATATATATATATATTACGATTTTACCTTATTTTAGAATTATGAATTTGCCCTCTGTTCAAAGTTAAGATTTTGCCCCTAGTTAAAAATTACAGTATTGTCATCGCTTTAGCTTTTGGCAAATTACGATTTTACCTTAGCCAAAAACTACAATTTTGCCCCCAGTTAAAAATTACAGAATTGTCATCGTTTTTTTTTTTTAAATCCCTATTGGCCCGTGTATGATACGATTTTACCCCCAGTTAAAAATTACGAATTTGCCCCTCTTCAAAGTTAGGATTTTGCCTTTGGTTAAAAATTACAGTATTGCCATCACTTTAATTTTTAACAAATTACGATTTTACCCCTGCCAAAAATTACAATTTTGCCCCTAGCTCAAAATTACAGTATTGCCATCGTTTTAGTTTTTTTTTAGCAAAACTATAGAAGTGTTTTGTTTCAATTGGTTGACGCGATTCAATTTTTTTTCGTGTCAAGCCGCTTTCTAATACTCGCTCATTAGTCCTGACAAATTACAGTATTACCCCAAGCTCAAAAGTACGGTCTTGCTATCATTTTAGTTTTTTTTTCCTAGCAAAACTATGGTAGTGTTTTTTTAATTGTTTGAGAAATATTTGGCCTACCGCCCTACAACGCGGGCGAGGCATCAACTAGTTGTATATAATAACAAAACATGAGATTTCTTAGGAATAGTATACAAATTGGTCAGATTTAAAGTGCTATTTACACTATTGCCATCAGACTTTATTAGTTGAAAAAAAAAGAGCTGAGGGACTTATAAAGAGAGACTGAGAGAGTTAGAAATGAGAGAGAGTCAATAGAGAGGGTTGTCGTTTAGAATTTGGCAACAACAAAATTCTTTTTCTATACATTGGCAACAACAATATGAGTTTTAACACTAAACTTTTGTTGGAGTTCAGTTTATGTTTCTAAAGGATTTTAATGATTCTTTTATTTTTAGTGTTAAACTTAAATTTAACTTAACAACAATTACTAATTTATGTAATTGCTTTCGATTCTAATACTATGACGAACCAAACGTCCGCCACGAAGCGCGAGGATTTCTACTAGTTAATAATGAAGTATGCCAAAATTATGTTGTTTTACCATTTTAATTGTGTTGGATACTTATAACATTGATATTTTACCATTACAATTGTGTTGTTATACCACTTTATCTTGTATAAGATGGGACAGAGTGGATGCGGTGAACCATTCGGGGAATGGTGTTCACCAATCGGTGATCGGTTGCCAGCTCCAATTCGGTGAGCAGTGAGGGTGATGGGCGGTGAGTAGTCACCGATTGATTGAGTGTGATTGATTGAGGAATATAGCCGTTACCCAGTGACGAAGCTTGAAAATTTCCACTGGGGGGTTGGAAGTCACCGGACCTAAAAATTCTATATAAGTAATTTTTTTTATAAAACAGGGGGGTCGAAAAGATATATACCTAAAAAATTCTATACGAAACGTATATACATAACACTACTGAGCGAAAAGTTCGGGGGTCGGGCGCCCTTCCCGGCCCCTTGAAAGCTACGCCCCTGCCATTACCTATCCGTTGAACTAGCCATTTATAAAAAAAAATCAACTTTTCTTTATAAAAACAACACCGTTTTTCAACATTCTCTTCTCCATCCAACTCAAATTTTCACTTCTTCCATTTTCTAAATAATGGATGATATACCACCGCTATTCATTCCAATTGATATTAGTGAAGACGATGATTCTTCCTCAAGCGATAGTAGTTTATTTTTTTTCCAAAATCTTATTACAAAGCCGCCGAACTGGAAGACACGGGTACTTCTAGAAAAAGGAAATCTGTCTTTCGAGATCAAGAGACATGTCACGAAAACCTTATGAGAGACTATTTTGTCGAAGAGCCCAAATTCAACGAAGAGGTTTTTCGTCATAGGTTTCGTATGTCGAAAAGGTTGTTTTTAAAAATTGTGAGTGACGTGCAAGCGAATAACTCGTGGTTTCAAGAGACCTTGGATACGACTATGAAGAAGAGTTTTACACCGATGCAAAAAGTTACGTCGGCGATTAAGCAACTTGCAACCGGTAACCCTCCAGGCGAGTATTTAAATATGGCCGAAAGGACTTCCCGTGATTGTCTAGAAAATTTATGCGAAACGGTATGTAATTTATACGCTTTCGAGTTTTTACGTAGACCTACTAGCCACGACGTTGCGCTCTTGTACCAAGCTCATGAGGAGAAACATCACCTTCCTGGGATGTTGGGTAGTCTTGATTGTACACATTTTGTTTGGAGAATGTGTGCAACATAGTTGCGGGGACAATATATGAGGAGGGATCACAATTACCCGACAGTTATGCTCGAAGCGGTTGCCTCTCAAGATTTGCGGATTTGGCATGCTTTTTGTGGTCCACCAGGTTCACAAAACGACATCAACGTGCTCCAACAATCTTCGTTATTTCTTACTCAACGAAATGGAACTGCACCAAAATGCCATTTTACGTGAACAACCACTTGTACAAGCGTGGATACTATCTTACCGATGGAATCTACCCTACTTGGTCTGTGTTTGTGAAATCATTTCCGTATCCTCACATTGTGAAAGAAAAGAAGTTCAAGAGGCAACTGAAGGCGGCAAGAAAAGACGTGGAACGGGCTTTTGGTGTTTTAAAGGCAAAATAGGGTATACTTAATCGACCGATGTGTGCTATGAGTGTTAAAAAAATTTGGAGTGTCGTATATGCGTGCATTATTATGCATAATATGATTCTAAAAGACGACGGAAACGCGATTGCACCGGTACATATTCGGGATCCTCCAATCGAGCCCGTTTTCGATTACACTGTTTATAACGAGCTCATTGATAAAGATAATGTAACACCCTTGCTATTATTTTAAGGTTTTCGTAAAAAGAACGACAATTAAATGTGTATTTACGAATACACATACATACAGGGCCGGCTCTTGGGCCGGCCAACCCGTGCCATCGCTCGATGCCCAAATTTTTAAAGGGCCCGAAAGGTTTTTGTGAGCTTTTATATATATACTTAATTATATATTTAATACATGCATCTATTCATTATGCAGAAAAGTGTTGGTGGTGGAGTGGAAAAACTTTCTCAAGATAATGTAAAGTTCTCAAGTTCAAGTCTTAACTCCACCAACAAGTGTTTGTTTTTTTTAATTCATTTCCCCAACCACAATTTTGAGCCCAAATTTTTTTTGTCGCCTGAGGCCTAAATATTTTTGAGAGTTCTCGGAGACGGCTCTACATACATATAAAAAATACGGGTTTATTAAAATTTTTACAATTTAAAAACAATACAACACAATGTAATTGAATTCGTCGTTTAAACGACGACGTAATAATGTGCGGAAGCTTGTAAGTGTTCGGTTCTTCATCAATCTTGATCTTCATCCGGGTACTCTTGATATTCGCCTATGATCAAAACCAACTCAAAGGTTAGTTTTGATAACTTATAAACGAGTATAAGCAAGTTGTATAGTCAAAACAACAAAATAAAATAAATTTTATGGATTTACGTCTCTCGCGCCAGGCGAGAGACTTCTCTTAATCTTTCGTGGGCCGCGACAGCGCTCGCGTGTCGCGCCCGGACCATGGTACCCCTGCTCGTGCCGCGGGGAAGAACGTTTTTCAGCAGGTCTGCATCTGGACCTGCATTTCCTGCCCAGCTCTAGTTTTGTTTCAAATACAAACTTTCAAGTGCCATAACTTTTGATCTACAAATCCGTTGTACACGATTCTTTTTCCGATGCGCTCGTAATTTGATTCTCCATCACATGGAGTTAAAATCCGACATACGGATTAACAATTTTTCTAGATTTTAAGCCCTCGGCTTTATTTTTAATTTCAACACTTTTTGACCTGTTCGTGTATTTATCAAACAAACAAGTTTGTTTGACCCCTCATTTCTCATGAACCTTTTAATTTAAATATTTTCTATCATGTTAGGTTCCATTCACGGGTTTCTATGCATTATTAACTCATTTTTGCTTATAATCTTATTTGACCCGTTAAGGGTATTTATGCACTTTTAAGCATAAATTACGCTCATTTCTTGTATGCCTGATAATTCTACCCATTCATATTGATTAATCTTCCACCACAACTATGATTGTGGTGGATTTAATGTAATAGACTATTTATTCAGAGTTTTATCCCTCTGATATGTCATTTTACGACAAGACGCATTTTAAGGCATTTGACCCTTGAAAGTTTATGCCTACAACTTTTATACGCATCTAAGGGTTACAAAGTCATAATATAAGTTTTTAAACAACCTCTAAGGGTCGTTTACCCGGTTTACCCATCAAGGCCCTTTTTGGTCAATTTTATGTTAGACTTCTACATTATAATGGCCTTAGTGATCAATGCATTGAACTTAACCATTATGACATTATTATCCTATAAGCCTTTATTTGATGGACATAATGGCATAAACAAGAATTTGTAGGGTTACCCTTTTGGTGTCCATAAGATGAGAATAAAAGGAGACTAATGATACACCAAAACACACTCTCTCGTTCTCTAAAAATTGATCCATCCTAAAAGGACATCCTAAAGTGGAACCAAGAACATCATTTCGGAGATCATGGCTTCATCATCAACTACGAAGATAACTATCCCAACAAGTAAGTATCTCTAAACGTGGCATCTATGTTTATGTTATATTTAGACCAACTTGATTGAATTGAAACCGATCCGCTCTCAATGTTGTCCATTATAATGGAATAATCAACATGTGGTATCAGAGCCACGGTTAAATTATTCAATTCAATTGATTGGTTTTAATATGATCGATGTTTTGTTAATTATCAAATGTTAAAGTATGCCACTGATGAGATTTAATATTTGTTGCTTATAATTTATCCTTATTGATTTTCATGAAATATGAAATCACAAATTAAATCAATAAGTATCGATTTGTTCTTTTCCTAAATTATTTTCAATATCATATTCAAATTGGAAAGGCAAGGAATCTGACACCATCCTAACCTTAGGTTGTGGCAATACTTATCTAAAATATTAATGATAATGTTTTATTGGATTTTGTAATCAATCTATGGCTTTAGTCTAGCATCATGTGACACCTTATCTTGTTGCAACTATGCATACTTTCTGCCATCAGGATATGATGATATTGTTTCTAGAATGCCAATAATATGTCTTGATATTCATAAAACAATTAACAGTTTGTAAATTTGTTTTGTTAATATGGACGAAACTTTGAAATTAATCATGAACTTTTGTTGATTTTGTTCTTTTTTGTCCGTATATATTGTACCGATTCAAATAGCAAAATGATTAATTTATGTTCTCTATTTTGCAAACTTGGTACAATCCCATATTATTTTGTGAATGTATCATATCATGTTAGTTTGATTTTGTGAGGAATTTTGGATAACCGACAATTACATAATTTATTGTGACCATTTCATTTCATTTAACCCACTGTATTAAATAATTTCCTTTTGACTTCCTTACATTAAATCCCATTTTAGTTTTTTCATAAGTGATTATGTCATGATGTCATGCTCATACTTAGTGGATTAAACTAGAAAAATGTATCCAGCCAATAAATTTTATGACTGAATTTAATTATTCTTGTTGGATATTGTTAACAAATCAAATTTTAATGGTATGTTGAGAAAGAAAACTAGATGATTAACCCAACGGTAAATCATTTTGATTAGACAATGATATATATAAACATACCATTTTATGTAGCTATGTGTATCGTTTTTCAACAAACCCAAAGGCTACTTGTTTAATAATACACATAGTGAATTATAAGCATAATTTACATAGATATATCATTTCTTGCCCAAAGGTGTTATGTTATATTTATGTACGTTACTTTATTATTATATATGTTCATAATATCTTAATTTTGGTTAAAGCCAAAGCGAAGCCAAAATTCAGATAGAACATTAAGTCAGTTTATTGTGTTCATAATGCATGAACTTTTGGTCAAAGCCAAAGCGAAGCCAAAGTTCACATCGAAAAATAAATCAGTCTATTATGGTATGTTCATAATACATGAATTTTGGTCAAAGCCAAAGCGAAGCCAAAGTTTATATAGAACATCAAGACTATTTGCTATTTACGTACACGTTCATAATGTCAGAATTTTGGTCAAAGCCAAAGCAAAGCCAAAATTCAGATAGAACATCAATTAGTCTATTACTTTGGTGTTGTAATAGATCTTATCTTCAATGTACTTATTATTATTTTTTTATGCCTGCCTTCTTTGATTACCCCCTAAATAGCTTACTCCAACACTTCTGTTTGTATTGATCTAGCATCCACTTTTAGCCCTAGCCTTGGAATTGAATTACTATCTGGGGCAAACTTTGCCACATGGAGGGATACGGTTAAACTTACTCTTGGTATGGTGGATCTTGATTATGCCCTGAGGCATGACCCTCCTGCTGCTCTGACTGCTGAAAGCAATGCAGATCAGAAAATAGAGCATGAAAAGTGGGAAAGGTCTAACAGAATGTCTCTTATGGTTATCAAGAATTCCATCTCAAGTGCCATTAGGGGAGCTATACCTGATTCAGAGAATGCCAAAGAATATCTGAATTCAGTTGAGGAGCAATTCAAGGGATCTTCTAAAGCACATGCGAGTTCTCTAATTTTGAAGATGCTTACCACAAAATATGAAGGGACTAGTGGTGTGCGTGAGCACATAATGATGATGAGTGACATGGCCCATAAGTTAAAGGGATTAGACATGGAAATAAGTGACGGTTTTCTAGTGCATTTCATCATGACGTCTCTTCCTGCACGTTTTAATGCTTTTAAGATCAACTATAACACTCAGAAAGACAAATGGTCAATGAGTGAGTTGATAGCAATGTGTGTGCAGGAGGAGGAACGTTTGAAACTAGAACAACCAGAAGTTGCTTATATCACTACCACTAAGTCAGTGAAAAGGAAGGGAAATTTTAAAGGGGAAAGTTCTAAAGTCTAAAAAGTTAATTCAAATACTGTTTCCAGCCCTAATGTCTCCAAGGGGCAGTCTCGTTGTAAGTTCTGCCATAACAAAGGGCACTTGCAACGAGATTGTTCAAAATTCAAGGAATGGCTGGCTAAGAAAGGTACTGATGCATTTATGATAATTGAATCCTTTAATATTAATGTACCAATTAACACATGGTGGGTTGACTCTGGTTCAATGGTTCATGTTACCAATTCCACACGGGGATTACTTACAATCCAGAGGTTGGAAAGAAACCAAAGAACACTTAGAACGGGAGGAGGGGAAGAACTTGAAGTTGAGGCCATAGGAACCATGCAACTTATTATGAAAACTGGTCATTGTATTAAACTTTATGATACATTATATGTACCGAAAATTACTCGGAATTTAGTATCAGTATCAAAGTTAGACAATGATGGTTTTGAAGTTTTACATGGACATGGAAAGGTCACTATTAGTTTAAAATCCCAAGTTCTTGGTTGTGGTTATCTGGATGGAAATCTCTATAAGTTAGAACTAGATGATAGCTTTTCGAAATCTTTGTTGTCATATAACGTAAATGAGAAAATCAACAAACGAAAACGAAAACATGATTTGGAAAAATCATCTAAATTGTGGCATCAACGTTTAGGCCACATCTCACGAGACAGAATGTTAAGACTCGTGAAGGATGGTGAATTACCAGATCTTGATTTTAGCGATTTTGGAACATGTGTTGAATGCATTAAAGGGAAAAAGACAAATAAAAATAAAAAGGGTGCCACAAGGAGTTCTGGATTATTAGAACTCATACACACCGATATTTGTGGACCTTTTCCACCTGGCATTACTGGCCATACGTCTTTTATTACTTTCATAGATGATTATTCTCGGTACATGTACCTGTATTTGATTAAAGAAAAATCTGAATCACTTGAAATGTTTAAAACTTTTAAGGCTGAAGTTGAAAACCAACTTAGTCGTAAGATAAAGTTAGTGAGATCAGATAGAGGAGGTGAGTATTATGGTCGACATACAGACATTGGTCAAGCTCCCGGTCCTTTCTTTAATTGTTGTAAAGAACACGGGATAGTGAACCAATTTACCATGCCGGGTACACCTCAGCAGAATGGTGTTGCTGAGAGAAGAAATAGAACCCTTATGGACATGATAAGAAGTATGTTGGCAAACTCGAATTTGCCTAAATTTTTATGGACTGAGGCATTGAAGACAGCCGTTCTTATACTAAATAGGGTTCCTTCTAAATCTGTCCCAAAAACTCCTTATGAAATTTGGACAGGAAAGAAACCAAGCTTAGAGTATATGAAAGTATGGGGTTGTCCTGCTGAAGCTACACTTTATGATCCTTTGAAAAAGAAAATTGACATGAGGACAGTCAGTTTCTATTTCATAGGATATCCCGAACGATCAAAGGGATATAGATTTTACTGCCCTTCACACGTTACCCGTATTGTGGAAAGTCGAATTGCTGATTTTACAGAGGAATTTAAGGTCAGTGGGAGCAGTGAAAGTGGAGTCTTTGATTTCCAAGAAGTGCAAGAGGAGGGGGGATGGGCTTTTCAAATTTATCTCCTATTACACCTCTTGTACATAACACTGCACCACCCCATGTTTCAGCTGAAATTAATGCTCCTAACGTCCCTAATAATGAAGGCACATCAAACTCACAAGAGTATAACCAAATCCCTGAACCAGTTAATGAACTTGTTGAACCTGAAAATCAGCTTAGGAGGTCATCAAGGCCAAGAAGGCCCACTAACTTTGATGATTATGTAACCTACCTTAATGAAGCTGATTTGGATTTAGGAAAGTACAATGATCCAACCTCTTATAATGAAGCCATTAGTAGTGCTAAATCTTCTGAGTGGAATAAAGCTATGATTGATGAGCTTGATTCCATGGAAAAGAATGGCGTTTGGGAATTGGTTGAATTACCCAAGGGGGTAAAACCCGTAGGATGTAAATGGGTATTCAAAACCAAATTAGACCCGAATGGAAACGTCGAACGCTACAAAGCACGATTGGTTGCTAAAGGATATACTCAAAAAGAGGGAATTGATTATCAAGAAACCTTCTCACCTGTCTCACGGAAGGATTCTTTGAGAATCGTTATGGCATTGGTAGCTCATTTTGATTTGGAGTTACATCAGATGGATGTCAAAACTGCTTTCCTTAATGGTGACTTACATGAAGATGTGTTTATGACTCAACCTGAAGGCTTTAAACCTAAAGGTCAGGAACACTTAGCCTGTAAGTTACCGAAATCCATATATAGGTTAATACAGGCATCACGACAGTGGTATTTAAAATTTGATGAAATTATGAAAAAACAAGGCTTTATCAAGAATCAAGTGGATCAATGCACCTACCTCAAAATGAGTGGGAGCAACTTTGCTATACTTGTCCTTTATGTGGATGATATCCTTTTGGCGAGTAATAGTTTAGATTTGTTGCATGAGTCAAAGCGATTACTTTCGCAAAATTTTAACATGAAGGATCTCGGAGAAGCCTCTTACGTAATAGGCATCGAAATACACCGAGATCGTACTAATGGGATATTAGGTCTATCCCAGAAGGCTTATATTGATCGTGTTCTTACACGTTATAACATGCAACAATGCTCCCCATCAGTGGCTCCAGTAGTTAAGGGAGATGTTTTCGGCTCTTTTCAGTGTCCAAAAACAGAGGTTGAAAAGGAGCAAATGAGATTGATACCTTATGCTTCAGTAGTAGGAAGTTTGATGTATGCTCAACTCTGTACTCGTCCCGATATTGCATATATTGTTGGAATGCTAGGCCGGTATCAATCTAATCCCGGCCTAGATCATTGGAAAGCAGCAAAGAAAGTGTTGCGATATCTACAAGGAACGAAAGACTATAAATTGACATATAGAAGAACTGACAACTTGGAAGTAGTAGGCTATTCCGATTCTGATTTTTCTAAATGCAAAGATGATAAGAAATCGACTTCGGGGTACATCTTTATGCTTGCAGGCGGAGCAATTTCATGGAGGAGTCATAAGCAACAGTTAACAACAACCTCAACGATGATGGCAGAATATGTTGCAGTGTACAATGCAACGTGCCATGGGATGTTGTTAAGAAATATCATCAGTGGACTCAAAGTTGTCAACTCCATATCACGACCATTGAAGATATATTGTGATAACTCAGCTGCTGTTAGTTTCTCGAATAGTAACAGTTCGAGCGGAGCTGGTTTATACCTCGATACAAAGTTTTTGTTCGTACGAGAACGAGTAGAGAAAAATAATCTTTGTATCGAGCACATATGCACTAAAGATATGCTAGCGGATCCAATGACTAAAGGTCTACCACCCAGAATTTTTCAAGATCTTGTGATGAGAATGGGTTTTAGTAAAGACCGTGTATGAAAGCATACACTGTGTATAAACGATTTTATTTCCTCGAATGCTTTATTTTGTCTATGTTAATGTTTGTGCGCACCTTATGATTTATAGACAAAACTTATGTAAGGTAATAACTTACCCTAAGGATTTTATGGCAGTCATTGTTTTGGTCAAAAATTACCGAAGCAATTTAGTGATCAAATTAGTAAAGTGAGGTAGTGTGCTAGAAAGTGTGTTTGAAAATATGCTTGTTGAGTTATTTAGAAAATCAGTATTCAGGATACGGCTCAGGATATTGAGCTGTATCTATGATCAAACAATGAGCAAAAGTAAAGTAAATGACACGAGATGTACGAGGAAAGCCCTTGATCAATTTAGATCGCCGGCATAAAACCTCGGGAGCTGACAATCACAGCTGCCTTGTTCTTCTATTGCTTCAAAAATCAGGATACAGTGCAGGATGTGGTACGGATCGACTAAGTGTTACAGCGAAATTTGAATACAAGTGTGGTGTTTGCAATGAGCTAGAGAGTAAAAGTGTACGAGAGTGTTAGTGAAAATTGTGTGTTCTAAGCTGATCCGCCCCCATCTATTTATAGTAAAGATAAAATAACAAACTACCCTAAACTTGCGGGATCCACCGAATATTCCTTCTTCGAACGTTGTAGACCTGGTCTTTCGGGCTCAACGTCTCTCCGTCAACAAATTCGTCCGAGTCTTGAGGAGAAGAAGTCCTCTTGACCGTTAGCAAGTCTCAGCCCTTAACCTGCACGTGGTTAATTCAATAAGCCTCAGGATATCGCCCAAGATGTTAGCAATATCCTCTTCCAGCATCCTGGTCACAAATAAACAAACAAAGGCAGGATATTGGTCAGGATACGTATGTTAAGAAAATGACCCCTAACAATTGTCCCCAAATATATCAGTTGGGATACCAATCCAACGGATATATTTCAAAAATCTTATCCCATAACTCAAGGCATTTAAAACGAAGCGACGGTCAAGATCACATCGTAACTTCCAACGCGTTTTTTACTCAATGGAGATCCACGATGCCCCTATATCTTCTCTTTTCTTGTTTGAAAAGCAGATATCTTGTTTGTCTCCCCTTTCGGCCTTAGCTTCTTTTGCATGTCTCTTTGCTGCCGAATACGAAGTTCCACAAATGTCGGATCCTCCCGAAATGAAGTTGATTATCTTGGCATCTGCGGGAGGTGATGCTGCTCGTTCAGGATCCTTCTCAATATCCTGACCCTTATTCTTCTTTCTCCCTAAGAGATCTTTCAGATATCCCTTGCTTAGAAGATAGCTTATTTCTTTCCTTAGAGCAATGCAATCCTCAGTTACATGTCCGAAATCTTCGTGGAAAGCACACTATTTTGACTTATCTTTCCAGTCAGCCTTTTGTTGATTCTTACGAGGCCACCTAGCCTTGTCTCCTAGACCCTGCATAGCATACATCAATTCAGGAATATTAACGGAAAAGCAATATTCGGACAACTCAGGATACTCTTCAGGATCCTCATCTTCGACAGCATTCACTCTTTTGTTTTCATTTCTACTATACGGCTTAGGCCGATATGACTTGAACGAGGATTCTGACTTCCTATTAGTTGACTCATAAGTGTTGGATGAGTTCATCCTTTCTTGCATCTTCCTGTCATCTTCCAAACGGATCTATCTCAAAGCCCTGTTACGAGCTTCGTCGAGATTCCTGCAGGGATTCATTACAAGATCCTGATAAAACTGAGAATCCTTTTGTAATCCCATCTTAAAAGCTTGCACAGCTGTTGCAACATCAAGATGTGGGATATCCAAGGATTCTCGACTGAATTTGTTCACATAATCCCTCAAGGATTCCTGAGGCCCTTGAGTTATCCTGTAAAGATCAATGGTTAGTTTCTCAAAACTTCGACTACAAGAAAATTGACTGTTAAATAAATTAACCAAATGAGCAATTGAAGTAATTGAGTGAGGAGGAACGTTTAACAGCCATTTTAAGGCTGATCCTGTTAGAGTAGAACCAAATCCCTTGCACAAGCACGCTTCCTTGAGCTCCGGAGGGATAGGGTTAATCTCCATTCTTTCCCTATACTGAGCAATATGCTCCTCAGGATCCGTAGTCCCATCATAAAGCTTCATGTTGGGGGTTTGGAATCTCTTTGGGATCTCAGCATCACAGATAGGATATGCAAAACGAGATATCTTGTGGCTGTCCTGGGACACTTCCGGGATCGGCTGGACCACCCCAGGTACACTAGATATCATGTCCTTCAACTTCTGAAGTTCCCTAGTAAGTGCTGATGTTACACCTGTATCCTGCAAAGTTCCACCATTGTTAGTAGCATGAGTATTATTATTATTTGACACGTTACCCGTTGGAGGATTTTGCCCATATCCTGAAGCATATCCTGAGCTCCTCATGGTTGACATCCTGACCGAGGAGGGTATTTCAGGAGTATGATTCTGAGGAAGACTGGGCACAATATTCCCCCTGTTATCCTCAGTATACACAGCTGAACTGAAGTTCAACGCTCTGGGGTGTAAGGGAGTGACATTGTCCTCAGCAGATCTGCTCGAGCCAGACTTCAGGAGTTGTATTTCCCTTAAAAGCATTTGATTTGTTTCCTGTTGCTGCCTCATTTGTTCCTGCACACTTCCAAATAAGGTTAAAATTTCATCATTAGAAGCTAAAACGGGAGCAGATCCCTGGACATTCCGAGTAGGGATAACATCTTGAGATTGTGTAGAGGCTGGCATCCTTGGAGGAGGTGGTGGAAGCACCGAACCGGTAGTAGCAGAAGTCATAGCAGACACAGTAGAGGAACTCATGTTTGATCTTGAGGCCATTATGGACAATGTGGCAAAAAGTTTTGAAAACAGAAAACCGATTAGCGATTTGACAGAAATTTTTAGTAAAGAGAGCACCACTTGCCCCACGGTGGGCGCCAAATTGTTTTGGTAAAAAATTACCGAAGCAATTTAGTGATCAAATTAGTAAAGTGAGGTAGTGTGCTAGAAAGTGTGTTTGAAAATATGCTTGTTGAGTTATTTAGAAAATCAGTATTCAGGATACGGCTCAGGATATTGAGCTGTATCTATGATCAAACAATGAGCAAAAGTAAAGTAAATGACACGAGATGTACGAGGAAAGCCCTTGATCAATTTAGATCGCCGGCATAAAACCTCGGGAGCTGATAATCGCAGCTGCCTTGTTCTTCTATTGCTTCAAAAATCAGGATACAGTGCAGGATGTGGTACGGATCGACTAAGTGTTACAGCGAAATTTGAATACAAGTGTGGTGTTTGCAATGAGCTAGAGAGTAAAAGTGTACGAGAGTGTTAGTGAAAATTGTGTGTTCTAAGCTGATCCGCCCCCATCTATTTATAGTAAAGATAAAATAACAAACTACCCTAAACTTGCGGGATCCACCGAATATTCCTTCTTCGAACGTTGTAGACCTGGTCTTTCGGGCTCAACGTCTCTCCCTCAACAAATTTGTCCGAGTCTTGAGGAGAAGAAGTCCTCTTGACCGTTAGCAAGTCTCAGCCCTTAACCTGCACGTGGTTAATTCAATAAGCCTCAGGATATCGCCCAAGATGTTAGCAATATCCTCTTCCAGCATCCTGGTCACAAATAAACAAACAAAGGCAGGATATTGGTCAGGATACGTATGTTAAGAAAATGACCCCTAACAATTGTCCCCAAATATATCAGTTGGGATACCAATCCAATGGATATATTTCAAAAATCTTATCCCATAACTCAAGGCATTTAAAATGAAGCGACGGTCAAGATCACATCGTAACTTCCAACGCGTTTTTTACTCAATGGAGATCCACGATGCCCCTATATCTTCTCTTTTCTTGTTTGAAAAGCAGATATCTTCAACAGAACCTTCAGGTAATTCTCCATTTCCGATCTTCTTCCTGTCAATTTACTTCACCTTACTTGCAATGGACGCCGAGACCTTCACCCAGCAGAATCTTCTTAAAAAATCCCGAAAAGGAGATCTGCGCTTTCGATAACGCAGACATTGCAGCTTTAAGAGCCTCCGGCGCTTTCCCTGACAGCACGGTCTTTAGACCATTCGATCGGTCAATCCGATCGGATGTTTCTTCCACCGAATGGGTCTGTTTCCCAGCATATCCTTTCTCATTAGGTCTTCGATACCCTTTTCCTGAATTCATGATGCAATTCTTTCGAACTACTGGCATCTCTTTTGCTCAAACCATGCCCATGGTTTGGAGAGTACTAATTGTACTCAACCAAATCAAAAACCTCCATTGCTCCGACCTCTGCATCGAGGATTTACCTATTGCTTATCGCCTCCGATCCCACGGCTCTAGCCGGTTCTTGCTCTTCTCGACTTCCAGCAAACCCCTGATTCTCAAAGCCACCAAAAACGAAGACGGATGGCAACGCAAATTCTTCTTTGTCAAACGGGATTCCATTGCTGAGGGTGCCAACCTTCCGGTGGAGTGGTTAACCACCGGTAGGATCATAAATATCCTCATAGACCATTTGATCGTTATCTTCTGTTAATACTCTTCTTTTTTATTTTTATGCAGTGAACTTCAAGGAAGTTGCTCCCCCTACCGCTGACTCAGAAGAGAGAATCAATACTGTTTACCGGTTACCTGCAATAGACAGGACTTTCACCACACACGTCCCGAGTTCCAGTCAATACTCATCATCCGAGATGTCTGGTAAGAATTTCTTTCAAAATAATTAGTCACAACAGCATAATGATAAGATAAAGAGTAAAACTTTTCCCTTTATGCAGCACCAGCTAAGATCCCTGAAGTCTTCGATCTTGACGAATTGGACAGCTATTCTGACCAGATCCAGGTCAAGAAAGAACCTAGCCCCAAGACCACAGCTACATCCAAACCCAGCAGCTCCAAAGCCATCATCATTCCTAAACCTTCACCGGCTACCAAGCCCCGGAGTTCAAGTTCTCGAAAAAGGAAAGAACCCGATTCCCCTGTCATTTCTGACACCTTTCCTTATGAGAAGCACGGGTTCATTGAAGCCAGCGGGTTTATGACTTCTTTTCTTAACCAGGTTAGTATCCTCATATCATATCCTGCAATTCAGATTATTTTCAAAGATTTAACAATATTAATCCCTGTCCTCTTACCTTTGTAGGGTCTTGAGCGTTTGGTTCATTTATATCAAGAATCCTGCAAGCTTAATAAAACACTTGAATCTAAGCTAAAGGAAGCAGAAATCACAATTTCCGACCAAGGTATGATTGCTGCCGCCAAATCTCGTCACTACGAGGAGAAATTCAAAGCTATGAACCAGGAACACCAAGTTGCTCTCAACAAAGCTACTCTTCAAGCTCAAGCCGATCTGGAAGCCGCTCATGTGTAGTACGAACGGGATATGGTCAGCTACCGGGAGAGCCTCAAAAGTTCCGTCGTCATTTCTCTCCTTCAAGCCAGGTTGAAGATGGCTCATGAAGCCAAAACATTAGGCTTCGAATGTCCTTCTTGGGATGTTGGTGCTTAGGAGACCAAGCTGAAGAACCTCGGCGGCACCTCTTCCAAATCAACCGTCGACGAACCTTCCAAAGCAGTTGAAAAAGCAACCGATGCTGAGAAGGATGCTGAGGCGGATCCCAAGACGGATGTTGCTGAAACCACTATGAACCAAGAAGGCACTACCCCCTAGAGCTTATTTCCTTTAAATCATTCGAACAATTTTATGTTTTTATGAACAATTTATTTCTGTGTCGAAACAATTTGACAGCCGAAGGTGGATGGGTCCTGGGTTTCAGGACGAAACCTTCGGTTATCATCCAGTATTGATTGCTTCAAGAATGATTTCATCTTTTTATTTGTTTGTTATTGCCTTGCATTATTCAGTATAACTCTTATTTTTGTAAAAAATTTCATATCGTTATCTTATAAAATATCCTGATCAGTATACTCAGCGATATACTGTAAAAACCTTTTATTAGATAGAACTTCCGAACATTCCTTCAACTTTGTAAAAATTTCTTTAGAAAGTGAAAAACAGTCTATCTTTTTAAAACCAACTTTTAAATGATCAAAGTTCCACACCAATACTAGTTTCAAACACCCTAATCAAATATCCTTAAAAGGACTTTAAGGATATATATCAGGATACTTAAAATAATGTTACTAAAAACTTAGACGACGTTTACAAAGGAAAGATCATACCAGAAATAGGGTATAAACCTGTTACCAGACTTCAATCCCTTTGCAACTCTCCCAACGAAGGTGTCCCCTGTGCAAGGTACTTAGTGCATTAGTTCCGAGCCTCATTCTTTTAGCTTTACATCATCATCTTGGCAAGGATGTCCCCTGTGTACAATGTCTTCAAACACTTAGAAATCTTCTGAATGTCAGTTTCCATCGTATAGGCAATTTTTTAGGTTCCAAGGGTAAAACCCAAGGATGTACTGGAGATAAATCCCTTGTATCCTGGGGAAAATCCCAATTTTTCATGCGCTACAGGCGGGAGTGTATAAACTCCAAGACTTAGAAAGGTGAAAACCTTTAAACCTTAGAGAGTATGAAAATACCCTTTCGTGAGAGAGGGTGATCAATCCTCATTTACCTTTAGAATTCAGGATATAGCCAACAGTAACGAAATTGTCAGCCACTTTTACATGGACTGGTCCCGCCACCTTGAACTATCCCTGAATAACTTGCGCTCCAGGCGGGGTGTTTAAACCCAATTCGGAAGAAAGGTGAATACCTTTAAACGTGTGAAGGGATCAGTATCCCTTAAACGTGAGAGAGGGGGCCAATCCTCTAATCTTTCGAGTTATCCTGAGTACATATCCTGGAGCTATATCCTGAAACATATCTTGCAAAACAATTGTAAACTAAGGTGGGTGTTAGCTTGGCTAACACCCCTCCGATGCTTAAGTTAGTATTGAGTTTCAAAGAATAAATTAAACCAAAACATATTTAAAAAAGATAGAATTCATACCATTCTGAGTTAGAAATTGAATTCTAAACTCACTTGAAATAGAGCTTAAGGTGCATAGCATTCCAAGACCTCGGTAGCATATCTCCCTCCATATTCTTGAGTCTGTATGCTCCCTTTCCTGCTTCTGATTCAACTTCATATGGTCCTTCCCATTTTGGAGCTAACTTGCCATCGGCAGGATTAGTAGTATTCTGAAAAGCCTTTCTTAACACCCAATCTCCAACCTTAAATCTTCTGGTCCTAATATTCTTGTTATATGCCCTGGATATTCTCTGTTGATATGCTGCCATCCTTAGCCTTGCCGCATCTCTCTTCTCATCTATAGTGTCTAAATCCTGACTCAAGGCTTCAGGATTCTGCTCAGGATCACTTAAGATAGATCTTGCAGTAGGTATTGTCATTTCCGTTGGAATCATTGCTTCTGCTCCAAACACCAAGGAAAATGGGGTTTGGCCTGTTGCATTTTTTACCGTTGTCCTATCAGCCCATAAAACAAAGGGTAGTTCTTCTGCCCATCTTCCTTTTTTGGCTCCAAGCCTTTTCTTTAAGTTATTGACAATTATCTTGTTTGAGGATTCTGCTTGTCCATTTGCTTGAGGATGTACCGGAGTAGACGTAATCATTTTGATTCCCCAACTCTTGAAAAAGTCAGTAGTCCTCTTACTTATGAACTGAGAACCATTGTCACAGATTATCTCGGCTGGTACTCCGAATCTGGTCAGGATATTTCTCTTGATGAAGGATACTACTTCTTGGTCTCTAACTTGAACAAATGCTTCTGCTTCAACCCACTTAGAGAAATAATCCGTCATTGCTAGCATAAAGACTTTTCCTCCCGGAGCTTTTGGTAGCTTTCCCACTATATACATACCCCACTTCATAAATGGCCAAGGGGAAACAATAGGATATAATGGTTCAGCCGGCTGATGCAGTATGTTACTATGTCTTTGACATGCGTCACATCTTCGAACATATTCTGCGGCATCTTTTCTCATTGTCGGCCAATAATATCCTGTCCTTAACACTTTCGAGAATAACGACCTGCCCCCAGTATGGTTACCACAATCCCCTTCATGTATATCCTGAAGTACTTCTTTGGCTTCAGGATCCTCCAAGCATCTCAAATACGGTCCTGCAAGAGATTTCTTGTATAAAATATTATTTATAATAGTGAATCGTGATACCTTCATTCTAAATGCCTTAGGATTTTCATTTTCAGGGATGTGTCCTTCTTTGAGATATCTCATGATTGGAGCCGTCCAGGATTTAGGATCCTCTTCAGGATGTTCTGCTCCAGGATCCTGAATACCAGCTACTTCTTTATCCTGAGGATTCGTTGCAGGATATAAGACATGTAATATTGGTATTTGCGTCCCTTCAGGTATCCTGATCGACGATCCCAAATTTGCTAAGGCATCCGCTTCAGCATTATCCTCCCTCGGTACCTGTTCAAGTATAAAAACATCGAAATATCCTGCTAATTTTTTGAGAATATCGAGATATTCGATTAATTTCTCACCCTTAACTGCATAGGATCCATTAAAATGGTTAGTAATTAACAAAGAGTCAACATATACTTGCAAATTTTTGACACTCATGCTCTTAGCCAACTCTAATCCTGCAATTAAAGCCTCATACTCTGCTTCATTATTAGTAGCAGGAAATTCACACCTAATAGCCTGGGGTAATATGTCCCCCTGTGGCGATTTTAGTAGTATTCCTAATCCTACTCCTCTTACATTAGATGCACCGTCAGTATATAATGTCCAGGATCCTAAGGATTCTCCTAACTATTGAACTTCTAGGTCTACCTCGTCCTGAATGTCACTACTAAAGTCAGCCACAAAGTCAGCTAAAGCCTGAGATTTTATGGCATTTCTAGGTTCATATACTAAATCATAAGCACTTAACTTTACTGACCACTTAGCCATCCTGCCTGACATCTCTGGTTTCCTAAGCACATTTTTGACAGGATAATTTGTTTTAACATGTATCCTATGTGTCTCGAAGTAATGCCTAAGTTTCGTTGATTCCATGACTAATGCTAGTATCAATTTTTCTAAATGAGAATACCTAGTTTCAGCATCTAGCAAACTTTTACTAACATAATAAACAGGATATTGCTGACCTTCATGGTCTTTTATAAGAACGGCACTTACAGCATTCCCTGATACAGCAAGGTACAAGGATAGTGGTTCACCATTTTCAGGCTTCATTAATAGAGGTGCGGTTGAGAGATATCGCTTCAAATCCTGTAGGGCCGCTTCATGCTTCTCACCCATTCAAATTTTTTGTTCTTCTTCAGGATATCATAAAAATCTTTGCATTTCTCCGAGGATCTCGAGATAAACCTGTTTAAAGCTGCTACTCGGCCTGTTAATCTTTGTACGTCCTTCATGTTTGAGGGTGATTTTATATCCAGGATAGCTTTGATCTGCTCTAGGCTCGCTTCTATCCCCCTTTTTGTCACCATATATCCAAGAAACTTTCCTGCCCCCACTCCGAAATGGCATTTAGCAGGATTCAGTTTCATGTTGTATTGATCCAGGATATCAAATGCTCCCTTGATATCCTGGAGGTGATCCTCAGCCTTTTTAGATTTCACCACCATATCATCGATATATACCTCCATGGTGTCCCCCAGTTTGTCTTTGAACATCATGTTTACCAATCTTTGGTATGTTGCACCTGCATTTTTCAAACCAAAAGGCATAGCTGTGTAACAATAAATACATGTTGGTGTCATGAAGGCAGTATCCTCCTGGTCAGAAGGTTCCATTTGGATCTGTTGAAATCCTGAAGATGCATCCATGAAGGTCAGCATTTCATGCCCAGCAGTGGCATCTACCATTGCATCAATGTGGGGAAGAGGAAATGGGTCTTTAGGACAAGCTTTGTTCAAGTCTGTGTAGTCCACACAAACTCTCCATTTCCCATTTTTCTTCTGTACTACAACCACGTTTGCTAGCCACCTTGGGAACTTAACCTCCCTGATCATTCTGGACTTCAATAATCTCTCAACTTCCTCCTGGATAATCGTGTTTCGCTCAGGAGCAAACTTCCTTCTTTTTTGCTGCACAGGCTTGAATGATTTATCAATTCCAAGCTTGTGAGTGATAATATCTTTGGATATGCATGTCATATCCTCATGCTTCCATGCAAATGTAGACATCCTGCATTTCAAAAAGTTAATTAATTGTTCTTCAATATCATGAGGGATATTGGTCCCTACGAGCACCGAAATATCGGGATTATCCTGGTCCAGGATAATTTTCTTCACATCCTGCTCCGGATCCTCCACGATATCCTGGGCCCGCGTCTTTAGTTGCTATGCTGCACTAGGTTTGGTTGAGGATTTCATCGAGGATGAGTAGCATTCTTTCGCCTCCTGCTGATCACTATCAACTTTGACCACTCCCCAAGGGGTAGGTATCTTGATGCATTGGTGATATGTCGATGGCACGGCCTTCATATCGTGAATCCACGGTCTTCCCAGTATGATGTTATAGCAGGATAGAGAATCCATCACACAGAAACGTTGTATCGAGTTGACTCCTTCAACGTATACTGGCAACTTTATTTCTCCCACTGTGTTTCTAGCCTCTCCACTGAACCTAACAAGCACGGTAGACTTTGAAGTGATATCCATCGGAGATACATTCATTCTTTTCAGAGTTTCTAGTTGGATTATGTTGACGGAGCTGCCATTATCAACCAGTATCCTGCGTACAAAATGGTTAGCCACATATAACGTTATTACCAAGGCATCATGGTGAGGATCCTGGACAGTATCCCTGTCATCAGCATCAAAAGTGATCACTTTGTCAGTTGTGAGGGTGGTCATCCTGACAGGTTTGTCTCCCCTTTCGGCCTTAGCTTCTTTTGCATGTCTCTTTGCTGCCGAATACGAAGTTCCACAAATGTCGGATCCTCCCGAAATGAAGTTGATTATCTTGGCATCTGCGGGAGGTGATGCTGCTCGTTCAGGATCCTTCTCAATATCCTGACCCTTATTCTTCTTTCTCCCTAAGAGATCTTTCAGATATCCCTTGCTTAGAAGATAGCTTATTTCTTTCCTTAGAGCAATGCAATCCTCAGTTACATGTCCGAAATCTTCGTGGAAAGCACACCATTTTGACTTATCTTTCCAGTCAGCCTTTTGTTGATTCTTACGAGGCCACCTAGCCTTGTCTCCTAGACCCTGCATAGCATACATCAATTCAGGAATATTAACGGAAAAGCAATATTCGGACAACTCAGGATACTCTTCAGGATCCTCATCTTCGACAGCATTCACTCTTTTGTTTTCATTTCTACTATACGGCTTAGGCCGATATGACTTGAACGAGGATTCTGACTTCCTATTAGTTGACTCATAAGTGTTGGATGAGTTCATCCTTTCTTGCATCTTCCTGTCATATTCCAGACGGATGTATCTCAAAGCCCTGTTACGAGCTTCGTCGAGATTCCTGCAGGGATTCATTACAAGATCCTAATAAAACTGAGAATCCTTTTGTAATCCCATCTTAAAAGCTTGCACAGCTGTTGCAACATCAAGATGTGGGATATCCAAGGATTCTCGACTGAATTTGTTCTCATAATCCCTCAAGGATTCCTGAGGCCCTTGAGTTATCCTGTAAAGATTACTGGTTAGTTTCTCAAAACTCCGACTACAAGAAAATTGACTGTTAAATAAATTAACCAAATGAGAAAATGAAGTAATTGAGTGAGGAGGAACGTTTAACAGCCATTTTAAGGCTGATCCTGTTAGAGTAGAACCAAATCCCTTGCACAAGCACGCTTCCTTGAGCTCTGGAGGGATAGGGTTAATCTCCATTCTTTCCCTATACTGAGCAATATGCTCCTCAGGATCCGTAGTCCCATCATAAAGCTTCATGTTGGGGGTTTGGAATCTCTTTGGGATCTCAGCATCACAGATAGGATATGCAAAATGAGATATCTTGTGGCTGTCCTGGGACACTTCCGGGATCGGTTGGACCACCCCAGGTACACTAGATATCATGTCCTTCAACTTCTGAAGTTCCCTAGTAAGTGCTGATGTTACACCTGTATCCTGCAAAGTTCCACCATTGTTAGTAGCATGAGTATTATTATTATTTGACACGTTACCCGTTGGAGGATTTTGCCCATATCCTGAAGCATATCCTGAGCTCCTCATGGTTGACATCCTGACCGAGGAGGGTATTTCAGGAGTATGATTCTGAGGAAGACTGGGCACAATATTCCCCCTGTTATCCTCAGTATACACAGCTGAACTGAAGTTCAACGCTCTGGGGTGTAAGGGAGTGACATTGTCCTCAGCAGATCTGCTCGAGCCAGACTTCAGGAGTTGTATTTCCCTTAAAAGCATTTGATTTGTTTCCTGTTGCTGCCTCATTTGTTCCTGCACACTTCCAAATAAGGTTAAAATTTCATCATTAGAAGCTAAAACGGGAGCAGATCCCTGGACATTCCGAGTAGGGATAACATCTTGAGATTGTGTAGAGGCTGGCATCCTTGGAGGAGGTGGTGGAAGCACCGAACCGGTAGTAGCAGAAGTCATAGCAGACACAGTAGAGGAACTCATGTTTGATCTTGAGGCCATTATGGACAATGTGGCAAAAAGTTTTGAAAACAGAAAACCGATTAGCGATTTGACAGAAATTTTTAGTAAAGAGAGCACCACTTGCCCCACGGTGGGCGCCAAATTGTTTTGGTCAAAAATTACCGAAGCAATTTAGTGATCAAATTAGTAAAGTGAGGTAGTGTGCTAGAAAGTGTGTTTGAAAATATGTTTGTTGAGTTATTTAGAAAATCAGTATTCAGGATACGGCTCAGGATATTGAGCTGTATCTATGATCAAACAATGAGCAAAAGTAAAGTAAATGACACGAGATGTACGAGGAAAGCCCTTGATCAATTTAGATTGCCGGCATAAAACCTCGGGAGCTGACAATCGCAGCTGCCTTGTTCTTCTATTGCTTCAAAAATCAGGATACAGTGCAGGATGTGGTACGGATCGACTAAGTGTTACAGCGAAATTTGAATACAAGTGTGGTGTTTGCAATGAGCTAGAGAGTAAAAGTGTACGAGAGTGTTAGTGAAAATTGTGTGTTCTAAGCTGATCCGCCCCCATCTATTTATAGTAAAGATAAAATAACAAACTACCCTAAACTTGCGGGATCCACCGAATATTCCTTCTTCGAACGTTGTAGACCTGGTCTTTCGGGCTCAACGTCTCTCCCTCAACAAATTCGTCCGAGTCTTGAGGAGAAGAAGTCCTCTTGACCGTTAGCAAGTCTCAGCCCTTAACATGCACGTGGTTAATTCAATAAGCCTCAGGATATCGCCCAAGATGTTAGCAATATGCTCTTCCAGCATCCTGGTCACAAATAAACAAACAAAGGCAGGATATTGGTCAGGATACGTATGTTAAGAAAATGACCCCTAACAGTCATTTTGGTTAAGTGTTTTATATTGAGACTTTAGTATGACTGTTGGGGGTCTCGAATTGACTTCAATTCGAATGACGGTAACTCTCTGCTATAGTTTCAACATGAGACTCGTTGAGTGTTTAATAAACTTGGCCAAAATTACTTAATACTCACCATTAGTGATCACTCGGCCAAGTGGGAGAATGTTAGACTTCTACATTATAATGGCCTTAGTGATCAATGCATTGAACTTAACCATTATGACATTATTATCCTATAAGCCTTTATTTGATGGACATAATGGCATAAACAAGAATTTGTAGGGTTACCCTTTTGGTGTCCATAAGATGAGAATAAAAGGAGACTAATGATACACCAAAACACACTCTCTCTTTCTCTAAAATTTGATCCATCCTAAAAGGACATCCTAAAGTGGAACCAAGAACATCATTACGGAGATCATGGCTTCATCATCAACTACGAAGATTACTATCCCAACAAGTAAGTATCTCTAAACGTGGCATCTATGTTTATGTTATATTTAGACCAACTTGATTGAATTGAAACCGATCCGCTCTCAATGTTGTCCATTATAATGGAATAATCAACATTTTAATCCTTCATTTTTGCGATGAAGGACTTCACTAAATATTTGACCCTCATTGCACTTTTAACTATAAGGCTAAATATGCGTACCTGGCCTGGGTCAACAAATAGACCCGATTTATACCTCTCTTTAATTACCACATATTCTATGGCGACACAATTATCCGAATTGCAAATCGCTCCTTTTAACATAAGACTTGACAACCACATTAGTCGATATTGTCAAATGGCGTTATCACACCATTTGACCCGTTTGGCCTATATGACCAAACATTTACTTATATAGCAAAACATAGTTTTTAATTACCAATTTGCCCATCCGACCCATTTCAGATTTTCTTTCATTAGATCCCTTTCCTTACATATTTAGCCCATTTTGGCTTACGCCATGGGTATCATTTTAGCTTCGGTTTACATTAGTTGACACTTGACTAAATTTCCATTTTTACCCATTTTCTCATTATTAGTTACACTATAAGGTAACCTTAACGAAATTTCATAATTTCTTAGTCATTACATGACTAAATTACCGTTTCGCCCCTTTTACCATAAACCATGGTTTTTATCAATTTTGTATATGTTCCGACTCGTATCAATCGCGTCGGAATCCATATTTCCAATATTATCTTTATCGAGTTTATAACTTATAGAATAAATAAGTATTCTACAAAAAGGTGTAAGTTTCACTTACCTCTCATCCGGTTTACGCTTTTCTTTTCGTACTTGATTCGTTTGACAGTTTCTTTCCTAAGCCTCCACCTAGCTCGTTAAGCGTCAAACTATTGTCAACATTTACAAGGTGGTTAGATTAGTCTTTAACAATCACGACTATTCCACCTTACTTATTTTCTATGTCGAAACTACTATTCGACTTCATCATTAGTTAGCTTAACTTATCAAAAGTTAACTACTTTCGATCACATGATTTACACAATTAAGTCTAAATCAACATAATGTTTAGAACTCTTATCGCTTCATGTTTCGCATAATTCGCCATATTATTCAAATGTGCGTTTCACTCGAAATTTCAACATTTTAGCTTTCATTTAGACTTTTTAACAAATACCTAATGGGCATAATTTTACACCTCTACAAACTAGCTCATAACTAGTCATTTTTACCAAGATTAACATCAACATCCATATCAATCATGTATGAACATGTACCCAAATCATGTAATTTGTTCGAGTGCCTTGTTTCTACTATCAAATATGATGATCTTATACATGTGTATATCTTCATCTTCACTACATAATCAAAACCCAGTTGTCTAAGTGTGGTAAATCATCAAATTATTCAAATCATAGCAATTTTACTTCAAATTTCTACTTAGGGTTTGTTTCTAAGAAATCATACTTCATTAATTCGGCCATAGCCTCTACGATTCATACATAGATCGCATCATGTAAAGTTAACTAATTTTCACAACTTCATGAATGTTAAAAATTCAACATACCTTACGATCCCCTTGACTTGGTGATCGTTTATATGTATTCAAATCTGAATTTGGCCTTCGATTGATCCTCCAATTTGAAGATTTTGTTGAGTTTAGGGTTTGAGCTCCCATGGAGCTTCCCCTGGCCATGTTCACGCACGCACGCACACACTCTTGTGAGTGTTGTGTAATGTTTTTAAGTTTATAATTCCATTTCAAGTTATCTAACTTTGGTCCCTCGTGTTTGGTTGGTTATTAAGTAGGCCACAACCTTACTATTTCTAACAACATTCTCACTTATTAACTAGGTTAAATATTCCTAGTTATCTTAGTGGGTTAAGTCCCGTTAACTCGGGCCTTTTTATCCACTTTATTTTCCTCAAAAGGATTTGTTCACTTTTTATTTAATATTAGGTTTATTTATTTAAATCCTAATATTTACCGGGTTACTTTTACCACTAACGGTACTTTACCCGTCTTTTAGTATTAACGTGGTTGATTACCAAACCCGTTTTCGGGGTGTTACAGATACGCATTATAGACTAAAATATGATCTTGTGGAGCTTCTTGGAGAACAAGATTTACCCTACCTTTTGGCGGATTCCGACGACGAAAGTTAAATTAGGTTTTTTTTTTTTAATTTCTTTTTATATCTTAATGTCATGTTATTTATTTTAATTTTATGTAATGTGTTTTTTTAATTAAAAGTACTTTTATTTAGTTTAAAATATGTGTTATTTATTAATACATAATTTCTAGAAATAAAAAATATATAAAAAAGAAATGGATTACCCATGTGTTTGACCACTGCAAGTGATTGAGTGCAAAATGGGGAGTAGAATGAGGACTTGACATGACATGATATTATTGGCTAGAGAATAACTCAAACACTCAACTAGTGATTGACCACTCCCTCCACCCTAACAATATAGTTATATGGTACAACATAACAGTTATAAATGTTACTTAACACGTGGCAGTCTCTGGTTGTTACACATAATACGTCTCTAAAAAGGTATAACACGTGGCAAAAAGAGTTCCATTCATTTGGTTTTCTTAGTTTTCTTGACTAATATGAGATTTCTTCCTATAATTGCCCTATATATATTATTTTTAAATTATTGGGTTTTGGATGAAAATAACAAAAACAAAAGATAAATGTGTATTGACCAAAATACACCTAAGTTAACTGACCTTTTGGATGAAGTTAAAGGATTGGACGAAAATGTCAAAAAAATAAAAACCTCATGTACACAATTGATAATAAAAACTTTTTGGACTGAACAGGTAAATGTGGCCAAACCACATGGACTAGACAATATGAATGAGCTTGGTACCTGTGCCGAAAATCGCCAAATATGGGTACATGTATCAAAAATGTTCAGTACGGTATGGTACCAGTATTTGTGTGTATTCGATAAAATACCTACACCGAACCAAAGATACCGGTACCAATTGCACCAAAAAGTAGGTACCGAATTGTTAGCGAAAAAGTTTCAGTACAAGAAATTCAATACCTAGACGATACTAGTAACAAGTCACAAACACTCATCCTACTAAACAATTAACTCTATTGTAAATTAAATGATAAGGCATTTACTAGTACCAGGGTATGCTAATAAAAAGAGTCACTGGCTAGTTTAGAGATATCTTTCTTTTGTTTGATTATTGTTTAACAATTTAACCTCCTCACTATCAATTTTATATAAAACTATATATTGTATTTGTAGACATTAATTAAGGCAAGTTTGCTAAGACTCAGATTGTTTAGAGTTGACATAGTATACGTCAGCAAACAAATTTTGGTCTACAAAACTCCCCTATTATTGCTAATACTTCTTTACATGATTCTTATATATAAACATGATGCAAGCAAATGAGAAATTCAAATTTAATGGCAGACAAAATGACGATTCCCCAACTTATGGAGTAATTAGTAGAAATTGCAAAGTGGAGGGTCCAAATTAATTAACTATGATCAAGATTGTACGTGTAGCTAGTGCCACCCCTTGTCCACTCATTGACACCTCTACATATTCATCTACATGTTTGTATGTTCAAAAATGATGGTTAATTATATATACGTCATTAAGTTTGATTAATACGTTATATAGTAGTACTAGTTTATAGACCCATGTATTACATGGGTTTTAGGATACACACATGGAGTTGATCGAGTTATTTGGGGAAATAAATGTGTTTTCCATTTATATAAACTTGAATGAGTTTTTTTTTTTTAAATAAATATGTTATTGTTGAGGTTGGTTGCGTTTGAAGGACATAACCATTACATGTTTTAAATTATTTTTTATATTTCATATTATTTCTTGCATCACACATCATAAATATAAATTTTAATATGAATACATATAACCCTAATATGAACTATACATACAAACATAAAGAAAATATAACATTACTCATTTTAAATATTTTAAATTTTAATTTTTTAAATTACGCGTTTACGAAGTAAGAATTTTGTTTTTGAATACAAAATACATAGTATATTTTATCTCTAATTAATATTTTCTTATTTTATTAATTGTTATCAAAGTAGAAGATGGAATGGAATTAGTTCATGATCTAAGATTATATATATTAAACATATATATATATATATATATATATATATTGTTTATACTTATCTTTAACATCTGTGAAAACGATAATAACAAATTATAAACATGATAAGGTTTTAAATTTTTTGTTACGTCAAATAGTGATGGGTGTATAAATTTTTGGTTATTACATCTTTTTTTGATAAATATGTCTTTATTTATTAAAGTAGAGATATTATATTAAAGCATGAGTAAGTATATAACTAATATTAATTATTAAGAATTAAGAGTATTCAATAGATATAAGTATGAATATAAGATTATTTCTAATATATATTAAATTCAACCATTTAATAGTTTTTATATTAATTAACTTATTACTTATTATATAGTTGATGTAGCATAATAAATTGCCACATGGCATTTTGGTGAAATACCTTTTATAAGAGAATGCCATTTGGCATTAGAGTTACCCTTTTATTAGTATTAGATAAGAATAATATACGTCATTAAGTTTGATTAATACGTTATATAGTAGTATAAGAATAAGGATCCTTCTCAGTGGCGAAGCTTGAGATTTTCGACCGGGGTTCGAAAACGTATATACTAAAAAATTTCTATAAAACCCGGGGGACGAAAACATATATACTAAAAAATTTATATACGAAAACTACATACTCTCCACTAATAAGCGAAAAGTTTGGGGGTCAATCGCCCCCTCCCGCCCCCATTATGTTGCGCTCATGATCCTTCTGATAGCGATCCTATATAATAACCAGGAAAAGTAACCATATTTTGTTTAAGAGACAATTATTAGATAGCTTAATCGTGCGATTTTTAAAATTTAATAAAACCATGCCATTTTATTACCAAGCAAGCACTATTTTTAAAACTCTGTAAAAAGTACAAAAGAAATAATATTTAAAAATTCAAAACTTTTGTAAAGAGTTTTTCTATTTCCACACCCCTATAATCTTATTTTCACATCCCTATTTGTATACGGGCCGTATAGTCTAGTCTGATACGGGTCGTATAGATTGTTTATGCATAGAATTTAATGCTGTGGAATGTTTTTTTTTTGTTTTTATATGTATACGGGACGTATAGTTATATACGGGCCGTATACATATTTGCATAATTTTGTTTCGAAGGTTTGACAAAGGTTTTTAGTTTTGAAATCTGTATACGGGTCATATAATGTTATGCGGCCCGTATAGCCCGTATAGAAAGGTTAATTTTTTGTTGCAATCGGGAAACCGTTTAATAAATTTTGTAAATTTTAAAATAGTGTTGTATATATCGGATTATGTTACGAGTTTGTAGTTAAACGTATTTATTATGTTTAATAAGTTTCTACTTTGTAAAACGATAAATATGTATAGAAAAGTTAATTTTTTGTTGCAATCGGGAAACCGTTTAATAAGTTTTGTAAATTTAAAATAGTGTTGTATATATCGGATTATGTTATGAGTTTGTAGTTAAACGTATTTATTATGTTTAATAAGTTTCCACTTTGTAAAACGATAAATATGTATATAAAAGTTAATTTTTTGTTGCAATCGGGAAACCGTTTAATAAGTTTGGTAAATTTTAAAATAGTGTTGTATATATCGGATTATGTTACGAGTTTGTAGTTAAACGTATTTATAATGTTTAATAAGTTTCCACTTTGTAAAACGTTAAATATGTGATATGATTATGATAAACTACGACAACAATTATTAAACAAACAACTTAACATCTAAACATAAGATTAATATTTAGAATGTTTTACATCTAAAACAAAAAAAAGACAAATTTTTACAATGTTTCAAACGTAAAATAACAAAAAATAAATAAATACAATAAGCAGCTACGGCGGCGGTGGTGGTGGTGGTGCAGCGCCAGCTCGTGGAGGTAGGGGCGCGCCAGAATGCATAACCACAATCGCCTCAACCATCCACTGTACATCCCCTCTGACTGCAGCTACATCCGACTCGACCTGAGTGAGTCTCGACTCGACCTGAACGAGTCTCGACTCGACCTGAACGAGTCTCTCCTCCACCCCCGGTGGTGGCATCACATGCTGTCTCACGTTCCGTCGAACGTACGGGCGATCACCATGTAAATCCTCCGCACCTACCTGTGATCGATCAACAGTATGATCGACCCCCTCGTGTACCCCGCCTCCCTCTCCCTCGCCCTCGCCTCCCTCTCCATCGCCTCCCTCCCCATCGCTTCCCTATCCCTGGGGTCCCTCACTAACACCATACGCCCAAACCAGCCGCCCTCCCTCGACCTCGTGAGCCAAACTCATCGATTGGGCTGTGTCCCTCCCAACCCTGTCAAGCTGGAGTGTCAAGGTGAAACCCTATTGCACCTGCGGGGACAAGAGGCGAGGGAAATGCTGCTTCACCAGACGGGTGACAAAGCCCCCACAGCTGATGTGGGTAGAGGTACGCTTAAAAGCGTACTCGGCGAGATATGCGGCCAACCTGTACGCCAAGTTGCCCCCCCCCCCCGCCGGTAAGTAAGTCGTGCAAGTAGAATAGGTTACTTTGGGTGACCCATTCCCTGTTATCATGACGACCGGCGATCGTCACGGCGATACACCGATGTAGGTATCGGTGTAACGGGTCGTAAAGGCAAGTCGCTCGTGCCTTCGGGGATCGAGAATTCGGTTTTTTGAACTCCCCGTACCCAATAGTGCGCCACCAAGGTCACAACACGTCATTGGACGTGCTGATGGGCGCATAAAAAAATGCCTGGGACACTGAGTACTCCTGTGAGTACAGACCCAAGGCAACGGCGAACTCAGGAAGTGTCATCCTCTTAGGCTTGCCGCAAATAGTAAAAGCTACGGTGTGTGTCGTCAAAAAATGCTGTAAACCCCCACCCCGGGTGTCCGAAAATGAAAAAGTAGATAAAAACTCTAAAGTAATCTCCCGGTGGGCCCGCTCTGCGGCGGCATCAAATAAGCGGTTTCACGCGGAGTTAACTGGCATGAGCTCCCGGACCCGACCGATCGATCCAATATCGGTCAAAAACTGAATATCAATGGTCCGAGGCGCATCCAGCACCATCTCTCGTAATCTGCCCAAAACCCTATAGGCAGCCGTACCTCGGGGGATTTCTTTAATAAACTGCCCCGTATCAGTAAAATCGGGCACAATCTCCTCCTCCTATCCACGTCCACGTCCACGTCCCCATCAGCGTCCACGGCCCCGACCGTGATCTCCACCTCTACGGGCCGCAGCAGCTGCTGATGACTCAGCCATATCGTCTGTAAAAATAACAATTACAACTTAGCAATCACTATACGATTAGCGTTAACGTATTATACGACTACTGTTCTTGTATACGAACGTATTGCACATCTCATATACGCTCTGTACACATCAAGTATAGGTTTCGTATACTCACGTGTTATACATCTCGTACACGATCCGTAAACATGAAGTATACGACCGTACACGCAAGTATTATATGAATGTATACGCTACATACACCTCGGATATACGTTTCCTATACGCACGGTTTATACGTCGCGGATACGCTAAAAATATAACAAATTGGGAATAAAATATAAGTTTATACGATCGTATACAATGTTTACGATCGTATACAGCTTGAATATTCAATCTGTATACGACCGTATATATCGTATACGGTCGTATATAGTTTGAACATTCAAACATTATACGAGCGTATATAGTGTATACGATCGTATACAGTTTGAATATTCAACCAGTATACGATCGTATAAATTGTATACGACCGTATACACTTGAATAATCAGTTACAATTTTCAGTTTCAATTTTTTTTTTCAAATTTAATTATACAATCTTAATCGTTACGCCTATCTACGCTATTCGATCCTTTACTATACAAGACCATAATCTAACATGTTTCGGAATTTGAAAGTATACTATACGAAAACGTACCGTATAGGAAGAACGAGAAGAAAACACGACAAACGCCGAAGAACGCTATCCAAGAACGATCCGAGAGAAAACCGAGAGATTTTTTAGAGATTGTTGAGGCCGTATGGTGGAAATGAGGTCGTATAAATCTTATATGACCTTTTGTTCAATGTATACGAGCCGTATAAATGTATACGACCCGTATACAATCATTTATTGTTTTTTAATTCAATCGTATACTCCATATACGATCCCTGTATACGAGGCGTATACATTTATACGAGCCGTATACAATTGAGTATTTTTCATTTTTCTTAAATTACTATATGCGGAAGTGACGAAGATACAGTCGGTATGTGTTAACGTTGATTCATTTTAAACGTTTTTTCAAGTTCAATTTCAACAAGTTGCCAAAACATTTAAATAACGTGTATGTTCATCATTACAAATTGTCAAAAAATGAAATAACATTTTAAACGTTTTTTCAAGTTCAATTTCAACAAGTTGCCAAAACATTTATATAACGTGTATGTTCATAATTACAAATTGTCAAAAAATGAAATAATATTTTAAACGTTTTTTCAAGTTCAATTTCAACAAGTTGCCAAATCATTTATATAACGTGTATGTTCATCATTACAAATTGTCAAAAAATGAAATAACATTTTAAACATTTTTTTCAAGTTCAATTTCAACAAGTTGCCAAAACATTTATATAACGTGTATATTCATCATTACAAATTGTCAAAACATGCAAATAACATTTTATATTCATAGGCCACCTAAATCCACGTATGCCCTGGTCCTGTATTCATCAACGATCCTATTATATTGGTCAATACGTTCCTTGTAATAGTGATACCAACTTTCTGTTGGCGTATTCTGTGTCGGTTGTCGCCAGTATCCTGATGGGGTTGGCATTGGATATTCCCCTTCTAATCTGACGTGAATAAAATGGTTCCTGTGTACATGTACAAGCGCGACTGTTCGATGCGGAATACTTTCTTCGGCTGTTCTGAACATGGGAAAAAATGAAGCACAACCAGTGTCACTTAATAAGAGACAAACGACATTCCATCGGCTTGCTATCAGAAGCCCCGTGAAAGGCATTTGTAGCCACTTATGTCCAGGTGCTGCGTCTATAATTCGTGGAACCGGTTGCACTCAACATGAAGCTCCTCCTGTATTAACGGCCACTTCCACTCTTTAAGCGATAAGCCGACCGCTATAGATCGAAACCCACAATTACCATCACCCTGCACATTTTGTATGTGATTGAGGTGTGGATAGAAGCAAGGTGGAATGAACTTTTTGAAGTGCATGAACATATTAACTTGTGCGACAGGCAGCAAAGGTAAGTGTGGTTGCTCTTCCTTTGATTTTGCGACCTTCTTTTTCGTTTTCGAATTCTTAGCACCTTTCGCAATCTCGTCGAAGAACATAGGTGTTTCATCACAATAACTTTGTGACTCGACAAACGAGTTGTGCTTGGTAGGTTCGATGCTTGACTCTTGTGTGCCAAACCCAACGGGTGAATCACTATACTCGTCCTGCATTGTAAAAAAGTTGTGTCTTGAAGGCGCCGTAAACGAATCATCCTTCCTTTGTTGCTGAGCTTTTAAAGTCGGACGACCCTGTGTGTTTTTTTGCACAAGTGGCTATTTGAGCTTTGTCTTATTGAGTTGTACCAACTCCTTCATCTTTTGAACCAGCTTTTTCTTGACTTCTCTCGGCTGGGCAATTAAATGTTGTTTGAGAAGTGCAAGTTCGTCATCTAAGTCGAAACAGTCCACCTCGCTCGGTTTCAGTATGGAGTCCAAATTTAACTTTCTCCAAAAAGGGTCTATCAACTCCAACGGGATCATTTGACCTAAGAAAAATATCAACAAACAACATAAAACGTGAATAAGATTTTGCGTGATGAAATGCTATGATTATAAAATGTGGATGGTCGAATAATGTATTACCATTCGTTGTATACGGTTCCAACCGACACGCGCACGGCAACCAACAGCTTGTATACAAACGGCACGCGCATGTACCGTTAGATAACTTTAAGTTTTCTATTTCATTTACTTCGGTGGATATCAAGTCTAGGAAGGCATGTGAAACCTTCTTTCGTAGGAGATCAAATATTGGTTTGTTATATGGACCCAATGTTCGGCTCCTGCTTGTTTCAATGCTACTTTTGATTTCTGTCACTTGGTTTCTTATGAGCTTATCAATAAATGGTACCACTTTATCCAGGGTGTAATTAGAGTCGCCTAGGTACTGCTTCAAAAGGGCATGTTGACCCTCTGCCCTGTTCGTTGTACGTTGACCGAAGTTCAGATGTTGGTCGCTCCAGAACGAAACAAACTGGTCTCTATATGGTTGTAACCAGATTGAATCCAAATAGTTCTCAATCTCTGTAATCAAAGTCAAGTGCAGTTAAGACAAGTCAAATAAATACGATTATTAAACAAAAATAATATAAAACTTACCGTCTGTTTTTTTTGCTTGGCAACTTTAATCGTATTCGCTCGTACCAGTAGTTGTAGTCAAGATCGGTCGTTGAGTTAATTAGCTTGCGCCACTTGTAAAGAAACCTTTACCAGCTTTCTTCTGTTTTAAAGCTTGGTCTGCAATGTTTGAGGATGTTTTGCTGTATGTGCCACCTACACAATGAATGTCTAGCCCTGGGAAACACGGTTGCACATGCGTTCATTAGGGCGCGATCTCTATCCGTTACTATTACACGGGGTTCCATAACACTGTCTAATGAGTGTTTCAACCTCTGTAGAACCCATGTGAAGTTTTCCTGTTTCTCGTTGCTTACGAACGCATGAGGAATGCAAAACGACATCAACGTTGATGTAACACCGATAATCTGGACTAGCGGCATTTTGTACCGATTCATCTTGTAGGTGGAGTCTATAAGCAACACATGCGGGAAGGCGTGCCACAACATGTTCGACTCCAGGTGGATGAAGAAAACATCATCGACCCGTTCGCCGTTTTGAGATGTTCTATAGTGAAAAACAAACCCAACCTTCTCCAACCGGTCGAAAAGTATCTGCATTGGAGTCTCGCCGACTTGTTCCATTCGACCCAATTTGGCCCGAGCGTTGTATATGGTGTTTCTTGTTGAGACATTATGGGGGTTCTGTTCTTTAATGGCAGCAAAAATGTCTCATGGTTTTATGTTCTGATGCGTCATTTGCTCCACCGTCCTCTCTTCCGATGGAGTCAGCCTCATTAGGGATGGATGACCCTCTGGATACAGAAATGGTTCGTGGTTATGTTTAGCTTCATCAACCCTTAGATCCCAATAACCTAACCTCTTTCTGTATGTCCCGATCAGTTGGTACTTGCAACCGGTTTTCCTGGTCCCGCTGAGTCTGACCGTGGCTGTTGATTTGTGCTCGCTGGCACAATCGCACATAAGCCAAATTTTTAACGGCTGACCGCTTGGGGGTTTATCGTAGATGGTGCGTTTGGTGACGAGGGCGTAGCCATTTTCGCGTCCGACGTCTCTACACCACTCTACCAATTCATCCATGCTAGCGAATTTCTAACGAAAACACTTATATGTGTCAATTAATGATTAACTCAAATGATTAACCCATCGGTTTAGTTTTAGTATAAACGGGTTAGGGTCAGTTTCAGGTTGAACATGCGAACTCGTTTAGGTTAACGGGTCGGGTTCGGGTCAACATGGTCGGGTTGGCAGGTTGACCCGTTACACATTTATACTATATTATATTTTTTACGTCATAAATTAAATGGGGTGTGTATTTTTATGCCATGATTATAACTTAAAAAGAGAAATTAACATAGATTTTATAATTTAAATATGATATTATTATATTTATATTTGTGTTTTTAAGTAAATTTTAACTTTAATATATTAATTTCAGAAAAAAAAATCGGGTTGAACGGGTCGTGTTTGGGTCAACCCATGAAACTTCGGGTCGTGTTCGGGTTTGTGTAAAATTTTCAGGTTCAGGTCGGGTTGAACCCACCAACCCGCGAACACGACCCGTTGAGCAACCCTAATCTAAGATTTTAATAAAAACAACATCAAACGTAACAACACTAAAATAGTTAACGTACAACAAATAAACATATAATTAAATGTTATACCTGCTCGTTTTTAAACTCACTACGTTCCTGGTCAGCATTTGGACCCTCGGGCGGTCCACCACTTATGGGAGGAGAATGAGAACTATCAGTCGGCGGTCCAAAACTAACAGGAAGGGCTTCAAAATTAACCGGGTGTTGCGATGGATAATAACCAGCATAATTAGGCTGAAAGGCATCCAAACCCCAAGTATCCTGACCTGCATCAGACGCAAGACTGGGATCGAACGGAGCATTCAGATCAAACACGTCCGCTTTGTTATCTTGATTGTTATCATAACTCCAGTGATTCGCCTCGTTATCAAACACATTTAAAAAGTCACGCCAACCCGACATTATAGCGTAAATAATTTGAATACAGAGAAAAATATAAGAAACGAATAGAAGTTGAGTGAAAATGAATGAAATTAGTGTCGTTTATATAGAGAATTTTACGGAATATTAAATCGTTTCAAATAATTAACACGCGAATCGAGGAATCTAACGTCGAATCAAATAACTCGCATGAATATCAAGCAATCTAACGTCTAATCACATAACTCGCACGAGAATCGAGGAATATAACATCGAATCAGAGAATCTTACGTCTACTCGCACGTGAATCGAGGAATAATACGTATCGTCAAATAGTAATAAAACAATAAAATAAACGAAATTCAATGTATACGGGTCGTATAACTATATACGACCCGTATAACATCGTCGTATAATATATATATACGACCACACTATAATCTTATTCTAACATGGTTGATACGGGCCGTATAACCTTATACGGCCCGTATCAACCATGTTAGAATAAGATGATACCATGTGGAATTATTAGGACCCTTTGTAAAACTAGAAATCTTTATTGAAAATATGTCATAAATAACAAAAATCATAACTTCGTAAGAGGATGTATTCACTACGATACTAATGTTTAAATATGCCAACATGTCTACAAGTATTAATATTAGTGTTAAAAGGGGTATGGTCCAAAATCCTGCGTTGACTATATGAGTCAGCCTCAGGTCGCGCATGATACCATACCCATATTAAACCAGTTTGGTAACTTTCCTGACTTTGCATCGACTAATCAAGTATAATCCAAATCGCGCACGAGGTCAGGACCAACTCAAGATCAGATTTGACACAACTCCTTGGATGAAAACCCTGACTTCCTTGACCTTGCACCGGCTGCACAGGATATTCTCGGAGGTCGCGTGGAGGTATGAAGCGAAGGTAAATCTCAGACAAGTACCAAAGGTACAAGTGGCAGAGCAGTGCGCCAATAAGCGCCCAACAGGTTGTATCCGATCATGCTGCACGATGGACAATCGTACAGGAGACAAAAAGGTACACAGGACGTACATGTGGTACCAATCAACGTGCGCCGCCACTGCTCCACAGTCTCCACTTAACTGCTGATGACAGACCAGACAACAAGGATTAGTGTTAGGACACCTGGATCCATTCAGCATGCGCCAGCCACCCCCTCGCCTAGAACCACCAACGGTCGTGGCAGAGGGGATAGAATGGATATTCCTTGTTATCGTCTACAAGCCTAAGGCCTATCAGCCCATCTCCTTCACAAACCACCTCGGATATAAATAATGAACTCCACATCCAGGTTCAAGGATCGCTCTCTTGCTCTCTCACTTTATACACACACTATTATCCTCAAAACAAATACTTATTCTCACACCGGAGGGTGGTTACAAGGAGAACCCTTTATTCTGTTCGTTGTAACGAGCTTAAAGTGTGTTGATTGTTTTGTAGAATCTTCGCAGTTGTTTAGACGAGACGAAAGAAGATTAACTTTTATTTGTCGAGGCAAAAACTACAGACTAATCACTTGATTAGTTTGGTGTTTCTTCAGTGTTTGACGAATATGATGGGCTCAGGCCCTCTCTCATATCATCACCGACGGTGAAACACCGCCTTCGGTCGGCTGCCGCATCATCAACCAGGGCGGAACACTGCTATCTTTTGGAAATTGCGTGTGTTTGTTGATTTTGTTTTACTACCTAATCAATAGAGTTGCCGTATTATGTCAGACACGACCTGTTAAGACACGAACATGATATAGGTAAATACGAACACTACACGAAATCTTATTGTGTAAGTTTTTTTTTTCCAAATAGGAATGCGAACCGGATAATAAACAGGTAGCACGAACATAACCTGGTAAGACTCGGATAAACTTACAAGCATATCATACGATCTGTTATGACACGAACATGACTTGTTAAGACACGAAACGACCAGCTAAGACCCAAACTTGCCATAGAGGGGTGGAGTGTGGAGTCTAGGTCTAGCTTATCATGTCAGACATGACCTATGTGACAACCCGAGATTTCAAGGTCTTTCCTCTACGCATCATTTGTTTCACAATCCTGTTTTCACAATTCGTTTTACATTGTATCATGCGCATGATGTTTGAATGATTGAAGTATTGTTATGTTTGGGTGTTATATGAAATCTTAGGAGTTGCTTAATGTTTAGTCATAAGATGTTCATGCTTAACTTTGGGGCTGCACGACACACTCGAGTCACGAAGAACCCAAGTCGACGAAGAACTGGTTCTTCGCTGACTGTCCTTCGACGAAAAACCCGGGGATTCTTGAAGAAGGTTCTTCGTCAAGAAGATTCTTCGCCGAGAGGGCCCTCGGCCCAAAAAATTTCTCGAACCCAAGCCAGAAACTCCTCCTGTGCGCGTATTTGTAGTTGTAAGTATAGTATAGTATTTTGGGATTTTTAGAAACATAATCAAAACCCTAAGCTTTCCTCTCATCCCTTGCAAACTCGACGGCTGTCCCTGATCATTCGAAGCCTTAGTGTCTCGATCGAACCAACCTACTTGTTATCTTTGTTAGTGTTTTATCCATGTTTGTTTATCGTGATCTGGATGTGATGATTGTTATGATTACACGTGGTGACTTAGGGTTTCTTATTAGTAGGGTTAGTGATGGGAACTTGTGTTTATGATTCTGTAATAAGTCTTTGGTAATGTTTGTTGACATGTTGTTGTTGGCTAATGAATTTGATAATCTGATTTACACGAGAATGAGGATGTTAGCGATTGGATTAGAATTCTAATTATAGAAGATTAGACTTGTGCTTATTTCATGATAATGTGTTACAATACTATTGTTAATGATGAACAACAATTTGGTTTTGTTGAACTTGTAAAATAACTGTTGTTTGATCCGATAATCATTCCCAAAGATTTGTTAACTGTTGTTACGATATTAAAGGGAAATGTAACCGTCTGTTGAGGGGAGCGACGAAGGATGCCCTGACGAAGAACATGGTTCTTCCTTGACTGGATTTTTGACGAAATACTAGGGTCCTTCGTCACTTGTGTTCTCGGCGAAGAATAGTTCTTCGCCATAAGGGTTCTTTGCTGTGAAGGCATTCCACGAAGAACTGGTTCTTCGTGGAGATGCTGCAAAAGAGTTAATGGACAGAACAGTGAAACAGTTTATGATATATATGATAATGAATATGGGTGTTTATAAATTCCATGTGTTGCATGATAATAATGCTGGTTAAGAATGAGAAATCTGATTTGAATTGTGTGAGTAGCAAACTCACCTGTTAAATGTTATTTTGCATCATGCACATGAGATGTGGATTTGTATGCGATTGACTATTTGCTATGTGTTACTTGGTGATCTTTGCGAAGAATGCAAACTGTGAGAATACGTGACTTAATTGATTATGAAACTGATTTCATTGGTAACCACGGTAGGGTTTGATTGACTAACTGGAACGGGTAGCTTAATATACCGAGCAAATCTAAGGTGAGTTCATTTTTCTTGAGCATGCGTCCCGGTGGGTGGCACAATCAATGGGTATTCCTAAGAGGAATAAGTCTTTTGGGTAAAAACTGGGATGTTAGATAATACACTCATTTCCTATCACCATAAGTCCCATCTTCTACCTAATAGTTACCTGAGAGGTAACGGGGTATTAGTTGATAGCGCTATTAGGCTTGGCAACCTCACACCGTACCTGAGAGGACGGGCGTGAACTAATGACCTGAATCATGACCAATGCTTAGATAGGGGGCATTGGGGACGGGCAAAACAATCTGGAGCCATCTTGTACGGTACTCGAGTTATTATCAACATTATCAATTAACTGAACTAAACACTTGGCAATTAACGTTTTTGTAAAACTATGAACTCACCAGCGTTGTCTGATACACTTGTTGCATGCTCGCAGGCCGTTAGATTCTTGGATGCGGAACTTGCTGTCTGGATTAGCTGGAGTGTTCATGGGTCGCACTATTTGGATACGCTTGATAGACTTACTGTTTTTACATACATTTGGTTTTGCAACATTTAAACAATGATTTATGTATTGCTTCCACTGGTCTTGTTGAATTTTATTAAACTTGTGATTGAACCATCTTTAGTAATCAATGGCAACTTTATTTGAAATCTTGTTATGTGTTCAATGTAATTGGTGGCTAGATCCTGGTACGTCACACGCCTAGCGGGGTTTTCGCAAGTGGTATTTTGGGGGTGTGACAGTTTGGTATCAGAGCCACTGGTTATAGTGAACTAGGTTTTAAATCGTTTTCATAAAACCAGACTATAACCGAACAGTTCAGAAATCGACCATGACACTCAGCTCCAGATTTCAAGGTTCGTTTCTCGTTTACTTATTGCACATAATATCTAGTGAACATTTATGTATGACATCACATGTGAATGCACACTTAGCACTACAGTATGAGTTCCTGTGTTACTAGTCTACGTTATGTGTTTGATAGTGTGACACTCCTCAAAACCTTCATGATCTATGCTATGGTGTCTTTTGTCTTGCTACTTGAATTTGAAGAACCTTTTAGCATGAGTTGGGAGGAGCTGAGACAAACATGAAAATCGTATTGTTATTATGGGTGCACACATAATAATAATGTGGGGTGCATGTGAGTCCCAGTGAGGCTTAACGAGTGTGAAAAGGGTTCTGCTATATTGTCTGACGCAATGGTAGGACTCAGTTATATGTAGAAGTCATAAGTGATGTTTGGGTCCTACCCAATCCCGACCTCTAACCGTTCCGCTTTTTATATATAGAATCATGAACGGACGAACTGGTGGACGTGGTGGAGGCCGCGGCGGTGGACGTGGCAATATTGTTGTGTCCCAGGCTGAATTAACCGATTTGATCAATACTCGTGTGGCTGAAGCCCTAGCGGCTCAGCAGGCTGGTACAATGTGTGCCAAATACGCTTTATCTTTGTGTCGCGTACTCGACTCTTACCCGTGTGCTGTGTTTTCTTTCGTCTTTAGGTCAACACATGAATCAGAACAATCCACTTGTTTGCACGTTTAAGACGTTCATGGATTGTAAGCCACAGACGTTCAGTGGGACTGAAGGAGCTGTGGGACTACTGCGTTGGTTTGAGAAGGCGGAATCGGTGTTCGCGACGTGTAACTGTCCTGCTGGGGACAGAGTGAAGTATGCTTCAGGCACACTTAAGGATGGTGCCTTGACTTGGTGGAATGCCCAGGTCCAAATGCTGGGTATTGAAATGGCAAATGCAACCACTTGGGAGGATTTTAAAGAGCTGATGAGAGAGGAGTACTGTCCTCGTGATGAGATCCAGAAGCTGGAAAATGAATATTATAACTTGAAGATGGCAGGGTCCGAGATTGAAGCGTACACGAAACGGTCTCATGAGCTCGCGAACATGTGTCCCAACCTATCACGACCACCCCACCGTAGAATCGAGTTGTACATCAAGGGTTTGGCACCACAGGTCAAGGGCTTAGTCACTGCAGCAAATCTAGACAACTTGCCTCGAATCATTCGCTTAGCCCACAAAATCACCGATCAGGAGGTGGAGCTTGGCACGCTACCACCACGTGTTTCTGCTACTGCTGCTACCACTGCTACAACCACTACCCCTGCCATGGATAACAAACGAAAGTGGAACGATACGGACAAGGTGTCTAACTCGAATCAGTCACAGAAGAAGCCAGACAACAGTGGCAGCCGCAGTTTTAGCCAGTCATCTTCTGTAAATCAGAATCAGAGCAACAACTCGAACCAAGGCTCTTACGCAGGGTAGCAACCAAAGTGTAACAAGTGCAACTTCCATCATCGTGGGTCGTGCACCCGGGTCTGTCACAGGTGCAACAAGGTGGGCCATATGGCTAAAGATTGCAGGGCCCAATTCCCAAAACAGCAGCAACAGCAACCCCCACAGCAGCAGTCGTAGCAGCAGCCTCAACAGAACCAGGGAAATCATAAGGAGTGTTTCCAGTGTGGAGACGAGGGCCATTTTAGGCGGGATTGCCCTCAACTGAATCAGAATGCTGCTAATAATAACAACAACACTAGGAATAACAACAACGGGAACAACGGTGGGATTGGGGTGCGTCGAAGAGTGTTTACTATTGGTGCTGGGGAAGCTAGGAATGATGGCAACGTGGTGACCGGAACGTTTTCTGTGAACAATCTATTTACTTCTGTTTTATTCGAATCTGGTGCCCATTGGAGTTATATGTCTTTAGGGTTCAGTCGTCAGTTAGGGTTGACTCCTACACCTCTTATAAACAAACACGTAGTAGAATTAGTTGATGGCAAATCTATTGAAGCTTCACATGTTCTTTTTGGGTGTAAACTCGACCTTATGGGTCAAGTGTTCGACATTGACCTACTTCCCGTTACTCTTGGAAGCTTCGATGTAGTCAGTCGTAGGGATGGATTGGATGTCTAAGCATCAAGCGGAAATTCTTTGTAAGGAGAAAATCGTGCGTATCCCTCTCCCCAGTGGGGAATCCCTATCGGTTCAAGGTCATCGCAGTGGTGCAATGGCCGGCATCATCTCAGCCATGAAAGCCCAGAAGTGTCTACGAAAGGGCTACCCTGCTATTTTAGCACTTGTTACTGACAATCAGCTTGGAGAAAGGAAAATTAAAGATCTGCCTGTTGTCCGTGAATTTCCTAATGTATTTCCTAAAGAACTTCCTGGTTTACCTCCACACCGTCAGGTGGAATTTCAGATTGACCCTACACCAGGAGCAACCCCGATTGCTCGTGCTCCTTATCGTCTTGCACCAGGAGAGTTGCAAGAACTGTCTAACCAACTCCAAGAACTGTTGGATAGAGGTTTTATCCGACCCAGTTCTATTTGTGAAGAAGAAAGACGGGTCCTTTCGTATGTGTATAGATTATCGTGAACTCAACAAGGTGACCGTCAAGAACCGTTATCCTTTACCACGTATCGACGACCTGTTTGACCAGTTGCAAGGGTCAAGTTTTTACTCAAAAATTGACTTAAGATCGGGCTACCATCAGATGAGAGTCCGAGAGGAGGATGTGCCAAAAACAGCTTTTCGAACGCGGTACATCCATTATGAGTTTCTGGTTATGCCATTCAGGTTAACAAACGCACCAGCGGTTTTCATGGACCTTATGAATCGTGTGTGCAAACCATATCTTGACGACTTCGTCATTGTCTTTATCGATGACATTTTGATCTATTCTAAGAGCAAGGAGGACCACGAGCGACACTTGCGTCTTATCTTGGAGCTCCTGAGGAAGGAGCAACTCTACGCGAAATTCTCTAAGTGTGATTTCTGGATTTGAGAAGTACACTTCCTTGGCCACATTGTTAATGAAATGGGGATACACGTGGATCTTTCTAAGATTGATGTCATTAAAAATTGGGCGGCACTGAAGAATCCTTCGGAGGTGCGACAATTTATCGGTCACCCTGGGTACTATTGCAGATTTATCAAAGACTTCTAAAAAATCGCTCAACCTCTTACCGCATTAACACAGAAATGCGTTGCATATTCTTGGGGAGCGAAGCAGGAGGATGCATTCCAACTCTTGAAACAAAAACTCTGCAGTGCACCGATCTTGTCTTTACCTGAAGGTACCAAGAATTTCATGGTGTATTGTGATGCTTCTATTCAGGGTCTCGGTTGTGTGCTGATGCAACGCAAGATGGTGATAGCGTACGCTTCTCGACAGTTGAAGGTTCATGAGAAGAATTACACAACTCACGACTTAGAGTTGGGGGCGGTGGTCTTTGCATTAAAAATCTGGAGGCATTACTTGTACGGTACTAAATGCACTATTTATACTGATCACAAGAGCCTTCAGCATATCTTTGATCAGAAGGAATTGAATATGCGACAGCGTCGCTGGGTAGAATTCTTAAACGACTACGATTGTGCAATCAAGTACCATCCAGGTAAAGCTAACATTGTAGCTGATGCCCTTAGTAGAAAGAAGCGTATCCGTGCTCTGCAGCTCACTATCCACTCTAATTTACCTGATCAGATCCGTTCTGCCCAGACTGAAGCGTTGAAGGAGGAAAACCTGGAAGCTGAGTATTTTACGGGGCATTGAGAAACGACTCGTGGAGAGATCTAACGGTATTTATTATTTTATGGAACGGATATGGGTTCCTTTGTATGGTAATCTTAGAGAGCTTGTGATGGACGAAGCGTACAAGTCTCAATACTCTGTTCACTCGGGTTCGGATAAGATGTATCAGGACCTCAAGGTCTTATATTGGTGGCCGAAGATGAAAGCTCACATCGCGACGTATGTGAGTAAATGTTTGACTTGTGCGAAGGTCAAGGTAGAGTATCAGAAACCCCCAGGCCTGCTTCAGCAACCAGAGATACCCTTGTGGAAATGGGAACAAATTGCTATGGACTTCGTCGCTGGTTTGCCAAGAACTTAAAACGGAAACGATACCATCTGGGTGATCGTTGACCGTCTCACGAAGTCAGCGCACTTTCTAGCAATCAAGGAAACAGATAAGTTCTCACAACTTACTACTGTTTATCTAAAGGAGGTGGTTTCTAGGCACGGGGTGCCAACCTCTATTATCTCTGATCGTGACCCGCGTTTTAAATCCGATTTGTGGCAATCAATGCATAAATTGTAAGGACCTTCAAAAATGTCCCAAAATACTCCGTAAGTAGAAACCCGGACCCCTAAAACCCTAAATTTCATGAAAAACCAAGAAAATCAAAATTTATAGGTTGGTCGCGGGCCGCGTAAGACTTAAGGAAATCTTACGCGGGGCGCGACAGCTTCAAAATGCTCCAGATAAGCTTTAGGCCACGTGGCAGACCTACATCGTGACATGGCAACCCTAGCTGTAGCTAGGGTGGCCCTCGCGGGCCGCATAGGTTGTTCTTGGAACGCGGGCCGCGTAAAACTCAAAAATCTGCTATAAATGAGACGTTGCATGGCCTTGTTTCTGTGTTCGAAAAATCCTTTCAAAACGTCAATATTCTGCTTAGATACGAGTGTTTAAGTGTTGAAACGCTACTACGATTACAGGGTAATAACTCGATCACTGCCACGATACAATGTCCGATCGATTGAGACCGATCCGATGGATGTTTAAGTGCTGCCAGAATTCGGGCTATACTTTGTCATTCGTCGTGAGGGTTTTGATTTGGTGAGCTTATCGTAAATTTTGTATTAAGTTACTAACCTAGTTCGTGTGCATTGTTATTTAACTAGGTTACGAGGCTAAATTAGTAGGCAAAACTCTGTCCAGTTAAACTCGCAATGTGAGTCATTCTATTTTTATCAAATTGCTTTGCAAAAACCCTAAATGTTTTCCAGTTATACTTTGCAGTGATTAAGTCTTTGCTAATCTTTAATTACTGGCAGTAAGTGGGGGTTTTGTGCACATTACTACTAATGATTTATCACTTAGGTGGGCGAGCCTAATTTGTGATATGTCCACAGTCATAGATCCGGTCGAGTGACAACTGAACCAGATAATTATAAAATAGGGGCAAATGTGAAAACTCTTAATGCTGTGAATTATAACAATGTGTCGTTTTGTACAAATTGAATGACTCGCCAGTATTTCCCTGCAGATAAAAATCTTTTTAAACATGTTTCAGGTGATTTATTGTGAACCAGGAAAAGTGCCGCGTAGCACTACCAGCTTGAAGGAAGTGGCTTAGTAAATAAATAAACATGTTTTTGTAACCAAGGGATTTTCCAATAGAAATTCCTTGATTGTAAATTACGGGATTTGTCCCGAAATTTGAAATGAAATAAACGGGTGTTTTCAGTTTAAACGATTCTGTTAAAAATTTCCGCTGCCTAATTAAATACAAATACCACGGGTTTCTGTCCCGCGGCATCCGAACCGGGAAACTGGGGTCGGGGGCCGTGACAGAAAAAGGTGGTATCAGAGCCACTGATTTAAGCCAATTAAGTATTTAAAAATACTTAATTTTCCAATTTGCCATTCTGTGATTCTGTGAACATTTAATTTAAAAAATAAAATGTTAACTTAAAATATTGTGTGTGTTTCTTCATGTGTGCTAACAGCATGAATGAACTGTCGGAGGCGCTCCGAAACTTTACAATCCATACCGCCGATATGGATACAACAGGAACCCAATCCGGCTATCAAGCAGATACTGAGGAGCCACTAGTGTTCTAGGCCCAGCCCTAGGAGAAACCCAAGCCTAAAAAGAGGAGAAGAATCCTGGACTGGAAGCGAGGACGAAGGAAGAAGCCAGCAGCCCAAAAGGTGAAAAAGACAGAGGATCCAAAAGACAAAGGAAAAGGAAAGGAAGTAGGGGAAAATTCCGGTCAAACCCAGGAGATGCCACCTTGGGAAGAGCTTGATCGGAAACTGGCAAATTGTGACCTCATCGGACTTGCCGATGAGAACCTTTTCAATTTCCCAGCCCAATCTAAACTTCCAATTAATTTGGAACCTGCTATTCCGGACCCTATTGTCAATGCCCAACCTTTTTCATGGCAGTTGGAAGAGTGGTGGACGAGCGACTGGCATTTTCATAATTTCATGAATAACCCTAATGTTTATTTTCCCCAGTTTGATCCTGAACCTGCACCTTTCCCACCTATGAGCGCAGAAAACGTTGTCGAGTTACGCTGCTAAGGCGAGGACCTGGTCGATGCGGGCAACCGGATTCGGGAAGTGGGGGAAAACTTCACGTGGAAATTTGACGAGAGGGAGCGTCGTTTCTGAGGAACCAGTTGATCGTGGTTGAAAAGTTTTTGTATAATAATAATATGTGAAAAAAAATATAATATAAATAATAATAATAATAATATAATAACTAAAATAAAACTTTTGTAAAATAAATGGTTTGTATCGACGCATAATATTATAAATATATATGAATGTCGCAAGGTCGACGATTTTGGCTATAGTTGTGTGTTGACTTGATTATGTGTTATGATTGTCTTATCGTGTTTAGTTGCTATCCAAGGTGTGACAATAATATATATATATATATATATATATATATATATATATATATATATATATATATATATATATATATAGGAGGAGGATCATTACAGAACACTAACTATTGCGAGAACAAAAAGAACAATTCTAAAACACTAAATTTTGGGATTTAAGTTTCATGTTATTTTAAATTTTATGTTTCTTACAATCATATGTGTATTATATATACATAAAAAACCATATTTTTTTTACCTACACGTTGCTTACATACATGTTGGTAATTTAACCTACACATAACCTACATATGTGTAGGTTATAGAAAAAGTGAAAGTTTTCCTTATTTTGTTTTGAATTCTGGTGTAAGAAACAATAAATCTTACATTTGCAACATTTTCATTTACTTTTAAGGTTTTTATGATTGAAAAAATAGGTGATTCATTGTGTTCTGTGTGTTCTTGCAATATTTTGTGTTCTGCATAGAACCTTCCCCTATATATATATATATATATAGGGGACCGCTAGAATGAGAACCACCCCGAGTTATGAGAACCGCGAGAACCACACCATTCGGGCCGCCGTTGACCAAATTTTTTTTTTTTACAACTAGATGTGTATATTATAAACACATTCGTAAAAAAAAAAATTAAACGGCGCAGCCGAGGGGGTAGTTTTTTACACTGCAAGTTTGGTGTTTTTTTTTTTTTTTTACACCAAACTTGTGGTGTAAAAAACTACCCCCTCGGCCGCGCCGTTTAAATTTTTTTTACGAATGTGTTTATAATACACACACCTAGTTGTAAAAAAAAATTTGGTCAACGGCGGCCCGGATGGTGTGGTTCTCGCGGTTCTCATAACTCGGGGTGGTTCTCATTCTAGCGTCTCCCTATATATATATATATATATATATATCTTGTTAATTATTCAGATGGAAAACGCAATAAACCAACCGGCCACCGAAGTTAACCAATCAGAACAATACAATGAAGATCATTTTCTTAATAGGCAAGATATAGAAAATGTCGTTGCTCAGGGAATAGCCAACGTTATCCCTGCCATCGTCGCTGCTATTAAGAATCCTGCTGAACCTTCCCAAGCCAACCATAGCAAACGTACACGCGATGATAATTTCAGTATAAGTGTGAATGGAGGCGGCAATAATGACAATAATGTGGTTCAAGCCCCAATACTTAAGAAAATGAAAGTTGCAACACCTGGTTGCACTTATAAAGAATTTCTTGCCTGTAAACCAGTCGAATTTGCAGGCAATGAAGGGGCGACTGCCGCACTGCGTTGGTTAGAAAAGACCGAAGCAGTAATTAAAATAGGTAAATGCGCAGAGGAAGACAAGGTTATGTACGCATCCCACCTTTTCAAAGAAGAGACGTTAGAATGGTGGAACACGGTGCTACAAGCCAAGGGAAGTGACGTGGCTTATGCCATGAGTTGGGAGGAATTTAAGGGATTGGTGGAAAGAAAATTTTGTCCCGACTATGAAAAGGAACAACTGACAAATGAGTTCCTGAACCACCGGATGGTGGATGTTGATTGCCGAGGGTATACTTCGAAATTTTTTTAATATGCTAGAATTGTACCAACTCTGGCTTCCCCAGAACCGGTACTTATTTTTCACTATATTTGGGGGCTAATTAGCGAGATTCGTGATATAGTCAAACCTGCAAGACCCCGCACAATCGACGACACAGTCGAACTGGCAAACACTCTGACCGACAGACTGGTACACACAAGGGAAGAAAACAGGAAAAAGGAATTGGCCCAAAAGATTACCCAAGGATTTCGTGTGGGTAATAATAATAGTAATTTCAAAAGAAAGAGAACCGGGCAACCTTCCATACCACCGTTTTGCGGGAATTGCAAAAAGAAACATTTTGGAAAATGCAAGGAAAATTGCAATTTCTGCAAGAGACCAGGCCACCGAGAGGAGGAATGTAGGAAAAAAACCGTAATCTGCTACAAATGTGGCGAAACGGGACACTTCAGGCTCGATTGTCCGAAATTGGTCAAGCCAGCTGATAACAAGGCCAAACCTGCAGAAGGAACTACTAAAAAGAATGCAAGAGCCTTCCAGCTAACAACACAAGAAGCAGATCTGATTCTCGATGTGATAGCTGGTACGTTTCTGGTACATGACATTTATGCGAAAGTATTATTTGACTCTGGCGCAAACCAAAGTTTTATAAATACTTCATTCTGCCAAGCTCTTAAGCAACCTCTAACCAAACTTAGGCAGATCTATACGGTAGAAACAGCTGATGGAAATTCCGTTAACATAGATAAGGTTTTGCAAGAAGGAAAAATAGAACTCTCAGGCCATAAATTTTCTGCAAACCTGCTGCCCATGAATTTAGCTGGATTCGATGTTGTGCTCGGAATGGATTGGTTAGTAGCCAACCACGCTCGAATCCTCTGTGATAAGAATTCCATAGAAATTCATACACCCGTAGGAGAAGTAATTGTGGTTACAGGAGATAAACCACGTAAACCAATGAAGTTCATTTCAGTAATGAAAATTGCTAGTTATGAACGAAAACAAGGAATAGTGTATATGATTTCGGTAATCATTAACACTAGAAGTAAGGAACTTAAAGAAATTCCAGTAGTATCAAACTACCCGGATGTATTTCCAGAAGAGTTACCTGGACTACCACCAGATAGAGAAGTTGAGTTTAGAATCCATCTAATTCCTGGAACTACACCAATAGCTAAGGCACCTTATCGGTTAGCACCCACCGAAATGTTAGAATTGAAAAAGCAGTTAGATGAATTGCTAAGAAAAAGATTCATACAACCTAGTTCATCCCCTTGGGGAGCACCAGTGTTGTTTGTGAAAAATAAGGATGGTTCGATGCGAATGTGTATCGATTATAGGGAATTGAATAAGGTTACAATTAAGAATCGATACCCATTACCTAGGATTGATGATCTTTTTGATCAACTTCAGGGAGCTAGATATTTCTCCAAGATAGATTTGCGCTTAGGATATCATCAGTTGAAGGTACAGGAAAAAGACATATCTAAAACAGCTTTCAGGACTAGGTATGGTCATTACGAATTTACAGTCATGCCCTTTGGGTTAACGAATGCTCCTGCAGCATTCATGGACATGATGAATAGAATCTGTAAGCCGTATTTGGATAAATTCGTAATTGTCTTCATCGACTATATACTTATTTATTCCAAAAGCCAGGACGAGCATTGTAAGCACCTGCATACCCTCTTAGCTCTGTTGAGAAAGGAAAAGCTTTACGCCAAATTCTCAAAGTGTGAATTTTGGCTCCAAAAGGTGCAATTTTTAGGACACATGGTGAATCACGAAGGTATTCACGTAGATCCCTCAAAGATAGAAGCAATCATGAATTGGAAGGTCCCACAGTCCGCAACCGAAGTTAGAAGTTTTCTAGGGTTAGCTGGATACTATCGACGTTTCATTAAAGATTTTTCTAAGATAGCAGTTCCATTAACTATGCTAACCTGTAAAACTGTTAAGTTTGAATGGGGACCTAAGCAAGAAGAGGCTTTTAGGATCTTAAAGCAAAGATTAACAAATGCCCCAATTCTTGCCTTACCTGACGGAACGGAAAATTTTGAAGTTTTCTGCGGTGCTTCTAAGCTAGGATTAGGTTGTGTGCTAATGCAACGCAAAAAGGTCATTGCATATGCATCAAGGAAATTGAAGAAGCACGAGGAAAATTATACGACTCATGACTTAGAATTAGGAGCCATAATTTTTTCCCTTAAAATTTGGAGACATTATCTGTACGGAAGTAAGTTTACTATCTATACAGATCATAAAAGTTTAAGGTACATATTTGGGCAAAAAGAATTAAACATGAGACAAAGAAGATGGATGGAAATTCTAAGAGACAACGATTGTGATATTCAATATCACGAAGGACAGGCGAATGTAGTAGCTGATGCATTGAGTCGTAAGTATCATGAAAAACAAAGGCAAATTCGTGCTCTTAGATTAAACCTCCAATTAGATCTAATGGAACAACTGAAGAACATTCAAGAAACAGCAATCAAGGATGATGCTGAAGGAATGAAAGGACGCATAAAGGAATTAGAGCAAGGGACTGATGGAATTTGGAGATTCCATAAGAAAAGGATTTGGGTACCTAGGCAAGGAGATTTAAGAAATAAGATTCTAGAAGAAGCCCATAAATCCAGGTATACAATGCACCCTGGTAATAATAAGATGTACCAAGATTTAAGAAATAACTTCTGGTGGATAGGAATGAAAAAGGACATAGCCAGATATGTTTCTAAGTGTCTAACTTGTTCGCAAGTTAAGGCAGAACACCAGAAACCTTCAGGTTTACTTCAACAGTTAGAAATGCCCATATGTAAATGGGAACTAATAACAATGGACTTTGTTACTAAGTTACCCAACACCAGAAACCTTCAGGTTTACTTCAACGATATAATCTGGGTAATTGTAGATCGATTAACCAAATCAGCTCATTTTCTACCAATGAAAGAAACCTTTAGCATGGAAAGATTGGCTAGGTTATACGTAGACGAGGTAGTATCCCTACATGGAGTTCCACTCTCCATTGTGTCAGATAGAGATAGTCGTTTCACTTCGCGCTTTTGGACGAGCTTCCAAGAAGCAATGGGAACTCGATTAAATTTAAGTACTGCATATCATCCCCAAACCGATGGACAAAGTAAGAGGACGATCCAAACCCTTGAAAACATGCTCAGAGCATGTGTGATCGACTTCGGTGGAAATTGGGATGACCATTTACCATTAATTGAATTCTCCTATAATAATAGTTACCATACAAGTATCAGTGCTGCCCCGTTCGAAGCACTGTATGGACGAAAGTGTCGAACCCCAGTTTGCTGGGCAGAAATAGGAGAAAGTCAATTATCAGGACCCGAGATTGTACAGGAAACCACCGACAAGATCACCCAAATCAAGGAAAGACTGAAAACAGCTCGAGATCGCCAAAAAGTTATGCAGATAATCGACGTAAGCCGTTAGAATTCCAAGTTGGAGACAAGGTACTCTTGAAAGTTTCTCCTTGGAAAGGGGTAATTCGGTTCGGTAAGAAAGGAAAGCTAAGTCCAAGGTACATAGGACCATTCACAGTTACCCAACGAATAGGACCAGTAGCCTATTGCTTACAGCTACTAGAAGAGTTAGCCGGGGTGCATGATGTTCTAATCTTAAGAAGTGTTTGTCTGACGAATCCCTGGTAGTACCTCTTCAAGATATAGAGGTAAATGAAAAGTTGAAATTCGTTGAGAAACCGCTCCAGATAGAAGAAAGAAATATTAAGTTCCTTAAACATAAGAGATTGATACTAGTCAAAGTGAACTGGGATTTGAAAAGAGGACCTGAGTACACATGGGAACTGGAATCAGAAATGATGCGGAAGTATCCTTACCTGTTTCAATAAATCTCGAGGACGAGATTTTAATTAACGTGGGAAGGATGTAAGGACCTGCAAAAATGTCCCAAAATACTCTGTAAGTAGAAACCGGACCCCTAAAACCCTAAATTTCATGAAAAACCAAGAAAATCAAAATTTATAGGTTGGTCGCGGGCTGCGTAAGACTTAAGGAAATCTTACGCGTGGCGCGACAGCTTCAAAATGCTCCGGATAAGCTTTAGGCCACGTGGCAGACCTACACCGTGACACGGCAGCCTAGCCGTAGCTAGGGTGGCCCTCGCGGGCCGCGTAGGTTGTTCTTGGAGTTTACGCGGGCCACGTAAAACTCAAAAATCTGCTATAAATGAGACGTTGCATGGCCTTGTTTCTGTGTTCGAAAAATCCTTTCAAAACGTCAATATTCTGCTTAGATATGAGTGTTTAAGTGTTGAAACGCTGCTACGATTACAGGGTAATAACTCGATCACTGCCACGATACAATGTCCGATCGATTGAGACCGATCCGATGGATGTTTAAGTGCTGCCAGAATTCGGGCTATACTTTGTCATTCGTCGTGAGGGTTTTGATTTGGTGAGCTTATCGTAAATGTTGTATTAAGTTACTAACCTAGTTCGTGTGCATTTTTATTTAACTAGGTTACGAGGCTAAATCAGTAGGCAAAACTCTGTCCAGTTAAACTCGCAATGTGAGTCATTCTATTTTTATCAAATTGCTTTGCAAAAACCCTAAATGTTTTCCAGTTATACTTTGCAGTGATTAAGTCTTTGCTAATCTTTAATTACTGGCAGTAAGTGGGGGTTTTGTGCACATTACTACTAATGATTTATCACTTAGGTGGGCGAGCCTAATTTGTGATATGTCCACAGTCATAGATCCGGTTGAGTGACAACTGAACCAGATAATTATAAGATAAGGGCAAATGTGAAAACTCTTAATGCTGTAAATTATAACAATGTGTCGTTTTGTACAAATTGAATGACTCGCCAGTATTTCCCCGCTGATAAAAATCTTTTTAAACATGTTTCAGGTGATTTACTGTGAACCAGGAAAAGTGCCGCGTAGCACTACCAGCTTGAAGGAAGTGGCTCAGTAAATAAATAAACATGTTTTTGTAACCAAGGGATTTTCCAGTAGAAATTCCTTTATTGTAAATTACGGGATTTGTCCCGGAATTTGAAATGAAATAAATGGGTGTTTTCAGTTTAAACGATTCTGTTAAAAATTTCTGCTGCCTAATTAAATACAAATACCACGGGTTTTCTGTCCCGCGGCATCCGAACCGGGAAACTGGGGTCGGGGGCCGTGACATAAATCATTCGGCTCTCGTCTCGACATGAGTACTGCTTATCACCCGCAGACGGATGGTCAAAGTGAACGAACCATCCAGACACTTGAAGACATGCTGTGAGCATGTGTGATCGATTTTGGTAAGGGTTGGGAGAAACACTTGCCTTTGATAGAGTTTTCGTATAACAACAGTTACCATTCTAGCATCCAGGCAGCCCCGTTCGAAGCATTGTACGGACGGAAATGTCGTTCTCCTCTCTGCTAGGCCGAGGTGGGTGACAGCCAGATCACAGGTCCGGAACTTGTACTTGAAACTTCAGAGAAGATTGTCCAGATCAGAAATCGCATGGCGGCAGCGCGCGACCGTCTGAAACGCTACGCTGACAAGCGTAGGAAACCTTTGGAATTCGCCGTGGGCGATCGCGTTATGTTGAAAGTCTCGCCCTGGAAGGGTGTGGTACGTTTTGGGAAACGCGGTAAGCTTAATCCGCGTTATGTCGGGCCATTCAAAATTCTGGAATGGATTGGTAAAGTGGCCTACAAACTCGATTTACCCGCTGAGTTGGGTAACGTTCCTGATGTCTTCCATGTTTTGCAACTAAAGAAGTGTTTGTCTCATGAAACACTTGTGGTCCCACTTCAAGAGCTAAAAATCGATGACAAATTGCAGTTTATCGAAGAACCCATCGAAATTATGGATCAGGAAGTCAAGGTCCGTAAGCATAGTCGAATCCCGATCGTGAGGGTCCGTTGGAACTCAAGGCGTGGACTGGGGTTCACGTGGGAACGCGAAGATCAGATGAAGCTCAAGTATCCTCAACTTTTCCCAACTGACCAATCTAAGCCTGATGCAACTGGTGAATTTCGGGACGAAATTCCCTTTAAAATTGGGATGATGTGGTGCCCGAGGAAAATCCGCGGTCATCCTGATCTAACACTTCGCCCCTTTGGGTTACTTATCAAATTTCGGGACAAAATTTCTTTCAAGTTGGGGATGATGTGACAACCCGAGATTTCAAGGTCTTTCCTCTACGCATCATTTGTTTCACAATCCTGTTTTCACAATTCGTTTTACATTGTATCATGTGCATGATGTTTGAATGATTGAAGTATTGTTATGTTTGGGTGTTATATGAAATCTTAGGAGTTGCTTAATGTTTAGTCATAAGATGTTCATGCTTAACTTTGGGGCTGCACGACACACTCGAGTCACGAAGAACCCAAGTCGACGAAGAACTGGTTCTTCGCTGAATGTCCTTCGACGAACAACCCAGGGATTCTTCGTTACAACACTCCTTGACGAAGAAGGTTCTTTGTCAAGAAGATTCTTCGCCCAGAGGGCCCTCGGCCCAAACAATTTCTCGAACCTAAGCCCAAAAACTCTTCGTGTGCGCGTATTTGTAGTTGTAAGTATAGTATTTTGGGATTTTTAGAAACATAATCAAAACCCTAAGCTTTCCTCTCCTCCCTTGCAAACTCGACGGCTGTCCCCGATCATTCGAAGCCTCAGTGTCTCGATCAAACCAACCTACTCGGTATCTTGGTTAGTGTTTTATCCATGTTTGTTTATCGTGATCTGGATGTGATGATTGTTATGATTACACGTGGTGACTTAGGGTTTCTTATTAGTAGGGTTAGTAATGGGAACTTGTGTTCATGAATCTGTAATAAGTCTTTGGTAATGTTTGTTGACAGGTTGTTGTTGGCTAATGAATTTGATAAACTGATTTGCACGAGAATGAGGATGTTAGCAACTGGATTAGAATTCTAATTATAGAAGATTAGACTTGTGCCTATTTCATGATAATGTGTTACAATACTAGTGTTAATGATGAACAACAATTAGGGTTTGTTGAACTTGTAAAATAACTGTTATTTGATCCGATAATCATGCCCAAAGATTTGTTAACTGTTGTTACGATATTAAAGGGAAATGTAACCGTCTATTGAGGGCAGCGACGAAGGATGCCCCGACGAAGAACACGGCTCGACGAAGAGCATGGTTCTTCGTTGACTGGATTTTTGACGAAATACTAGGGTCCTTCGTCACATGTGTTCTCGGCGAAAAATAGTTCTTCGCCATAAGGGTTCTTCGCTGTGAAGTCATTCCACGAAGAACAGTGAAACAGTTTATGATATATATGATAATGAATATTGGTGTTTATAAATTCCTTGTGTTGCATGATAATAATGCTGGTTAAGAATGAGAAATCTGATTTGAATTGTGTGAGTAGCAAACTCACTTATTAAATGTTATTTTGCGTCATGCACATGAGATGTGGATTTGTATGCGATTGACTATTTGCTATGTGTTACTTGGTGATCTTTGCGAAGAATGCAAACTGTGAAAATACGTGACTTAATTGATTATGAAACTGATTTCATTGGTAACCACGGTAAGGTTTGATTGACCAACTGGAACGGGTAGCTTAATATACCGAGCAAATCTAAGGTGAGTTCATTTCTCTTGAGCATGCGTCCCGGTGGGTGGGACAATCAATGGGTATTCCTGAGAGGAATAAGTCTTTTGGGTAAAAACTGGGATGTTAGATAATACACTCATTTCCTATCACCTTAAGTCCCATCTTCTACCGAATAGTTACCTGAGAGATAATGGGGTATTAGTTGATATTGCTATTAGGCTTGGCAAACTCACACCGTATCTGAGAGGACGGGCGTGAACTAATGACCTTAATCATGACCAATGCTTAGATAGGGGGCATTGGGGACGGGTAAAACAATCTGGAGCCATCTTGTACGGTACTCGAGTTATTATCAACATTATCAATAAACTGAACTAAACAGTTGGCAATTAACGTTTTTGTAAAACTATGAACTCACCAGCGTTGTCTGATACACTTGTTGCATGCTCGCAGGTTGTTAGATTCTTGGATGCGGAACTTGCTGTCTGGATTAGCTGGAGTGGTAATGGGTCGCACTATTTGGATACGCTTGATAGACTTACTGTTTTTACATACATTTGGTTTTGAAACATTTAAACAATGATTTACGTATTGCTTCCGCTGGTCTTGTTGAATTTTATTAAACTTGTGATTGAACCATCTTTAGTAATCAATGGCAACTTTATTTGAAATCTTGTTATGTGTTCAATGTAATTGGTGGCTAGATCCTGGTACGTCACACGCCTAGCGGGGTTTCCGCAAGTGGTATTTTGGGGGTGTGACAACCTATTAAGACATGGACACGAAATAGGTAAACACGAGCACGACACGAAAACTAACAGGTTTTGTCATGTTGACTTGTTTGAGATACGGGACCTGATAAGGGTCAAACAAGAACCTATTAAGATTAGATCGTTTTGTATCGTGTTTTTGTGTTCGTGTCTGAAATTGTTAGTCCTACTAATCAGAAGCAAACATCCACCTTATCATTCTTTAAAAATTAGAACCCTGTATATAATTATACAATTTAATAAGTGTGACACTCTCCATATATAAGAGTGACGTAGCATATAAAATACACAAAAACCATATTAGAATATTAGGTCGATTGAAATGCCTTGAGAGTGATAATTGTACTTTTTTTTTTTTAAATTCCGCTTGACGTCATATTGGGATAATAGATGTCGGTTGCTTACCCAAATCAGGCACCAAAGACTTTGAAACTTTCACTAGGTGTCACATTGAGTTGATTGAGTTAAGTAAAAATCAATCTCTATTATATTTTTGTATTAAAATATAAAAAAACTCCGTTTTTTGTATCAAGCAACATGACTATGTTAGGTTTAAAGAAAATACGTTTAATATAATACAACAGTAAAGTTTCCGTACAAATAATTTTAACGTACTAAACGTACAAATAACATGAAAAAGGCCAAAAAACGCGATGACATTTTCGTAATTATTTGCTCGTAGTGTAATTATCAAAATAACTCTACAAATAATCATGTGGAGTAATTTTGATCTTATAGAGTAATTTTGTAAAATGTTCTTTTAGAATAATTTTGATTTTGTAGAGTAATTTTGTAAAATGTTCTTGAATAGTAATTTTGATCAAAATTATATCTCACCAAAAAAAATCCCAAAAAACCTAACCCCCCCCCCCCCCCCAAACCCGAACTAAATCATAAATCTAAACCTCATAACTAAATGCTAAAAAAAAATTATAAAATTACTCTACAAGATCAAAATTACTCTACAAAAACATTTTACAAAATTACTCTGCAAGATAATTTTACAAAATTACTCTACAGGATCATTTGTAGAGTAATTTTGAATTGTATATTGTTTGATAAATCTGTAGAGTAATTTTGATACACTTGTAGAGTAATTTTGATAATCACCCTACAAGATCAAAATTACTCTATAGAAACATTTTACAAAATTACTCTACAAAGATCAAAATTACTCTATAGAATCATTTGTAGAGTAATTTTGATAATTACTAATAATTAGGAAATGTCACCGCGTTTTTTTAGCAAAACCTTCAGTTCGTAGGTTTTGTGCGTTAAAATTATTTGTATTTGATCTATTATCAGGCTATGGGGTGTGGGATAAAGCCCCTCAAGCCACGTCAGCGCCATGTCAGACCCAAGTCAGCCAGAGGGCTTTATCACGCCCTCCCTTAACTTGCAGGGTGTGGGATAAAACCCCATATTCAACAAAATTAAAAAAAAGATTCTATTGGATTAAATCATGTGGGCCCCACCTGAACATCTCCTTCTTCCCCGTTAGCATGGTAGCGGACAACCCATGGCGCCCCCTCCTTAAACTCGGCGGTGTGGGTGGTGGCACCCTCCAGGCGCTATCGTCGGCGAGGTGGCAACGGTGGCGCCTCCACACCCTCCGGCCTCAATATAACATAACTTTTTAGCCAAATTGAGTTTAAATAATTCGAACGACCTGTTTTTGCCAATAATAATCTCAACTGAGTTTATTCTCAACAGTGTTCCAAACTTTTTTATTTTGTTTTTATAATAGCCTGTCGTTAAAAATATCTTAAGGGATGTAAGTTTTTTTTTCCGAATTACAAACCGATGTTTTAGGGGTTTTGATCAGAACGAGGATACGAGTCGACTAATGGAAAACTTACCTCGAAACGGTGCTACAAACGACTTGATTTTTGTTAATTTGAAGTTTAAGCACCCGAATTGAAACTCCTTTTTCGTCGTTTGAAGCACCATTTCGAGATAAATTTTACATCAATCGAGTCGTATTCTCGTTCTGATCAAAAGCCCGAAGGTTTGTAATTTGAAAAAAAAAAACTGAACTCCGTTATGTTTTTAACCGGCTGACCATTATACAGACAAAATGAAAAAGTTGGGACCACTATCGGTAATAAACTCAGTTGAGAACTTGAGATTATTATTGGCCAAAAACAGTTAGTTCGGATTATTTAACTCCAAGTTGCCAAACTTTTTATGAACCAGACCCACTCTTTTATGTTTTTATAGATATCGGTATCTCTGAAACAACCAAACTCTATTACGTATTAAAAATTTCTTTAAACGTAGGAAAACTAGCTTGGCTTTAAAAGAGGAAATAGAAATTGTGGCAACTAGTGTTACAGTGATGTAGTTTTTTGGTAACCTATTATTACTTTTTCTCTATAAAATGTAGTTGTTTGTGATTAAACAAAAAATATTAGGGGAATTGGCCTGTAACAATCTCAACTAGAGGTCATTGGCTATTGACAGTTTCATCTTTAAATATTCCCCAAACCAGTCCCATCTTTCACCTATTTTTTCTATACCGGTCCTCTGTTAAAAAAACTTAACGGAGTTATGTTTTTTTTCTAAATTACAAACATTTTTTTACGGCTTTTGATCAGAACGACGATACGAGTCCATTGATGTAAAACTTACATTGAAACGGTGCTCCAAACGATGAAAACGACACTTCAATTCGGGTGTTTAAAATTTCAATTAACTAAAATCAAGTCATTTGGAGTACCATTTTGAGGTAAGTTTTACATCAATGAACTTGTATCGTCGTTTCAATTAAAAACGCTAAAAACTCTGTTTGTAATGTGAAAAAAAGTTTAATTCCGTTAAGTTTTTTTAACGGGGGACCGGTGTAAGAACAATAGGTGAAAGATGAGACTAGTGGGGGAATATTCAAAGGTAGGACTGTTAATGGTCAATAAACTGAAGTTAGGATTATTACAGCCTAACTCCCCAAAATATTATTGATGTGTTTTTTATTTCAATAAAATAAATGTTTTGCCCATATCGTGCAACTTCATTATTATGTTAAAGCACCATGGAAAGTGTAATAATTTATACAAAAAATATCTAAAATTTCTCTTTTTTCATGCACTGAGGTTCTTGTTTTCATATATTATTCAAAAAAATCGAACCTGTCAAAACGTGGGGTCGATGCTTTTGAATTCTATGTGCTGCGGATCTTGTTTTGAACACATTTTTTGATGGTCATAGGGGTTGGGTGATCACTAGTGATAGAATTTTATCACTCCTAATATCCAATCAACTCATGACATGTCATCACCCATTATTCTATCACTAGTGATAGAAATGTAGTGGGGGTGGTCACTAATGATAGAATTCCATCACTCACAAATTTTTTTAATTTTTTATTTTAAATTAGAAATTAACAATAAAACACTAAAATTATAAATTTCATTAAAATTAAAACATACTAGTTCAATTTAACATACTAGAAATATTTTATGCTACAATTTAAAAAAAATACTAAAAAACCCTGCAAAACATTTAAAGCCCAACCCAGTTGATCAACCCAACACACACGAAACCCTAACCTATCAAAACCTCATCTTTTTTATTATAAACAGAAAAAACTCTTTTCACCACCGTCGTCTGCAGACCTTCTTCAATCTCAAGCTTACAACAATGGTGATATTAAATTATTTTAGTCATGAGTCTCGCCAACCAGCCACAATGGCAGTGTGGCCAAGCCCAAACATACCAATAACCTCAACCCTAAACGGGCTTCAGAGCTCAAAAACCCTGCAAAACATGGCAACGTTCGATTTTCAAAACAATTCAACGCGTGATGCTTTCAACGCGTTTCAAATTTAACGCGTTATTTTTATGGTGGCAGCGGTGTTCCTTTTGTTTTCACGCGTGACCCCGCCTCCCCTAACGAAGCTTGTTAAATTTGATTAGAAAAGATTCAGTGCATAAGAATCATTTTTATCAAATTGAGATGGAAAATCTCAAAGAATTTAAAGCCAACGAGTGAGAGTCTAGTGCATAGTTGTTGTAAAATAGGGTTTCCAAAGCCGAGTACTTTCTGAGTAAGCGCTACAAGGTAGCATACCGATGAGACTTTCTTTAACTCCGCTTAATTACTCGTAATCGATGAAACGAGGTTAACCTTGGTCAGCATTTGATCTAGTAGGTCAACTCGGGGCGAGTTTGACTTAAAAAAAAACATAATTTCTATGTCTATCATATTAAAGAATAAATATCATTTTCACGTATTTTGAGATAAATATAACTAAATTTATGTTATTTGACAGATACTTAATTCCCGGAAACTAATTTCTTTATAATTTAACATGTCCGAGTACTCCTCGAGTACTCTCCGCTAGACCGAGTGCTCTCAACTCCCCGGTCGATTGACTAGAGAGCGTCTAGCGACTTTTGCAACCATGGTCTATTGCCAATAATGAGTTTAGTTTAGAGTTAAAACGCTCGTATTTAAAATGGTTAAGGATTCTAACTTCATGATGTATATCGGAGTAGATTTAATAAGGGGGTGTTTGTTTTTTCAGAAAAACCTCTTATGTCTGCGTCGCGCAGACCACGCGCAGACGTTTAGATCTGCAGACCGTTTGTTTTTAAAAATGTCTTCAAACCTCTCCGCGTCCTCTTCCCCATGCAGACATGGTCCAATGTTTTCTCACCTCTTCCAACCCTCTCTCCACCCCTCTCTTCCTAATCTCAAATGCCGGTCACTTTTCAGGTCTATTTGGTCTCCTTCCTCCCTCATTCCTTCCATACACCGCCGCCTCATCATCACCAGCCCCCACACCAAATCCTTCACTGGTGTATAACCGTGTTTCCCCTTAATCAATCAGATTCCGATGAATATAATAGATTCGATGACGGATTTGATGACAGATCTGATGAGTTTAAAATTCCGATAAAGTACGATTAACGATCTGCACCAGATCTCGCAACGGATGGTGACGGCAGGTTCGGTTTCCGGGTCGGATGGGGGGGTGTTGGAGGATGATCGAGTGGTTGTGAGTTTTATTGTTCTGGGGTTTTGGCGGTGGGGTAAGCGGATGAGGGTGGGTGATCGAGGAGTGGTGGTGGTGGAGAAACGGTGAGCAGAGGAAGGGGTAAAGAGGTAAGATAATCAAAACTTTTTTTATTACACTCCGCAGACATTTGGTTCACCTTTTCTCGTGCAGACGTTTGCAGATGTGGTACGCAAACTGCATACCTTTTACATCTGAAAAACAAACACCACCTAAGTGTGTGAGTTAGGTGTTAAAAAAGACTAATACTAGTAAGGTTAATTTTAATATTTTAATCAAACATGCTAGAACTATTGGTTCATTGTACAAACCATATCAATCTGTACTGGTTTCGCCTTGTTTGTTTTATATAAAAAAAAACAAGAAATTAATAACATGTTTTAAAAAACACACATTAAATTAAGGCTATTGTGTTTTAAGAAGGAGAGTTGCGAAGTTTTTTTTTTCTTTTAAAGGTAGCGTTTTTAAAAATTTATGGGGAAATGGACTGTATCACCCCCAACTAAACAAAATTGGCCGTTGCCACGCCCAACTTTCACTTTGGCTCCCACCACCCCCAACTGGACACTTGGGTTGCTGTGTCACCCCGTCGTTAACCAGACACTAACGAGGTTAGTTTTTTTTTGCTGAGCTGGCCAATTTTTGCTGACATGGCATGGCTATGTGTAAAAAAATTAGTTTTAAAAATCAAGAAAACAATATTACTTACTCACACAATACTGTAGGACCGTTATTGACAGTCGTGTGAGTCAATCAGAGCTAGATACTACCGAAAATGCAGCGGAAATACAAAATCGGCATGAATCAAAGCAGAAATGGAGTAGAAACAGAAATATATCACTTTAAAACAGTTTTCTCATTAATCTTCCAAGAAATACACGAGCAGCAGTTCGGCTTCACTGGAGACATGAACTTTTTAAAATGAGAAAACAACTTGGGTTTATATAGGGGAGGATGTTTCGCTTATGTGACCATGTCCGTATGAGCGAAACCATCTAGTTGGGGTTTCGCTCATATGTCACATGTCCATAAAAGCGGAACCTCTACATTAACATCCCAAATTTACATATTCAACCCCTATACAATACATAATTAACACATCTAGACCCTATACATTGATCAACTAAGACTAAGACGCAGGCTTTAGACATTCGTGCACCAACAAACTCCCCCTTGGATACAGCCGGAGTCTTCAGTCTTGGTCTTCAAACTTTACAGGGACTTGAATTTTCCTTCTCTAGACTTAGGCTTCTTCAGCAGCTTCCTAAGCTTCTCTTTCTCTTTCGCAGGCTCCCCCTTTCATCAATCTTCTGTGCTTTTGGAATCGACACCTGGATTACCAGCAACAAGCTTCCTTTTGCATCAAGCTCATCTTCAGACTCCCCCTAAGACTCTGCTATCGGGATATTAATCTGGAACTTTCACCTGCAAACCTCAATCATTTATAAGAATAAACATTTTAAAATGTCCAGAATTGATGATCTGGTTCTTTCACAATCCTATAAAGATTTGACTATATAAAGAATCCAATCAACTAAACCTAACACTTTACAATCAAATTTTAAATCTTTTAATTTTTACCGACACACCCAGTTAACCAAGTCCAAGTTAATGACCTTGGTCAACCGTTTAGCCTGCCAAATCCAAGTTAATGACCTTGGCTGACCAAACTTATGAAGATGCTGAATTTCTGAAATGAAATCAAGTTCAAATTAATGAACTTTTGTACATTGAATCAATTACCGATCATTTTCATAATCAACTGCTTTCCCAACCCTCAAGATCCGACATGTTTAGCACATAAGACTTTGATCATCCAATCCCCAACATCTGTTGTCTAAAATAAGATGGAAAAAAAATCTTTTTGGATTTTGAATATGAAAAACAATAAACTGTACACACAATCTTTTTGCGAGCGTGTTAAGGGATCATATCAGCTGCCGACGAGATACAAGTACCGTTAAGCTTGATTACATTTTCAATATATTAAACAGTTTGCATTGATTCTCGATATACTGATCCATTTTAAATTTTCACACATTTCTCAATCTGTTCAGGATACGGATTTAATGTTTTAAGGCTTAACTTTTATATGTGTCCCACCTCAGAATATACTCCCGTATCCAGATCCCAATATTCAGTCTTACAGGTGAGTATACCTAGATGATATCTGTAGGGGGTTAGATGCGAAGGTCGTGAGAGCTCAGGTCAGAACTTCCGTTCAGCAGAGAGATGACGACTTCTTCGACTTTGGTGAGTCCCCTTTAGAGGATCTTTTTTACAACAGCATTGATTTAGCAATTTTATTGTCTATTTCTGCTGAGGGCGGCGCTATATTTCAAGCATACAGTAAAGTATTCTCCGGGGACTAGGCCATTGCTTCCGCATTATCAGAAGTCCCGGGATAATACCCCAGATATCACTAAGCATAAAGACCTAGTATCTCAGAAAGAGGGACCTTTTCAAACAAGATTTCGGGGGTTACCCATATATCCGAGAGATGTTCCCCACACAAAAGCAAGTAAAATTTATGTTTATATCCCAAACAAATTTACTGAATGTGTAAAAACCTATCAGCATATCATCTACAAGACTGCTTAACATATTTATCATTACATTTCTTTAGCGTACTGCACCTGTCTAGCTGATGTACTATCATTTCCCCTTTTTACACAAACTCATTTTTACTTTTTCAAAATGTTTTTGGTTTTTCTAATTTTATCATGTTTTTGTATTTTTCTGCAACCTTTCTCCCCCTAAAAAGAAAAACATATTTTTGTGTTTTTGTTTTTATCGAAAAGCAAAAAAACAAACCGTACAAACAAATTTGACAACACGACATGGTTCACGTCAGATCGCCGCCCAACTCGACTTCACATTCAATTACCCTCCCAGATTTCAGATTTTTCAACCCATTCAATTTCAAAAGATAATAAAATCTCTTTTTGTCAAAAGGTTTAGTATAAAAATCCGCTTTCTGATCATCGGCGTGCAAATGTTCAATCCGAATTAACTTTTTCTCGTGACAATCACGGATAAAATGGTGACGGATCTCAATATGTTTCGTTTTTGAATGGTGAACCGGATTTTTAGTGATGTTAATAGCTGCTTCATTGTCCACATAGATTGGAGTGTCTAACAACTGCAAACCGAAGTCTCGCATCTGCTGTTGGATCCAAAGGATCTGCGAGCAACAGCTGGAGGCTGAAACGTATTCAGCCTCGCATGTAGAGAGCACTACTGCGGTTTGTTTCTTACACTGCCAGGTAACGAGTCGAGTTCCAAAGAACTGACACCCAGCAGTGGTGGACTTTGCGTTTTGCTTGCAGCTTCCAAAGTCAGAATCAGCAAAACCAGATAAAGTAAAGTCACCCGATCTAGGATACCACAAGCCGATGCTTGGGCAGCCTTTCAAATACCGTAAGATACGTTTCACAATGGTCAGGTGTGACTGCTTTGGATTTGACTGATATCTGGCACAAAGGCACGTCGGGTACATGATGTCTGGACGGGAAGCCGTGAGATACATCAGAGATCCAATGATTGAACGGTACAGTGTCTCTTCCATTTTCCCTCCATTTTCATCTGGACAAATCCCGTGATTCTGTGCAAGGGGGGTTGACGCAGGACTGCAATCAGTCATGTCGAACTTGTCAAGCACGTCCTTCACATACTTCGTTGGTGAATGAAGATTCCATCGGGCATTTGCTCCACCTGCAGCCCGAGGAAGAACTTCATCTCCCCCATCGAACTCATTTCGAATTTCTTTTTCATCACCAACTCAAATTCTTTACACAAGTCGTCGTTGGTCGAACAAAAAATGATATCATCAACGTATATCTGCACAATTAGGAGATGGCCTGCAACTTCCTTTGTGAACAAAGTGCTATCTACTGTTCCTCTGATGAACCCGTTGCTTAAAAGATGTAGGGAAAGCGTCTCATACCAGGATCTCGGGGCCTGGTGTAAACCGTAGAGTGCCTTATCCAGCAAATAGACCTTGTTCTTGTGTTGTGGATCAGCAAACCCCGGTGGTTATCCCACATACACCTCTTCTTTAATCTTTCCGTACAGGAAGGCAGATTTAACATCCAACTGGTACACTTTGAAGTCTTTCCATGAAGCAAATGCCAGGAAGATACGAATAGCTTCAAGGCGAGCAACAGGCGCATAAACTTCATCATAATCTATTCCTTCCTGTTGACTGAAGCCTTGAACCACAAGACACGCTTTGTTTCTCACCACGACACCTCTGTCATCACGTTTGCACTTAAAAACCCATTTCGTCTTGATTAGCTTTTGATTTATAGGCAGATCAACAAGTCTCCAGACGCCCAACTTTTCGAATTGTTGCAGCTCCTCCTGCATTGCATTCACCCAGCTATCTTCAGTCAACGCTTCTTTATATGTTCTGGGCTCTATCTGCGAAATAAAACATTTCAGTGAGAATTCCTCTTGCAAAGGAGCAACAGATGAATAAAAACATGTAAGTGCTCGGTTGATTTGATCTCTAGTCTTAACACCACTTTGAAGATCTCCGATAATCTGATCTGAAGGATGATAAGATAATGTTCGTGGCATGATTGTGTCAGGCACAACAACTTCCGATTGCTGATTCGTGATGTCTAGATCACCGGTGTGATCCTCAGCTTCAGTTGATGCAACATTTGGATCCTCATCAAATATCGGACCGTTCTCCGAATCTGAGTCATCGGACTGATCAAATGATGGAGCTGGTTCTACTGGGTCGTCATGAGCTGTTCCACTCGGACCTGCCTCGTGATCGTTTGCACCAGTTGTAGGAGCATTTGTATCCTCTTCTGGTTGAGAAACCACCAACGGTCTAGGCACCTGATCTTGAAAAGATGATTGCTGTTGTTGGTACAAATAAACAAGTTCCTCTTCACTCGGCTCTGTCGGTAGTTGGAACGACTCCCAGAGTTTGTCATAATCGAAAAGCAATCTGTGTCCGGGAAGTTGAGGTGACGCCGTGTGTTTCTGACAATCCACATGTTGAACTTCAATTACCTTCTTCAAGCATGGAACGAACACTCTTTTTAAGGGACTCGCGTATCCCACAAAGAAACCTTCATTACTCTTCGCACCAAACTTTCCATCTTGATCTATGAAGGTACACGGTGATCCGAACGGCTCTAGAAATTTTAGATTAGGCATATATCTATGAAGAAGTTCAAAGCACGTCTTTTTGTATTTCTTCACTGTAAGCACTCGATTCAAGGTATAACATGCTGCTGCTACAGCTTCACTCCAGAAATAGATCGGTAGTTTAGAATCGGCCAGCATGGTTCGAGCAGTTTCAATTAGAGTACGGTTCTTTCTCTCAGCTACACCATTCTGCTGTGGAGTATATGGTGCACTGAATTCATGAAGAATTCCGTTCTTGTTACAGAAATCGAGCATGCGGTTATTCTTGAACTCCGTCCCATTATCACTTCGGATTCTTCGGATTGGTACCTTGTACACTGTCTCCATCTTTTTGAACAGAATCATCTGCGACTCAAATGTCTGATCCTTTCTTTCCATGCACACCACCCACGAAAACCTCGTATAATCATCAGTGACTACCAAGTAATACAAATCACCACTGATACTTTTTACATTGACCGGCCCGAAGAGATCCATGTGGAGTCTCTCAAGTGGTACTCTGATTGAATTCAGCAACTTTTGTGGGTGTGACTTCCTGATCTACTTTCCTTTCTTGCAAGCTACATAGTCATCATTCAAATGAAAGTTTCTCAAATTTACACCTTCAACTAAATCATTTGATACAAGAAAATTCATTTTTCTAATATGAATGTGGCCCATCTTTCGATGCCACATTATTGAATCCTTTTCAGTAGCTTTGGTTTTTGACACAAAACATTGTTTTTGATAATTTGTTGTTGTTGCGACACTCATATCAAGAATGTACAAATCATTTACTCGTGGAGCTCGCAACAACACCATTTCTTCCGGAATTTCGAAACCAGGTTTTAAGACAAGACATTCATTTTTAGTGAAATGTACGGTAAAAGAATTATCACAAATTTGTGAAATACTGAGTAAATTGTTTTCCAATTCAATTATGTAATTCACTTTCTCGAACGAAATTACTCCATTCATCAATGTTCCTTGACCGACAATCCTTCCTCCTTGGTTTCCTGCAAAACCCACGTAACCTCCGTTGATTGATTTAACGTCGTAAAGCAGTGCCAACATCCCCGTCATGTGTCTTGAGGCCCCGCTGTCCATGATCCATTTTGAAATGATCGACCTGGGCAGCCCCTGCAAACATCATAGCAAATTCATTCAAACAATGAACTCCATGACTTCTTAACTGCTGAAACACTCCCAAACACTACATCACACTTCTCATCAGTCTTAGGAAAGTTAAACGTGACATTCGGAACATCAGTTTTTACTTTTGATTTTACTTCATTTGTGATTGGGGGAAATTCTGCAAGAAACTTATCAAGCTCAAATTCAAATTCATGATTATCATTAGCAACCACTTTTGATTCATAAAATTCCTTTACCCCTTTGACTTTTCTGTCAACCATTTTTCCAAAAATATTTAGAACATTGGGATTAAAGACTTTTGAATCAAACTTTAACTCATTCTCCATTTTCTTCACCTCAACTGATTGTTTTGGTTTAACCACCCATGATTGAGTTTCAAAAATTTTTGTTTTCGGATAAATCTTTGAAGTCTTTTGTGATTTTGAAGATTCGCCAATTTCGAATGTCAATTTCGGATTATCTTCCAACTTCAATGATTCACCTCTTTTCAAGATGCGGATTGGTGAAACCATTTGTTTTTTACCCTTTTTGTCAACTGGTGACTTAGGTCGAGGTTTTTGAACAACAGGTTTTACGACAGGTTTTTTCAAAAATTTTCTTGCATTGTTTTGCCATATGTCCAATCTCATTGCAGTGATAGCAAATTCTTTTGTCATACTCGACAAAAGTTGATTTGAACGACTCTTCTTTCAGTTTCTTCGCCACATTGAAATCGTTAATGGCCTTTTGACTAAAAATGTACTCTTTTTCGTCATCCACACTTGGTCCAACAACAAATATATCATTCATTTTATCCTTTGACTTGACAACCTTCTTATCCATCTTTTTCTCAAAACCAATTCCTTTGTTTCTAAAGTTGTTACCATTTTTCTTGTTACCATTTCCTTCCCACTCCTTTTTCCCCGAGTTGTTGAAACGTGTTGTAACAAATGACTTTTTAGGTTTCGAAAAGAATTCTTTGTTGTTTACTACATCAATGTCAATTTCAACCAATTTGTAAACTTTCTCGACATTTTCAATCTTAACGTTCTGAAGCGGATACTCGAAATCAGAATAAAGCTTGTCCGTTCCAATCATAGTGTAAACCACCATAATCGGATCATCATTCGTACTCTTGTCTGATTTCGGTATAAAATGATCTAAAAAATTTTCTTCATCTTCAGAATCAGTAACAGACTTCTTAGAATGAGATTTCATAACTTCAACCTCAGAGTTATCACTCTCTTCATCTAACACCTGATCGACAACAGTCTTGATGACCTGTGACTCGTTGTCCGTGTCGGATGCAGAGAATGTAACATCAATGCTCTCTGGCAATTCATCCTCAATTGTTTTCAACTTGAGATTTAATGCAGATTCCACCCCATCTGGATATTTTTTAGTATAATGATTCCACATTGGGGGTGGAACACTGTTAAAGATCGGTGCAGCATTGAGCTGTTGTGGAACAATTTGTTCAAGAACATAGGACGATGCAACATAGCTCATTAATTTCTTATTGATTCGCTCATTTTCAATTTTAGTCAATTCCAATTCTTTCTTTAATGATGCGATTGTATCAATATGAAAATTAACTTCCACTTGTTTATCAAATAGTGTTGCTTTTGCAAGTTTTGTGGCTTTATCATTTTCGACACTTTCTTTTTTGATCATTTTAACTGATCTGGCTAGTGTATCATATGCTTCTTTGACTTGTCCAAGATCAAATTTTAACATGTCAGCATGTTGTTTCAATTCCTGAAACTTAGTGTCTTTTTCAAGACACTCCATGCACGGTTGTAAACACTTTTGGCATGGGGTTTCAGACATTGAATCCACTATCTCAACAACTTCTGCTTCATGAGCAGTTTTTACTTCCTGTTTACCGACATTTTTGGACTCTGACTCAGACACTTTCTCAGATTTGACCTCCTCAATTCCTGACTCCTGATCCGACTCCTTTTGAACTGACTCGGTACCGACAGACTCTGGTTTCACAAGTTTGTGTCTACCTCTTTCAGTTTCGCCATGAGAGCCTTGTCAGCAATTTCTTTCAAAGTGTCTTCGGTCATCTCCTTTGTCACATCGATCATTTCTTCAACAAATTCTTTCTTCTCCTCATATCTTGGACACAATCCAGTCGTCGGTTCTTCAAAGAAACCTGCAAAAGATTCAAAAACTTTAGGAGGCATGATAGATCTCAAAGAACTGGCTAATACCTCCTGCTCAGATTGATAATAAAGAACTTCTGCATCTAAATCCTCAATGTCAGCCACATTATCCACAGAAACATCTTCAACAACCACTTTAGGTTCAACAACACTTTCGGTCACTTCAACTATCTCAGCCATCATAGCCTGTCCATCACTTCCAGGGATGTATTTATCCCAACTAAACCCCTCAGCAACTTTCTCATCATCCTGATTCACAATGAGAGCTTTCTCTGGTTTGTTCTCGATCTGTGGTCTTTGAACTCCAGGTTGCTGATTTGGTCGGTGATAGATTGCCTGTTTGTAATAATCATTTGTGAACGGATTCTGATGATTATTCACTTCTCGGTTTGGACACTCTCTTTTGAAATGGCCTCTTTCTTTGCACTTGAAACAGGTTACCTTGGACTTGTCAAATCCTAACTTCTGATCAGGTCCAGAAAGACTGTTTCTGCCTGTAATTTCCATAAAGCGCTGTGCTCTCCTCACCAAACTAGCCATGCCCCATTTAATATCTATCAGCTCAAGTTCCTCCGGATCGATCTGATCGTAATCCTCTTTGGTCATGTCCGGATTTCCGATCTTACCCGCTACCAAAGACTCATACGATTCTAACACGGAAGCCAACAATGCAATGTGTTGTTTTGCAGCTGATTCAGTGAATTCATTCCCATTCTTGATATTAACTGCGATGTTGCATTGGATCCCAGAAACTTATGCCTGATTATTTGAACTGGACGAACTTTGAGGTGATGGTTGTTCACTAGCTTTGAAGTTTGGATCAACACTTGAAAATGGTGACGGTTTGTTTGTTTGTGGAGTATTTGACGAAGCACTTGAACTTGTGTCATCACTGAAACCAGTTTGTATCTTTGGGCTCTGATTTGTTATAACTGGAGTACTGCCTCTGTAGTACAAAGATACATCTTGTTGAACATTTGCTGAGTTCATCTTTTTGATCTTCAACAATTCTAACTCATGAGATTCAATCTTTTCTATGAACAAACTAAGATTGTAATTGGCAAAGTCTGAATTGTTCTTCAGCATCATCAGGTATGTACCCCACTCGTCATAGGGTAACGCATCAGACAATTTGTCAATCCATTCTTCATCGGTCTTTTCAAATTTTAATCTATTCATCTCAAGTACCAAATGGCAATATCTTTCAATTAGTTGCCTTGTAGTTTCACCCTTCATACCGGTAAAAATATCAAACTCCTTCTTGAGCAGAGCCTTCTTGTTCTTGATCATGGAATCACTACCTTTAAACTTCGCTTTTAATGCATTCCACATAGATTGAGCATTATCCTCATATTGCAACAATACTAAAATATCTTCTTTGATAGCCTGCTGGAGAATACTAATCATCTTTTTCTCGGCTTTGAAATCATTCTGTTCTGATTCTGTCAGGCTTACAATATTCTTCTTATTATTTAAACCATCAACTGGTGGAACATACTTTCTCTCTATCTTCATCCAGCATTCAAAATGGTTAGCCTGAACCCAGTTCTTAAATCTGCTTGACCATCCTGCATATTCATCTATGTTCATCAGCTTGGGAGGCTTTTGCATTGTTCCCAATTCGTTCTCCATGTTGACGTTTTGCATAACACTACCCGAGGTTTGTCCTGCTGCCATACCACTGCCCGCGAAGAAGTTGTAAAAATCTTGATGTTCCATTTTTAGTGACAAATTTCCAAAAATGTTTAACTTTTTGATTAACAGGTTGTTTTTATCAAAAAACTTTTAACACAGACTGAGTTTCCAACACTCGATCACGTACGAAATGGACTAAATGCTCAAACCATGACTTTTATACTAAAACAGATCTTATAAGAGAAATCAGATTTTAAGTGTTGTTATGAGCGAAATCACCTAATGCTCACAAAAGCGAAATAAGACAAAGACCATATGAGCGAAATCAAGTAATGACCATATGAGCGAAATCAAAGTGTAACAATAAGCGAAACCACAAGAGCGAAACCCAAATATGACACTATGAGCGAAACCACACAAGCGAAATCCCTGATTTCGGTTATACCGTATCAGCGAAATCACTCAAGTACACAAAAGCGAAACCTATTCACGAGCCATTTTAGGTCACTTTTAAGCTGATTTTAGGTCTGAATTTCTCAAGGGTTTGTTATTAGACAATTTTACACTATGTGTTCAAATTTCAGTCCATTTTGTCCATCGGAAAGTCCAGAAACTCAAAATGTGATAGAAAAAGGCTTTGATTCGGGTAAACTAGCTCACAACTGGCTCTGATACCAATTGTAGGACCGTTATTGACAGTCGTGTGAGTCAATCGGAGCTAGATACTACCGAAAATGCAGCGGAAATACAAAATCGGCATGAATCAAAGCAGAAATGGAGTAGAAACAGAAATATATCACTTTAAAACAGTTTTCTCATTAATCTTCCAAGAAATACACGAGCAGCAGTTCGGCTTCACTGGAGACATGAACTTTTTAAAATGAGAAAACAACTTGGGTTTATATAGGGGAGGAGGTTTCGCTTATGTGACCATGTCCGTATGAGCGAAACCATCTAGTTGGGGTTTCACTCATATGTCACATGTCCATAAAAGCGGAACCTCTACATTAACATCCCAAATTTACATATTCAACCCCTATACAATACATAATTAACACATCTAGACCCTATACATTGATCAACTAAGACTAAGACGTAGGCTTTAGACATTCGTGCACCAACAAATACACACATCTGTTCCAAACCCCTTTTCCCTTTCTCTCTCTAACGCTACCACCACCATCACCTCCACCAACCACCACCATTATCACCTGCCACCACTGCCACAAAACACCACCTACCATCATCACTCCGTCGTCTCTTCACCACGCACAACCCTCCATTTCCATCCTTCTTCGTGATTTGTGACCGGATTTCAAGATAGCGTTGCAAATAAATCCGCTTCCAAAACTGAATTGTTTTTTGCCATCATCATCTGAAACAGAGAGATGGAGTTCCGGCTACGGAGAGTCTGAAACAGAATTGAAAGGAGGCAACGATGGCTGGGTCCAAATATTCGGTGAGATTGTGCTTCAATCTTGGCTAGTGACGGTGATGTTCTCTCTCCCATCTCTCTCTCTAGGGTTCGTCGTTCAGATCTGAAAGGAGGCGGGGTTACAAGTGTGAAGGTTGGAGGTTGTTGCAGCGGCTCGAGGTGGGAGTGGTCGCCGGAGGTTGTTGCAGAGCAAAATCAATCGGAGATTTGAATTGATTGAAATCTGAGTATTTTGTTCATAACTCATCACACTTATCGATTTGAATTGAATTACAAATTATTTGAGCATCATGTTTGAGTTCATATCTGAACTGATTCTTGTTTGATTGAGAGAACAGATGACGAAAAAAACAGATCTGAACTAGGCGGTTACATCATGAACCGAGCATCATTTCAGATCTGAATTCAGTTGAAAAAGAAATAAATTTGAAGGTTGTGAATTGATAAAGACAAAGCGAAGGAATATGTGTTTGTGTTGAATTAGGTTTTTATATTATGTTTACAGAGATGTTAAATGGTGAGTCCACGTAGGCTGTCCACCTCATCATCCCCATGACACGTAGGATTAAAAACCTAACTGAGTTAGTGATTTTTTAACGAGGGGGTGACAGTGACACCAAGTTGTCGAGTAGAGGGTGGTGGGAGCCAACTTGAAAGTTGGGCGTGCTATTGGCCAATTTTGCATAATTTAGGGTGATACAGTCTATTTCCCCAAAATTTATTTGTTAAAGTATATCCTTTCCATGTAACAAATTAGATACGTTTTTTTTCATGTAATAAATTAGATACGTTTTATTTGGTCAAATGTATATTTTAATGGTATGGTAATGACTGTCAAGACCCTATAAACATCCTCCACATCATCTTCTCCATCACGATCCTCAATCACTACCCTATGGAGTGTGGTGATAATTCTCTACATCACCCTCATAGATCATCAAACAATTAGTTAAGAGAGAAGGAGGCCCGTGGTGATCGTGGAATACCCCACAATCTTATGAGCCTAGGCTGGAGGGGTGGTGTTGGGGATCTTGATGGTCCTAAGCATTAGCATAATAAAATAGATTTGTTATTATGGGTTTTGGTCCGTTAGCTGTTTTTCTTTTCATACATGTGATGATAAAAGGCCTGGTTATAAATGGGTTCTATTGAACAACATAACCCACTTTATAGACGGAAACATGTATTATTCATCTTCATATAATAAGGAACTTGTTACTATTATGTTTTAGATAACCATTTTTTTTTCTTTTCAAAAAAAAAAAGATAACCATTTTTTTAAGAGAGAACCGGATTATATATTTTATTTTTTTAAAAAGATATTACTATAAATTATGTTGAAATATTATCCTAATAAACAATTTCACATGATAATTTCAAAAATTATTCTGAAAGCAACTAGTATGAAATGAGTTAGCATTGGTGTTTGGGTTAGGACTTAAACGCATGTCTAAATTAATTATGTATCAATATCTTCCTATCTATACTACCCAATAAACCCTTAAACTAAGGGATATGTAATATTATTCTAGAGTATTAGAAAATTAGTTTTCTATTTCTCTCTTTTCTGTTAAATAATAATGCTTAAAATAATATATTTATAGATATCCAATACAAATTTAACTATAACTTATTTTTAACTAAGGATAGTTAGTATGTCACACCCCCAGAATGCCACATGCGGTGACCCCGCTAGGCGTGTGACGTACCAGGATCTAGCCACCAATCACATTGAACTAACCATAAGATGTTTAACAAAATTTCCATTCATTAAGTAAAGCATTCATAAAACATAATCCAAGTTAAATAGTGTCAGCGGAAGCAAATAATAATTCATTGTTTAAATGTTTCCAAAACCCAATGTATATGAATTCAGTAACCAAGACATGCATATCCAAGCAATGCGACCCATGACCACCCCAGCCCTCCAGATAGCAAGTTCCTCATCCGAAACATCTAACGACCTGCGAGCATGCAACAAGTGTATCAGACAATGCTGGTGAGTTCATAGTTTTACGAAAACGTTAGTTACCAAGTGTTTAGTTCAGTTCATTGATTTCAATGTTGATAATAACTCGAATACAAGACGGCTCCAGATTTATTTTGCTCGTTCCCCAATGCTCCTATCAAAGCATTGGGCATGACTGAGTCATTAGTTCACACCCGTCCTCTCAGCTATGGGGTGAGGGTGCCAAACCTAGATAAGCTACCAACTAATACTCCGTTACCTCTCAGGTAACAAACAAGATGGGACTTAAAGGTGATAGGATGAGTGTATTATCCAACATTCCAGATTTTTACCCACAAGACGTATTCCTCTCAGGAATACCCATTCTATTTACCAAAAAACCTATCCCTCTCAGGGATACCCAATGACTGTCCCACCCACCAGGACGCATGCTCAAGAGGAATTAACTCACCTTTAATTTGCTCGGTATGTTTAATTACCCTTCCAGTTAGTCAACCAACCCTACCGTGGTTATCAGTAACAATCAGTTTCAAGATTTATCAATTAAGTCACGTATTTCAGAGATTGTATTTATCACAAGTATCACCGTACATCACATAGCACATACTCAGTTCACATCCCATGTATAACACACACATATCTCACTACAATTAACTGGGCTACTTAACCAAGCCCAAGTCCAAATAGATTACCCTTCGGCGAAGAACCATCCGACGAAGAACCCTATGGTTCGTCGTGATCCGTCCGACGAAGAACCCCATGTTTCGTCGAGATGAGGTGTGACGAAGAACCACCATGTTTCGTCGAGCACCCATCTTCGTCGCCCCTCATCAGGTGATGAAACAGTTATAGGTCCAGTCGGTTACAATTTCACGTTTTCTAGAACCCTAATCATCATCAACGATTTCAACATGATCATCGACCAATCATCAAGTTGCTAATTACCAGTAACATGCAACAAGGCATTAACAATTCAAATATTCATATCATCATTACTGTCATAACAATCATTCGATCAATGCTTGCTTATCATTCTAACAGAACCGAAATCATTAAGACACACAAGAATCCTCAACACCCCATCATACAACCCTAACTACGTGATACAGTTAATGAACAATGAAACATTATGCATACCGGATCCTACACATCCATACAACATCATCACAATATAAATCCACGTATCGGATAAATCTAACGAATAAGAATCAGATACTAACCAAGGTTCCGGATTGATTAGATTGTTTGAATAAGAAAAGCTCCGAGCTTCACAGTTGCCGTCGCACAAGAGGGAAGCAAGAGAGAGGGTGCTTAGGGTTTTTGTGATTCAGCCTTTATGTTTTAAGAAGTTATACACCTACAATTCTGGGCCGAGGCCCCTTACTGGCGAAGGACCTCTTGATGAAGAACCTTACTTCGTCAAGGGTGTTGGTGACGAAGGACTCCTTCGTCGAGTCCTAGTTCTTCGTCGTGTGCCAAGTGTGAATCAAGTGTGTGGTGTTCTGCTATGTCTAAACATTACACAATAACCAACACTTACAGTTTCATGTAACAGCCAATCGTGACAATACACCAATCATTCAAACATAACAATGCATTAACATTAACCACTCTAATAACATGTACAAGTTACAGCATCATCAACTGAATTGTGGAACAAGTAATGAATAAAAGAAAGGCCTTGAAATCTCGAGTTGTCACATCATCCCCAACTTGAAAGAAATTCCGTCCCGAAATTTGACAAGTAATCCAAAACAACAAGATGTTAACTCAGGATGACTGTGGATTTTCCGCGGGTACCACATCATCCCCAACTTGAAAGGGAATTTCGCCCCGAAATTCATCAGTTGCAACAGATTTAGATTTGTTAGTTGGGAATTAGTGAGGGTACTTGAGCTTCATCTGATCCTCGCGCTCCCACGTGAACTCCGGTCCACGTCTTGAGTTCCAACAAACTCTCACTATTGGGATTCGACTATGCTTACGTACTTTGACTTCCCGATCCATTATTTCAATGGGTTCTTCGACAAACTGCAATTTGTCGTCAATTTTCAGTTCTTGAAGTGGTACAACAAGTGTTTCATCGGAAAAATACTTCTTCAATTGTGAAATATGGAAAACATCATGAATGTTACCCAACTCGGCAGGTAACTCGAGCTTGTACGCCACCTTGCCAATACGTTCCAAAATTTTGAATGGCCCAACATAGCGTGGATTAAGCTTGCCGCGCTTCCCAAAGTGCACCATACCCTTCCAGGGTGAGACTTTCAACATAACGCGATTGCTTACAGTGAACTCCAAGGGTTTCCTACGCTTGTCAGCGTAGCTCTTCTGACGGTTGCGCGCCACCAGTTTCGGACCTGTGATCTGGCTGTCACCCTCCTCAGCTCAACAAAGAGGAGAACGATATTTCCGGCCGTACAATGCTTCAAACGGAGCTGCCTGGATGCTAGTGTGGTAACTGTTGTTGTAGGAGAACTCAATCAACGGTAAGTGTTTCTCCCATCCTTTACCAAAATCGATCACACATGTTCGCAGCATGTCTTCAAGTGTCTGGATGGTTCGTTCGCTTTGACCATCCGTCTGTGGGTGATAAGCTGTGCTCATGTCGAGACGTGAGTCGAACGATTTATGCATTGATTGCCACAAATCAGATATGAAACGCGGATCATGATCCGAGATAATAGAGGTTGGCACCCCATGCCTAGAAACCACTTCCTTCTGATAAACAGCAGCAAGTTGAGAGAACTTATTAGTTTCCTTGATCGCAAGGAAGTGTGCGAATTTCGTAAGGCGATCAACGATCACCCAAATGGCGTCGTTCCCGTTTTGAGTTCTTGGCAAACAAGTGACGAAATCCATAGCAATTTGCTCCCATTTCCACATGGGTATTTATGGTTGTTGGAGCAGGCCTGAGGGTTTCTGATACTCTACCTTGACTTTAGCACAAGTCAAACACTTACTCACATACGTCGCAATGTTAGCTTTCATCTTCGGCCACCAGTACAAGACTTTGAGGTCCTGATACATCTTATCCGAACCTGGGTGAACAGAGTATCGAGACTTGTGTGCTTCGTCCATCACAAGATCTCTAAGGTTTCCAAACAAAGGGACCCATATTCATTCCATGAAATAGAGAATACCATCCGATCTCTCTATAATTCATTTCTCCATTCCCCACAAATACTCGGCTTTAAGGTTTTCTTCCTTCAACGCTTCAGTCTGAGCAGAACGGATCTGTTCAGGTAGATTAGAGTGAATAGTGAGTTGCAAAGCACGGACACGCTTGGGTTTCGTTTCCTTCCAACTAAGGGCATCGGCTACAACGTTAGCTTTGCCTGGGTGATACTTGATGGCACAATCGTAGTCGTTTAAGAGTTCTACCCAGCGACGCTGTCGCATATTCAATTCCTTCTGGTCGAAAATATGATGAAGGCTCCTGTGGTCGGTATAAATAGTGCATTTAGTACCGTACAGGTAATGCCTCCGGATCTTGAGCGCAAGCACCACAACTCCCAACTCTAAGTCGTGAGTCGTGTAATTTCTCTCATGAACCTTCAACTGTCGAGAGGCGTAAGCTATCACCTTCTCACGTTGCATCAGCACGCAACCAAGACCCTGAATAGAAGCATCACAGTACACCACAAAATCTTCGGTACCCTCAGGTAAAGACAAAATTGGTGCACTACAGAGTTTTTGTTTCAACAACTAGAAAGCATCTTCTTGTTTCGTTCCCCATGAGTATGCAACGCCTTTTTGTGTCAACGAAGTAAGAGGTTGAGCAATCTTTGAGAAGTCTTTAATAAATCTCCGATAGTACCTAGCGAGACCGAGAAATTGTCGCACCTCCGAAGGATTCCTTGGTGCCGCCCAATTTCTAATAGCATCGATCTTTGCAGGATCCACGTGTATCCCTGATTCATTCACAATGTGGCCAAGGAAGTGTACCTCTCGAATCCAGAAGTCGCACTTAGAGAATTTCGCGTAAAGTTGCTCCTTCCTCAGGAGCTCCAAGATAAGACGCAAGTGTCGCTCGTGGTCCTCCTTGCTCTTTGAGTAGATCAGAATGTCATCGATAAACACGATGATGAACTCGTTAAGATACGGTTTGCACACCCGGTTCATAAGGTCCATGAAAAACACGGGTGCATTTGTCAACCCGAACGGCATAACCAGAAACTCATAATGGACATCCTCCTCTCGGACTCTCATCTGATGATAGCCTGATCTTAAATCGATCTTCGAGTAAAAGCTTGACCCTTGTAACTGGTCAAACAGGTCGTCTATACGTGGTAAGGGATAGCGGTTCTTGACTATCACCTTGTTGAGTTCTCGATAATCTATACACATACAAAAAGACCCGTCTTTCTTCTTCACAAACAAAACTGGGGCTCCCCAAGGCGACGAACTGGGTCGGATAAAGCCTCTATCCAACAATTCTTGGAGTTGATTTGACAGCTCTTGCAACTCACCTGGTGCAAGACGATAAGGAGCACGAGCAATCAGAGCTACTCCTGGCATAAGGTCAATCTGAAATTCCACTTGACGATGTGGAGGTAAACCAGGTAGCTCTTTAGGAAACACGTCAGAAAATTCACGAACAACTGGAAGGTCCTCGATCTTCCTTTCTTCAGGTTGTGAATCAGTAACAAGAGCTAGAATAGCAGGGTAGCCCTTTCGTAGACACTTCTGGGCTTTTATGGCTGAGATGATGCCAACCATTGCACCACTACGATGTCCTTGAACCGACAAGAATTCCCCACTGGGGATAGGGATATGCACGATTTTCTCTTTACATAGAATTTCCGCTTGATGCTTAGACAACCAATCCATGCCAACGACCACATCAAAACTTCCAAGAGTAACGGGGAGTAGGTCAATGTCGAACACTTGACCCATGAGATCGAGTTTACACCCAAGAAGGACATGCGAAGCTTCAATCGATTTGCCATCGGCTAACTCTACAACGTGTTTGTTTACAAGAGGTGTAGGACTCAATCCTAACTGACGACTGAACCCCAATGACACATAACTCCAATCGACACCGGAGTCGAATAATACAGAAGCAAATAGATTGTTCACAGAAAACGTACCGGTCACAACGTTGCCATCATTGCGAGCTTCCCCAGCGCCAATGGTAAACACTCTCCCACGCGCTCCATTTCCACCATTGTTCCCATTGTTGTTATTCCCAGTGTTATTGTTATTATTACCAGCATTCTGATTCAATTGAGGGCAATCCAGCCTGAAATGACCCTCGTCTCCACACTAAAAGCACCCCTTACAATTTCCCTGATTCTGCTAAGGCTGCTGCCTCTCCTGTTGCTGTGGCTGCTGTTGCTATGGGGGTTGCTGCTGCTGCTGCCTTGGGAGTGAGACCCTGAAGTCTCTAGCCATATGGCCTACCTTGTTGCACCTGTGACATACCCGGGTGCACGGCCCGCGATGGTGGAAGTTGCACTTGTTACACTTCGGTAACTTTCCCGCGTATGAACCCTGATTCGAATTGTTACTCTGATTCTGATTCACGGAATATGACTGGCTAAAACTGCGGTTGGTGCTGTTGTCTGGCTTCTTCTGTAACTGGATCAGATTAGACACCTTGTCTACATCATTCCACTTACATTTGCTGTCAGTAGCAGGTGTAGTAGCTATAGCGGTAGTGGCAGTAGTGGAAACACGCGGTGGTAGCGAGCCGCGCTCCACCTACTGATCTGTAATCTTGTGAGCTAAGCGAATGATCTGAGCTAAGTTATTGAGGTTCACCGCAGTAACCAAGCCCTTCACCGGTGGGGCTAATCCCTTGATGTACGGTTTGATTCTTCGGGGTGGAGGTCGTGATAAGTTCGGGCACATGTTAGCTAGTTCATGAGACCGTTTCGTGAATGCCTCGATTTCTGACCTGTGACACCTGTGCCTCTGCGACCATCAAACAAATACCAAATTTATGAAATATTGTGTTTCATACTTGGGATCTGTAAAAATACGTGTATTGTTTGCACATATCAATTCATGTTCGATTTCAAGCTTTAAATCGCTTTCTGGAAGGTTATACGTGCACTGATGCGTAAATATAACCAATTTAATGCAACGAACACTCCGGAATAGTGAAATGGGCTTAACATACCTTAAATAACCTTTACATAACTTAGAAATAAGTTTTGGAGGGTTTGGTGTGGCGAAATCAAGTTTATTCGCTTACAGGGACTAATTTCGACAAACTGTGAAAGTATGCCGATTTGTACTGTAACGAACATTCCGGAACTTGATGATAAGTTAAATATTCCCTAAATATCCTTTACATAGCTTAGAAATATGCTTTGAGGTGTTTGGTGAGCAAAAATAAACTTTCTTGATCAATAGGGACTAAAAGCCTCAAAAAGTGCATAAGTTTGCATTTTCACGCATATCTTACGTTCTGAATACATCTGGACATCCAAAAACTTATGAAATCATTAAAATATTTTATTTTAGTGATTGGCTTGATAAAATTCCATTCGTCGCGTAATTTGGATCGTTTTTCGCATCCGTTCGTGTTTCGTCGTAATTAACCGAACAACGCAATCGTACGACCAAACAAAACCGACATCCAAGATATTTTTGAGCACTTTTTAAGTTCCCTATACTTTAACTTCATTTTAGAGCTTTGAAATGGGGTTAACGGGGTTTAAACGCATCAAAAATGGCTTAAAAGTGTTGCAGGGACCATTTCTGCCATTTTGGCAAAATTGCTGGAGCTGGCACATGGTGGCGTTGCGCCACCACCATAAGCCTTTGCCGTGGCGCGTCGCCAAGGCCCTATCTGGGCAAAAAATTGATTTTTAGCATTTTTCAGCAATGGGATTGAACTTGGGGGGTCTTTTTTGTAACTTTTTCAATACCATTTGATGGTTTTGGGGCACCCCTAGTTTTCCAAAACCTTGTGCCCACTTGGACGGTCCAGATTGATGCTCGTTTATCGAGGAACGATCTTAACGGTTGTGCAAAAACTATAAATACCCCCACCATCTTCACTCTCAAACTCACCCCTTGATTCTGAAATTTCTCTAAGTTGATGTGTTTATCACTTCATACCTGAGAATATTTGGAATCAAGCTTCCATTCTTGGACCCTTTGTAAGTATTCTTTTGTTCTTTTACGCGTTTTTATCGTGAAAGTCAAACTTTGTTTGACTTTCTGCATTGACCAGTTTATGGTCAACACGAAGTTCGTTGAACTTCATAACGTGAGCGTAATCATGATGGTTATAGTCTCTTGTGACTATACCTACTGATTACCACGTTATTTAGGCATAGTGACGAGTCGTAGTTTCGGCCAAAATGCGTATTCTTGCGTATTTTGTAACCAAACTACTCTTAGGTATCAAAACCGTTTGTTTTGATATCAAACCTATTTTCAAACTTCGTTAAACATGTTATAACATGTTTAGCTTGTCACTTTAGGTTTAGTGCTTATATAGGGTCGTAAGGTAAGCGGTCTAAACAACCGCTTAGACTTTCGAACCCGACCCGTTTGGTCGATCATTAGGATCCGACCAAACACATTAGGTGACCATAGTTGTATAGGGAATTACCTTCCGAGGTTATACCTTATGGTCACTACGTTTAACTAGTTGTATGATAGGTAGTTTATATGCCTTAGGAAAATTACCAAAATGCCCTTTTTATGCATAAATTCATTTTAAGCATATGTAACCTAAATTTTGACATCTAAACTGATTAGGCAACATTATTAGACATGTTAAGGTATATAATACTTGTCATAGGACTAGTTAGGCAGTCCGAACGCGTTTTACGCGAACGACGCGTTAAAGTGGCGTAAGCTACCTAAACGGGTCATAATGGGTCATAAGCACTTAGGTTAGGTTTCATTTTAGTATGTAGGCTTTGTTAAACCATATTACATGAGTTCCTATACTCATTTGGTTTACGAAACCTCATTCTATCCGATCTTCCGATTTAGGTCCGGTTATTAATGTAGTTACCTATATTAGGTGCCGTTTGATTTCCGTGATCCCTCTAGCTTTGCTTGGTTGTTAGTCAAGACATCTAAGTATCATCAGGTGAGTACATAGTCCCCTCTTTTACTGTTTTTCAAACATTTTGGGGTGAAACACATGTGCCTACTTGTTACTTTCGTGTTTTCCATGTTTCCATATCATATACTTGCTATGTTCATTAGTACACTATTAGTACATGATTTCATTATGTTTTGCTATGTATGTTCACTTAACATGCTAGCGCAATTGTTTTACGTTTTGAACCATTTGTAACCATTTGATGTATGTGAACCATTTGTAATCGTTGGATGTATGTGAACCATTTGTAATCGTTGGATGTATGTGAACCATTTGTAACCATTTGATGTATGTGAACCATTTATAACCATTTGATGTATGTGAACCATTTGTAATCGTTGGATATATGTGAACCATTTGTAACCATTTGATATATGTGAACCATTTGTAACCATTTGATGTATGTGAACAATTTGTAACTGTTTGAACCATTGGGTTAGGGAAGTGATTAGGTAACGGGGCGGGTGTAATGTGTTAAAAGCATGGTGGATACGCCGCTGGTACTTCCTATATATAAGTGCTTTTAACACATTATATATCGTTGCGTTATCTAGATCACTTGGGTAAACGATTTTGAAACGATATCACAAAATGATGTTTTCTGAATAATATCAACCATACGAGTTTTGTTAATGAGTTTCTACGAGATGTTTTACAATTTGATTTCATAAAACAAATGTTTTGGAGTTAAGAATCATGGCTACGAGATTTTATAAATCATATCCAACTTGATTTGAGTTGGTTAATTATGTCGCAATACTATACTTTTCAAAATAAGGTTTTTTTTAAATAAGTATTTCAACATGTAAAACGAGCCATGAATCTGACACTCACATAAAACCTATGTACTCGCCGGCATTTTTATGCTGACGTATTTTCACATGTGTTTCAGGTACCATAATTGATGATGTTTGATGATGATATTTGTGTACGCTCACATAGGAATGGACGAGGCCTTAGTGACTTAATAACAATGGAAGTATATTTGTTCATGTTTTGTTTCAAATTCCAATGTAATGTAATACATTTAATTTAATAAAACAAAATTGTTTAATCCATGGTTGTGAAACAATGATTCTGTTACAACACTCCCCGACGTTTCCGCCACGTTTTGTTGTTTTACGTGGTCGGGGTGTGACATGACCCCACCATTTTCAGATCATAATACTCGTTCTCCAGTTTCTGCACTTCATCACGAGGACGGTACTCTTCACGCATCAGCTCCTTAAAATCATCCCACGTAGTGGCATTTGCCATCTCAATGCCCAACATCTGGACTTGGGCATTCCACCAAGTCAAGGCACCATCCTCGAGTGTGCCTGAAGCATACTTCACTATGTCTCCAACAGGATAGTTACACATTGCGAACACCGACTCTGCCTTCTCAAACCAACGCAGTAGCCCCTCAGCTCCTTCAGTCCCACTGAACGTCTATGGCCTACAATCCATAAACGTCTTAAACGTACAAGCAGGCGGATTGTTTTGATTCTGGTTCACTTGTTGACCAGCTTGGTAGGCTGCCAAAGCCTCAGCCACACGTGTGTTAATCAAGTTTGTCAGCTCGACCTGAGTCATCGCAATGTGACCACGCCCATGGCCTCGTCCCCTCATGATTCTATGTAAGAAAAGGGAAAAGGTTAAGAGTCAAGATAAAGTAGGAGTCAAACCTCACGATGAATTTCCACAGACTACTAAGTTTACATCAAGCAATAGAGCGAAACCCCTTTCACACTCGTTAGGCCTCACTGGGACTCACATGCACCCAACATTACTATTATGTGTGCACCCATAATAGGAATGCAATTTGCATGTTTATCTCAGTTCCTCCCAACTCATGCTAAAAGGTTCCTCAAACTCTCGCAACAAGACAAATCACCACAAAACATAAACCACGAAAATCTAACGGGATATCGCACTGTGACCCTATCAATTACCTAACTCAAGTAAATACACATGAAGTCGGTCTGTAATGCTAAGTGTGCTATCGCACGCAACATCGTACATAAGTGTATACTAGATATACTATGCAGTAAGTAAACGAGAAACGAACCTTGCAATCTGGAGCTGAGTGTCATGGTCGCTTTCCGAACTGTTCGGTTATAGTCTGGTTTTATAAAAAGAAAACAAAAAGTTTTAAAACCTAGTTCACTATAACCAGTGGCTCTGATACCAAACTGTCACACCCCCAGAATACCACATGCGGTGACCCCGCTAGACGTGTGACGTACCAGGATCTAGCCACCAATCACATTGAACTAACCATAAGATGTTTAACAAAATTTCCATTCATTAAGTAAAGCATTCATAAAACATAATCCAAGTTAAATAGTGTCAGCGGAAGCAAATACTAATTCATTGTTTAATTGTTTCCAAAACCCAATGTATATGAATTCAGTAACCAAGACATGCATATCCAAGCATTGCGACCCATGACCACTCCAGCCCTCCAGATAGCAAGTTCCTCATCCAAAACATCTAACGACCTGCGAGCATGCAACAAGTGTATCAGACAACGCTGGTGATTTCATAGTTTTACAAAAACGTTAGTTACCAAGTGTTTAGTTCAGTTCATTGATTTCAATGTTGATAATAACTCGAATACAAGACGGCTCCAGATTTATTTTGCTCGTTCCCCAATGCTCCTATCAAAGATTTGGGCATGACTGAGTCATTAGTTCACACCCGTCCTCTCAGGTACGGGGTGAGGGTGCCAAACCTAGATAGCGCTACCAACTAATACTCCGTTACCTCTCAGGTAAGAAACAAGATGGGACTTAAAGGTGATAGGATGAGTGTATTATCCAACATTCCATATTTTTACCCATAAGACGTATTCCTCTCAGGAATTCCCTTTCGATTTACCAAAAAAACCTATCCCTCTCAGGGATACCCAATGACTGTCCCACCCACCGGGACGCATGCTCAAGATGAATGAACTCACCTTTGATTTGCTCAGTATGTTTAATTACCCTTCCAGTTAGTCAATCAACCCTACCGTGGTTATCAATAACAATCAGTTTCAAGATTTATCAATTAAGTCACGTATTTCAGATATTGCATTTATCACAAGTATCACCGTACATCACATAGCACATACTCAGTTCACATCCCATGTATAACACACAAATATCTCACAACAGTTAACTGGGCTACTTAACCAAGCCCAAGCCTAAACAGATTACCCTTCGGCGAAGAACCATCCGACGAAGAACCCTATGGTTCGTCGTGATCCGTCCGACGAAGAACCCCATGTTTCGTCGAGATGAGGTGTGGCAAAGAACCACCATGTTTCGTCGAGCACCCATCTTCGTCGCCCTTCATCAGGTGATGAAACAGTTACAGATCCAGTCGGTTACAATTTCACGTTTTCTAGAACCCTAATCATCATTAACGATTTCAACATGATCATCGACCAATCATCAAGTTGCTAATTACCAGTAACATGCGACAAGGCATTAACAATTCAAATATTCATATCATCATTACTATCATAACAATCATTCGATCAATGCTTGCTTATCATTCTAACAGAACCAAAATCATTAAGACACACAAGAATCCTCAACACCCCATCATACAACCCTAACTACGTGATACAGTTAATGAACAATGAAACATTATGCATACCGGATCCTACGCATTCATACAACATCATCATAATATAAATCCACGTATCGGATAAATCTAACGAATAAGAATCAGATACTAACCAAGGTTCCGGATTAATTAGATTGTTTGAATAAGAAAAGCTCCGAGCTTCACAGTTGCCGTCGCACAAGAGAGAGGCAAGAGAGAGGGTGCTTAGGGTTTTTGTGATTCAACGGTTATGTTTTAAGAAGTTATACACCTACAATTCTGGGCTGAACTAACCTGGGCCAAGGCCCCTTATTGGCGAAGGACCTCTTGACGAAGAACCGTACTTCGTCAAGGGTGTTGGTGACGAAGGTCTCCTTCGTCGAGTCCTAGTTCTTCGTCGTGTGCCAAGTGTGAATCAAGTGTGTGGTGTTCTGCTATGCCTAAACATTACATAATAACCAACACTTACAATTTCATGTAACAGCCAATCGTGACAATACACCAATCATTCAAACATAACAATGCATTAACATTAACCACTCTAATAACATGTACAAGTTACAGCATCATCAACTGAATTGTGGAACAAGTAATGCGTAAAAGAAAGTCCTTGAAATCTCGAGTTGTCACATAGTATACATTAATTAATTAACTTACATTTCTTAATTTTTAATATGTATTTATATATTTATAATTACAATTTAAGTGAACTTAACTATGCTAAAAGATCAAATACATAAAAACAAATTAAAACTAAGTTGAAAAAAAATGTTTTAAAAATTAACTTGACATAATTTATAATTGTCACGTCAAAATCATTTTTTATAAAGATGTATCTTGATGTTTGTATGTGTTAACAAATTACACTATATTTCATTCACCCGTGTACACTAGTAAATAATTAATCAAAAGATGTTATGAGTGTTTTCAAAGATGCAGTTCCCCTATCTAACCGCATCTTATGGGTGTTTTGAAAAAAAAAAATTTATTGGACCAAAAGATGCGGTTCTGAAGAAACACTAGATAGCACTAAGCTATTTAGTCGGATCGTCTCGTGCACGTTGGTTCAATCTCCTTCCTCCACTCGACAAATGACTGTATTCTTCTATGGATCCTGCAAAATGAACAACACCAGTGATTCACTACAAGGATGAGAAGATGAGGGTTCTCCTTGTAACCACCCCCGACGTGAGAATAAGTAATCGCTTTGAGGATAAGTGTGTGTATAGAGTGAGAGACTAAGATAACCGATCCTTAAAACTGGAGGTTGAGCCTTCTATTTATAGCCGGAGAATTCTAAAGGAGAAGGACTGCCAGCTGACTATTGTTTGCCAGTTTTCCGACCAGGAGAAATATCCATTCTGTCTCTTTTTACGCAACCAGTCCTGTTCGTGTGTTCGTGTACTGGAGGTGACGTGGCGTATGGTTATTTGCTCCAGCTCAGCGTTCTTTTGTACCGGTTGTCAGTCTGTCCCATGAAGATCTTGCGACTGGTGTTAGCGCATCTTTCTGTTGCAAGGTGTTTATTTCCAGAACCTTCTAGATGTCTTCATATGGCGAGATCGCAAATTAGGAGTGATGTGGTCCCGTTGACACGTGTTCATACGTGGTTTGGAACCATGCCTCTTCAGTTTCTTATATAACGGTAGTAAATATAAAACTAATAATAAAAAATTAAGTATTAAGTGAATACTGGTACTGATTAATAAATATAAACCAATAAAAAAATAGGTAAATACTAACTATATATGTATGATTGTTTTTTTTATTAATGATACTAAATAACAAAATATAAAAAAGGTTTTTATATATAATATTAGTAATAATAAGTATAGAATTTTCTTATGATAAACAAAGTATATTTTTGTGATTAGAAATATTTTTTTATTTACTCATTTATTGTGTATATAGATACATATTTATTTATTTTTATGTATTATGTATGTGTATTTGTTAGTGTATGTGTATGTGTATGTGTATGTATCGTTTAGTGTTAATAGAGAAAGGTTTAAACCAAGGCCGTCTCTGAAAATGTTCCAAAATCTTTAGGCCAAGTGCGAACAAAAAATACGGGCCCCTTAAATATAAATTTTTAAAAAGAATATATATAAAACAATTTAAATATATGAAAATGAATTAATGTCATTTGAAGCAACACCAATAATTTAATGTAACTTTGAAAAAATTAGGCAATTAATGTCTTTTGCATTTAATAAATAGATAAGAAAGAAAAAGAGAAAGAAAACTGAGGATGACGTGATTAGAACCCATGTCTTCTTATAATTAGAGTGACTTTCAAACCACTAAACCAAGTAGGGCTGTAAATGAACCGAACGTTCAGCGAACGGTTCGTGAACCGTTCGGCGGGAAGTTCGTTTATGTTTGTTCGATAATCTTAACGAACGAACACGAACAAAAAATTTCGTTCGATAAGCTTAACAAACGAACACAGACAAAGGTCTCGTTCGTTCGATTGCGTTCGTGAATGTTCGGTAATATGTTCGTTCGTGTTCGTTCGTTTATGTCCATTCATGTTCGTTTTTTTATGTTTATTTTCTAAATCTTTTTAGTGTTTTATTAATTTTTTACTTTCCCCCATATGTATTTCCCTCTCTCTGGCCCTTTCCCTCTTTGATATCACGCTCCTTCATTCAGCCTATCTCCAATCGATTGAACCCAATATCATCCATCCCTTCAATCTTTAAATTGTTATGTTTAACTACTTTCTTTGTGTACAATGTTTAAGATTAACAGGGCCTAATTTTCAAAATTAAAGTTCATTTGTGTTCGTTTGTGTTCATTTGCGTTCGTGGTTAGTGTTCACGAACTGTTCGCGAACAACCAAAATTCCTTAACGAACGAACACGAACACAAACTTCTGTTCGTCATGTGTTCACGAACAGTTCACGAACATCCAAATTTCCTTAACGAACGAACACGAACACAGCCTTGTTCGTGTTCGTTCGGTTCGTTTACAGCCCTAAAACCAAGTGCTTCAAGATGGTATTTTCCGATTCATTATGTATATATTCTAACATTACAGTGTAAAACTAATACAAAAATTAAAAAAAAATTGGGCCCTGAGCCGTCGCCCATCCCGCACACCCTTCGGGCCGGCCCTGGTTTAAACATACAGAGGCGATCACATGCATGTTGTTTAAACATGCAGCGATGATTATCAACTAAGTTTGTTTATAGTACATTTTTGTCAATGAAGGTCGTTTCAGGATGACCGATAGGTCAATTAGGGACAGTTATGCTCCATTTTTTTTGTCAATAAAGGGCGTTAAGTATGATCAATGGTCCATTAGGATGATTGACGAACCAATTAGGTTAGAAATGGTCAACAGGGTTGTTGATGCTACATTAGTGTCAACGAAGGTTATTTAGGATGATTGATGGTCTATTAGAATGATTGATAGATCAATTAGAACCGTGGTGGTCAAGTGCTGTGATTAGAACCCATGTCTTCTTATAATTAGAGTGACTTTCAAACCACTAAACCAAGTGCTTCAAGATGGTATTTTTCCGATTCATTATGTATATATTCTAACATTACAGTGTAAAACTAATACAAAAATTAAAAAAAATTGGGCCCTGAGCCGTCGCCCATCCCGCACACCCTTCGGGCCGGCCCTGGTTTAAACATACAGAGGCGATCACATGCATGTTGTTTAAACATGTAGCGATGATTATCAACTAAGTTTGTTTATAGTACATTTTTGTCAATGAAGGTCGTTTCAGGATGAGCGATAGGTCAATTAGGGACAGTTATGCTCCATCTTTTGTCAATAAAGGGCGTTAAGTATGATCAATGGTCCATTAGGATGATTGACGAACCAATTAGGTTAGAAATGGTCAACAGGGTTGTTCTTGCTACATTAGTGTCAACGAAGGTTGTTTAGGATGATTGATGGTCTATTAGAATGATTGATAGATCAATTAGAACAGTGGTGGTCAACTAGAGTTGTTCATCGTACGTTTTTGTTAATGAAGATCATTTAGGATGTTTTGTTAGGTAATTTCTACGTTTCCAGATGCAAATATGAATTGAAGACGTCGGACTGGCTTGTAAGTATGACGACATCAGTTCGGGAAGTTATTGCATATCACTTTCATCTTTAGAGATTAATGTATTTGTGTTACTTTAAAACTTTTGTAATTTGTGTTAGTTTGAAACCTTTGTAATTAATATTCTTTTGTTAATTTATATTGGTTTTAATTTAATTTTGTTTTTTTTGGTATTTTATTTTCATATTTAAATATTTTTTTATAAGGGGAATATTTTAAGAATTTTTAATAAAATTTTCTAGAAATTGAACCAAAAAAGAAAAAAATATTTTTTAGCTTAAACACCAAGAGGGAAAAAGTTGTTTTTGCTTAAATTGCAAAAGATGTGGGTCCAGAATCGCATCTCATATCCATTTTACCCGCATCATTTGATCACTTTTGTAGGTAATACACGTACAATACACAAAATAATTAAATCATTTTTTTCTTGTTATTAGGTATATAGTATTATATTTAATACACAAGAATATAAACCTAAACCTAGGAACATAATCTATAACAATCTTATAGGTTCAACTCACATATGTCTAGAAAATGTAAATGTAATTTATCAGATGTTTGTATAGTGTCCCACTGTTCCATTTATACATAGACAATTTTCTTATATGTAGATAAAACGACTAACCTTTATGAAGACACACTTCCCATGTGTAGTCTGTTTCCAAAAGAGTCCCTTTGCACTTGCATTCACATCATCTCATTGTTTGCTTTTCCTCCTATGTTGTCTCCTTTAGTAAATGAAACTCAACGTCATTATGTTGAGTGTAGCCTCACAAGTTAACATGACAAAATGGCTTCTAATGATTTAATTTCTAAAGGTCAAATTTAACGACATCTATTGACATCTATCAAATAACGGACCGACATAACTCTTCTTCAGAAAAAATAGCCTTGACTTTTTCCTTTTGCAATAATATCATTTTCTTGGCTTAGGTTAAAAATTATTTCAGCCAACCAGAAGCTTCCACATAGCACACCCTGTTGCGTCGGCGCAACAGTTTTTGACTATGCGCAACAAAAATTATATAACACAATATATAATTTTACCACTTACTTCAATTTAAGTGTGGTATTATTAGACTATGGGGTATGGGGCGGGGGTTGTGGCATGGGTTGGGTACAAACGACCAAGTCACCACCCCAGGTGGGCTTGGGTTTCGGCTTGGCCCCTTAGGTGGGGGGTTTCAGCCCGAGCGTTGGGCGGGGCTATCAAGATGACATGGCGCGATCTCATTGGCCAAGATAAGTAGCCGTTTGGGCTAGCCGTTGGCCAACGGCTATGTGTTTAAAAAAAATTATTTTTTCACTATAAATACTCACACTTTTATTTATTTTTTTACCACAACTACTCCACCTCTTCTATAATCATCTCTATCTTATTTTTTTTAATATCATCCAACCACCATACGAAAAATGAATCCTCATAATCGTGGTTTTGACCCGAACAATCCGTGGGCATTACAAGAAACACCTAGCCCACCATCCAATCGTTCAATTGCTCCCTTTTTAATACACTCCACTATGCCGGATATGGCTGGTTACGCATCGTTTATCTCGAATCGTTTGTATACTAACTTCCCCCACACCGACGATTATATACCTAGCCCGATTCCACAAACACCCATCAACTTTTCCCAAACCGAAACCGTCCCCGAAACTCAACCCCCCATCGATGGTTCTTCCGCATCCAAACCCATCAAGAAGAGAAGTCACAAGAAAAAAACCGAGGCCGAGAAAGCACTTGAAAGCGCCAAACGAAAACAACAAAGATGGGTCCTTAAAGAAGAAGTTGCATTGGCGAGGAATTGGGTTCCGAAATCTCTACATCCAATTTTAGGTATTTTTAAAAATTTTGTAGCCCTTATTTTAATATTTATGTTTTTTATTATATAACTTTTGTAACACCTCGAAAATTCACGTCCTATAATGTGTAGACACGTGTCAAATGTTTGAACGTGTGAAAGAATGTTATGAATGGACTAAGGTTGACAATCATGGAAAGTATGTGAATATACGAGTTCTAAATGTCAACAGTGAATAAATATATTGTACATTAACCCTACATGATGCTCATACCTTCAAACGAATAAATCATGGATCATACGAAGTTAAATATGAAAGAAAGTGCGAGATTTCAAACTACAGGGGTTAAATGTGTCAACATGTTTAAATTATACCTCTGAGTGACCTTTTGACAAACCCGAAGCTTTGTAACGATTAATTATGCTCACTAGAATACATGATATAAATTTCATAAGGTTTCGTTATCGTATGAGAAAGTTATGATCGAATTCGTATGAGAAGGGTTCAAAGCGTCAACGTTGAAGTTTAGGACTTTTCGGGTAACAATAAAACTAACCGAGGACTAAACAAAGTGGGTAAATGCCTTGAAGCCCTTAAACATCAATTTGGAGGGTGCAAAATGCAAGAAAGGAAGTCTTAGCAAAGTCTCGAAGAGCCAAGGATCAAAACACAAAAATCAAAAGTTGGAAATCTTGTCAGAAGAGGCCTCGCGCCACGCGAAGCCCCAGGGGGGGCCTTCGCGCCACGCGAAGGGCCTTCTGGTCCGATTTTCTTGGGTCTTTGCCTGCCTTTTGCTTTCTGCTCGACCTTTAACCGAAATTCCTCATCTTGGGCGACCCCTAGGCACCCCCTAAACACTTAGGGACATGTGTTGATGATTCATGGTCAGTGGTAGACTTGTGTGTCAACATTTTGTGGTGATTCAATCACTATATAAAGGACCCTTGTTGCAACAAGTTCTTCACACCATTCTCTTGCACTTCTGATCATTCTTGGAGCTCCTAAGCAGACTCAAGTGGTCATAATTCGTGCATAGGACTCTTGTAAGTTTACTTGACCTTTCTTAATTAAGTTTTAGCTTAGTTTTAGCTTAAAAGTCAAACCGTCGTAATTAACGGTTGACTTAACAATTAATCATTGTTAGTCCAGTGATTAGTCGAAGTGAAGGTAGTTATAAGTTGGTAATTATGTGGGTAATAAACCCTCAAAAGGGTTCCCCCTGATTCTCACTCTAACTAGGTCAAATGTCGGGTCAAACTTGTTAAGAAAAAGTCAACAGGATACTTAAATTCTAATTTATGCATAATTAGCAATGTAGAACACATACAACCTGTTTGATCATTAATATAACTTGGTAATGAATGTAAGAACATGTCTAAACATGTTCAACCCGACAATTTCCTGTTTAGACCCGGTTCAGAACCAAAAGTCGCAAAGCTTTGACTTTTGCTTTGACTTCAGTTCTGACCCGTTTTGGTATGTTTTAGAAATACTTTAGAGCTTCATTTGGACCAGGTTACATGCTAGTATAACCTTCTGTGATTATACACCATGGTTCATTAGTTAACCGATTAATATGCATGATTCCGTTAATTGCTCATATGTTGACCATTATGCCCTTTTCACCTTAAAACGTGATTTTTGAAAATGTAAAAGAGTAGAAACCTTTGTTACTGATATATATACTTGTACCCGAAATTTGAGATCAATTGGTGGTGTAGATTGAGAGTTATGCTCATTAGCGCAAAATGAAAGCTTTATGTTAATTAAATGGCGTATTTAGCATATAGTCTAGTTAAGCCTACTTTTTGATATCAAACTTATTATCCACTGATGTAATATATTATTTTGGGATTTTTGAAGATTTTTAATTAATTTTAGGCTGAGCATAACTCATAGTCGTAGGCTTAATCCGGTAATTGTCGGTTTTGCCCTTACGGGCCATAAAATGAGTTTTACATATCTAAACGACTCCAAACCTTTTGCTACTGATTCTAAATGATAAATAAATTATTTTAAACCCTCTGGAATAATAAAAATATCGGATTTCTATATAGAACCTGGAAACGGCTTCTAATCGCCTTTTTAAGCGTTTTAACGCATAGTATGTACTAAAACTATTTTAAACATACAAAGGGTGATACCTACTGATATTTGAGGCAACTTATAATATTTTAATAGTAAGCAAAAGTTGTTTAACTCAGACTTCAATTTTGAGCTTTACGGCTTATGTGAAATTACCAAAATGCCCCTACGGTGCATAGTTTGGTTATAATTGATAAATTTCACATATATACAATACCCTACTGATATAACTTAGCAAATTAATTATCTTGGCTGATTACATCAGACCTGTAAATCAGGATACTACTTAAACTCTTTTATCACCTTATAAATGACCAAACTACCCTACGGGGCATAGTTTGTGTTTAAATTCATTTCGGGCATAATGAAAGACATCTTACTGATGTCACAAAATATTTGAAGCATATTAACTTAGGAAACCTGTAAATGGCTCTCATGATTACCCGTTACGCTTATTACGCGTTCGGTTCGGTTCGGTTTATGTAACTAGTTTACATAAATTAGCCGAAACGGGTCAAACCTTATCGGTTTTATCTCAAAAAATCCAGAATGTGTATAATATACCCATATTAAACAAGTCTTCATACTTGTCGGGTCTAAAACACATTCTATCCGGTCATCGCTTAATCGTGCGTACGAACCGTATCTTTGAAACTAACCGGTCTAAGCTTTAGCTTAATTAAAGACCCGTTAGGATTCTAATAGGTTATTATAAACCTTCGTTCCAGATTAGGAGTACCAGTAAAAGCTACTTGCATTTGCTTATTGTGATTTTTACATTGCTCAGGTAAATAGTTTTAACTTATTTTTCCTATACGGGCTTGGGTTACGGTATATAGAATACCGCTTGATCGGGCATCAAATCTTCCATCGTTGGGTGGTTAATTGAATAATTTGATCGGCTCGTTTAAACAGTCTTGTTTACTTAAAGCCTTTGGGGGGTTAATGACCATGTCCCGGATATCCTTGGCATCATTTTACGAAATGGCCACGACTTAAGCGCGGGGTGTAGGCGTACACCCGTCAGTGCACTAAAGAATAATGTGGTGTGTCTATTGATCTTTAACCCGGTACGTCCGGGCTACTGAACGCACAAGGAACATGTAATTCGTTCACAAGATTATATATTTAAATAATTCTCCCAAGTTATAAAATGTTTATGCCATGTGCATCCAAACCAATTTTCAATTATTTTCCAAAATGAGTCAGTTGATTGTATTTACCGGTGTAAACTGACATATTTTCCCAAAAAGATTAAATGCAGGTACTAAGCGTAATTGGCTGGGATTTCTCCTTAGCATCGATAGAAGTCTCGCAAGCTTAAGATGCCTAAAGTCTGTTGAACTATTGTTTCCATTTTATTTTCGATCCGTCTGTGGATAAACAATCGACAGTTGTGATATTTGATATTACAATATTATATTCGGTTGAATTATATCTTACAATTTGCTGCCGCTGTGCATATTAAATATTGTGTTGTTTGACTATTATGTTGCCAACCACGTCACGATACTCCCCACCGGGCCCACCGGTGACACGTGGAAACCGGGGTGTGACAGGTTGGTATCAGAGCCAACATTGAGTGAATTAAACACTAACCTTTTGTGTTTAATCTCAATAACACAATTGCACATATCTAAACTTTCGAGTCTAGACAAATAACATATGACAAATTCTACCTTGTTTGGTTTTTGTTTTGTCCTTTATTTTATATTTATTGTTGTTGTTATCTCATGTTGTATTGACAGGATTAAAAATGCCGCCAAGATTCTTCCGGAGGAGAGGACGAGGAAAGGGGCCAATCACCGCCCCCAATGACAACGAGGCAGGACCTTCGCATATGCGAGCTCCTTCTACTACCGAGAGTGACGATCCTCGGCAGAACCGTAGGAACCTTTTCGAGCCGGCTAGACGGTCGGTCTCACACAGTTCAACACCTCCTGTTAATAACTCATATGGGACACATTCTGAAAATGAGCCCAACAACCCTCAACCCTCCTACATACCTCTACAGCGATCCTTGTCGCACAATTCTTTTGGTGACCCTACACCTGTTTTTAGGGGCCGGTTTAACCCGGTAAATTTTATACAAGAACCAGTGGGTTTCAACCCATTGGGACCAGAGGACCATTTCTCTGGCGATCACGCGGAAGATATGGACGAGGACACGGATCCCGTCGAACCTGCCAGTGGTACACCTAACCATCCCATTGAGATTTCGGATGGCTCTTCTTTCCACGGATCACCCTACGGTGGTCCAGACAGCTTTCAAGCTATGTTTACCCGGCACGAATGGTATTATACACCTCCTCGCCATTCACCGCCTCAGCAGCAACAGCAACAGCAGCAGGATCCCTCCGTGGATTCACGATTTGTGGCAGTCACGCCACCGCCTCCACCACCACCAGTTCAACCGGCACCTCCGCAATCGCCAAGGCGTAGGAGAACCGGAGCGCGTATGTCTGCGCGAGCGGGAGACTTTCATTTTAGTTCTCCACGCCAATCAAGTGGCAGCCATTACCCCCACTTCAGGAGGACCCACAAATGGGTGGACCCTCACACCCGGTTGCACCGCAACCACCGCCTATGGGTTTTGATAACCCAATTCCGGCATACACGGGTTCCATGGCGTATAACCCGTTTGAACAGCCAGTGCACACCAACTACAACTACGAAGAAGCCGACCCATACTTGGTAGCGGCTAACTATAATACCCAAGGACCGTATGGAGACCCATGGGGAGTAGGGTACCCAACTCATGGGTACCAGATACCGGCCAGACCTATCATTCGGACGCAATCGCAGCCGCCACGATTTTCTCCCCCAGAACGGGAGGAAATCCTTCAGAGACTGGATCAGGATGAGCGAGACTTTCACCGCGACCGCAGGGAGAGACAAAGCTTCTTCCAAGGATTGACAAGCTTGATCAAAGGGAAGAGCAAGAAGGACCACTAGATCCTTCTAATTGTTGTTAAGCCCCTCCGTGGGCCAGTCTTACTGTATAAACCCCTGCGTGGGTATGCTTGTTTGTTTTGACCCCTGCGTGGGTCTATCTTTCTGTCAACCCCTACGAGGGTATGTTATTGTGTAAATCCCTGCGTGGACCGTTATGTTGTTTGTTGTTAAGCCCCTACGTGGGTAAATCCTTGTTTAAACCCCTGCGTGGGTAAGTTTGTTTATTTAAAGAGTCCCGTTTAGGGTAACGTGTAACCTTTTAATAAATTAATGGAATGTTATGTTTATAAATTTCATTTTGCCATTATATGCATAAATATATTACATGAAATAAATAAATCAAAATCATTCCTTTTTGATAAAAATCTGCCTATTTAAATATTGAATAAGAATCTTAAAGAGTGAAACCTAGCCTTCGGGTCATTATAAGACCGGGCCAAGATGGTAAGACCTGTTACAAAGATTCATATCCCTGTTAACATCTGAAAATATGTTAACATTCCTGGCAGACGTGATTCATTAAAATCACACACGTCATTCTTATTATTGGATTCTTCAAAAGATTCCTAACCCAATTTAATGATCTCTGAATCATGGGTTTAGATCATCAATTGAGATGATCATATTTTGACCATACGTGGTAATATAGCGCCTACGGGCCCTGCTCATTTCCATATGAGCCAAAAGACAATGGTAGCGATGACTCCCGGTCAGATAAAGGTAATGAACTAGATTCAAACCTTCATGCTTCGATTCTCTGAAATCATAGCTTATAATTTATAAATGTCATTGTGACTTGGCCTATTGTGCCAGTATACCTTCATGTTTTGATTCTCTGAAATCATAGCTTATAAATTAAAATGTCCTTGTGACTAGGCCTTTTGTGCCACAAATAAAACTGTTATTGTTTATAATTAGGATAAATTATAATAGAAATCCTAAATAAATATGATTAATAAATTAACCAAATATGGTCTCTGTTACCATGGTTAATGAATTACCCTAAGGGGCAATTCCATAATAAACTCCCAAATAAACTATTGTCCTTGTTTTCTGTAACAGTTCAATTAAAATGGCTAACTCAGACGAAATAAATAGCCATCCAGTGGAGAATATTGATAACGCCCGAGTTACTTTAACGGGTGCTGAATTGAAAGCGTTAGTAGACGACGCAGTTACTAAGGCATTGGAACGGCAGTACGAAGAGTATAGTGGGACTCGAAGTAGGACCCTATCTATGCCACATTCGAAGCCACCTTCCAAAAAGGATGAACCCAAGAAAGATGATGATAGACTCTCCTCAAACCACCATAGTGCTCCATCTCAACAGGTTGTACTTAATCAAGAACCCCGTACTAAGGGTTGCTCCTATAAATACTTTGTCTCGTGCAAGCCCAGAGATTTTACTGGGGAAAAGGGAGGCATTGACTGCATGACGTGGTTAGACGAGATGGACACGGTTGTGGATATCAGCGGATGCGCTGAGAGAGATGTGGTCAAGTTTGTGTCGCAATCATTTAAGGGTGAAGCTCTAGCCTGGTGGAGATCTCTGATTCAAGCCACCGGGAAAATCCCATTATACAACATGTCATGGGATCAATTTGTTGCCCTCATCAGAGAAAATTACTGCCCCCAGCATGAGGTTGAGAAGACAGAGTCTGATTTTCTATCATTGGTTATGACAAACCTTGACTGTCAAGCTTAACTCACGAGCTTCAACACAATGTCCCGGTTGGTTCCGTATCTGGTAACCCCGGAACCAAAAAGAATAGCTCGTTTTATCGGTGGTTTAGCCCCGTAAATCAAGGCAAGCGCGAAGGCTTCTCGGCCAGCTACTTTTAGATCTGTAGCTGACATATCCTTGTCCCTCACTTTGGATGCGGTCAGGCAAAGATCGCTGAGGAATAAGGAGGCTGAGAAGAGAAAACGTGAAGATGATAGTTCACGGAGGTCGAACAAGAAGCACCGTGGGAACGGTGACAACAAGAAAGGATCTGAGTCAAGGAAAGATGGGCATCATTCTGGTGAGAAGCCCAAGTGCAAAATTTGCAAGAAACAGCACTTTGGAAAGTGCAGACTTGAGTCGAACTCACAGACTCAGTCAAAAACCTATGCTTGTGGTATATGCAAGTCCAAGGACCACAAAACCTTGGATTGCAAAAAGCTGAAGGATGCAACTTGCTACAGTTGCAATGAAAAGGGGCACATTAAAACCAATTGCCCTAAATACGCCAAGAAGCCTGAAGAGGCCAAGAAGACCAACGCTAGGGTCTTCAGAATGGACGCAAAGGAAGCGGTTCTAGACGACAACGTTATTACAGGTACCTTCCTTGTAAATGATGTCTATGCAAGAGTACTTTTTGATTCAGGCGCTGATAAGTCTTTCGTAGATAATAAGTTTTGTGAATTGTTGAAATTATCTGTCAAAACCTTAAATGTGAATTATGAGGTGGAGTTAGCAGATGGCACCCTAGAAACCGTCTCTACTGTGTTAGATGGATGTGTTATATCCATTAAGAACCACTCTTTTCCTCTGTCTCTACTTCCATTTAAGTTAGCCGGTTTTGACATAGTTTTGGGTATGGACTGGTTATCTCATAACCAGGCCCAGATTGTCTGCAATAGAAAGTAAGTAGTAATAAAGACTCCGTCTGGTGAATCGCTTACCATTCGGGGAGATACCCAGTATGGACTACCTGAGCAAGTGACTATGCTCAAGGCTTCAAAGTGTTTAAAGAAGGGTTGTGTCATCTACATGGCACAAGTGATTATAGATGAGTCTAAACCGAAGATCGAAGACATCCCCATCATTTCTGAATACCCAGAAGTTTTTCCTGAAGAACTACCTGGTTTACCACCAGATAGGCAAGTGGAATTCAGAATTGATATCATCCCTGGAGCAGCACCTGTTGCTAGAGCACCTTACAGGTTAGCACCTACGGAGATTAAGGAATTGAGAACACAACTGGATGAATTGCTAGCTAAAGGTTTCATTAAACCTAGTTCGTCTCCTTGGGGAGCACAAATTTTGTTCGTTAAGAAGAAGGATGGATCGATGCGTCTGTGCATCGATTATCGTGAGCTTAATAAAGTCACGATCAAGAATAGATATCCATTGCCCAGGATCGACGATCTGTTCGATCAATTGCAAGGAGCAAGTTATTTCTCGAAGATTGACTTGAGGTCAGGCTACCATCAACTGAAGGTTAGAGATGAAGACGTGCACAAAACTGCATTTAGGACTCGTTATGGTCATTACGAGTTCCTAGTGATGCCTTTTGGGCTCACTAATGCACCGGCCGCATTCATGGATCTCATGAATCGCGTTTACAAGCCGTACTTAGATAAATTCGTCATTGTTTTCATCAACGACATTCTTATCTACTCGAAGAACCAAGCTGACTACGAGAAACACCTTCGCTGTATTCTCAAACTCCTACATCATGAGAAACTCTACGCCAAATTTTCCAAGTGTGAGTTTTGGCTTCGAGAAGTCCAATTCCTTGGACACGTGGTTAGTGAGCGTGGTATCCAAATGGATCCCGCTAAAGTTGAAGCTGTTATGAACTGGCAAGAGCCAAAGACGCCTACAGAGATTCGTAGCTTCCTGGGAATGGCAGGATATTACAGGCGTTTTATCGAAAATTTTTCAAGGATTGCTGCACCCCTAACCTCCTTAACTAAGAAGAAGGTTAAGTTTGTTTGGGGCCCTAAACAGCAAGAGTCCTTTGATATTCTGAAGCAAAAGTTGAGCAACGCTCCTGTACTGACATTGCCTGAAGGCACCGAAGAATTTGTGGTTTACTGCGATGCATCGCACACTGGCATGGGGTGTGTGCTTATGCAGAAAGGAAAAGTTATTGCCTATGCATCACGACAGTTAAAGGTGCATGAAAAGAATTACACCACCCATGACTTGGAGTTGGGTGCCGTTGTATTCGCACTAAAACTGTGGAGGCATTATTTATATGGAATCAAGTGTGTGATCTATTCTGATCACAAGAGCCTTCAACATCTGTTTAATCAGAAGGATTTAAATATGAGGCAACGCCGTTGGATGGAGACTTTAAATGATTATGATTGTGAAATCAGATATCATCCCGGCAAGGCGAATGTAGTCGCTGATGCCTTTAGTCGAAAGGAAAGGGTGAAACCCATCCGAATCAATGCCAAGCGCATGGAGATAAAGAACAGTTTGACTGAAAGGTTGTTAGCTGCACAGAAGGATGCTGTGTTGGAAGCTAACTATCCCAATGAAAAGCTAGGAGTAACTGAGGAGCAGTTATCTCTTGGCAAAGACGGAATTCTGAGATTAAATGGACGAATATGGGTTCCAATTTATGGAGGACTTCGAGATGTTATTCTCCAGGAAGCCCATAGTTCTAAATATTCCGTTCATCCTGGAGCTGATAAGATGTACCAGGATCTAAGGGCAAATTATTGGTGGATAGGCTTGAAGAAGTCTGTAGCCACCTATGTAGCAAAATGCTTGACATGTGCGCAAGTCAAAGCCGAGCATCAGAAACCGTCAGGTTTGCTACAACAGCCTGAACTTCCTACGTGGAAGTGGGAAATGGTAACTATGGATTTTATCACCAAGTTACCTAAGACAAGGAAAGGAAATGATACAATATGGGTGATAGTTGATAGACTGACTAAGTCAGCACATTTCTTACCCATCAAGGAGACTTATAGCTCCGACATGTTAGCCCAGTTATACGTGGATAAGATTGTAGCCTTACATGGCATACCTGTGTCTATTATCTCTGACAGAGATACTAGGTACACGTCACATTTTTGGAAAAGCTTCCAACAATCTTTGGGCACGCGTTTGAATTTTAGTACGGCTTACCATCCTCAGACAGACGGTCAGAGTGAGTGTACTATTCAAACTTTGGAAGACATGCTACGTGCATGTGTGATCGATTTGGGTGGTAGTTGGGATAACCACCTACCACTAATTGAGTTCTCCTACAACAATAGCTACCACACCAGCATAAAGGCTGCGCCTTTCGAGGCCTTATACGGTAGAAAGTGTAGAACGCCAGTTTGTTGGGCGGAAGTTGGAGATGTCCAATTATCAGGACCTGAGATAGTCTTTGAAACGACGGACAAGATTGTCCAGATTCGTGACCGTCTCAAAGCTGCCCGAGATAGGCAGAAGAGTTACGCAGATCCAAAGCGTAAGGCTTTTCACTTCGAAGTACGTGACAAAGTGTTACTTAAAGTATCACCCTGGAAGGGAGTGATGCGATTTCGTAAGAAAGGCAAGCTAAGCCCGAGATACGTAGGACCTTTTGAGGTTATCGAACGTGTCGGGTCAGTTGCCTATAAGTTAAACTTACCTGAAGAGCTCAGTGGAATTCACAATGTGTTCCACATCTGCAATTTGAAGAAGTGTTTCGCTGATGAATCACTGGTCATACCACATACAGATGTGCATATAGATGAGATCTTGAAATTTGTGGAAAAACCATTGTCGATTGAAGATCGACAGGTTAAGAAGCTTCGAAGGAAGCATGTACCTATTGTAAAGGTCAAATGGGATGCCCGTAGAGGTCCCGAATATACGTGGGAGGTGGAATCCACGATGAAAGAAAAGTACCCTTATTTATTTCAGTAAATCTCGGGTCGAGATTTATTTTAAGGGGGTGAGGATGTAACACCTCGAAAATTCACGTCCTATAATGTGTAGACACGTGTCAAATGTTTGAACGTGTGAAAGAATGTTATGAAAGCACTAAGGTTGACAATCATGGAAAGTATGTGAATATACGAGTTCTAAATGTCAACAGTGAATAAATATATTGTACATTAACCCTACATGATGCTCATACCTTCAAACGAATAAATCATGGATCATACGAAGTTAAATATGAAAGAAAGTGAGAGATTTCAAACTACAGGGGTTAAATGTGTCAACATGTTTAAGTTATACCTCTGAGTGACCTTTTGACAAACCCGAAGCTTTGTAACGGTTAATTATACTCACTAGAATACATGATATAAATTTCATAAGGTTTCGTTATCGTATGAGAAAGTTATGATCGAATTCGTATGCGAAGGGTTCAAAGCGTCAACGTTGAAGTTTAGGACTTTTCGGGTAACAATAAAACTAACCGAGGACTAAACAAAGTGGGTAAATGCCTTGAAGCCCTTAAACATCAATTTGGAGGGTGCAAAATGCAAGAAAGGAAGTCTTAGCAAAGTCTCGAAGAGCCAAGGATCAAAACACAAAAATCAAAAGTTGGAAATCTTGTCAGAAGAGGCCTCGCGCCACGCGAAGCCCCAGGGGGGGCCTTCGCGCCACGCGAAGGGCCTTCTGGTCCGATTTTCTTGGGTCTTTGCCTGCCTTTTGCTTTCTGCTCGACCTTTAACCGAAATTCCTCATCTTGGGCGACCCCTAGGTACCCCCTAAACACTTAGGGACATGTGTTGATGATTCATTGTCAGTGGTAGACTTGTGTGTCAACATTTTGTGGTGATTAAATCACTATATAAAGGACCCTTGTTGCAACAAGTTCTTCACACCATTCTCTTGCACTTCTGATCATTCTTGGAGCTCCAAAGCAGACTCAAGTGGTCATAATTCGTGCATAGGACTCTTGTAAGTTTACTTGACCTTTCTTAATTAAGTTTTAGCTTAAAAGTCAAACCGTCGTAATTAACGGTTGACTTAACGATTAATCATTGTTAGTCCAGTGATTAGTCGAAGTGAAGGTAGTTATAAGTTGGAAATTATGTGGGTAATAAACCCTCAAAAGGGTTCCCCCTGATTCCCACTCTAACTAGGTCAAATGTCGGGTCAAACTTGTTAAGAAAAAGTCAACAGGATACTTAAATTCTAATTTATGCATAATTAGCAATGTAGAACACATAAAACCTGTTTGATCATTAATATAACTTGGTAATGAATGTAAGAACATGTCTAAACATGTTCAACCCGACAATTTCCTGTTTAGACCCAGTTCGGAACCGAAAGTCGCAAAGCTTTGACTTTTGCTTTGACTTCAGTTCTGACCCGTTTTGGTATGTTTTAGAAATACCTTAGAGCTTCATTTGGACCAGGTTACATGCTAGTATAACCCTCTGTGATTATACACCATGGTTCATTAGTTAACCGATTAATATGCATGATTCCGTTAATTGCTCATATGTTGACCATTATGCCCTTTTCACCTTAAAACGTGATTTTTGAAAATGTAAAAGAGTAGAAACCTTTGTTACTGATATATATACTTGTACCCGAAATTTGAGATCAATTGGTGGTGCAGATTGAGAGTTATGCTCATTAGCGCAAAATGAAAGCTTTATGTTAATTAAATGGCGTAATTAGCGTATAGTCTAGTTAAGCCTACTTTTTGATATCAAACTTATTATCCACTGATGTAATATATTATTTTGGGATTTTTGAAGATTTTTAATTAATTTTAGGCTGAGCATAACTCATAGTCGTAGGCTTAATCCGGTAATTGTCGGTTTTGCCCTCACGGGCCATAAAATGAGTTTTACATATCTAAACGACTCCAAACCTTTTGCTACTGATTCTAAATGATAAATAAATTATTTTAAACCCCCTGGAATAATAAAAATATCAGATTTCTATATAGAACCCGGAAACGGCTTCTAATCGCCTTTTTAAGCGTTTTTAACGCATAGTATGTACTAAAACTATTTTAAACATACAAAGGGTGATACCTACTGATATTTGAGGCAAATTATAATATTTTAACAGTAAGCAAAAGTTGTTTAACTCAGACTTCACTTTTGAGCTTTACGGCTTATGTGAAATTACCAAAATGCCCATACGGTGCATAGTTTGGTTATAATTGATAAATTTCACATATATACAATACCCTACTGAGATAACTTAGCAAATTAATTATCTTGGCTGATTACATCAGACCTGTAACTCAGGATACTACTTAAACTCTTTTATCACCTTATAAATGACCAAACTACCCCTACGGGGCATAGTTTGTGTTTAAATTCATTTCGGGCATAATGAAAGACGTCTTACTGATGTCACAACATATTTGAAGCATATTAACTTAGGAAACCTGTAAATGGCTCTCATGATTACCCGTTACGCTTATTACGCGTTCGGTTCGGTTTATGTAACTAGTTTACATAAATTAGCCGAAACGGGTCAAACCTTATCGGGTTTATCTCAAAATCCAGAATGTGTATAATATACCCATATTAAACAAGTCTTCATACTTGTCGGGTCTAAAACACATTCTATCCGATCGTCACTTAATCGTGCATACTAACCGTATCTTTGAAACTAACCGGTCTAAGCTTTAGCTTAATTAAAGACCCGTTAGGATTCTAATAGGTTATTATAAACCTTCGTTCCAGATTAGGAGTACCAGTAAAAGCTACTTGCATTTGCTTATTGTGATTTTTACATTGCTCAGGTAAATAGTTTTAACTTATTTTCCCTATACGGGCTTGGGTTACGGTATATAGAATACCGCTTGATCGGGCATCAAATCTTCCATCGTTGGGTGGTTAATTGAATAATTTGATCGGCTCGTTTAAACAGTCTTGTTTACTTAAAGCCTTTGGGGGGTTAATGACCATGTCCCGGATATCCTTGGCATCATTTTGACGAAATGGCCACGACTTAAGCGCGGGGTGTAGGCGTACACCCGTCAGTGCACAAAAGAATAATGTGGTGTGTCTATTGATCTTTAACCCGGTACATCCGGGCTACTGAACGCACAAGGAACATGTAATTCGTTCACAAGATTATATATTTAAATAATTCTCCTAAGTTATAAAATGTTTATGCCATGTGCATCCAAACCAATTTTCAATCATTTTCCAAAATGAGTCAGTTGATTCTATTTACCAGTGTAAACTGACGTATTTTCCCAAAAAGATTAAATACAGGTACTAAGCGTAATTGGCTGGGATTTCTCCTTAGCATCGATAGAAGTCTCGCAAGCTTAAGATGCCTAAAGTCTGTTGAACTATTGTTTCCATTTTATTTTCGATCCGTCTGTGGATAAACAATCGACAGTTGTGATATTTGATATTACAATATTATATTCGGTTGAATTATATCTTACAATTTGCTGCCGCTGTGCATATTAAATATTGTGTTGTTTGACTATTATGTTGCCAACCACGTCACGATACTCCCCACCGGGCCCACCGGTGACACGTGGAAACCGGGGTGTGACAACTTTGTAATATACTAAAATGTTGTTTTTATTAAAATAGGAAATTCTCAACATAGAAACTGTTTGTGGGACGCGGTCAGTAAAGCATTCCACGAAGAAATGGAAATGGAGCTTTATTGTGAAAATGATAGCTTATCCTCGAAGTGTACCGAGATAAGCGGGCAACTCACCAAATTTAGTGGTTATTTACATAAGGCAAAGCAAAACCCAAAACGTGGTGAAACCGAATCCGACTTTGTTACAAATGCATTGGTTACATACAAATCGAATGTGGGGAGCGACTTCCGTTTCATGCATTGTTGGGACATTTGTAAGTTCCATCCCAAGTGGGCGAATATCTCCAGTGGTAGCGAAACTAACACGTCTTCCAAAAGGTCAAGGACACCCTCGTCCCAAGCCCAATCGGATGCACGAGATCAAGAGTTGGAGGACGATGTGGATGATTCGCCAAACCGGCCAGAATACGGAAGAGATGCCGCAAAAAGGCGCGCTCAAAAATCAAGATCGAGTACGCCATCGCCTTCAGTTGGGAGTTCGGGCTTGCCTATGGGAGTATACAGCGATCTGTTGGAAGACATTGCATGCAAGTTAGATACATTTAACGTATTCCAACAACAAAGGGCCGAAATTCGGAAGAGCAAAGAAGCTAGAGATACCCTGAAACAAAGACGAGATGATATGAAATTTCTAGCCCAGTCCATCGATCACCTATCAGGTGAAGAGTTGGAACTAATGTTGGAGACGAGAGAAGAGATAAAGAAAAAATATTCCAAGCACTAGGAATTTTTTATGTAATTTCCTTTATTTTAAAATGTAATTGGTTTTTATTTAGAAAACATTATTAAAAATATAAATTCGTTTATAAAAAATATAAATATGGAGGTTTGGGCTGAGTACGCCCCAAACCCCCGCCCCACCATACCGTCTTCAATGTGGGTCAGCCCAGCGAAGCCCACCCAAGCCACGTGTCGGGCCACACCTCAAACCCCCGCCCCACCATACCCCATAGTCTTATATATTTGGTTAAATACAATGTTTTGTAAATGTTTAATGCTCTATGTGACAAATAGGGTTTGTTAAAAGTTGTAACAACATTGTGTCTAACTCAATTTCAACGTTGTGTCTAATATTACAAATGTGGGCAATTGTGCGGTAACGAGTTTCATTTACTCCAAGTAACCCTCCCCGTGTGTGTCTAACCCATCATAACGGTACTTACATGTATTGTTGAAATTTCGGTGATTGACTTAACGCGATTACTTGTCGCCATAAAACTGATACACGTACCCGTGTCACGACCGTAATTCTTCTCATGGTTTTTTTTTATAATATAACTAGGTTAGAACCCCGTGTGTTACACGGGTTGAATAAATATAATTTTATATATTAAGTAATAAAATAGTTACATCTTTTAAAAACCCGTGTATTGCACGATGTCTTACACGAATAATGTAATCCGTTAAAACATTTAGTCATCAAGATGTGTTTTCTAACAAAGGAACTTTGAAGTACTATTTACTTATTGTAACATCTCACTTTATTTTTTATTAGGTTAGAGAGTTGTGTATTACATGATTTATAACATTTTACTTTGTTTTTTATTTATTATTAGGTTAGAAACTTACGTATTACCTGATGCTGGATAATCAACAGAAAAAAAAATAAATATTTTAGTAAAAAATATTAAATATACAAGAGATAAGCTGGATATTATGATTTAATATTATTATTTCATTGGAGTGTAAAACGGGATAATGAGATCTTTTATTAGAAATAGGATTCTAAATATACCATGTATAAAAAAATATATATATTCTACATGTATTGAATAAATCTTTTTAACGAAACAGTTGATTAAAATAAATATTTTTATTTTAATATGTGATTATTAGTTATCCTTGTCCTTATCATCAAAATATAAAACCAATTAAAACTACCAATTAAATAAAATCTTTATCTTTATAAATATTTAAAACGCTAATATATTTTTTTAGATTTTAATAATTAATATATGATTATAATAATTAATATATTATTTTCAGTTATCTTTGTCTTTATCATTAAAATTTCTTCTATAAATTTTAAATTGAATATTATTAATAATTGACTTTCCATAATAAATATTTAGAAAACTAATTAAGACTGCCTAATAGAACGCAATATGTCCCTAACATGGTTTCTTTTATCATACACAATAGAAGATTTATGTTTTCTGAATAATTTTTGTGTGCATTGAGAGAAAAAGGATTCGCAAATTTCTAAAAGTTCTAATATTGCTCCTAAGTCGGTAAATTAACGAGTTCATAGCTTTCATACCTTATTTCCTTGAAAATTTGTCGATTGAAAGTTTTCACGTGCATCAACGCTTTGAAATGCATTTATGCATCAAATGTTTTTTTTAATGGAAAATTTGGATAACTGACAGATTATTAAAGTATTATCGTGCTACCAGTTGAATCATCCAATCATATTCATCTTCACTAAACAATAATGTTTAGGTGAATTGACCTGTAATAATCCCAACTAAACGTCATTGGTCATTGGTCATTGCCAGTCTCACATTTGAATATTCCCCATGCCAGTCCCACCTTTCACATATTTTTCCTCCACCGATACTCAGTTAAAAAAACTTAACGGAGTTAAGTTTTTTTAACGATTTACAAACTGACATATTACGGCTTTTGATCAGAATAAGGATACGAGTCTATTATGTTAAACTTACCTCGAAACGGTGCTCCAAACGACTTGATTTTTATTAATTTGAAGTTTAAACACCTGAATTGAAGCATTGTTTTCGTCGTTTGTAGCACAATTTCAAGGTAAGTTTTAAATCATTCGACTCGTATACTCGTTCTAATCAAAAGCCCTAAACGTCAGCTTGTAACTCAGAAAATAAGTTTTTTTTTAATTGAGGACCGGTGAAGGAAAAATAGGTGAAAGTTGGGACTGACATGTGGAATATTTAAATGTGAGACTGACAATTGCCAATGAAGTCTAGTTGAGATTATTATAGGCCTATTCAGGAGAAACCACAATAAATCTGGAAAAAACGTTCTTATAGAAATCGAACCCAGAATCTAATGTCACTAGGCTATCATGCTATTCGCATTTATGCATCAAATATAATCGTAATATATCAACGCATCTACGAATTTGCAACTTAAGTCCTTCACATTATTTGCATGGACTTTGATTTCAACTTTTGAAACTTTGTTGGGCTTGGCCCATTAACTTTTTGCATCAATGTGGCAATTTACAATTTTACATACATCACGCATGAGACAATACTTTGTCATATCTGAACCCTAAAACATCGAAACATTTCTTTGTTTATATTAATTTTTAACAACACTTTATTATTGTTTTCTAACACTACCTAAGGGTGAATTTTTTTAATTTAATTTTTTTTTGTGTATGCAGTGACAGTTTTTTTCGTGTCTGGATAGCCCTTACCGACGTCTGAATTTTCGGTTAAGGTATCACTAGTAACACTGATATCTACAATAAGCTTTTTTGGTTCTAGTCGTTTAATAATCATTTAAAAAGAATAAATAAAATACTTAGCGAAACTCCAATCTCATTTTTTTTTCTTTTCACTTTGTTTACATATGCAACATGTATCCTTTGAACTATGTAAGTTCAAAAGTCGTGAAGGTTCGACATCAAAAAATCTTGAGGGTTTGTTGAAAACTGTAATATACATTACAAACAAAAATAAAATATAGGGCATTTGACCCCGTACCCTATATAGTAAGTCCGTTCATGATGCCCCGTAATGGCCATACGGGTTGATTTACCCTATATATCAAGTCCGTTCATGATGACCCGTAATAGCCATATGGGTTAATTTGGATAAAACTATTTACAACTGATTTATTCAAATGATATAATGGTCACCAAGTGTGAATTTGGATCTACTTAAAGAATGGATCATTGTTATAAATAGGGTTGTAAATGAACTCAATGTTCAGCGGAAAGTTCAATTATGTTCGTCCGTTTAGTTTAGCGAACGGACACAAACAAAAAATTCCGTCTGTTTAGCTTAGCGAACGAACACGAACAAAGGTCTTGTTCATTCGACTACGTTCGTGAACGTTTTGGTAATATGTTCTGTTACGTTTGTGTTCGTTTAATTATACTAAAAAAATAATAAATAATAAACTTTTATATCTAAATATATTGAAAATTTGAAACACTATTTTTTATAACTTAGCTAAAATTTGGATATTCCTGACATTTTTTGGGATAATTATGTCTAAGTTAGTTAAGCTTTGAATAATTATGTCTAAGTTAGTTAAACTTAATTCATCGTTTGGTGATTGTAGTAGACTTCTTGTGTTTTGATTTATCATTTGATAATTGTATTTAACTACTTATGTCTCGTATTTAAGGTTAATAATGTTTTTTATTTTCAAATTAAATGTTCGTCTACATTCGTTTTTATTCGTTTGTGTTCGAGACCAGTGTTTACGAACTGTTCGTGAACAACTGAATTTCATTAACGAACGAACATGAACATAAACTTATGTTTGGTATGCGTTCGTGAACTGTTTGCGAATATGTTGATTTCCTTAACGAACGAACACGAACATGGCCTTGTTCGTGTTCGTTCGGTTCGATTACATCCCTAGTTATAAAGCATTCTAATTTAAAACTAGTTCAATTGGGTAAGCATCACCCATTATCACTTTTTATCGCCACCGGTGACGGATCTAGCACAAAAATTCAGGGGTATCCATTTTTTTTTTTGGAACAGGGGTATCTTTCTTATAAAACGAAAAAAAAATGAAAATTTTATACTACGTAGACGGAGTTTAGGGTAGACGGGCTACCCCTTCTTATACACTACCTCCGCCCCTGATTGTCACCATTTACTCATTATCGTCTCCTCCAACCGCCTTTGCACCGGGGAAATTTGCGACATATATCTATATCTTTAATTTTAAAATGCTATATACACAAATTCTAACATCTCAGCTAGACTGGCAAACGGGTCGGGATGGGTCGGGTCGGGTCGGGCCATGGGTCAAAATGGGTTTAGGTCAAAACGGGTTCGGGTCGAAACGGGTTTCGGGTCGGGTTGGTTAAAAATATTTTCTTAAAGAGATTGTACATCAAGGGGAAATTTTGTTCGGTTTGAAACGGTACAGGTCGAAACGGTTCGCGTCGAAACCGTTCAGTTCGAAATGGTACTGGTCGAAACGGTTCGATTCGAAACATACTTGTGTGAGAGGTAAGAATAAGCAACATAATCTTGAATAGGGTTTTAAGTTTGATGTCCAGGTTCCTTGCGAAGAGTAATATGTCTATCAGGATATGGTGCACCAAATGGATCATAGACGTGTGTGTCGAATGCACGCGTGGTGTCTGCTATGGGTGTTTTAGGGATGGTGTTTGATAAAATAGTTTCAAGGGCAGTATCTTTTATCAGGCTTCCTCGTAGAATATGGAATTAGTGACATACCACATTATGAATTGGTTCGCGTCGAAACGGTTCGGTTCGAAACGGTACTGGTCGAAAGTCGAAACGGTTCAATTCGAAAAGGTACTGGTCAAAATGGTACGGATCGAAACGGTTCGTGAAGAAATGGTTCGATTCGAAACGGTACTGGTCGAAACGGTACGGGTCGAAACGGTTCGCGTCGAAACGGTTCAATTCGAAACGGTACGAAACTCGTCCCGTCCCGAAACTCGTCTCGTGCGGAAACTTGTGTCGGCACAAAACCCGTTACGATCCAAAACCCGTCCCATGCGGAAACCCGTGTTGGCCCGAAACCCGAACCGACCCCGTTCCGATCCAAAACCTGCGTCGTGCTGAAACCCGTCTCGACCCGAAACTCAATTTGAACTAAACACGTTCCGATCCAAAACCTGTGTCGTGTCGTAACTCGTCTCGTGCGGATACTTGTGCTGGCTCGAAACCCATTCCGATCCGAAACCTTCCCCGTTTCTTTAAGACACTAACCCACATCGACCTATTTATTTAATGTTGTCAACCCGCTTTGACCCGAAAATAAAAAGATGGAATTTCAAGTGACCCATTGTGACCCATTTAGTTAAAATATCTTACCCAAACCAACCCATATAATTTTAAAAGCAACCCAAAATAACCCATTTGGAAGGATTTGGGTCAAGATTGCCCCCTCTAATCTTAACAATTATTGAACCCAAATAATTCTAACCAGTTGGATCAACAAACAAACTAGTTCAATTCATCTGTAACCATATGATTCTTGAATGATTTATATATATAGTAACCAAACTCTTCTCTTTTAATTTACGAGTTGTACTGAAAGCTCAAGTTCTCACCAACTTTTGAATTCTTTATTACATGTATTTATTTAAGGAGACTTAACTGCATAACCTTAAATGTCTGAATTGAGAGATGCTTTGCGTTGGGACATGATTAGCTAGACGAGGTCCCGATTGGACCATATAATCCACGGCTGGCATGCAGGCATGCAGCAATGCAAAAATTTAATATACCGATATGTAAAACAAAAACATTATAAGTCAACACTTGTAAAGAAGTCTCTGGCTAACACCACCAATTAATGCAACTTTGCCCTAGTGCTCCTTCAGTAACCTTGTTTCTAATTAAAAATCAGCCAGTGGGTTACACCCGCGCTTCGCGACAGGGACCTGATTTTTAATAAATTTTAAACGGAGACGTAAACTAGGGCTGTCCAAAAAGCTCGAACCTCGCTCGGATTTAGCTTGGAAAAAGCTCGCTCGATACGGCTCGGTTAGAAAGTGAGCCAGCTCGGCTCGGTAGCTCAGCTCGGCTTAGTTTAGATTATTTTCTTTATAATATATTTATTTTTATATACATTATAATATATTACAAAAAAACTTGTTATTATTTATATGTATTTAGGCTTGTAATTTGATACCCATGGTATATTTGAATTTTAATTACCTTGCTAATGAAATAATATTGTATTTCATTGAAATTTAAAACTTATTTTTCGTTGTTGAACATGATTTTGGCTTGTAATCTATTAGGATAAACTTATTTTGAATATGTTTTTTTTAAGTATTGAATAATATTTTAGGCTACTGAATTTTGAGAGTTATATATATTATATTTTTCTTTTTAAAATCGATCCAAACCAAGCCGAGTCGAGCCGAGCCAGATCGGTTTAAAACCAAGCCGAGCCCGAGCTTAGATTTTTAGCTCGGTTTCAAATCCGAGCCGAGCCAGCTCGGTTTTTAATCGAGCCGAGCTCGAGCTTACCCTGGCTCGGCTCGGCTCATGAACAACCCTAACGTAAACACAGCAGTGGCGGAGCTAGACTTTAACACCAGGGGTATCCCAAAAAAAAATTACGGTGTATTCATATAAAATCCTTTATAGGGGTATCCTCGTATTTTTTTAGGGGTATCCTTTATATAAAATCGGAAAAAAAACAAAAAATTAACACTGCGAAACACTGCGAACACGACTTTGAGCCGTAGCCCGTGCTACGGCTGCTAACAAGCTGTCTCCGCCCCTGAAACACAGTGCTAAAAATAACGTTATTGGTGAGAATCCAGTCAATATTGGTTTGGTTCATTACAGTGTCGATATGATACTGACGCTCAATATAGCAACTGAAAAAGAAAACTTAAAAAATAAAGTCGACATTAGTCTTATAGTACCATCGATTGAAAACTATAGTAAACAAATATCAATAATGGTTCTAATAGTACCAATACCGAAACACATGTACTTTGCCATTATCATGTATAATAGTTAACGATATTTAGTTCATGAAACTTTCTTAAACAGCTTTGCATGCATTTTTTTGGTGAACAGCGAGCTTTGCATAAATGGCACCAGTTTTTGGCTAATATTAAGGTGAGTCAAAAGATTCACACTATAAACAACTTACATGTATATTACTTATATATAATCGTCGAAAAGTACTTAAAAACATGAGTTAAGTGTCATTTACGTCTCTGTGTTTTGTTCACTTTTGCCATTTTAAGTCAAATTTCAAAATATTGCACTATTTTCCACTCTGACTTTTTGGAAACTTGTCATTTCAGCCCAAAAAAATAACCATAGTTAAAAAAATCAGTTAGCTTAGGGGTAACCACAATCAAAATTGCAGCTGGCCGGGATCGAACCCGTGACCAACTGCTTAGAAAAAACGAATTTTACCCCTAAGCTAGCTGAATTTTTTAATTGTGGTTATTTTTTTGGATTGAAATGACACGTTTCCAAAATGCCAGGGAGGAAAAACGGGCAATTTTGAAATTTGACTTGAAATAACAAAAGTGAACAAACCACAGGGACGTAAATGACAGTTAACTCTAAAAACAAATAAACCTATTTCACATTTACAATAATCACATGCAAGTTTCCAAATATCTTTGAAAGTTTGAAACTTTTAAAAATTAAAACTACTCTTTATGAGCATTTGGCTAGGGTTAAAAGCATTCTTTTTCTATATATTCAGGGCATGGCAAAAACAGATATAGCAAAGTACACTTCCCTAATTTGGTGTAAAACTTTTGATTGCTTTTCTTTTTCTCATTGTTTTCTGTGGATATGATGAATTTCATTTGCTAAACTTGTAATTCCCTATGGTACCATAGGGAGTGCTGTGACTATGGGTTCCAAAAAGATTTTACTGTCTGTTGATGTTTAGGGTTGTTGTAAAGTTGTAAAAAAAAAAGTCTTGAAATGAAGTTCCCCTTTATGATGTTTTTAGAGAAAAAAGTTAACCCTTGTTTTCGTGTACATCAATCATATGGGGCTGGACCATAGGACACACCCCTATGTCTTGGCTTTATTAGGGCAATTTCTTCAAACAAGAAAGACATCTAAAAGTGTTATTTGTCCTTGGATAAAAACCGGATTTACTACGTGAATTTAATATTATGTTTTCTAGGGAGATATAAGCTTTGTGACGACGAGGGTCCTCGCTTGGGCTCCTCGTCCGGGCTCATCACCCTAGATTGGTGGCTGGGCTCGAGCCCACTCGTGTCTTTCTCAGAATGTTTAGTTGGTTTGAGTGGGCCATGTCCTGATAAGCCCACTAGGGCTAGGGCCCAAAGGTCTCACTATATGAGAAGGACTCCCTTCTCCAAGAAAAGGCAGAAGATATTTTTCCCTACAAAAAAAGGTTACTACTTACCCTTCTTCTCCAAGATTATTCCTGCCCCTCTACTCTCTCTCTCTCTAAATTATACTTGCACTTATAACATCTTTACCATACAAGATACTGACTTGAGCGTCGGAGTGCCCACGGGGTGAACCCCCTCGGGCCCTCTAACTAGAGTTTCATGTGGATGCAGCCTGAGACCCGACACTCCGCAAGAGGAACTGCCACCGTGACAGCGAGATGACGAGCCTGAACCGGAGCCCACCGAATCTAAGGTTAGTACCGCCGAGCCCTCTGAACGACTTCAGGGATTTGGGGATTCGACATTGGCGCCATCCGTGGGACCGAGTACAAGCGTGTCTCGGTCTCTTCATATGAACGGTCGGATCTGTGATTCTTATGTGCTCGACATGCTTCCCAGATCTGCATCCATCTCCGGTCAACAGGTCCTTCCAACAGGTCCTTTCGCGGGGCCCCTTCCCCTGGCCCCTTCCTCAGGCTTTTTCACAGGGTCCTTCCTCAGGCCCTTCAGCCAAGGTCCTTCCCCGGGACCTTCCTCAGGCCCTTCAGCCAAGGTCCTTCACCGGGATCTTCCTCAAGCCCTTCTGCCGCGGTCCTTCCCTAGGTCCTTCCTCAGGCCCTTTCGTGGGGTCCCTTCCCCTGACCCCTTTATCAGGTTTTTTCACAGTGTCCTTCCTCAAGCCCTTCGGCCAAGGTCCTTCCCCGGGACCTTCCTCAGGTCCTTTTGCAGGGTCCTTCCTCAGGCCCTTCTGCTTGGCCCTTCCTCAGGCCCTTCCACCTGGCCTTTCCTCAGGCCCTTCCACCTGACCTTTCCTCAGGTCCTTTCTACACGGTCCTTCCTCAGGGCCTTTCACCAGGTTCCTTTCCCAGGTCCTTTCACAGGGCGCTTCCTCAAGCCCTTCTACACGGCCCTTCTCCAGGTCCTTTCACGGGGCCTCTTCCACTGGCCCCTTCCTCAGGTCTTTTTACAAGGTCTCTCCTCAGGCCCTTCTGCCAAGTCCTTTTCTAGACCCTAACACAAAACATTTACGCAAGGCCTTTCTCCTAAGTCTTGCATCGCACACCACTTCTAGACACAGATTTATTGTTCCCATTACAACGTTGTTAGGGTACGTAAGCTACCCCCTTTATGATATGATGGCAACACGTCTTCACAAAATAAAACATGAGGCACAAGTACTTGTACACACAACACAACGAGTTTAACACATAAGTAAATTGACCTTTGATATGACTTACCTCTTTGAAAGTGTTTTCGTAGCAAGTATCGAAGCATGAACATGAACAACACAAGAAGCTATTAGTCACGACCTACGGGACAGGTCAACGAAGGCTAGTATTGGACTAGATGAGGTGCACCTAAGAAACAGGGCATAATCTTTGAAAAGACACTAAAGAATAGTGGTCACTTTTAACATCCTTAAACAAGGATATAGCTTCAGGTAGGAGGAAAGTAACACGATATTAGGAAAAGCAAGAAATATCTTTGTGCAACATTGAACTGAGGGACTAATATGTCTAGGGGGATATTGTGGGACAGAGTTTTTGCTAACCTCGGGCTACTCTCATTCGACAAAGAATCATATGCTAATCTGCCGGATACATCTATCAGCTATATCCTTGCGTGCTATCGTGTCTCGGATAAGGACATCACTCATTAGAAGTGATTATGATTTAGAAGACTTCCGATACTCATCAAAAGTAACTACGTTCTTTATTCACAACCGATGGTCTAGACAGACGGGCTCAAGGACAACCTATTCAGCATGACCAACTATGCTTGACAACACTTAACAGCGGAGCTAGCATGGTATAACACCATTGGGTCCTACATTGGAGACTTCTCAAAAGAATCTCTATTTTTGTATTACCTCCTCCGAAAAGGATTAAGCCCCTCCATAAGTTCTTATGTTCGAAGATCTCAAAAAAAAAAAAAAAAAAAAAAAAAAAAAAAAAAAAAAGAGGGATAGGGAATGGGCATGGGCTGCCTTACTAATTCCTTCCCTGAAGAAAAAAGAATCAGAGGATCACCATATCAATCCTCCATTTGAAGAAATGAGTTGTCTAGGCTACGCAGCTGACTCCCCTCCTAAAGGGGAAAGAATCGTCAGACTATGTTATTAAGGAAAATCCAGACGCTCTACTTGAAGACGGAAGACTCCTTGAACTACGTTGTTAGTCCTTGAGGAAACCCTGGACGGTCCTTCCTTGAAAAAGGAAGAACCCTTGAGCTGCATTATTAGTCCATCTCTTGAAGAAGGAAAGGACCTGAGCAGGACAATACGAGAGGGGAAAGTGAAATCCTCCTACGGTCCGTCGTGCTCAAGAAACCCTTATCTGCTGGACCAACCCTACCTTCCACGGGATCTGGCTGAAGTCTCAAAGTTCACTCGAAGAATTGCAGAGGCACCTATGCCCCCTAAAACAAAACTGCCTCCAAACTTCGACCGGTATGATAGGACAAGAGACCCTGAAGATCATCAAAGAAAGGTGGTCAAGAACCCAAACGAAATCTTACACATAAGGCAGAGTGACAACGAGCGGATAGTCCAACACATGGAAAGGTTTGTCAAGCAAAACATGAACATCAAGGACGTCCCGGAGGTCATGAGGATCAACAGTTTCATAAACAGATTAAAGCATGCACAACTATGCGAGAAACTGGGGGAAGAGTTTCCTCACTCGTTTAACAATCTCATGGACAGGGTCAGAGCCTTTGCCAGGGGCAAAGACAAAGTCAGCAAAGCCAAGGAGACAGACGCCCCACCCCGAAGGGTCACCTCCGCTGCAAAACCTCTTGATAAAGGTACACCTTACTCCCGAAAGCTTGCTTTTGATAGAATGTTGCATGATAGAACAAGACCCTCGCACTCCCCATACAGGCCTCGGGGAAGAGGCCCATCCCCTTACTCTGACAACTTCACCCCTCTCACCAAGACACCAAGTGAAATATTGGCTACTGAGAGGGTGAAGGGCTCCTTTCCAAGGCCACCACCTATTAAACCAGGGCCAAAGGCACAACCAAATGAATATTGTGACTTTCACAAAGGGTTTGGCCATAGAACTGATGATTGCCTGTACCTAAAAAGAGAAATAGAAGTCGCGGTTAAAACAGGAAAACTGGCCCATTTGGTTAAGGAAATTAAGGAAGGAGGGGGGGGGGGGATCGCAAAGGGAAAGATGCAAGGGAGCCTGGGAGGGCAGATGTAGACATGATTAGAAGGAGGGATGAATTTGATACCACCAGAAGTGTAAAGGCCAGAATCCTGGGCTCCCCAAACTGCATGAAAGCTCCCATCCTAATGCCACACTTGGAGGAAAACGAGGTACAACGGCTCCCACTCAACATCTCAGTTGTAATAGCCGGTCACAAAGCGGCCAGAATACACGTAGACGGGGGATCTGGGGTAGAAGTTATATACGAACATTGTTTCCTCAGACTTGACAGGGATGTAAGAGACCGGCTTGAGGAGGATTCTATCCCTCTAGTAGGGTTCAACAACAGTGTGTCACACCCCCTGGGGAAGATCAAACTCCCATTCACAGTCGGGGTAGGGGATCGGGTCCGAACAATAAACCTGACCTTCACAGTGGTTCGAGCACCCTCGAAGTACAACGCAATCATAGGAAGACCCGGAATCGGGGATTTGCAAGCACAGGCATCCACCCCACACGGATCCTTAGTATTTCAAACACCAAAGGGATTGGCTTGGGTAAAATCTGCATACGAAGTGATTTCTTCCGTGTCTGAAGGGGATGCATCCGAAAAGCCCCGAAAAGAAGGGGTCGAAGAGTGGGTCCTTTGTGACAGGGTCCCGAAGCAGACGGTCAAAGTGGGAAGTCACCTAAGTGACAAGTGCAAGAGTGCCCTCAAGGAACTTCTCCCCCTCAGCATAGACGTATTTGCATTCCAACGTGGGGATATGGCAGGAATCTCGAGAAGCTTGACTGAGCACCGACTCCATACGTATACATGGGCAAAACCAGTGAAACAGAAAAAACGAAGCATGGGTCCCAGCAAAAGGAGGGCCGCCTGTGAAGAAACCAAGAAACTGCTCAAAGCGGGGATAGTCAGGGAGGTGAAGTACCCATCCTGGGTTGCTAACCCGGTTATGGTCCAGAAGAAAGACGGGGGATGGAGGATGTGCATCGACTTCCAAGATCTGAACAAAGCATGTTCTAAGGACTGTTACCCCCTCCCAGAAATAGATGTCCAAGTGGACTCCTTATCCCAATACCCCCTGAAATGCTTTCTGGATGCCTACAAAGGATACCATCAGATACAGATGTCAATGAAAGATGAGGAAAAAACCGCCTTCATCACAGACGAGGGGACATTTTGTTATACCAAAACGCCCTTCGGTCTTAAAAATGCTGGGGCCACATATCAAAGATTTATGAACTCCCTCTTCAGGGAACAACGGGGAAGGAACTTGGAGGTATACGTCGATGACATCGTTATCAAAAGCCTAACCGAAATGGCCATGATAGACGATATAGCTGAAACCCTCCACACCATGCAAGATGTGAATATGAAACTAAACCCCGGGAAGTGCTGTTTTGGGGTAGAAGAAGGAAAACTCTTGGGGGTAGTAGTCACAAAGGGCGGAATCAAAGCTAACCCGGAGAAGACTCAAGCTGTGGCCGAAATGCGATCTCCCAGGTCTTTGAAAGAGATCCAGCAGCTAAACGGGAGGCTAATCGCTTTAAACCGTTTTTTTTTTTGTCAAAAGTAGCTGACAGAACCCTCCCCTTCATGAAGGTGCTGAAGGACTGCCTTCAAACGGACAAGTTTAATTGAACCTCTGAGGCGGAAGCCGCTTTTCAAGAAATGAAGGCCTATATTTGTAAACTCCCAACACTGGCCACCCCAGTACCCGGGGAACATCTGACCTTGTACCTGTCCGCCTAAAAAACAACTATAAGTGCAGTCATGATGGTGGAACTGGGAGAACACTCCTTGGAGTTCAAACCCAGGACAGCCGTGAAAGGACAAATACTGGCAGATTTCCTGGCAGAAGTCCCTGAGGATGAAGAAAAAGAACTCCTAAAATGGGAAGCCTTGGAAAGAAAAGAGAAAGAGAGGGAAGACAAGGCTTCGTGGAAACTCTTCACAGATGGAGCCTCCAGTGAAGAAGGGAGCGGAGCAGGCATTACTTTGATAAGCCCCGAGGGAATCGAGCTAACCTATGCCATAAGACTGGACTTCGAAAACACCAACAACACTGCAGAATATAAAGCCCTCTTAGCGGGGATGAGGCTGGCAGAAAATATGAAAGCAAAACATGAGGAAGCTAGCGCTGATTCATAGTTAGTAGTCAAACAATACCAAGGAGAGTATGAGGCCAAAGACAACACCAGGGCTCAGTACGTGGCATAGGTAAAAGAGATGGCCAAGGTATTCAAAACTTTTAAGCTGGAATACATTCCCCGAGGGAGAAACAGAAAGCCTGATGCCCTCAGTAAGCTAGCCTCAGTAGCATTCGATCACTTAGCAAGAGAAGTCAAAGTGGAAGTCCTAACCTCCCCCTCCATCAGTATAGAGGAGGTAGCTGCAGTTGAAAACACACAAGAAACATGGATGACACCAATTGTAAAAGTTCCTCAGGGACGGGACCCTTATCTGCCGGAACAAAACGATATATTCTCCTAAAGGCTAAAGCAGTCTAGAAGTCCCTTCCATCAACAAGAAAATCCATTCTCTTGCGGATAAGGTACCTTAGCAGTCGCTTACAAAAACAGGAATGTATACTTTCCATGGAATTACGTCCAGGAAAAGTTCCTTCCGAGATTATGAAGAATATCCCATTCCCTGGGATCAGGTGCTTTAGAAGTCCCTTTCATAAACAGGAACATACCCCTTCCTCGGGACTAAGTCTTGAAGAAACTCCTTCCAAGAATAGGAAGGAACATATCCCTCACTCGGGATTCAGTCTTGAAGAAACTCCTTCCAAGAATATGAAATGATGAAGTATAAGGGCCGTTCGGTCATTAATCAAAAGTTAAATTGAATGAAAATACAAGAGAAATATGAAGTAAATGAGTTTGGGGTCCAATGTGTCATTATTTGAAGCTTAAATGTGGGAGGTAACTAAAGTGGGAGTTTCACGATGAGGATTAGTATCTCTGGAGACTAAGTCTTGGAGGAGCCGCCTCCGAAAAATAAAGATGTCCCACCCTATGTGATTAGGGGTCTCGTAAGTCTTTTCAACAAACAGTAACAAGTTTCTCCCAAGAAAAGGAGGATGTCCCCTCCCGTGGGATTAAGTATTGCAAAAGCCTATTCAAAGAACAGAAGTGCACCCAGCTACGGGATCAAGTATTGGTGAAGTTCCTTCTAAGGACGGGAAAGTACTCCCATCCCTGGGGATATCTGAGAAAAATCCTTCTTGAGATTTCGCACCTGAACAACTTATTCAAAAAAAAAAAAAAAAAAAAGAGAGGAGGGGGGAGCCCCCTTGACAAAGGACTTCGAATCTGAAGAATCCCTTCCTTGAAAAGAAAAGATCTCCGCCACAGGTCTGTGCTTTAGAAAGTATCTCCCCAAAGAAGAGGAACCCCATCTCGGGGTCGCATACGTTTGAAGAAGTCTCTCCAAGAGGAGAGGGTTGCACATTTCATGGGCACCCATTTTTAGAGAATTACAACAACTCTCCAGGGCAAGGAGGTCCCCAGGACATGGAACCTCATGCAACTTAGGAGGTATTACATATGAGGGGCTTATCCCCAGGAAAAACGGCCAAGAGCCACTTTGGTAATATTCAAACTATTAATCTGGGGCTCCCCCAAGAACATATCTTTTGTAACAACTTATGCTGGGAAGTTTAACTCCCAAGAAGTAAATGACAAATGGACAACTAATATGTCCTCTTTTGGCAAAAGAACAGGTATTATAACCAGGCAGACGTGCCCAGGAACACTATAAACCTAACCAACAAATGAACACACGTGTATAGGGTATATCAAACATACCAAAAGCCCGGCCGTGGGGCAAAACAGGGTCTAGCTAACCCAAAGAAAGCGGACAAAACAAGTCAAAAACATAATATCACATTATCAACTTGTCCAGCGATTGGCCTCGAACAGACAATCGCGGCTTAACAACCCAAGCAGGTTACGAAGCAAACTTGTACAAAGCTTTTACAACTTGAGCAAGTTACGAAACAAACTTGTACAAAGCTTTTACAACTTGAGCAAGTTACGAAGCAAACTTATATAAAGCTTTAACAACTTAAACAAGTGACAAAGCAAACTTATATAAAATTTTAACAACATAAACGAGTGACAAAGCAAATCATAGGAAAATTTTAACAACTCAAGCAAGCTATGAAGCAAACTTATGCAAAGTTCCAAACGAGTCACAAAACGGGTCTATACTAAGCTTTAACAACTTAAAAAGTTACAAAGCGACCCATAAAAAGTCTTAACGGCTTAAACAGGGTACAAATAAAATTCATGAGAAAGTCTTAACGATTCGAGCAATACAAAAACCCTCATTAGAGGAACACAATACAAAGAGTACAACACGGTAAATAAGGCATCCCGGTCGATGCCCTTTTGAGAAATTACTCTCGAACGAGTACTTTGATTGAAATGCATCTAAGAAGTATATGCAAAGATGGTCTAAATAGCATAAACGCTATAAAAAGCACTATCGAACAAGTGCATTGAAAAAAAAAAAACCGCCCTCAAGGAGGCATAAATTGAAGTAAGGTATTGTGCTACCCTACTTAAGGGGTCACCTGGCTATTTTAAGTACTAAATGCAAGGTCACCCCAAGGACAACAAAGTAGATTGGTTTGGCATGACGTGCCCTAGGCTATGCTTACCCGATGGATAGGGAGAACGGTTGAAGGGCGGATAACGACCCGCCTAGATTGTCAGGGACTGGAACAAGTCCTGCGCCCATTCATGAGTGAATAGACTGGGACTAAGGATGACTTGACGACGAGGGTCCTCGCTTGGGCTCCTCGTCCGGGCTCATCGCCCTAGATTGGTGGCTGGGCTCGAGCCCACTCGTGTCTTTCTCGGAATGTTTAGTTGGTTTGAGTGGGCCATGTCCTGATAAGCCCACTCTTGGATCGGCCCATTAGGGCTAGGGCCCAAAGGTCTCACTATATGAGAAGGACTCCCTTCTCCAAGAAAAGGCAGAAGATATTTTTCCCCACAAAAAAGGTTACTACTTACCCTTCTTCTCCAAGATTATTCCTGCCCCTCTACTCTCACTCTCTCTAAATTATACTTGCACTTATAACATCTTTACCATACAAGATACTGACTTGAGCGTCGGAGTGCCCACGGGGTGAACCCCCTCGGGCCCTCTAACTAGAGTTTCATGTGGATGCAGCCTGAGACCCGACACTCCGCAAGAGGAACTGCCACCGTGACAGCGAGATGACGAGCCTGAACCGGAGCCCACCGAATCTAAGGTTAGTACCGCCGAGCCCTCTGAACGACTTCAGGGATTTGGGGATTCGACACTTTGCTCATGGTATAATTGGAATTTTGATTCATGGCTAAACCTATATATATTCTTTTTTGGGATAAAGATGTTTATATTAGGGATGAGCAAGTGGTATCCAATACCGATCCCATCCCGATCCCATCCCGATCCCGAGAATACCATACCGAAGGGGTTTCGGTACCGGTATCGGTATCCACTTTTAGGTATTTGTCGGTATCGGTACGGTATGGTATCGGTATAATACCGCATTTTACCCTCAAAATACCGATACCGTACCAAACCGACGTATTTCGGTATCGGTATCGGTGCCCATTTTTCACAAAAATCAGGATCGGGATTTTTCGGTATCGGGACGGTATGGTACCGGGATCGGTATTTGCCCATGCCTAGTTTATATGGGGAAAAAATTATTGAGTGTTTTTTTAATGATAGTATGGTTACTCTTTTTGCATGTATAGTCAGAAGGTTAGATAAAGTGTATATCCGATATCCAAAATGTACAATAGGACATGTTTGTACAAAGTGTAAGAAGTTTATGTAGGCCTAGTGTTATATATTTTCGGTATGATGTTTATATTCTTTTGGCATTTTATTATATATAAAAACACCAAATGCAACAATTTAAAACACGATTAAATGTATTCCGGGCATGTAATCTAAAACACCATGCAAATGAATTAAACAGTGTGTTTTAAATTAAATGACTAGAATACATATGATTGTGTTATAAATTGTTGTGTTTGATGTTTTTCTATGTTATACCATATCAAAAGAATATAAAACACCATATTTTAAATTTAAAACACCATGTCTACATAAATTTCTTATACTTTGTAGGAAAAAAACCACTTGGGGTGTCCAAGTGGCCAGCCTCACCCACCTCTTCCCAGAGGACACGGATTCGAATCCTAGCAGGCACACCCTCCAGGCTTTCGCTTCCGGTTGGGTGTTAACCGCCAGGCAGCTATGGGGCTAAGCTAGCTTGTGGAGTGGGATCACTCCAGTGGTTGGGAGGACCGTGCAATATATATATATAGGGAGCCGCTAGAATGAGAACCACCACGAGTTGTAAGAACCACGAGAACCGCGCCCCGCGGGTGGCCGTTGACCACGAAATTTTTTTTACACCTAGATCCGTATATTTTAACACCGGGGGTAAATTTTGGGTTCAAACGGCGCGCCCGAGGGGGTAGTTTTTTACGCCCAAAGTTTGGGTTTTTTTAATTTTTCTTTTTTTTTTTAACCAAACTTTGGGCGTAAAAAACTACCCCATCGGGAGCGCCGTTTGAACCCAAAATTTACCCCCGGTGTTAATATATACGGATCTAGGTGTAAAAAAAATTTCGTGGTCAACGGCCACCCGCGGGGCGCGGTTCTCGTGGTTCTTACAACTCGTAGTGGTTCTCATTCTAGCGATCCCCTATATATATATATATATATATATATATATATATATATATATATATATATATATAATGAATAGAAAAAAAAATTAAGTTATTCTTTGCAATAATAGATCTACTAGTAAAATTTTCACACAAAAAAATATAACAAATGATAATAAATTGCTATTATAAAGTAGTGTTTTCTAGATGGTCTATTAACAATGTATTGTTACTTTGATCCTATATAAGATAACAAATTACTCTAAATATACACATAACCTAATGGTGTAGTGATAATAAACATAATATGGATTTAAATCCTTACATATAAGGTTATGCATTATTTAGGTGTAAAAGATTTTTGATAAAAAAAACCCTCAATGTCTTATTGAGTTAATTGAAAGATGGATGTATTTCTTATTTACCTCATTTGGTTGTCATGATGTAACATGATTATTTACTATTGTTTATCACTTAATTATTGATAACATAGATATACTAATAATATATAGTAATATTATTATCATAAAAATCTAAATATAAAAAATAAATAAATAAATAACAGACAAAATCAACTATAAAAACAGAAAGACACAATACACAAAAACACATGATGGAGACACACTTAACCCATTGCGTAGGTTTATAAAAGAAACCACACTATGCCAGCATTACAAAATTGCATATTTGGTATGACTTATGGGCTTTGAAGGGATGTGGAAGGTACCAGCTCAGCGGGACGATAGGCGTGCACACCACCCCAGTTGGATGCTAGGAGGGGCTCGGCTGGACTAGCGGGGTTTGGGGGAAAGAAAAAGAGACGTTGGCACATGCGGAATCCCTCAACCGTTTGGATATAGCCATTAAAAAACAATTTTCAAAACCTTATTAAACCATACGAGTGTACGTTAAATTCTACCAACAACTCAACCGTCTGTGCTAATCGCCTAACAACGATTTTACAATCGAATGCGCAGGACTTTCCGATGTAAAACACTAGAGATCAATACCATATACTTTGATAAAACTAATTTAAAACACTTGATCGGTCATTTCTTATTATAACTCAATGAAAAAACATGACAAAAAATTGGTCACGACCTCACGGGTACTTTGGTGCTATAAGCTAGCAATGATTTGATAGGGGGAGATGCCTTGTTAGGTGGGTAAAGTTTTATATTTATGAGGTTTTTCTCATGTCCACATAATATACAAAGTTACAAACTACATTTGGTTTTATTATGTTTTGTGACAGCCATTTCCAGCGATCCCTATTTTAAAATTTTAAAAGGAAACTTCAAATTTAGTAGTAGTCAATTTGTCTTCAATGCCAATATCAGAAAACTTTTGGATCTTTTGTAAGAAAAAAGTAATAAAAAAGTGTTGTAGTATTACATATTTGAACAAATATTGTTATATATTGATGATAAAGCTATATTCATATGCTTACGCCATTTATAAATTTTTAACATTAATTAGTAAAAAAAAGGATATTAAATTTAAATCACCCAAACTTTTACCAATTGCCCAATAGCACTCCCAAATTTCGATTTATACCACACCACTCCCAACTTTCGATTTATACCACACCACTCCCAACTTTCAACTTATTGACCGATAGCACTCACAAACTAACTAAACCCTAACCCAGTGAGTTTGTTTTGCTGATGTGACACTTGTGTGGTGATGTAGCATCTGAAGTGGAATTTTGATGACGTGGGAGCTGACGTGTCGTCTGACTTGGCTTTTTGATGATCTGGCAGCTAACGTGGTATCTGACTTGACTTTTTGATGACATGACACCGGTTTGGTGATGCGGCAGCTGATGCCAGCAAACTAGGTTAGTTTGAGAGTGCTATCGGCCAATAAGTTGAAAGTTAGGAGTAGTGTGTTACAAATCGAAAGTTGAGAGTGTTATCAACTAATTGGTGAAAGTTGTAGTTATTTAAATCCAATATCCCCTAAAAAAAGTATGAAATTAGGGCGTGTTTGGGATTCCTTTTCAACTTCTCATTCTTTAAAAGTCTTTTTCAAAACAATAAGCAAGAAATTCTTACTTCTCCATTTTGACTTATTGAAGGCATAATTGGAGCTAGAAGAACTTATTTCATGGTGTTTGGGATTCCTTTTCTCTTCAAAAGGACTTCTCAGTTGATGTTTGGGATTCCTTCTACTTCTCAAAAGGACTTTTGGGGCTAAAAGGACTTTTGAAAAGGAATCCCAAACACCCACTTAATATGCAACAAAGCATCTAATTTTTAGTTGATATGCTTTGATGAGTAAGCAAAGGCAAGCCATCATCCTTTGTTAGAATGAAGTAAGATCTTGGATTTATCTCAGACTGCAGTGATACCCCTAGATTTGTCTTTAAGTTAGTTGTCACATGGTAGAAGTGATGATTTCATCAAAGAGATCGAATAAGGACTTTAACTATTCGTCATTGATTCTTACATTTTCAATAAAGCCAAATCTTCTATATTCAAACTCATTCCAAGGATGACAATGGACTGTTAATGTGGTACGGGTTTGTTGTTCCTATTCTGGTATTCGATGTATCCGTTATATACCCAGTTTGACAAAAATAACCATTTCCTCCAAACGATTAAAAACATCTATTAACCTTCACAAGTTTTTATCCGTTGTTTCATTTGTATCCAGATCTTTAACAACGTCTATTTCCTGGTTAAGTTTAACCCATGTATCTGTCATTTGATACACATCTTAGTCATTTCCTGGTTAAGTTTATAACCCCACCCACCTTCATTCGTTTATTAGAATAACGTTCGTTATAATACAAATTATCATAAATCGTTATATTTTAAAATGATTATAAAATTGTTCAATACACCAAACTAATTAAGGGTATACGGAGTGGGTGCGGTTTCATGCGGTAAACTTAGTTTACCAATTGGGAACACCACCGCCAACATAAGTTTACCACTCAAAAGTTTACCAATTCGGTGATGGGTTGCCGAAGCGGTGAAGAGAGGGAAGGAGAGAGAGGGGGTGTGTGTGGTAGGGTCCATGCCATCTCAACCAATCATAACTTTTTCCTATTTTTTTAAATAGTTTACCAATTCATGAAGTGTAATCTAACCATTGCCAACACTTTTGAGCATAGTTTACCACTTTGACATGACACACTCTCATTGGTTGATTTTGAAGTTTACCACTTTCAAGTGTCTAACCACTCCCTACAGCCTAAGAATCATCTTCACTTTCATCATTTCGACCAGACTTTTGACTCAGCAACGCATGTTGTTTGTTGGAATTTGCACCACTTAGTTGATTTATCTTTCTTGCATCCATTACATTTGTTTATTCGTTCAACGAATGTTTTCTTGCATTTCACTATATTGTAGATATACACGAAAAAATCGGGTATACATTTTTCACTTTTTCACAATGACCCGTTTCCAACAACGCCTTTCCCCGAGGGCACGCCATTGACATTCAACCTCATCAACCGGCAAACCACGAACTTCAGTTTGCATTTGGTGAATTCTTCTTGAATCTTAACATGTACTAAAAAACATATTACACATATACTAAAATTTTTACTAAAGTTCGACACTACAAATAATAAGCTAAAAGATTCCCAAATAACTTATAATAAACCTGATGACGAGGGTAATGGGCTCTCTCATCTGGGCCCGTTGCCTTTTACTAGAAGTACTGCGCTTTGGCCGAAGACAATTCTCTCCTCACAAAGCGAAGACTTGATGCATGGTTGACAACACGTTGTTTATATGTATATTTTGTATAGGTCTTGGTTAGTTTTATTGTGATTTTGTAAGTATTTTAACTGGTACATAATGCGAATGGGTTTTGCATGTGTTTGTGTGAAAAGAGGTTAAAAAGGAGCATAAATGGAGAAGACAAATGAAGTGCAATTGAAGAATTAAGAAGATGACATGATAGAGGATGGAGTTACGAAGACGTAGACGAAAACGACGAAGGAAACAGAGTTGCAACGAGTATGTTATGGCCAAAACAGTTTTTTAGAAAAATTTCTCTCCCGCACGTCACGAGAGAGAGAAGAGGATCCCCTGAGACGCACAGGGAAGTGCAAAATCAGGAAGATTAGGTTCTAACCTAATTAAGCTTGGGGACTAAGTTAATTCGCAATTATTCAACCCCAGACGACTCAGAGGCTGCATAAGGGCGATCTTAGGGTTCCAACATCGATTCCTTCTGATTTCTTCATGTACATTTTCCAAATCAAGATCTGAAGCTGTGATGATCAACATGCGAGGCTAAACTCTTCGTGACTTCCCCGGATGATGGATTGTTAGGTTTTTCACATTAAACTTGTTTTTTCTGATTCTTGTAACTGGTACTCTTGACCATTTGTGTTGCTTTCCTGGTAAACGTTGCTTATATTTGAATTGTTTTTCATTTATCAAGCGTATTGGCGATTTCCTTGTTAGGTGGTAAATTGGTGGGTAATTAGTATAATCAAACGAATTGTTAGGTTGTTATAGTTTATTTTATATGGTACCTAATAATTAATCAAAGTCATTAATTCCAAGGACATGTCTATGTGGTGTGTTCGAATCAGTAAATGGTTTTTGTGTTAAACAGGCAATCAGGATTCCGGGTGAGGGTTACTTCTTCTCATTTTGATAACACTTTTCGTGAAAAATTGTGTTTCTTCTACAACAAAGAAACAAACCCTAATTAGATAATAGTAGTTCTTAGTTAAATTCTTCTACACTTAACACAAAATCCATGCGGATACGACCTTAGTTTCCCGTACTAGTATTGGTTTTTATGTTTAAAATAAATACTTTTGATTAGCCCACGACAGCTACATAAAGACTTAGACAAAGATATCGATCATTCTGCCCACATTCAACGTGTCTGAGTCATTGTTCCGACCACAAATCTCTGCGGATACGACCTTACTTACCTGTACTCGTATTGGTATTTAAGTTTAAAATAAATACTTTTGATTAGCCCACGACAGCTACATCAAGACTTAGTCAAAGATGTCGATCATTCTGCCCACATTCAACTTGCCTGAGTCACTGTTCCGAGATAGGATTAAACAATGTGACTTCTTAGTCGCATTTAATACCTCAAACAACGTTGAAGACAGAAGCAAGTAAAGGACACGATGGGCAGCCGATTTGCTTAATAAGGAAGCATGCATTAAATGAAAGAGATCTTATGATATCATGTAGGGGGAATAACTCCCTGCTCATTACCCAGACATTCTTGTTGTCCGGAGAGGAACCCAACAGTCCATGACAGGCGATGACCCACCTCAATAGGATGGCTTCTTCGTTATAAGCAAAGCAAGCGAGTTATCAGGATCTCCCCCACTTAATACTAAGATTTCTCAAGAGCATTGAATTATAACATTCAATCTCAGGGATCCAAACCAACATTCCGACCAATTTATTACATTCATTCATTGTTCCTTTCTAACAGTATTGTTAAAATTGCTTTGTTTACGATTTCTTTTGACGCCTTGGCAAGTTGCAAATCTATTTATAGGACCAAAAGAATCAAATTCCATCAACTCTCCAAAACAATCATCGAGGTCAACTGTTTCATCACCAATGTTCACCTCGGCTTTTAAAGATTCATCACTACTTAGTTTAGCCTTTTTTTGTTTAGGTCTCATTGAGAGCATTTCGAAACCTCAATTGATCATGTTTTGCTGCTTTTTAACAAAATTTCCTGATATGCCCACTATATGTTGTTTCAATCTATATATTCCTCTAGATATACACTTTTTACATAAGTTACATTGAGTTCTATCTAATTCATTTGAATCCACCAAACTTTTGTATTCCCATCCAACATCATCGGAGTTTCTTTTAAGTATTTTACTACTAGTTAATTCCATAGATGCCATTAAAAGTTGTAGTCTCTCAAATAAACAAGAGGCAGAAGCATAAATTAAGGCATACTATAAACCAATTTTATCAGTTCAGAATTCTTATGAGTTAGAATTAATAAAGTTCACAAGTATTTACATAATTACATACAAATATACAATACAAAACACATAGTCACGTACATTTAGTGACAGAAGCAGGAGAGTGAAGGAATCAATGTATGAAGCAGGAGAGAAGGAGACAGAAGGGATTGATGTTACATGAAGCATCGCCGAGAAAAGGGATCGTATGAGCGTCGATGTATGGAAGAATAAGCGCTTGTATCAATCTAATCACACGAGGCTTGGGGAGTAGGTTTATGGAAAATGGGCTGAAACCATGTTTTGGGCCAAGTTTTAATTGATTTCTTTGGGCCGACTGGAGCCGACTTATCCTAACTTGGGTTGAATAGCCCCGAATAACACTAGCTTGGACCGACTGCCGATTACTGGATAGATTAATTGAAAATTAATTAGTGGAACACTGATCACCGACTAATCGTTGATTAGCCCCCGACTAGTCATGATTTTTACAACATTGATCGTCGGGATAGGTTTTAGAACGATGGATAACTTTTTCAGAACTCTTGCCCAAGCTATATATAATATTAAAAAATAAAATAAATATATTAAGTTATAGGGACGACACGCCGTTTCTATAACCTTTTGTAAAACTGGGGGCATTTTTCACATTTTTTCCACTCTACATCAATGACAAGTCTTCGGGACAGGTCATAGCTGGTACAAAATATTAACAAAAACTATGGCGTCGATGTGTCGTTGCCATAGGTAGACCCATAGTGATGACTCATGTCACCGTCACTGACGTCATTGCTACATGGCTATTTTCTTGTAGTGATTTTATAGCGATGATTTGATAGTATTCTCTTTTTTTTCAACTCATCAATGACACTTTCTTGGGATGTATATTGGTTAAACATCGAAAAGTTTGGTTTAGTTCTCTACTAAGAGATGGCTCATAGGTTTTAATGATTTAAGTAGTTGGGTTTGAAATCAAAAGGTCGGTTTGTTGGGTTGAAGTGGAGGACTTGATGTTATCACTTAAGTATTATATGATATGATGGTTGTATTGTGGCGGAAAATGGAGGCCTTAGGCAATATGGAGCAAATTTGTTATGTGTAGCGTTGAGAATTAGGAAAGTGCTAGTTAATGAAATAGATGTATTTGCTCCTAATGCTAGTTAATGAAATAGATGTATTTGGGCTTGATAATATCTGTCTTGATAATACAAACTCTTTTGGAAAATTACTACTTATGTTTTCTAAAAGAAATTCTCTTGATAAAAAAATCTAGTAAATTACTATATTCCACTTAATTAAAAGTACTTTGGGTGGCTAACTAGAGAATATATGGTTTGAAACTAAGGTTTTGTCAACTTTTTAAAAATAGATTTTATAAGCAAATAGTTAATTCTAGAGTAAGAGTTTCATATATAAATCGTTTTTCAATAGCTTTATACATAACACAATGCTTAATGATATTTTTGAATGGTAGAATTTTTGTTTTGAAATTCATTCCATGATTAAGAATAATATCTAACTAATTGTGCTTGTACCTATTTCTACAACTAAGGTTAGTAATATATGTATGTTCTTAAGCTATTATTTAGGATTTTTCTGTGTTCTATCATTTAATTGTTTACATATTAATCCTACAATAATAAGGCATATATGTAACTTAAGCACCGTAAAAATCCTTGTAGTTGTATTTTATGTGATTTAAGCGTAACTATGTCTAATTGTCTAATAATGTGCGTAACTATGGCACAGAGATATATACCATCGCCCACAAACCACATGTCGCATTCTGATAACTTCGCATGTTAGAAACGCTTACACGTTAAGTTTTTTTTTAAACAATGAATTTCTTGACTCTTGTGAGACTTGAACACAAAACCTCACATCAGAGTGTATTAAAAGGCTTTGTCTAGCCACTCACCAACCCCAGTGGTGCTTACACGTTAAGTCATCTCTCTCTATCTTTCACACTCTCTCTGACTTTGTACGTTAATTCATTTTATTATTTATTTATTTATTTATTCATTTATCACCTTATAAAGCATCTTTTTGACAACATTGTAATTTCAAAAACTATATTTTCGAATCATAAGGTATAAGTGTTCTATGTAACACTTCCTAACTTGCCCTCATTTAATAAACTTCTTCGAATTGATACATTATTTAACGCACATAGAATTATTTAATTCACTACAATAACTATTATATTATCTATAAAACTTTAAATAAAGAGTGTGCTCTATGCAATACTTTTTTATTCGTCCTCAATTTTTTTATTCGTCCTCATTTACCAAACTTCTCCTAACTAATACATTATTTAATGCACATAAGATTATTTAATTTACTACAATAATTTTTATCTTGTTGATATTACTTAAAATTAAACTCATGCCCTATTGGTTTCGTGGTATGGTGGTTCAAATCCTTGCAAGTGTAAGGTAAAGGTGAAATTAAGGTGTGAAAAAAATTGATGGTAAAAAAATACTTAACAATTAGATTTAAATTTACAATTACTATTTTTATTTTTATAACTGCATACAATTTAAATTAGATATTATTTTATTTAAATACTAAAATATGTAATTACTAAATATTTACGTAATAATAATAACAATAATAACGACCAAATATAAGTAGTGTTTAAAATAAGTCCCATAGATTGTGCTTTCCAAAATCGTCTCGATGACACCCACTGCATCTTGCGGGCAAACCCACTAACTAAGTTTAAATTAAGTATTATCCTATTTAAATACTTAAGTATATAATTAGATAATTACTAACTAATAATAATAATAGTAGTAATAATAATAATACCCAGATATAATTAAGTATTATCTTATTTAAATACTTAAGTATCTAATTACTAAATAATAATAATAATTCTCAAATATAATCAGTGTTTTAGACAAGTCAGGTTAGATTAGATTTTTTAAAAGAGTCTGAGTAGCAATGGGGGTGGTGGTCCATTGACATAAACAAAATCTTTAAACACATAGGTTTGAAAAGAAGAGATATTAGGTTCAAGTCTCAAAGACAAAGACAATAAAGATTAAAAGAAATTTATGGTTAAAAAAAAGAGTTTTAGTGACACCCGTCACTACACTATCCCACTAGTATTACTTACACATGTGTTAAAACAGATATAAAACTAGTATCATGATTATTTGTTTAGAAAAACATACGCAAAGTTTTAAAAATTGTGAATTATTGATAAAAAGGTTAAACGATCTATGATTATTTCTTTACCGTGACAGTTTAGTGTTCCAGTTATTAATATTTAATATCAGCTATTTGTCAATATTAAATAAGTAATAAATGAAAATAGACTTCTAGGCTAAATAATCAGCTTATGCATGATAAAATAGTACCTTATGCTAACGAAGAAGTAACTTGACCATAGGTCCGAACCCTTTTTTATGTCACTTCACCTTCCCCACCACAAGAATGTGAACATCTAGAAAAGTATTGGATATTTATTATATATTTAATTATTATTTATCTAAAACGCTAAATCATTTTGACCTAAAATACATAAGTTATATGTCCACTATTAAACCTTATTCTTTTCTTTCACGGGACTAGAACCTGCCATTTACAAAGTAACACCAACTATTATGTACAATAAAACAATTAATCTTAATAATCAAATTTACCACAAGAAAATCATATTATGTTTAATTGAGGTTTTTGTTTTTGTTCTAATCTACATTAGGGCAGTGGCGGAGCTAGACTTTAAAACCAGGGGTATCATAAAGAAAAAATTACCGTGTATTCATATAAAATCATTTATAGGGGTATTCTCGTATTTTTTTAGGGGTATCCTTTATATAAAATCGAAAAAAAAACAAAAAATTAACACTGCGAAACACTACGAACTCGACTTTGAGCCGTAGCCCGTGCTACGGCTCCTAACATGTTGTCTCCGCCCCTGCATTAGGGTTATGATGTAATGGGTGGTTGGCTTAGTAGGTTATTAACCATTTGTATTCTGTATAAACTTTCGATGTGGTATAAATTATTATTTGCTGTTCAAAAAATAACATTTGGCACCAAATTATAGGATTTGTTGGTGCTATTCAATAACAACACCATTAAATCTCGAGTAAATTGCCTTTTTACTCCCTGAGTTTTTGTCCAAATTGTCATTTAGTCCAAATAGTTTTTTTTCCTCTGTGTCCCTAAGTTTTCCTTTTTCTTGTCATTTTGTTGCATTGCCTAACTTAGTCTAAAAACCAGGTTATAATCAAGGTTTTTTTAGCATTAAATTATTATGAGGTTTATAAATTATGTTGTAAACTACCCCTGGTTATCACTACACAACAGTTATGCCAAAAATACCCCGTTATAACCAGATTTTTAGACTGAGTTAGTCAATGTAATCAAAATGGCAAGAAAATGGAAAGGTCAGGGACCTAGAGGAGAAAAAAAAACTATTTAGACTAAAATGAAAATTTGAACCAAAACTCAGGGACTAAAATGACAATTTACTCTTAAATCTCTAAACATACCATCAAAAGATCAAAGATAGAAACCACAAATCACAACACCATTTAGTCACCAGTCCACCTAATAATAACAAATATACATAGCACCAAAAAAACCAAATACACATAGCACGAAAAAATAAGAAAAAAAATCTAAATTTCTATTAGCCTCTTATTAATATACGACTTTTTGAGCAACTCCGAGCAATATATATGTATATATACCATGCATTAAATTGGTTGAAAATTTGTAAAACGACCATGACTCGTCGTTTTTTGTGAGAGAACGACACAATGCTATCTTGGGTCTAATTATTTTTTTTTGCCACATAATATTAACAACATACATAACTAAATGATGTAACTTTTGACACAAATATTCAAAAGCAAAAAACTAAAGAGGCTAAAAAAAGAATAAATCGAAAGCCAAAAAAAACCACACATAATACCTACTAATATTTCCACAATAATGATTCAAACTCACTAGACTCCTCATTCTTCTGGCCGGACACAAGCCCACAATCACCATCTCCACCATCATCCATCCATTGTGGAGGGTACAGCCACCCCTCCATGACCGAGTCGATGTATACAACCTCTTTATTCGACTCCACTGAGTCCGAGCCTGTATCAAGGTTCGGAAGCTCAGTTATCTCCCCTAGGTCTTCTGACGACACTGTACTTGTACTAGACAGTGTACTGGACAGTGTCGTCGGAAAGTCCATTTCCATTGCGGCAGCTTTAGCTGCCGCAGCCTGTATGTCCCTAGGGGACGAAGAAACCGGCCTGGGAAACAATCCCACAAGTTCCGGAAAATTAATAATAGCCGAGCTACCCTTGATGCTAAGCGCTGCAACGTCGTGTGCACGCGCTGCCATTTCAGGGTTTCGGTATGTTCCAAGCCATATCCTTGATTTCTTCCTTGGTTCGCGGATTTCTGACACCCATTTTCCCCAATTACGCATGCGAACACCGCGATAGACCGGGTGCTTTGTGCTTGTGTCTTGTTTTCGCTTAACGGTTGGGTTTTTAGGGTTTTGTGGTTTGTGAACAAGTTGTGTTGAGCCAGGTGAATAAGAGGGTGAGTTGATGGAGTTTGAGCTGCTATCATCAGGGTCAGAAGTGGGATTTGCACTCATTGTGGCTGCACTTAACAAGTAATGAGTGAACCTTGATGAGTATAGATAAAGTTGTGATCTTTTAGGATGATGAAGCAATGAGTTTAGTTTGATTGTTTCATTTCTGAATGAGTGATACACTTATAAGAAGATCATATATGAGAGAGAGAGAGAGATGGAGAAAGAGAGACAAGGTTGTATAGAAATGGGGTCGTTTTCTTTAAGTACCGTGTAAAGTAAAGGGGGAAAAATCATGTTTCTATGGTCTATTACAAGAAAGTTCACTTTCTTTTCACCTTCTTTAATTATTTACAACATTAAATTTTTTTTTTCATTAAATATTGATAGTTGGAAGATTGGACTACTCATTCTATAAAGCAAAGTATAATCGTGATTCAGAGAAAACAAATTCCTGATATTATGTACTTCAAAAAAAATGTAGGATTGATTATGATGAAAGTCTCTTCTAACTTTAAATTTTGAAATTATATATTATATGTAAGGTTGGAGTATGTAAGGTTGGAGAACTCACTAGTCGCTAGTCGGCCGGTGAGGTGGGGATTCGGGATTAATCGGATCGGGTTTTTTATATGTAATTTTCATTTTTATGTATACATATACACATTTTTGTAGATAAATATTTTAAGTAGCTAGATTTTAACTCTTACTCAACTCATTTTTTTAAGTATACAAGATTAATTGTTGGAATTCACATGGATTGGTTGGAAACTGGCCGTAGTTTAGAAGTTTTGGCCGGAATATACAGGTTTTTTACCGGAATTTGCCCGGAATCGTCGATTTTTGGCCGGCCGACTAGGTCTGACTAGGCCGACTAGCGATTAATTGACTGATTAACGAAAAATTACTCTGTTACTGGCCGACTAGCGATTAATCGCCGACTAATCGCGATTTTTACAACACTTATTATATATAACAAATATTTTATTTAAATTTGAAATTATATATATATATATATATATATATATATATATATATAACAAATATATGAAATTAAATTAATTAACTATGATATTTTGGGATCTAGTTAAAAGGTCTTATAAGGTTTTACACATTTTAAATTATAACAAATATATTATTTAAATTTGAAATTATATATATTATATAACAAATATATTAAATTAAATTAATTAACTATGATATTTTGGGATCTAGTTAAAAGGTCCTAAGGTTTCCCACATTTTAAAAACAAAATAACTTAAGGTTTCATGCACAAATATTAAAGTAATTAACTACGATATTTTGCCATGCATATAAACCACACCCTATAACTTTAAATGGATCAATAAAGTATATATGACTACTTTAACTTGAGCTTCTTAGGGTTGTTCATGAGATGTGGACCAGATTGTACCAGCAGAGACTACCGGGAAGAGAGGAAAACAGACCGCAGACTAACTGTTATTTGATCGGCCGGTATCGGATATTTCCTACGGTTCGGTTGGACAGTTCATTCGTTACTCCATTTGGACCATGCCAGTTTTGTGTTTGTGCAATGTATGTGGCGAAACAAATTAAACTTGCAATTAAAAATAAAAAAAGTGTAGTTTTATCTTGGACGTCAATCGTGTCAGGTTGGTGTATTGCCGGGTTATGGGTTGGCGTATTGAAATTTAAACCCTAACACACACACACACATAAACTCTGGTCAACTCAAACACGGCCAATTTAATCCATTTATTTAAATGGGTCATACATGTTGACGAGCTATAAGCGCATTGTTTGGTTTTAAGCATGTTACCGATAATGTGTTTAACGGTGAGTAAAACTGACACAACTAGATAATGTGGTGTGACATAACTAACATTACTAACCATGTAAAATGGAAAACAGAAAAAAAAAAAACAATAATCTGAAAGTTTTTTTTTTTTTTCTAAATACTATACAGATCAACCAGAACCCGGCCTGTTTTTAATACTGGTCAAACTGAACCCGACCCCTTTTTTTAACAGGTCATATTAGCCAACCTAAAACCTATTTTTTGCGTGTCGGTTCGATTAGGATTTCGGGTCGCGTAAAAAATTACAGCCCCTAGTTGAATGTAAATTTTTTAACTCTTGTCTCTAAGTACAGAGAGGTTATAACTTTTATATTATGACACATTGTTATTGATAAATTGCATTTAATAACTCCTAAAAGAAAATTACTATGATAAAGAATTTTACTAATATTGATATTGGGCTATTAAAATTAATATTTTAGTTAAAAAATTTAATACTAAAAGAAGTAATTAAGGCAAACGTTTCTTTTCCATATTGGGATGAATGGTCACTATTGTCAATGGAATGGACCCTCTTAAGTCTTAATTCTGAAAACCTTGCAATATTTTTGGCAGCCTCACAAATGGGGACTCAGGCCATAACATCAACCAGTTGTTTTCTTTTTTCTATTTTTATATTATATATTTTTGTTTTAACTTGTGAAATGAAAACGAAAACAGTCCCATCCGAATGTATATTTCAGTATTCCAAACCGAAAAGTTCAACTTTTGGACATTTTTCTAACCTTTAATTAACACTTTACTTATAATAAATAATACATTTTAGCATATATGTCTTAGATGGCGTCTTGATTGCGGTATGCTCATATAATGTATATATATGTGGGCGCTCGAGGGCAAAAGTGAAAGTGTACTAATTTTAACGTTATTTTACTAATTTCGTGAAAATAATGTTAAAAGAGGGGGATGGTTAATCATGTATCATGTGGTAGCATTTATAGCCGAAAGACAATGGGTACATGCACTAATCGGCATTTGTCTCAAATATTGTTGAGTGTTATGTGCATTATGTTCAAGAGTTGATGCAAAACCACTATCGAGCTGGAGGTCTCATTTGAAGCAGTCTCTAAATTTCCTATGCGGTAGAGGTAAGGCTGTCTACATCTCACCCTCCTCAGACCCTACCTTGACTTTGCTATTGGTGGGATATACTGAGTATGATGATAATGATGTCTTAGATATTTTGTATGTGCCCATATAGAAAAGAAATGTACCAATGTAAAATTTTCAAAATGGATTATATTTACAATTACATATTTTTTGAATATCACATAAAAGTATATACTATGAATGTATTATTGTTACATGCAAGTCCAGAGTGTGGTTAGGTAAGACTTTAAGTTAAGATTAATACCGGCCTTGACTGCTTCAGACAAAGGTAGAAAATTGGTTGTAAACAATTGATATACACATACCATATATCTCTAAACATTCAAATCATGAATTAAACGAGGTAAGTACACTTGTTCTTTAATTAGTTTATTTAAGAGTAAATTACAAATATCGTCTTTTATGTATGTCACCTATTGCAAACTATGTCCTTTGTCTTCAATAATTACAGAAAACGTACTCGATGTTTGCAAACTTTTGCAAGTTATGTCCTTTAACCCTAACTCAGTTAACTTTTTGTGATTAAATATGACCAAATAGACCCCAGACAGTGGCGGATTTACACTTAGCTAGGGGGTTCCCGGGAACCTGTTCGATCCGTAATTTATAGTGTTAACGTATATAGAATATTCTGAAGGAACCCCTTAATATTTTGTAGAGGAACCTTATAAACAAATGTGTATAGTGGTTCACTGGTCAATGTCCGCGCCGAGTAACTTGATGTCGCCTGTTCGAGTCCTGTTAATCCCGTTTTTTGCCATTTTTTGCGTTTTTCTTTTTTTTGTTAAGTGAAAAACAAATCAGGGACTTAGGGTTTAGTTCTTATTCGCCTTTTGCCCCTTTCTTTTTACTCACAAACCAAAAACACAGACATCATCTCCCCTCCCTCTAGCCACTCATCCACCATTATTGCTACCACTCATCCACCTTCTCCACTCTACAACCACTCGCCGGAGCAGTCACGCAGCCGGTAGCCGCCGCAACCCCTTCTCCACTCTCCAGCCACCATTATAAGCTGTAAGTTATGTAGTTAGTGCCTGTAATTGCTATCAGTTTGAATCTAGTTAGGGTTTAATATTCACATTTATAGTGTGATGCAGAGTGTGTGTGTGATACTGTGATAAGCTTGGATGAATAGGTAAAAGTGTGTTAGGCTTTAATTTTATTTTACTTGATGTTGTAGTTAAGTTGTTAGGGTCAAACATGGTAGTAGTTGATGTTGGTTTGATCTAGTTAGGGTTTAATATTCAAATTTATAGTGTGATTCAGAGTGTGTGATGAGCATGAATGAATTGGAAGAAGTGTGTATTGTTTCTTATGGTTAATTTTTACTTTTTTGTGTTTTTTTTGGTTTTGAGAGAGTTAGTTAGGGCTTTAATATTACTTTACTACTGTATTTGGTTTGTTAGGGTTAAACATGGTAGTAATTGCTTCGTGTTTTTAACTTTATCATGACGATGTTTTTTATCATTATTGTATTGTATTTTTATTATGTTATGAACTTTACCCGACCCGAATCGTCGAACCGTTCCGAATTTTTTTATGTTCGGACACTTAAAAAAGTGAACCCCTTGGAAAAAATTTCTGGATCCGCCACTGACCCCAGATGAGGGTATTTTGGTTCAAATTTAAGTGTAGCTATGTCATTGTTGTAACATCTTCGTTGACTATATGTTAATGAGTGTCATTCAAGACTATAAATGAAGTGAAAATTATCAGTTAACTTCTGAAACAATTTTCATTTTTCAATTATCTAAAAATTAAAACCTCCATGTGAATAATCTCAGAACCATTAAATTAACAACCTGTTATGATTTGTGACCTTCAAACTTGAATATAGATAAACAACTAGACATATAAATTTAATGGAAAATGACTTGTAATAATTTGACGAATGCTGCATAGCTAGAAACTAGAGGTATGCATTTATGTCTAACTTTTAGGCATCAAACCATATGGGTCTCATTCTTACTTGGGTCCCATAATAGGTGCACCACTACGTGTCATGGGTTTAAACCTAAGCCTTGGCTCCATGACCTGCAACGTCTTCTTGACCTAATAAATAGATGGGGTGGAAAGCAAGTATTTTAAATGATGAAAGCTTACCCTACACAGTTTAACAAGGGCCCTTACTAGCTCTTCAATAATTTTATTTATTCGTGTCATATAGCTAACGGAAAGACTGTCCCTTTGTATCAACATCGAACTTCACATCACCTTTAAGCATGCGGGGCCTTTGATTAACATAACGTTAAACTATTTCAACCTATCGAAACAATTCAACACGTTCTAAATAAAATGATCGTATATGTATGTTTATTTGCATTTGTCTTGACTATGGGTGTATACGAGATAAGGCGCTAGTGAGCTATTCGAGATTGCCTTGTTAAAAACTCGAAATAAGCGAAGATTGAAATCGAGCTTTTGTAAGTTACACAATTTGAGTGCGAGCTTAGGCAAGCTTGGCTTGGCTCATTTACATCCATAGTCCCGTGTCTAATAGGCCAAGGCACAATTTAGAGAGACTTGTTGAAGAGGTATGATCCTAAATCCTGCGTAAGGCAGTACAAGACATGCGTGGAGAGAATCATACCCAGACATAACAACACAACACCTAGCTATCATCAGAGCTAATGCGCAAGCCCTCGCCTGCGTAGGCAATGCAGTGACTGCTAGTACAAGTACAAATAGTACAGATGGCAAGAACTGCAACCAACCAGCGTGCGCCAGGCTCTGCCTTCACAACACCCACGATGATCAATCGTGCAGGAGACAAGAAGTACAAAAGGACAGCGACGTGTTACCGGTTAGTATACACCATTCGCTGCTTCACGATCTGCACTCACAATTGATGACAGACTCAACAACAAGGACAATCGACAGGCCACGTGGCACCAATCACCATGCGCCAACGTCTTAACCCCCTGCAAGCACTAACAGTCGTGTCAGAAAAGAAAAACTGGATATTCCTTATTGGCGATGTCCGGCCCAAGGCCCAGTAGCCCATTTCTTTCTCCACACTCTTCGGCTATAAATACCAGCCTTTAACCACAAGTTTATGGATCGGCTCTCTTACTCTTAACACACACTCGTTTATTGTTCTTAAACGATACTTATTCTCATGCCGAAGGGTGGTTACAAGGAGAACCCCACACCTCTCCTCGTAACAAGCTTCACAATGTTATTGTTTTGCAGATTACATTCTAAGTCATTGATCGAGAAAAGATGATGGACTAACCTTCTTGACGAGACCCTTTTCTCAAAGATATACTTGGTGTTTTTTCACATTTATTAATGGTAGATCTTAAATTTAATCCATTTCTCATAATGGGCAAATGCTCCCATTCTTGTTTATGGAGGACATGGTTTTAAAAATGTCCATTATGAAGGACATGGTTTTAAAAAATGTCTATAACAGATATAACGAATCGACTTTAACCGATAACAGACATAATAAATGGGTTATGGTTATGAGCTTTGTTTAACCGGCCAATCGGTTATGGTTACGGTTATCAAGCTTTGGTTAACCGATATCATTGAAACCGAACTGAACTTGGTAGTGCTAAGTCTATTTAATAAATTTATGTTCTAGACTAACCATGTAGATGTTTTTTTGCTAAGATAAAATTATGCTAGTGAAAAAATGATCTTGATATAGACGACCTTTATTTTAATGAAGAATCGAGGTGATCTTTTATATACACTTAGTGCATAACTAATAGATTTAAGTTATGGATTTTACATAACTTTATCAATGAGAATCATTTTCAATGCATCTGCATATGAACATACAAAAAAGGCTGGGATACCAGAAAATTCCATTGTCCCACATACAAGGATTAAGTGATTTTTTCGTTGAGAATTACCTTATCAAAAAAGATCCGACATCGATAGTTAAGTTTAACAAAAAAAAATATAGTCTTGGTTATCTTTTAAAAAAGACACAAGCTAGGTCTAACATAGTGGGTTCATTCTTATTTTGTAGGCCTATTGCTTTATAATTTTGAACTTTGGCCTAAAGTCGATTTTAGTTGAAATTTTTAGTTAATAACTGAATCTAACCAAAACTGAACCATAATCAATTAACCGTAAACTAAGTTAGGTCATGATTATGGTTAAGGAAATCCCATAATTGAAACTAGCGGTTATGGTATGTTTAACAGTAAAAAAGTTTTGCTGACGGCTATCGATAACAATTCGTTAGTGGTACTTTTCAATGAATATTAGTAGGGGCTCATCAACGGGAAAGCAACGATGGATCTATGTCGTATAGTAACGACTGTTATCATGACCCTTTTACGGACAGATAAGCGACAGAATTCTCATCAACAACATATCGACTGATTGTACGCCAGATTACCGTGATGCAACATTCTGTCGTTAGTTACCATTAAGACTCGTCACAGGAATGGAGGTTATCTCTCCGGCGTGAAGTATTTGGTTTTTGGTAGTAAATTATAGAGAAGGAAAGTATGTTGAGAGAGTAGATGATCTTCTTACTACTTGTCGAGTAAGTCGATCACATGAATCAACCACGAATTCGTTGTACTTTTCCTTGTTTTACTTCAATATAGTCGTGTGTGTTGTCCACTTATATACGTAGATATAGAGTCCTTTATTTACCTCTCTGGCTCTCTTCTCATTACTCACATATGGTCCCAAATGATACCACGTAGGAATGTCACTTTCAAATTTACGCAACAATGAAGTGGTCGCAGTTGACTTATCTAGTTGTGATTTTCACTTTGTTGTCATAATATTAGCACATTTTGTTTTACCCAGTGTAGATTGGTAAAAAAAATAAGTATCTTACATTTTGGTATCTAATATTCAATAACAAAAAAAAAAAATTAAGAGTTAACTGCCATTTTCTTCTCGGTGGTTTTTCACTTATATATGTCAGTCCAAGCCAAATTTCAAATTTGTGTCATTACCGTCCCTAACATTTTTGAAACATGTCAATTCTGTCCAAAAAAAACTAAGGTTGAATCGAATAATTGGACAAACCACAAGGACATGACAGTTAACTCAATTTTTTTTTGGAAGGAAATGACATGTTTCAGTAATGACAGGGGCGGAAATTGTACAAATTTGAAATTTGCCTAAACTGGCATAAATGAACAAAACTACAAGGACGAAAATGACAGTTAACTCTAAAATCAATCCTTAAATTCTCAAGCTGTAAAATAATTAGGCGAATTGGAAATAAATAATCTCACATAACTCAATTTGGTCGATAATAATCCCAAGTCAATTATTGACCGATAATAATCCGAACTGGTCAATTTTTTTTGAAATAGTCCGCCGTTAAAATAGTTTAACGGAGTTAAGTTTTTTTTCCGAATTACAAACCGATGTTTTAGGGCTTTTGACCAGAATGAGGATACGAGTCGATTGATGTAAAACTTACCTCGAAATTGTGCTCGAAATGGCTTGATTTTTGTTAATTGGAAGTTTAAACACATGAATTGAAGCACCGTTTTCGTGGGTTGGGGCAGTATTTCGAGGTAAGTTTTACATCAATCGACTCGTATATTCGTTCTGATCAAAAACCCTAAAACATCGGTTTGTAATTAGGAAAAAAAAACTTAACTCCGTTAAGCTATTTTAACGGCGGACTATTTTACAAAAAAAAAAATTGACCAGTTCGGATTATTATCGACCAATAACTGACTTAGGATTATTATCGGCAAAATTGAGTTAGGTGTGATTATTTATTTCTAATTTGTTAAATAATTATATATAAAAAAAACCGTTTATGTGGTCTCCAATTCTAGGGGTAGGGGCACCCAAATAGGATAAATTTTCATTACTAACATTATAATTGCATTAAAATCAATCTCAGTTTTTACTACGACCGATCATATCAATTTTAGATACATGTGTTATCACAAAATATAGTAGTAAATGCTTGTTATAGCGTGTAGTACACACATTAGGTTTTTTCATGAATATTCAAATGACAGATGATTTCTCTCATGTCGTTATGATGATGGGGGCACCAAAATTTCGGCAATAAGAAACATGAGATATTAGTGACTAGGGGAAGATTCATTGGGGAACATTAAAAAAGTGGGGAACAGCGGGAAACCGACTCAAACGAACTTCGATTGGACTCATTCCAGCGGCGTTGTAACTGGCTCGTCGAACCCTAACTAAGATCTCTTAACCCTAAACTCTAAATCCTAACTCCTAAACTCTAAACCCTAAAGCTAAAAAATAAGGCTAAAACATAAGTTAAATCGTAAAATCTGAACTATAAACCCTATAAGCTAAACTCAAATGGCTAAACCTGAAGCTAAACTATAAAGCTAAACCCTAAAGCTAAACCCCAAACCCAAAAGCTAAACTCAAAACCCTAAAGCTAAACCCTAAGGCTAAACCCTAAAGCTAAACCTTAAAAGTCAAACCCTAAGATATTTAGGGTTTAGGGGTTATGATTTAGGGTTTAGGGTTAAGAGATCGTAGTTAGGGTTCGACGAGCCGTTTCCAACGCCGCTGGAATGAGTCCAATCGGAGTTCGTTTGAGTCAGTTCCCCACTGTTCCCCACTTTTTTAGTGTTCCCCAATGAACTCACACTTAGTGACTATTCATTAACATTAAAAACTGGTTCTTTTTCACATGCACGACTCTAGCATGTACGCATTTTCTAAACATTTAAGGCAGCAAAACCTAGTAGCTAGTATAGTATGGGAGGTTTCATTACTATTTGGAGATTTTTTTTTTTTTTTTTTTTTGAACGGTAAATTTGGATCACTGACGGATCACTGGAGTATCATCGTGCCACCAGCGGAACCACCCGATCATATCCATCTTCACTAGGCATAATGCCTATACATCAATTTAGGAGAAAACCCAATATAGGAAAACCCCTCTTGTGGGAATCGAACCCAAAACTTATTGGTCCTAAAGCTTTATCACACCCCAAAAAAATATCACAAGGCTATAAAGTCATGCGCATTTGGAGATTAATTAGAAGAGTAAAGAAGAATTCTACTAATAATTATTACAATAATTCAAAGCCAAATGGTATTTGATAGTTTCATTTTATGGGCATTAAATAAGTTGACTTTAATCTGTAAAGAACAGTAATTCCTCGATTAAAGAATAGGTCAAAATCTCCGTAGTTAGATACTTAGATTGGTCCATATGGTGCGGTTCAACTTTTGTTTTTTGAAGGACGGCGTATTCGGGCTCAGTTACTGGCATGTCTCTTCATAGCTGAGGTATCTATATTTCAGAAGGAATTACAAGCGTCCATTATTAGTTTGGGAGGATGGCACCAAACCATTCCAGGGGGAAATCGACTGGCTCGTAAAACCCCCTAACTTGTTTTCTATTAGAAATTGGCTAGCAACATGATTTGAACCTGGATCTCCCTCTTTGGGAGAGACATAGAGTGCCGCAGGACCAGAAGGCCTTTTGGGTGTTGCCTTCTAAATTGTGCAACTCTTTGTACCATTATTTAGCTCTTTGTTAGTTCATCTAATAAAGATTTCTTCTGTGTTCAAAAACCTTTTTGTTCGTAGTATCTTTGAAAATTCATTTTCTTTTACTCAAGAGTCTCAACAACTTCACTCAAAAAAATTTTTTTTTTTTTTTTGAAAATTAGCTTCATTAAAAAATGCTTCCGACCCAAAAGGGCAAAAGACCATTACAAAACATGACCCCGACCCAAACGGGCAAAGGACAAAACAATTACAACATGTACAAAGGGCATTCCACCCAGATAATGGATTTAAAAGAAGACATCTTCTTCAATCAAACATAACTTCTCAATTTAACCTCTCCCTAAATATCTTATGTCGTAACTCTCTAGTTTTCGAACACCAATCCACCCAACTCAAAAATTTCTTTTTTTTGGTAAAGGGTTACCCCGGTGATTCTATATATTCACAAACAAATCAAAACAAGTAGTGAGGAGATATCCACACTAGTTCAAACTTAGGACAAACCCCCAAGTTTGTAGACAACCGTCCAACCGAAACATCAAAAACAACCAGAAAAGAAACAACTAGACAACGATCTAGGCTATTACAAGAGAAACGACACACTACAACTTAGCCTCCAGCGTCTTCCGCAAAACTGCCGTGAACATCCGACTTGCTCAGTAACCTCCTGATATTATCAGTATTCTTAAACTTCATTCCCATCAGCTTGTATCTAATCGTAGTCAACACTGCAGAAGCTGTAACACCCAAAAAATGGGTTTGTTAATTATACTAGATTAACAAAAAATAAACGTGTAAAATACCATAGGTGGTAAAAGTAAACCCGGTGAATATTAGGATTTAAATAAATAAATCTAATATTTATTAAAAGGATGAAAAATAATTTGAGAAAACAAAGTATATAAAAGGGCCGAGTTAACGGGACTTAAAATAAAACGGGTTATGAACAAGATAAAATAACTAGGAATAAATAACCTAGTTAGTCACAAGTCTTGTAGTAATAAAGAAATTGGTTAAAACACACTATATGCAACTTGGGGAAAGTAGAGGGGCCGAAACTGATAAACTAGAAACTAGTTTGTAATAAATAAAATATCAAACACCAAAACACACACCTTGAGTGTGTGTTCTGGTCGACACTTTCAACAGGAGCCAAAGAACTCCCTTGTTCAAACCATAACTAGCATAAATTCAAGCAAATTGGAAGGGCAAATCACACCCAAATTGAAATCCAAGCACGGATTAGTGATCACCTCAGTGAAGTGATCATAAGGTATGTCAAATTTCACTATTTTGTTCCATCTCAAATTCTTGATGAAGTCTAGGAATTCGAAATTTGATCTTGAATGATGGATATTTCGGTGGAAATAGGATGTATACATGATTAGAAACAAACCCTAGTTAATAAACTAAGGAATTTGAGTGCATGTTAGTTAAACTCGTGATCTCTAACTAGGTGTTTAATGGGTTTTGTAGAAACATGATGAACACTATAATCATGATTATCAAACTAGTGTTATTTGAACTTTATGAAGTTAATCTTGACATTAAACCATGAACTAGATGATTATTTAGTAAAGGATGATGAAATTGGCAAGATATGTAGTCATGGAGTTTGATTGTTAATTTTATAAAAATTATGTTCACTAGGTGTTTGATATAATGCCTAAGAGAAAGCTAAATGTTGAAATTTCGAATGAAACGCGCATTTGAATAATATGGCAAATTATGTGAAATATGAAGCGATAAGGGTTCAAAACATCATGTTGAATTAGACTTAATTGTGTAAATCATGTGATCAAAAGTAGTTGACATTTGATAAGTTAAACTAACCAATGATGAAGTCGAATAGAAGTTTTGATATAGAAAATACGTAAGGTGGAATAGTCGTGTTTGTAAATGACTAATCTAACCACCTTCTAAATGATGACGATAGTTTGACGCTTAACGAACTAGGTGGCGGCTTGGGGAAAAGAAGCGGGTCAAACGTCTTGAATACACGGAAAAGAGTAGAATCGGATAAAAGGTAAGTAAAGCTTACGCCCCTCTACATTATTTACAAATTATTTAATTGCAAGTATTGTATATGAATGCTACTAAGTGGTTGGTATATGATGTTCCGACATGATTCAATGAGAGTCGGAACAAGGGAAAATGGTAAGAAATCATGAATTATGGTAAAAGGGGTAAAAAAAAGTAAATTTGTCATGTAATGACGAACAAATAAAAACGAGTTTAAGGGAAAACCGGGATAGGTTTAAAGGGATGAAATGGTAATTAAACACCAACTCATACGGATAGATGGTCAATTAGACTAAATGGGTTGAATGGTGTTGTTAACACCATTTGACAATCGCTTGTTGAGTTTTGTAATCACAGGAAATAACATAAGCATGCGTTGCTTTAACTAGAAAGATTTAAAGCAAAAGTTATGTAAACGGGTCAATACATTGACCTAAGCCAGGTACGTATAAATAAGCTTTTAGTTAAACATACAATTTTTGGTCAAATATTTAGCGAAAGTCCTTCGTCGTAAAGTGAGGGACTAAAGTTGACCAAAACACCCTTGAAGGGTATATTGGGCAAACGACCCATAGGGGTTGTTTAGGAACTTGCATTAAGATTAGGGAATCATTAAATATGAATAAAAGTCATAGGAATACACATTCGTGGGTCAAATGCTCAAAAATGGTCATTTGCGTAAAATGACCAACCGATGGGTAAAATTGGGAAAAAGGGGTTCATTATGTTAAATCCACCACAAAATAGTTGTGGTGGAATATTTGTAGTTAATTAGACATGGAATTTTTGTAGTGTCAAAAGAAAAGCACAAGTTCTAGACTAAAATGCGTAAATACCCTTAACGGGTCAAAATAAGCATACGAGCGAAAACGGGTTTAAATTGTGTAAGAAACCTGTGAATAGAACCTATTATGATAGATAACATTAGTTTGAAGAGGTGCGTGTGAAATAAGGATCAAACAAATATGTTTGCTTGATAAAATGCATAAACGGGTTAAAATTCGGTAAAAAGGTAATGAGTCGAGGGCTTAGAAGTCTCAAAAATTTCTTATATTGGATGTAGGATTTTAACTCCATAAGATGGAGAATTAAATTACGGATGCGTAGGAAAAATAATCGCGTAAAACGGATCAATAACGAAGAAGTTATGGTCGTTTCCGTAAAAGGTATTGCTGAAAAATGCAGGACCCAGCTCCAAACCTGCTGGAAACTGGTCTCCCCCGCGCCACGCGAGGGAGCAACGTGGCGCCGTCGTGTGGCGCGACGGAACCCTGTTTTGAAGAAAAATTTGTATTTTAAACGGTTTCGCTTCCCGGACTCGTTTAGACACATTTCGAACTACGTATGACTGATTAAATTCATGTTTTTATTGAATTGTAGGTATAATCTTCAGTACCGGAGGACGATCAAGTTCAACGAAGAACCGAACACGATCAAGTTTCAAGCTTCCGCACTATACATCGTTGTTATGTTAAATAACGAACACACACATGTTATGTTGTATACTATTAATTTTGTAAAAGTTTCAGTGAACCCGTATTTTCAATGTATTTAAAATCATATTTACCCGTTTATCTTCATAAACGCATTAAATATAATAAGGGTGTTACAAGTTGGTAATCAGAGCTCATGGTTAAAAAGTAAAGTGTGTTCGGTTCGAGGCTTGATCGCAAATCCGGTAAGTACAAGTATGTTAATGGTTTAGTATGATTAAAGTGTCATGAACAACACATAGGGTTATCGTGTAATACACGTCACCCCAATGAAAATGATTGTTATAGTTAACAAAATCATGTGCGTTGACACGTACAGTAAAAAGCCTTGTAATATAATACGGGCGTTCATTAAAGTCGAAATTACTAACTTTTACAAATGATTTAATTGAAGGACACTCGCATCTGAAGATAGCGGGAGTGTAACAAATCTCGGATATGACGGAGGAACGGTCCGAAGTATGACGAGCAGAGCATACTCGCCAAGGACCCAAATCGCGTAACGGTCACGAGTAAGGTTAATAGCAAGGAAAGCCCGTTAGGGCAAGCATTACAGGTGCACGTTTTAAGTTTATTGCACGAATAGTAATATGCAACAAATACGTAGAGACTGACCGTTGCATATGTAAATTAAAAACTTGGAAAAACCTGAATAGAATACCTATCCAGGATATTATTTCCAAGAAAACTAAATAGAGGCGTTACTTACATGGGGTGTAATGTGAAAATTATAAAAGGTCATGTATATTAGGTGTTGATCGCTTACTCTGGCCAAGTAAGTAGTGAACATGTGGTACCATGAACTTTTTATGATGGACATACTTACATCCGATGTAGTAAGGACGGGGTGAATGGAACGAATTAAAAAGGTACCCAAATGAATTAAATAAGTAAGACGTTTGATTGTAAACGTAAACACAAGTCGGATGACGGAAGCGTATTACGCTAGAATAACGAGCCCGAGAGAAGGGACAAAGATTAAAGTAAATAAAAATACAAACCAACTAATGAGAATGCTAAGGCATAAGGGATAAAGTTTGACTGTCATAAGTGATGAAATTTCACACGAACAAGTCAAACGAGTTAAATAAAGAATAACGTTTGTTAATGAAAGTAAGCGCGAACCAAATAAATATAAGCACGAAATATTAAGATAAAAGAACCCGGGTAATGGGTTGTGAATAAATGTGGGAATAAATCGGATAACAATAAGCGGAAAACTGACCGACGTGTAGATGACGTAAGCAGTCATAGAGTCAGAGGATTAGTTTAAAATGGTAGCGGATGTGGCATTAGACTACGGTCAAGGTCCATAGAATACAAGAACGAAAACGAATGATTTCTAAACTTAAAAAGGGTGCCTTGACACCGTAAGTATATTTTAGAGCGACATGAGTAAAAGATGAATCTACGGGATCATCACAACCTTCAGGAATTATAAGTAATGATAAGGTCTACGAAACCAAAAAGACCTTTGGGTCGCAGATAGAAAGAAACGAACTGTTGGGGCCTCACTTTAAAAAGGTAAAAAGGTGAAAAGGAAACGTTAAACTAAAATTCAGTTTTAGTACGAAACAACGTTTTAACAAATATGGGTATTATGAGAGAAATTAGAAAAGGATTAATATTAAAGGATTTCGGTCTTAACACTGTTAGGTGTAAAAAAACGAAACGTTTGAAAAGAAGACTCTCGATGATGAAGGGTTATATAAACTTAAACATGACGTGACATGAAAGTCACTCCCTAAACTTGGGTATAAAAAGCGTAAAACATGAGATGGGAGTGATACGCTAAAATTGACAAGCCCGGGAATGGGTAATTATGGATTGAAACCAATGTTGATGAATTATGCAAGTACGTAACTTTGGTTCCGTTACATTTCTCACACCCCGACCACGTGAGACAACGAAACGTGGCGGAAACGCTGGGGAGTGTTGTAACAGAATTAATTGTTTCACAACCATGGAAATTAAAGTTTCGTTTTATTAATCAAATAAGAGAGTTATATTGTTTTAAACAGGAAATAAAGAGTACATAACAAAAATTAACTAGTTCTTGTCTCGTTTTAAGTCACTAAGGCACAGGTCCGCCTAAGTATGTCTCGATAAGTCCTATGCATCAACTCCTGAAAACACATGTGAAAATAGGTACGTCAGCATAAAAATGCCTGTGAGATACATAGGTTTTGTGAAAATAGGATTCATGACTTGTAAGTTTAAGAACATGTTTAATAAAGTTTAGTCATGAACCTTGTAAATTGATTTGTTTTGTAAATCGTTTGAAAAACAATAAGTTCTGATGATATGTATAAATAAGAGAATAATGTATGGTTAAATGAATAACCATGTAAAATGAGTTTGTATAAGATAAGTTGTTTGTAAATCAATGTCTTGTGAAAAGTATGTTATTTGTATAAAATGTTATATGTCTCAAATTAAAATGATTCAAATAATGCTACGATATGTGATACCATACAAACACTTATATATAGGAAGTACCAGCGGCGTATCCACCGTGCTTGTATCATATTACACACGCCTCGTTACTTAAATCACTTACTCAAACCAAACCATCAAGATGTAATGTTTAACAATTGTAGAAATGTTTAGGTATAGTAAAATGTCTATTGTCAAATGGTTCACATGGTTCAATAGATACAAATGGTTCACATGATGTAATATAATGTGTTCATATGCTGGATGAGCATATGCAACAAAATGTAATGTAAAACAATGTACTAAGTATGCACACAATGGACATACATAGCATGAGATGTAATGTAAAACAATGTACTAAGTATGCACACAATGGACATACATAGCATGAGATGTAATGTAAAACAATGTACTAAGTATGCACACAATGGACATACATAGCATGAACTGTAATGTAAAACGATATACTAAGTATGCACACAATGGACATACATAGCATGAAATGTAATGTAAAACGATGTACTAATAGTGTACTAATGAACATAGCAATCATATGATATGAAAACATGGAAAAAGCATGAAAGTAACAAGTAGGCACATGTGTTTCACCCTAAAATGTTTGGAAAACAGTAAAAGAGGGGTCTATGTACTCACTTGAGATTGCTTAGAAGTCCTAGGATAACCACCAAGCAAAGCTAGAAGATCACGGAATCAAACGGTACCTAATATAGGTAACTACATTAATAACCGGACCTATATCGGAGGATTGGATAGAATGAGGGCTCGTAAACTGAATGAGTATGGGAACTCAGGTAATATGGTTTAACAAAGCCTACATACTAAAACGGAACCTATCCTAAGTGCTTCTGACCCATTACGACCCGTCTAGGTAGCTTATGCTACTTTAACGCGTCGTTCGCGTGAAACGCGTTCGGAATGCCTAACTAGTCCTATGATAAGTAAAATATGCCTTAACATGTCTAACATTGTTACCAAATCAGTTTAGATACCAAAAGTTATGTTACATATGCTTAAAACGAATTTTGGCGTAAAAAGGGCATTTTGGTAATTTACCTAAGGCATATAAACTACCTATCATACAACTAACTAAACGAAGTGACCATAAGGTATAACCTCGGAAGGTTATTCCCTATACAACTATGGTCACCTAATGTGTTTGGTCGGATCCTAAAGATCGACCAAACGGGTCGGGTTCGAAAGTATAAGCGATTGTTTAGATCGCTTACCTTACGACCCTAAATAAGCACTAAACTAAAAGTGACGAGCTAAGCATGTTAAAACATGCTTAACTAAGTTTAGAAAACAGGTTTGGTATCAAAACAAACGGTTTTGATACCTAAGAGTAGTTTGGTTACAAAATACGCAAGAATACGCATTTTGGCCGAAACTACGACTCGTCACTAAGCCTAGATAACGTGGTAATCAGTAGGTATAGTCACTAGGGACTATAACCATCGTGATTACGCTCACGTTATGAAGTTCAAACGAACTTGGCATTGACCATAAACTAGTCAACGCAGAAAGTCAAACAAAGTTTGACTTTTAACGCGAAAAGAATAAAAGAACGAAGGAACACTTACAAAGGGTCCCCGAAAACTTTGATTTCTCAAGTATTCTCAGGTATGAAGTGGTTTCACTTCAACTTAGAGAACTCTCAAGAATTCAAGTGGGTTTTGAGTTGTGAAAGGGTTGGGTATTTATAGGAATGTTGGAACCGTTAAGATCATTTATCGAATAACGTGCTTCAATCTCATCCTTACACTTGTTGCAACCCTATGGTAACTCAAAATGGCCCCTCATGATCAGGAAAGGGCAAGTGTGGGTGAGTTTTGGGTGGTTAACAACTGTAAACAGCTGTTAAAACAATTAAATCTGATCTGGGAGGGCCTCGCGGCCCGCGTAAGGAACATCAGAAGCTTACGCGGCCCGCCTGGGCAAGTCTGATCAGAAACAAGTTTGAAAAATGACAGTTTCAGTCCCTGTTGGTGTTTAAGGCTCATTTCGACGCGTTCAAGGCCCGTTAAGCCAACTTCAAGGCCATAAGATGATGCCTAAACATTTTGGACATGAAACATGCTCAAAAATATTCCGGATGTTGGTTCGTTTGGTCGTACGATCGCGATGTTCGCTTAATTACGACGGAATGCGCATAAGCGCGAAAAACGATCCAAATTGCGTGACGAATGGATTTTTCTCATGCCAAACACTAAAATAAAATATTTTAATGCTTACATAAATTTTTGGATGTCTGGATGTATTCAGAACGTAGGTTATGCGCGAAAATGCAAACTTATGCACTTTTTGACGCTTTTAGTCCCTGAATGACCCAAAAGTTTATTTTAGCACACCGAACCCCTCAAAGCCTATTTCTAAGCTATGTAAAGGATATTTAGGGTATGTTTAACTTATGGTCATGTTCCGGAATGCCTGTTACAGTTCAAATTGGCATACTTTCGCAGTTTGTCAAATTTAGTCCCTGTAAGCGAAATAACTTGATTTTGGCATACCAAACCCTCCAAAACTTATTTCTAAGTTATGTAAAGGTTATTTAAGGTATGTTAAACTGGTTATATTTACGCATCAGATTTCGTATAACCTTCCAAAAAGCGATTTAAAGCCCGAAATCGAACAAGAATGATATGTGCAAACGATACACATATTTTTACAAATCCCAAGTATGAAACACAATATCTCATTGATTTGGTATTTGTTTGATGGTCACGGAGGCACAGTTATCACAGTCTCCCCTACTTTAGGAAATTTCGTCCCGAAATTTATTTGTAGGAGCCTGTCTGTGACTTTGTGTTAAATAACCATCAAGGATAAGGCATAATCCTGATGAATCCTCTTTAACGGACATTTTTCAAAAATGGAAATGAAGGAAGAATCAGGGATATTCATTTCCCTTTGATGGAAAATTTTCAGAAACGAAAAATGCACGGAATGAGTCATTTTCCTTAATGGGTATCCTTCAGAAACGAAAATGCACGGAATGAGTCATTTTCCACAATTTCTTCAGAAACGAAAATGAACGGAATGAGTCATTTTCCACAATTTCTTCAGAAACGAAAATGCATGGAATGAGTCATTTTCCACAATTTCTTCAGAAACGAAAATGCACGGAATGAGTCATTTTCCACAATTTCTTCAGAAACGAAAATGAACGGAATGAGTCATTTTCCACAATTTCTTCCGAAACGAAAATGAACGGGATGAGTCATTTTCCACAATTTCTTCAGAAACGAAAATGAACGGAATGAGTCATTTTCCACAATTTCTTCAGAAACGAAAATGCACGGAATGAGTCATTTTCCACAATTTTTTCAGAAACGAAAATGAACGGAATTAACTCTAGACACAAGACCAAACTTGCTGTGGTTTCTGTGCACTGAATTCCATAATTATGTATGCATCCATAATTACGCAATTCCTTGCACAGTCTGCACACTTTGTTTTGTAATGTGAAGGAGAAGAAAAATTAAACATGTGATGAGTGTGACTAGACTATCATAGGGTCATTTTAATTAGATCGACAAATGATCTCTTTTAATTAGACCACCAAGGAGTCTTTTTAGCTATTTCATCACATGATATTCCTAACCAGATTTTTTGGATCAATCTGTTTAACTAGACCACTCAAGGGGTCTAATTATGGAATAGTACAATATAATCCAAGGGTCTTTACTATTACGTAAAAGCCCAATGAGGATTTACTATAGTACCTTTGGATATCCTACTATGAATCCCTTATACGAAGATATGGAAGATTCTACGAGGATTTGGATAACAAAACTTGGATTACAAAAACATAAAAGGGAACACATAAGCACATAATCACATAGTTGTTTAACTTGATCATTAATTTGTTATCGATTGAGAATGGATATGGAAACCAGTCGATGGACTTCAATGTCCTCTGGGATCTATCTGAAAAGATAGGAAGATCTCCCAAAAATTCGATTTTGTTTTCAAAGAAACGTAATATTCGAATTAAGGAACACAAAAATTTTAGGATTTACGGAAATACCCCTAGGTACCCTATTAAGGATTTATAGTGGTACTTTAGGTATTCGTCCAGTGTTGTAACTTGTGCCTTGTACTTCGTTTTCCTTGGAAGAAACGGGTACTTAGGAATTTCGTGGAAAACGCAAGAGATCATAATATAGAAAAATTTGGGGGGGGGTAGTTTGTTTTTCAAGGAATACGATTCCTTGATTGTCGGTATTGTAGGGGATATGTTGTTTATACATATAACCACATAAGTACATTGCAATGTAAATAAAAGATTTATTTATACACAATGATAACAACTGTTTCATGGACCTTGACAACAAAAGAAAATAATACATAAGACGTGATTATTTCTAATGGGTGTTGTCTTCTAGTCGGTCAGATGCTCATCCCTGTGCTGGATTTGCATTAGCAAGCTTTGGGCAATTTCTTTGGAAATGACCCATCTCGCGACAATTGTAGCAAGAACCTGGTGGAAAGCGAGCTTGAGCAGGATTGTTGTCAGCTTGATTTGGTGCAACTGCAGCTCGGCAAACTTTTGCTGTATGACCTTTAAGTCCACAAATTTGGCATTCGCGGCACTTCACACTAGCATGATGATGAAGGTTACATTGGTTGCACAAGGGTGAAGTTCCATTGTATGGTGTAGGTCCCCTTGATGTGTATGGATCTTCACAGAATTGTCAATCCGATCAAGAGTGCGGAATCCCCTTGATCAGAATATCACAGAAACAAGTAGAAAACAGAAACAGCAAGACACTTTCAAACCGGGTTTACTATTGATTATCAATCACTCAAGAATTACAACCAATCTAAACCCTAACCACACTAATTTCGTCCAAGCCCTAGAACTCTCACGAAATTCCTCACACACACTGTTTTTGCTGATTAACCTAAACCCTAAAGCCTAACCTTGTTTATATAACACAAGGTTACTACTTGGGCCAAGGTTAAACATCATGGACTGCGAATTGGACAGGCCCAATTCGCCCCACATCACCCTAATTGGGTTTTGTTTAGCCCAAACTCTATTATCTCACTAATACAAAGCTAAACCCACTAACTGTTTATCGTTTATCGAATTACAAGATATCCAAAGACCAAATCTAAGCTGTTGTCACAAATATGCACCAACAAACTCCCCCTTGACAATAGCTTCATAAAATAACTTTGTCTTCAGTCTTCTTGCAATCTTCATGTAATCGTGCACTGTCTTTGGTCTTTGGATAGCTTCAGCTTCAATAGCTCTGTCAGCAACAGACTCCCCCTAAGCTGATGCATCCAATCACCAAATCTTCAAAAAAACTTTAGCGTTTGAGTAAACTCAAGTTCAGCATTTGTAAAGCAATCTTCAAACTCTTCAACTTTGTCTGCAATATAGAAAGGAGGTTCTACCATGCATCCAATCAAACTCTCATCTCATCACAGCAACTCATCACTTTAACTTCTCAGCAACACACTGCTTCAATCTGTATACTATAAAACAAACATCTCGAGAAACCATAAGAATTTTTCAACATAAGTTAAACAAATTATTATTATTCAAGAGATAGTTAAACTGTATCACAGATTAAGCATTTTCAATTTATCACCAACACGCAAAACTTTTTAATCACACACCCTATAACCCGCATGATTTAAAATTTTGAACTCACTTTCTAACACCATCTCCCCCTATCAGTAACAATTCCTCCAAGAATAACAGTTTTCCGTACGTTAAGAATTTTAAACAGAAAAAGACACTATTTTTGGATTTTTATAATTTTCTGAAAGCAAGTAAATAACAAAAGCAATAAACACTCTATTTTTGTGAGAATCACTGGTAAGAAGATCATATCAGCACAATCAAACTATTTTCACACTATTAGATAATTCTTTATTTAATTTTTCGTGAAAAGCAGTCCAACACGATTACCAGTATGTTTGTCCACTTAAACAAAATGCATGAACATTTCAAGTACCATTACCATATGATACGTTAAGGTAAATTTAATACTGAAATACTAGTGTGTCCCACTTCAGGATATACCCCCACGATCAAGGTATGCACAAAGATTCATCGTAGTAGGCGAGTATACTGATGTCATCCTTTAAGATATCCTGACAATGTCTAGGTCTGCATATAATCTGTTTTATCATGTTTTGATTTCTTAACAATGAACACCCAAATAAATACTAATCAAATCCTGGAAATTTAAACAACACACTCTATCATGCAAGTATCTTCCCTACCACATATTTCACAAGTCCAATCCAGATTTCTGAAATCTTAACTGGGAATAGGTTGAGAAGAGAACAGAATAGATCTTTAGGAGAGATGGTATAATATACAGATCAAATGAGTTTTTCTCAGTTTGATATAGGTTTCTTGGGTTTCATTTGGGCACTAGAGGGCCTCTTTCGGGTGCATTAGATCTATAGCGCGACAACGTACAGCTAGGTCAGCATGTATCTGGATGCAGCAGAAGCTGTCGTTGCCTAGCACCTCCAGGTCAGCATATATCTGGATGCAGCAGAGGAGGTACACGACTTTTTTCAGAGAAGATTTCAGAATCAGATCAAAATTGTGTGTATCGGGATAACATACAGACATTCAAATAGAAATGAGCTAATTCCAAGTGACTTTCTTTCCTGGGGTCATGTACAATTTTAGTTCTGAACAGAAAGACAGTCAAGATATCCCCAGATGAAATAACAGTATAAAGACCCAAAACTTCAGATTTTGGCAATCTATCAACGCAAGATTTAAGGTCATTAAACCATACACCACTGATGTGTTCCCCACTCATATTCAGTTCATTTATGTGTATATCACATTGGTAAGTTGATTATTTCATGCTTTTTGCCTACTGGTACATCGTATGATGAAGCTGCTATCACACTTAAGCAATTTAATTTATTTTCAGTGTGACAGTCTAACTTGCTGATGTACTATCATTTCTCCTTTTTCACACAGTGAACTCATTTTTAATTTTCTATTTTTTTATGTTTTTGATTTTTCAATTTTTTTTATTTTTGATTTTTAAGAAAAGCAGTAAACTAATTACAAAAATTCTTATGAAAAACCAGTTATTCAGGATTCCTCATCCCGTTGAGTTCGACTAAATGTTCAAAGCGAGCCCTGTCAAATGCTTTAGTATAAAGATCTGCCAGGTTATCTAGTGTGTCAACTCGATGTAATTCAATTAGTCTCTTTTCAGCACAATCCCGTATAAAATGATGACGTATAAAGAACCAATCGTACTGATGTTGGTGCGACTGTGTTTCACGGGATTATTTGTTATTGAAATCGTGGCATTATTGTCTATCATAATAGGAGTACGAGTGAAATCCAAACCGTAATCGCGCATCTGCTATTGTATCCAGAGAACCTGAGAGCAGCAGCTACCCGCAGCAACATATTCAGCTTCACACGTAGATGTAGACACACATGATTGCTTCTTGCATTGCCAAGACACGATCCTGCCTCCTAAGAACTGACAACCACCTGTTGTAGACTTTTTGTTCGACATGCATCCTCCAAAGTCTGAGTCAGTGTAAGCAACAAAATTCATATCACTATCAGCTGGATACCACAACCCAAGTTTAGGTTTCCCCTTCAAGTAACGAATAATACGCTTCACCGCCTTCATGTGTGACTCCTTTGGATTAGCCTGATATCTGGCACACAAGCATACTGCAAACATAATGTCAGGTCTTGAAGCAGTCAAGTACATTAGAGAACCAATCATCGCCCTGTATTGAGTAGGATCAACGTCTTCAGTACTTTCATGATCTGGGCCAAGATTGTGATTTTCGCAAATGGGTGTGTTGAAAGTAGAGCAATCATTCATTTTGAACCGACTCAAAATGTCATACACATACTTTGTTTGATGAATAAACATCCCATCCTCCTTCTGTTCAACTTGTAATCCCAGAAAGTAAGACAGGTCACCCATAGCACTCATTTCGAACTTGCTCTTCATCACCTGCTCGAACTCTTTACACATACTCTCATCTGATGACCCAAAGATGATGTCATCCACGTACACCTGTACCAGCAGAAAATCTTCCTTCTTCCTCTTGATGAACAGTGTACTGTCAATCTGACCTCTTTCGAAACCATTCTTGATCAGATGTGTAGACAGTGTCTCGTACCACGCCCTGGGAGCTTGATGTAACCCATACAAAGCCTTATCAAGTTTGTACACTCCATCTGGATAATCTGGATCAACGAACCCATCTGGTTGTGAGACATACACCACTTCTTGGACTTTCCCGTAAAGAAACGCACTCTTCACGTTTAGTTGGTAAACTTTGAAGCCCTTGAATGTTGCGAAAGCTAGAAACAAACGAATTGCCTCCAACCTTGCCACTGGTGCAAACACTTCATTGTAATCTATCCCTTCTTGCTGATTGAAACCTTTTACCACCAATCGAGCCTTGTTTCGCGTGACTATCCCTCTGTCATCCTTCTTGCACTTAAACACCCATTTAGTGCCTATTTCTCTTTCACCTTTAGGAAGGTCAACTAACTCCCAAACCTTCAACTTCGCAAACTGGGCCAATTCCTCTTGCATAGCTTCAACCCATGAATTATCTTTAAGAGCCATATGAATGTTCTTCGGCTCCTCTTGGGAAATAAAGCAACTATACAAGCACTCGTTTACAATCCCAGTCTTCTCAATCGACACAAATAGACCAGAATTCGCTGCTATGCTTCTTCTCGTCTGAACACCTGCATTAGGATCTCCAAGTATCATGTCAACTGGATGATCTCTATTTGCTTGTGTTGTAGCAACGGTATCCACTTCAAGATTATCACCCAGGTTTGATCCAACCTCCCCCTGAATGTTCTGATCTGCAAATGGATTAATGAAATCCTCCCCCTCAATGGGTTCAGAGTCACTATCACTTGAATCAGGATCAGCAGCACCTTGGGAAGTTTCCGCAGCATCTGTCATATCAACATTCGATCTAGGCATGAACTCACCTTCATCGTCTCCACCAATCATTCTTTGAATCAACTGAGAATCATCTGCATTTGGAAACTCAGGAATATTAAATGATTTAAAAGTACTTTCATAATCATATAATATAGCAGGACCACTCGTTGATTGTTGAGGTTTGTATGAAGTAATTTCAACATTAAAGACAACCTCAATTTTACCAGTTTTTAGATTAAAATCCCTTTTATTCGGTGCGCCAGGTACGTAACCTAGAAAGTAGCCTTCGTCAGCCACCTCACCGAATTTTTGTTTATCTTTATTACGCACAATGGTGCAGGGTAATCCAAATGGTTCAAAGCCTTCTAAGTTTGGTTTCTTGTTAAACATCAATTCATGACAAGTTTTATTAAAATGTTTAACAGTCAAAACTTTGTTTAGGACGTAGCAAGCTGTATTCACAGCTTCTCCCCAGAAAAGAACTGGTAGCTTTTGAATCTGAAAGCATCGTCCTAGCGGCTTCAATCAACGTCCTGTTTTTCCTCTCAGCAACTCCATTTTGTTGAGGTGTATAAGGAGCGGAATATTCATGTTCAATTCCCTTGCAAAGACAATAGAGATCCAGAATGCGATTCTTGAACTCCGTGCCATTATCACTCCTTATCCTCTTGATCCTAGCATCATGCACGTTTTCCAATTTCGTAAAAAGATCTATCAACATTTCTGCTGTCTCATCTTTTGTACCTAAAAAGAAAACCCATAAATATCGTGAATAATCATCAGTGACAACTAAACAATAGTACTTTCCACCTATGCTCCTCACGTTCACTGGACCAAATAAATCCATGTGAAGTAATTCATAAGGGGCATCCATGGAATTTACTGTTTTAGACTTATGAGGTTTCTTGTGTTGTTTTCCCTTTTGACATGGAAGACATTTATCTTCCACGTGAAACCTCTGCATTGGAACCCCTTTCACTAGCTCATTTTTAACAAGATAATTCATTTTTCGATAGTGAATATGGGCCATGCATCTGTGCCACAACATCGATTCAGCTTCAGATGCTTTTGATAGTAAACACGCCACCACAGCATTTGGATCCTTAGCACCCATGTCCATGACATAAGTGTCATTTCTCCTTGGCACTCGCATCACTATCCAATCGTCCGGAATCTTCAAACCTGGTTTCAACACTAATGCTTCATTCTTGGTAAAATGGACCGAGTGTCCCTTGTCGCAGACTTGTGACACGCTCATCAGATTGTGTTTAAGCTGCTCCACATAGTTCACTTTGTCCAGTGTGATCTTCCCATTGGTCACCTTTCCTCGTCCTGTAATTCTACCACCTTTAGCACCCGCAAAATTCACATTTCCACCATCATAATCTTCAAATTCTGTCAACAATCTCGCATCCCCCGTCATGTGCCTGGAGCAGCCACTATCAACATACCATAAGTTGATAATCCTCCTTAGCTGCTCCTGCACACACCAACCAAGAAATTAGTTAGATTGGGGGACCCAAGCCTTAATGGTCTTGGGTCGTCCAAATTCACCAACTACTGGAACATCCATCCAATATCCATTACTCCTAACTGGAGTCTTGGATCTCAGACCTGTTGATGGAATTTGATTTTGATTTCCACTAGGTCTTTGGTCCTGAGGGTTCCTATACATATTTGGACTATTTGACCTTTGGAAATTTTGATTTGGGTATCTTGAATTTTGATTCCAATAAGCATTATTGTTGTAATTTCTAAAGCCATTGTTATAAAAAGTTCGACCACCATCATTTTGGTATCGATTTTGATATTGACCTTGACTTCTGAAATTATTAGCATTATAATTGTTCATTCTTGGTGAACTGCTTCTAGGTCTGTCAAATCTGCCTGGTGGAGATCTAGGCTGAAACCTTGGTTGATTTCTTTTAAAACGAGGAACTTGTGGAGTTCCTTTTTCAGCCTTATCTACACCAATAGCAACATTTTCTAGTTGCTTAGGAGCAGATTTCTTTGGAGAGTTGGACTCCTTCTCCTGTTTATCACCACTCTTCTCTGGTGACTTCTCTCTCTTCCTTTCACTCACTTGTGCTTCACTCTTTTTGTTAGGACAGCAGCTAGCTACATGTCCCTTGGTGTGACATTTGAAGCACGATTTCTTTTTCGAAGACTTCTTTTCTGAAGCCTTTGAACTAGATTCGGGTTTTTCTTCTGATGATGCCTTAGAAGGATTTGGTTCAGTTTGCTTAGTTTCAGAATTTTCTATGTTCTTGTTTTTAGCAAACTCTATATTTGATTCATTTTCAATAACAGCTGTTTCGTTTTTCATGTCACTTCCTTGAACAAAATTAACCTTTTTAACAAAAGTTGGATTGTTATTTTTAGGATGTGATGTGTTCTTTTTCAAAACAGGTTTGCTGTTATTATCCTTCTTAGCATCAGCACTCACAAACACATTTCCTTGACTTGATGTGGAACTACTTGGTGATGTTGACCCAAAGTCCATGAGATCATCTTCATCAGGCAAGAAAGAATAGTCATGACTAACAGGAGGTGGAACCTCATTGAAACCATGAAATCCCACACTTGTTTTGTCATTACTTTTCTTCAAGCCACCCATCATATGTTTCATAACAAAAGTAGAGTCCCTGAATTGACCTAATTTCTTTTCAAGTTCAACAATTTTGAGTTGTGCATCTGACAACTCTTTGCATTTTTCAGAAATCTCTTTTGTTTTCTCTGCCATCATTTCATGAGCTAAGTCTATCACTTGAAGTTTTTCATTTAATTTGCAGGTTACAGCTTCAATTTTACTTTCATAACCTTTTATCTTCTTCAAGTATGATGATTCATTTCTTTTAGCAAAAAAGTTTACTTCTTTTATGGTAGACATCTCGCCCACCAGACTTTGGTTTTGTGTGGACAACCTGTCAACTTCACCCTGTAATTCACGACATTTTAAACACACAGAATTAGACTTTACCTCTCCTGTTTGTTTATCAAGGTTGGCCATGAGGGCCGCAAGCTGAGCTTTCACTCTGTTGTATTCAGCTTCCTTCTCTTCAGCTTCCTTTTCATGGTCAGACTTTTGCTTATCCTCTTCAGCATCTTTTGTCTGATCAGCCTTCTTTTCGTCAACTTTATTCTCTATCTTCACCTCAGCCTCAGCATCCACTTTTGCTTCAGCATCTCCCACAGTAGCTTCACCATCATCAACTGGAGTTATCTCTGCCATGAATGCCTGAGTGACATTGTCATCATTTTCCAAGTGAATACTCCAGTCATATGAACCTTCTCTAGCAGTAGAGATCAGCGCTCTCGAGTTAGAATTGTTTGATGCATTCCTGTTGTTTGAACTCTGACTCGAAGTCTCCTGCCTTTGTTTTTGACATTCCCTAGCAAAATGCCCATAACTTTGACAGTTGAAGCATCTCACTTTGGTCTTGTCGAAACCAACCGTCTTTCCTATAAACTTCCTTCCTGTTCGGTTCATAAATCTCTTCACTCTTCTTGTGATCATGGCCATTTTCCACTACAAATCCATATCTTCAAGATCATCAGGGTCAATCTAATCATAATCTTCATCCAAAGTAGCAGGATCAGATATCTTCCCCTGAATGTAGTTCTCATAGGAAGCAACAAATGAAGCAAGTAAAGCCAGATGCTCTTCAGCAGACTTCACACTCATTGGCATTGACTTAACACCACTACTCTGCTTAGAAGCTGATGTTTTCTTGGCTCCTGTAGATCCTCCTGAAGCAGCTACAAAACACACATCACCATCTTCATTCACTGTGACCTGCTCATTCTCACACGAAAGAAAAGCAGTAGCAGAGTCGCTAGAAGCGTTGTGTGATGAAGAAGATGCAAGCCCATTGTAAATCGTTGGATCTTGAACCTGATTATATCCAGTATCTTTCTTCTTCATACTGAGCTCATAAGCTCTCAGCTTGCCAACTACTTCTTCCAGCTCCTTTGTCTCATAATCTGCTTCACCCTTGATCATGAGAGTGTAAATATCCCACTTGGTAGGTAAGGCATCGAGCAGCTTGTCATTCTTTTCAACGTCAGTATAGCACTCTATCTCATAGTTGTCCATTTCCGACATCAGATGGTAGTATCGAGTGATGATGTCCTCAAGTGACTCATGTTTCATGAACTTGAAAACAGCAAACTGCTTCTTCTGTAGATCAACTTTGTTTTTCTTAACATCTTCATTTCCAGCATATCTTTTCTCTAATGCATCCCACATATCCTTTGAGTTTGTGTACTTCTTGAAAGTATGCTTGATGCTATCAGGTAAAGACATTTTGATTGCAGCCAAGGCTCTCTTTTCAGCCTCATACATCTTTTTATCAGCATCTTCCATGTTCACATAAGCAGTTCTACGAGGTCTGCCCTCAAAGTCGTGTGTTGGGTTTGTGTACCCATCTTCGATGCATATCCACATGCGAGTGTCCTGGTATTCAATGAAGGATTGAAAACGATCCTTCCATGTCAAGTAATTTTCCACCTTCATCATCTTAGGCGGTTTGTTGGTAGTGCCAACCTCATGCTCCATTCTCAAAAGCTCATTCAAACTAGACATGTTCGACATTTTTAACGTAACAGACTGATAAAACCGTACAAAATATCTCCGAAAACAGTGGTTACCAAATTACACCGTTAGAATCGTCTCGAAAAGACGAATCCAATGATATCTAATGTCGAAAACCGAATTCGGGATTTTCCAGAGTCCAAGGAATTCAACGGTCCAAATGGTTCTGTCTAAAGAGCTACGGATCAATTTCTATTTGCAAAACACTGAAATTTTATCGACGCTTGCCAACTGAAATTCCACCCCTTAAATATGCTGTTAAATTCGCTGGTTTTGCTATTAATTTCGCTGGTCTATTATGCTGGGTCAATTTCGCTGGTTAACAACTAAATTCGCTGGTCAGTTACTTGTTCAAGTTCGCTGGTCAATTTCGCTGATTAAGACGACCTGTAAAGTCGCCGAAAACCGTAATAATTTCGCTGTGGAAAGTTATCCGGTTACCAAAGTCGCCTTTGGATTTAACTTCGCCGATAATTATGCTGATCTCAGTTAATTTCGCAGGTCCTCAAATTCGCTAGTTCTGAAAATTGGAAACTCAATCTGATCAAAATTCTGAAGATTTTTCTGATTCTCCTAACAACTTCCTGCAAAATCGAACAGCAAACTATCAGTAAATTTCGAAAATCAATGAAGAACAGTACGAAGAACGTGAAGAACACGAAGAACAGTCTTCGAATTCCAGCCAAATACTCGTCAAAATCCAACAGAAATCGTCTCGAAAACCTGCAAATCAGCAAAACTCAACAATCAAACTGATCAAACACTCCAAAATTTTCGAAAATCAGACTCTAAAATTTCGAAACCCTAGGTCTTAAGAACTTAAAATTTTCGAAAATTCCCAAAACAACCCGAAAATCAACCCTTTTCTGCAGCAACAATTCTGAACCGAGCCTTCAAGAGCCTAATGCTCTGATACCAATTGTAGGTCCCCTTGATGTGTATGGATCTTCACAGAATTGTCAATCCGATCAAGAGTGCGGAATCCCCTTGATCAGAATATCACAGAAACAAGTAGAAAACAAAAACAGCAAGACACTTTCAAACCGGGTTTACTATTGATTATCAATCACTCAAGAATTACAACCAATCTAAACCCTAACCACACTAATTTCGTCCAAGCCCTAGAACTCTCACGAAATTCCTCACACACACTGTTTTTGCTGATTAACCTAAACCCTAAAGCCTAACCTTGTTTATATAACACAAGGTTACTACTTGGGCCAAGGTTAAACATCATGGACTGCGAATTGGACAGGCCCAATTCGCCCCACATCACCCTAATTGGGTTTTGTTTAGCCCAAACTCTATTATCTCACTAATACAAAGCTAAACCCGCTAACTGTTTATCGTTTATCGAATTACAAGATATCCAAAGACCAAATCTAAGCTGTTGTCACAAACATGCACCAACATATGGCTTCCTAGAAGGGGGTTGAGTTGGTTGGTTGGGGACGGCTTATGTAACACCTCGAAAATTCACGTCCTATAATGTATTGACACGTATCATAAGTTTGAACGTGTGAAAGTATACTCTAGAGGGACTAAAGTTGACAAACATGGAAAGTATGTGAATATACGGGTTAAAAATGTCAGCAGTGAATAAATATACCTTTCAGTAACCCTACTTGATGCTCATACCTTCAAACAAATAAATCATGGATCATACGAAGTTAAATATGAAAGAAAGTGAGAGATTACAAACTACAGGGGTTAAATGTGTCAACATGTTTAAAGTATACCTCTGAGTGACCTTTTAGCAAACTCGAAGCTTTGTAACGATTAATTATGCTCACTAGAATGCACGATAAAGATTTCATAAAGTTTCGTTATCGTATGAGAAAGTTATGATCAAATTCGTATGCGAGGGGTTAAAGCGTCAACGTTGAAAATTATGACTTTTCGGGTAAACATATTGTGACCAAGGACTTGGCAAAGTGGGTATAAGTCTTGAACCTCTTATAAGTCAATTAGAAGGGCTCAAATTGCAAAGAATAAAGGTGGATTGACCTTTCGAAGGACCAAGAGCCAAGGATGCAAACTGAAAGAAATTTTTTTTGCCCTGATGGAAGGCTTACGGACCGTAAGCCCCAAGCCTTACGGTCCGTAAGGGTGGCCCAGATGCAGCAAATCATGAATGTTGGCTGTTCAGCCTTGGAACCGACTTAGATCAGATATTTTCACTTCATGGGCGACCCCTACATGTTCCTAGGCCTTAGGGGCACTTGTAAATGATCTAGGATCCATGGTAGCATGAGTTGTCAACAATCTAATGCATTAAAATCACTATATAAAGCCTTCATGTTGCAACATTTTGAGCACACCATTCCATCTGCACTTGTGGAGCTTCCTGGAGCATAGGAGCAGACCCAAGTCATCCCTAATAGTGCATTAGACTTTGGTAAGTATACTTAACCTTTTTTAGTTGAGTTTTTGCTTAGTTTTAGCTTAAAAGTCAAACCGTCATAATTAACGGTTGACTTCACGATTGATCACGTATTTTCCAAAAAGGCTAAGTGCAGGTACTAGACGAAATAGGCTGGCTACTCCAGGCATCATTACTCAAATCTCGCAAGCTCTAGATGTCAAAGTCTGTTGAACAGTTTTCCTTTTTATTTTCGATCCGCCTGTGGATCTTTTACTTTCCGTTGTAATACTGGAGATTACTTTATATTCGGATTGTAACATATTTATCTTTTGCTTCCGCTGTGCATTTATATATTGTGTTGTTTGACTATGATGTTACCAACCACGTCACGATACTCCCCCACCGGGCCCACCGGTCAAACATGGAAATATCGGGGCGTGACAGGTTGGTATCAGAGCCAACACTGAGTGAATTAAACGCTAGCCTTTTGTGTTTAATATCAATTACACAGTTGCACATTCTTGAGTCTAGACAAGAACATAGGACTAATCCTAATTCGTTTCATTGTCTTTTAATTACTTCTTTTGTTATTTTTCTGATTAGCCTTTGCATGGGCAAGTCATTTTATTAGAAATCCCATTTAGGGCAACCATATACTTGTTTAAATTTTAATGGAACGATTATATTTAAAATATCATTCCTATATTATAAGATCTACCATTATAATAAAAATGGCAAAATCTAAAAAGGACAAGACCTAGCCATATGTCACCTTAAGACAGGGCCAAGATGGTAGTTCCACAATTAGGTTCAGATCCTCGTTAACATTTCAATTTAGGATTGTTCTGCGTTAATTATTAAAAAGAATCTTAAAGGTAAAACCTAGCCTGAATGTCACTGCAGACAAGGCCAAGATGGTAGAACCTATTCAAGAGATCCAAATCCTTATTAAACATCTGAAAGCATATTAACATGCTTGACAAAGGGTGATACGATAAAATCACATAAGTCATTTTTAAATGGGTTATTCTAAATTCCCTTACTAATATAATCATCCCTTATGGATGAAGTGCCCACGAGCTATAATTAACGTCCTCTGGACTAAAGACAGTGGTAGCCTACAACTCCCTGTCAGGAAAAGGTAATGAACTTTGATTCAAACCTTAATGCCTCGATTCCGTAAAATCAAGGCCTATAAATTAAACTAGGCCTTTTGTGCTATTATTAACTTATAATTTAGGATTATGATAAAGATCCTGAACAATTATATATTTAGCAAATTAACTAAAATGTGTATTAAAAACATGGTTAATAAATCGTTTAAAACGATAGTACTGTATGGGCTTCTAAATAAACTTTTCCCTTATTTCTTTTTGTAGCAATTAAAACTACCTACATGGCTGACTCTGACGAGATAAACAGTCATCCTCTGGAAAACCACGATGATGATAAGATTAATATAACCAGAGGAGAGCTTCGTACACTGATTGATACAGCTGTATCTAAAGCTGTAGAGGAGCAATTCAGGGAGTATAGTGGGACTCATAGTAAAGCCTCATCTGTACCCCACTCTAAGTCTGTCCCTAAGACTCATTCTGAGGCTCATAGCAAGCCACCCCCAAAGAAAGATGAGTCAAAGAAAGATGATGATCGACGTTCATCTAATCAACACAGTGTTCCATCCAAGAGGATAGTGTTTGATGATAAACCACGTACCAAGTCTTGTACCTATAAGTACTTTGTTTCCTGTAAACCCCGAGATTTCACTGGGGAGAAAGGGGCAATTGATTGTATGACCTGGTTGGATGAAATGGACACAGTTGTCGATATCAGCGGATGTGCTGAAAGGGATGTAGTGAAGTATGTATCCCAATCATTCAAAGGAGAGGCACTGGCATGGTGGAAGTCTCTCATTTGAGCTGCTGGGAAGATCCTACTTTACAACATGTCATGGGAACAGTTTGTTGCTCTCATTATGGAGAACTACTGCCCTCAGCACGAGGTCGAAAGAATTGAATCAGATTTCTTATCATTGGTTATGACAAACTTAGATTGTCAAGCTTACCTCACCAGTTTCAATACCCTGTCCAGACTGGTTCCTTACCTAGTAACACCGGAACCCAAGCGAATTGCTCGCTTCATTGGGGGTTTAGCCCCAAAAATCAAAGCCAGTGTTAAGGCTTCAAGACCTGCTACGTTTAGGTCAGCAGCTGATCTCTCTCTGTCCCTTACTTTAGATGCAGTCAGGTTGAGATCGCTAAAGAAATCTGAAGAAAGTAAGAGGAAACGTGAGGATGATAACTCACGAGGGTCAGAGAAGAAGCACAAGGGAAATACTGATTCCAAGAAGTTTGGGTCTGGAAAGAATAGTCAGCGAACAGAGGAAAAGCCAAAGTGCACGACTTGCCAAAAACGCCACTTTGGAAAGTGCAGACTTGAGTCCAATTCTAAGTCAGGAGCACCTGCATGTGGGATATGCAAGTCTAAAAAGCACAAGACGATAGAGTGCAAGAAGATAAGAGATGCCACATGCTACAATTGCAATGAGAAAGGGCATATTAAAACCAACTGCCCTAAGTACGCCAAGAAGTCTGAAGAGGTCAAGAAGACCAATGCAAGGGTCTTTCGAATGGATGCAAAGGAAGCAGTCCAGGATGACAACGTAATCACAGGTACCTTTCTCATCAATGATGTCTATGCAAGGGTACTTTTTGATTCAGGCGCTGATAAGTCGTTTGTAGATAATAAGTTTTGTGAATTGTTGAAATTGCCTGTTAAAACCTTAAGTGTGAAATATGAGGTGGAATTAGCATATGGCACCTTAGAAACCGCCTCAACCATATTAGATGGATGTTTCATATCCATTAAGAACCACTCATTTCCATTGTCTTTACTTCCTTTGAAGTTAGCCGGTTTTGACATAGTTATAGGCATGGATTGGTTATCTCGTAACCAAGCCCAGATAGTGTGCAATAAGAAACAAGTGGTGATCAAGACTCCGTCTGGCGAGCCACTTACCATTTAGGGAGATACCCAATATGGACTACCTGAGCAAGTGTCTATGCTCAAGGCGTCTAGGTGTTTGAAGAAGGGTTGTGACATCTACATGGTACAAGTGACTATTGATGAGCAGAAACCCAAGATTGAAGATATTCCAGTTATTTCTGAATACCCTGAAGTATTTCCTGAAGAACTACCTGGTCTACCACCAGATAGGCAAGTAGTATTCAGAATCGACATCATCCCTGGACCAGCTCCTGTTGCGAGAGCACCTTATAGATTGGCACCAACAGAGATGAAGGAATTGAGGACGCAGTTAGATGATTTTCTAGCCAAAGGTTTTATTAAACCTAGTTCGTCTCCATGGGGAGCGTCAATCTTGTTTGTCAAGAAGAAGGATGGATCGATGCGTCTGTGCATCGATTACCGTGAGCTTAACAAAGTCACTATCAAGAATAGGTATCCATTGCCCGGGATCGACGATCTGTTCGATCAACTGCAAGGGGCAAGTTACTTCTCCAAGATCAATTTAAGGTCAGGCTATCATCAATTGAAGTTTAAAGATGAAGATGTACACAAGACTGCATTTAGGACTCGTTATGGTCATTACAAGTTCCTAGTGATGCCTTTTGGGCTCACTAATGCACCTGCCGCATTCATGGATCTCATGAATCGCGTCTGCAAGCCTTACTTGGATAAGTTTGTCATCGTCTTCATTGACGACATTCTCATCTACTCGAAGAACCAAGCTGATCATGAGAAGCATCTTCGATGTATTCTTTCACTACTTCAACAGGAGAAGCTTTACGCCAAGTTTTCGAAGTGTGAATTTTGGCTTCGAGAAGTCCAATTCCTTGGACATGTGGTTAGTGAGCGTGGTATCCAGGTGGATTCCGCTAAGGTTGAAGCTGTTATGAACTGGCAAGAGCCAAAGACGCCTACAGAGATTCGTAGCTTTCTAGGTTTGGCAGGATATTATAGACGATTTATTGAGAACTTCTCAAGGATTGCTGCACCCCTGAGTTCGCTAACGTGTAAGAAGATTAAGTTTGACTGGGGTCCTAAGCAGCAGGAATCCTTCGATATTCTGAAGCAGAAGTTGAGCAACGCTCCAGTACTGACATTGCCTGATGGAATCGATGAATTTGTAGTATACTGTGATGCATCACACACCGGGATGGGGTGTGTGCTTATACAGAAAGGCAAGGTTATTGCCTACGCTTCACGACAGTTAAAGGTGCATGAAAAGAATTACACCACCCATGATTTGGAGTTGGGTGCCATTGTATTTTCACTGAAGCTATGGAGGCACTATTTATATGGTATCAAGTTTGTGATCTATTCAGATCACACGAGCCTCCAGCACCTGTTTAACCAGAAGGATTTGAACATGAGGCAACGACGTTGGATGGAGACCTTAAATGATTACGACTGTGAAATAAGCTACCATCCAGGCAAGGAGAATGTAGTCGCCGATTCCCTAAGTCGAAAAGAAAGGGTGAAGCCCATCCGAATCAATGCCAAGAGCATTGAGATAAAGAACAGTTTGAACGAAAGGTTGTTAGCTACACAGAAGGAAGCTATGTTGGAGGCTAACTATCCTAATGAAAAGCTAGGAGTAACTGAAGAACAGTTATCCTATGGCAAGGATGGAATTCTAAGGTTAAATGGACGTATATGGGTTCCAATTTATGGAGGACTTCGAGATGTCATCCTCCAGGAAGCCCACAGTTCTAAATACTCCGTTCATCCTGGAGCTGATAAGATGTACCAGGATCTAAAGGAAATTTTTTGGTGGATAGGCTTGAAGAAGTCTATAGCTACCTATGTAGCTAAATGTTTGACGTGTGCGCAAGTCAAAGCTGAACATCAGAAACCGTCAGGTTTGCTACAACAACCTGAACTTCCCACGTGGAAGTGGGAAATGGTGACGATGGATTTCATCACCAAGTTGCCAAAGACAAGGAAAGGCAATGATACTATATGGGTAATAGTAGATAGACTGACTAAGCACATTTCCTACCCATTAAGGAGACCTACAGCTCCGACATGTTAGCCCAATTGTACGTAGATAAGATTGTATCGCTACATGGCGTGCCTGTGTCTATTATCTCTGATAGAGATACTAGATACACGTCACATTTTTGGAAAAGTTTCCAACAATCTTTGGGCACACGCTTAAACTTTAGTACGGCTTACCATCCTCAGACGGACGGTCAGAGTGAGCGTACTATCCAAACGTTGGAAGACATGCTTCGTGCATGCGTAATTGATTTAGGAGGTAGTTGGGATAAGCACCTACCATTGATTGAGTTCTCCTATAACAACAGCTACCATACGAGCATTAAGGTTGCGCCTTTTGAGGCATTATATGGTAGAAAGTGCAGAACGCCTATTTGTTGGGCAGAAGTAGGAGAAGTTGAATTATCAGGACCTGATTTGGTCTTTGAAACAACGGACAAGATTGTCCAGATTCGTGACCGCCTGAAAGCTGCCAGGGATAGGCAGAAAAGCTACGCGGATCTAAAGCGTAAACCTCTGAAATTCGAGGTAGGCGAGAAAGTGTTGCTTAAAGTATCACCCTGGAAGGGAGTGATGCGATTTGGTAAGAAAGGTAAGTTAAGCCCGAGATACATAGGACCATTCGAGGTCATCGAATGTGTCGGATCAGTTGCTTATAAGTTAAACTTACCTGAAGAGCTCAGTGGTATTCATAATGTATTCCACATCTGCAATCTGAAGAAGTGTTTCGCTGATGAATCACTAGTCATACCGCATACAGATGTGCACATAGATGAGAGCTTGAAATTTGTGGAAAAACCTTTGTCGATTGAGGATCGACGGGTTAAGAAGCTTCGAAGGAAGCATGTACCTATAGTAAAGGTTAAATGGGATGCCCGTAGAGGTCCCGAGTACACGTGGGAGGTAGAGTCCACAATGAAAGAAAAGTACCCTTATTTATTTCAATAAATCTCGAGGTCGAGATTTCTTTTAAGGGGGTGAGGATGTAACACCTCAAAAATTCACGTCCTATAATGTATTGACACGTGTCATAAGTTTGAACGTGTGAAAGTATACTCTAGAGGGACTAAAGTTGACAAACATGGAAAGTATGTGAATATACGGGTTAAAAATGTCAACAGTGAATAAATATACCTTTCAGTAACCCTATTTGATGTTCATACCTTCAAACGAATAAATCATGGATCATACGAAGCTAAATATGAAAGAAAGTGAGAGATTACAAACTACAGGGGTTAAATGTGTCAACATGTTTAAAGTATACCTCTGAGTGACCTTTTAGCAAACCCGAAGCTTTGTAACAATTAATTATGCTCACTAGAATGCACGATAAAGATTTCATAAAGTTTCGTTATCGTATGAGAAAGTTATGATCAAATTCGTATGCGAGGGGTTAAAGCGTCAACGTTGAAAATTATGACTTTTCGGGTAAACATATTGTGACCAAGGACTTGGCAAAGTGGTATAAGTCTTGAACCTCTTATAAGTCAATTAGAAGGGCTCAAATTGCAAAGAATAAAGGTGGATTGACCTTTCGAAGGACCAAGAGCCAAGGATGCAAACTGAAAGAAATTTTTTTTGCCCTGATGGAAGGCTTACGGACTGTAAGCCCCAAGCCTTACGGTCCGTAAGGGTGGCCCAGATGCAGCAAATCATGAATGTTGGCTATTCAGCCTTGGAACCGACTTATATCAGATATTTTCACATCATGGGCGACCCCTACATGTTCCTAGGCCTTAGGGGCACTTGTAAATGATCTGGGATCCATGGTAGCATTTGTTGTCAACAATCTAATGGATTAAAATCACTATATAAAGCCTTCATGTTGCAACATTTTGAGCACACCATTCCATCTGCACTTGTGGAGCTTCCTGGAGCATAGGAGCAGACCCAAGTCATCCCTAATAGTGCATTAGACTTTGGTAAGTATGCTTAACCTTTCTTAGTTGAGTTTTTGCTTAGTTTTAGCTTAAAAGTCAAACCGTCATAATTAACGGTTGACTTCACGATTGATCACTAATGGTCCAGTGATTAGTCGAATTGAAAGTAGTTATAAGTTGGTAATTATGTGGGCAATAAACCCTTAAAAGGGCACCCTCTGATTCCCACTCGAACTAGGTCAAATGTCGGGTCAAACTTGTTATTAAAAAGTCAACAGAATACTTATTTTCCAATTTATGCATAATTAGCCATGTAGAACCCATACAACCTGTTTGATCATTAATATAACTTGGTAATTAGTGTAAGAACATGTCTAAACATGTTCAACCCGACAATTTTCTGTTTAGACCCGGTTCGGAACCGAAAGTCGCAAAACTTTGACTTTTGGTTTGACTTCAGTTCTGACCCGATATAGTATGATTTGGAAATGCATGACCAGGTTACATGATAGTATAACCCTTAGGACCAGGTTACATGATAGTATAACCCTCTGTGATTATACACCTTGGTTCATTAGTTAACCAATTAAAATGCATGATTCCGTTAATTGCCTATATGTTGACCATTATGCCCTTTTCACCATAAAACGTGATTTTTGAAAATGTAAAAGAGTAGAAACCTTAGTTACTGATTTACAAACTTGCACCCAAAATTTGACATCAGTTTGAGGTGTAGATTGAGAGTTATGCTCATTAGCGTAATTAGAAAACTTTTTAGCGATTTAACGACATAATTAGCATATAGCCTATCTAAACCCAATTTTTGACACCAAACCTTTTACCCACTGATGTAATATAATATTTTGGGATTTTTAAATATTTGTAATTATTTTAACCTGCTCATAACCTAAGGTTATGGCGCTGATTCGGTAAATACCGATTATACCCTTTTTGTTTATGAAATGAGTTCTACATAGTATTTTGACACCAATCCAATTGCTACTGATTTTATATCATAAATAAAGTATTTTGAACTTTATAACCTAATCAGAAAACTCAGATTTCCTGTATAACCCGGAAATCGCTTAAAATGGCTTTTAAAGCGTATTAAACGCATAGTTTGGGTTTAAAACCATTTTGTCATATAAGACCTACTACCAACTAATATGACCTAATAAAATAAGTTATTCTACTGATGTATTCGGACCCGAATCTCAGAATTTTAATTAACCTCTTTTATAATCTTTAAAATGACCAAAATACCCCTACGGGGCTTATTTTGAGATTAAACTCGTTTTGGGCATAATGGAAGGTATCCTACTGATATCACAACATATTTATGGCATATTAACTTAGGAAAACTGTTTAGGACCTTTTGGTTACTCGTTACGCACTTGTCGCGTTCGGATCGGCGTTTGTGACTAGTTTGCATATATTAGCCGAAACGGGTCAAACCATATCCTTTATGTCTCAAAATCCAGAATGTGTTCAAGTTACCCATATTAAACAAGCATACAAGCTTGTCGGGTCAAAACCACATTCCAAACCGGTCTTCGTTTTATCATGCGTTAGATCCGTGACTTCCTTTTGAAAACTAACCGGTCTAAGTCTAAGCTTAATTAAAGACCCGTTAGGATTCTAATAGGTTATTAAAAACCTTCGTTCCAGATTAGGAGCCCAGTAAAAGCTACGTGCACTTGCTGTATTTGAATTATACTTTGCTCAGGTAAATACTCTTAACTTATTTTCCCTATACGGGCTTGGGATACGGTACTATAAAAGTACCGCTTGGTCGGGTGTGTGTAGTCATTTAAATCGGATTGTGATTAATGTATTTGCATGACCCGTTTAATATGTATTATTTGGTGTATGGCTTTTGGGGGTTAAATGACCATGTCCCGGATATCCTTGGCATCATTTTACGAAATGGCCACGACCTAAGCACGGGGTGTAGGCGTACACCTGACAGATGCATTATGTAAAAACTGGTAATCCACTAAAGGAATCAACCTTGTGGGCATTATACCTGTGGCGTGTCAGTTAATCTTGTCCGGCTCTTCTAACCGGCCCTGATGGACGACAAATAAGTAAAACTGTATACATGATTATTTTAATAATTGTCCCAAGTTATAAAAGCTATTTGTGCTGAAGTGCATTCAAATCAATTTTCAAACTCTTTTCAAAATGAGTAAGTTGAGTTGTATTTACCAGTGTAAACTGACGTATTTTCCAAAAAGGCTAAGTGCAGGTACTAGACGAAATAGGCTGGCTACTCCAGGCATCATTACTCAAGTCTCGCAAGCTCTAGATGTCAAAGTCTGTTGAACAGTTTTCCTTTTTATTTTCGATCCGCCTGTGGATCTTTTACTTTCCGTTGTAATACTGGAGATTACCTTATATTCGGATTGTAATATATTTATCTTTTGCTTCCGCTGTGCATTTATATATTGTGTTGTTTGACTATGATGTTACCAACCACATCACGATACTCCCCCACCGGGCCCACCGGTCAAACGTGGAAATATCGGGGTGTGACCGCTTGACCATTGTGAGCGACCACGGCGAAGTTCTGAGAAGCCTTTCGCTTCTTTGACCTCTTGGGGGATACAGTCTATTCATCCATGGTCTTTGATTCCTCGATTGGTTTCTTATCATCCTTTCGGAAAAGTTTACCTTTCCTGATTTGAGATTCAGTCAAGGTAGCAGATAGCTCAATGGCCTGCCTAACCGTAGTGGGGTTACTACCAGTAACAATGTCCTGAACTGAGTCAGGGAGACCATCAATGTATTTTTCGATCGCCTTATCCAAAGGCGTAACCATGGTAGGACACAACATGCTCAGCTCCTCATATCGATCAGTGTATGCTCGATGTTCGCCGCTGTCTTGCTTAAGATCGTCGAATTCCCTTTCCAAGGCCCTGATCTCGTGACGAGGACAGAATTCCTTCATCATCAGTGCTCGAAGTTCTTCCCACGTTTGAGCCAGTGCCACTTCGGCACCCCTATCTCTCATCACACCGTTCCACCATGTCAAAGCTCATTTCTCAAAGAAACTAGATGCGAAATCTACCTTTTGCTCGTTTGGACATTGAACATGTCTGAAGGTGCTCTCTAAACTCTCGAACCATTGCAGAAGTGCAGTCGCTCCTTGAGACCCAGAAAACTTTGATGGCTTAGCCGAGTTGAACGTCTTGAAGTTGCAGGGGGCATTATTATTGTTGAGGGCTTGGTTACATTGAGCAACGATGTTCGGGATTGCAGCAGTCATTTGCTGTGTAATGACAGCTGCAAGTTCTTCAATAGATACCTGATTTTCGCGTCGTGGAGGCATTCTAAAAGGGGAAACAAGAGAGAAAACAAATGAAATGGCATTGGGTAAGAATAGGATGCTACAATTACCAACCAAAATCACCGGTGATGGTCATTTGTTTGAACCACGAAGCAAACAAACGACACACAAAGGCTGAATCAAAGCAATTAGATCCTCATAATGTATCGCGAAGACATGTTCGCCTATAAGTGGACACTCACCCCAAGAGTTCCCAGGTAAGAGTGACTGGTCCGATTATGTGGATTTGTACGAACACTCTAGCCTTAGACAGAAAACTCAGGGTACAGGCATTCACTCTTCCAGTTTGCACGTGTTCACACTATTTAAGACCAAAAAGTTTGACGAGAGTTTGAAAATTCAGAGGGGTTCAAAACCTTACAACTGAGGGTTCAAAACCTTGTAATCAATCATCCCAGAACAGATGATTAATTTTCAAAGCAGATTAGAACTTTGTGTTCTCATTGTGGTTATCACCTAAGGATAGGTGAAGGTATCGTTTTATGACTAAACGCAAGTAAACTAGCGTTAGGGTCCTAGGAAGGTTATAGACTAGGTTAAAGCATTACTAATAACCTAATTCCCTATAACCATTGGCTCTGATACCAACTTTTCTGTCACACCCCGACCACGTGAGACAACGAAACGTGGCGGAAACGCCGGGGAGTGTTGTAACAGAATTAATTGTTTCACAACCATGGAAATTAAAGTTTCGTTTTATTAATCAAATAAGGGAGTTACATTGTTTTAAACAAGAAACAAAGAGTACATAACAAAAATTAACTAGTTCTTGTTTCATTTTAAGTCACTAAGGCACAGGTCCGCCTAAGTATGTCTCTATAAGTCCTATGCATCAACTCCTGAAAACACATGTGAAAATAGGTACGTCAGCATAAAAATGCCTGTGAGATACATAGGTTTTGTGAAAATAGGATTCATGACTTGTAAGTTTAAGAAAATGTTTAATAAAGTTTAGTCATGAACCTTGTAAATTGATTTGTTTTGTAAATCGTTTGAAAAACAATAAGTTCTGATGATATGTATAAATAAGAGAATAATGTATGGTTAAATGAATAACCATGTAAAATGAGTTTGTATAAGATAAGTTGTTTGTAAATCAATGTCTTGTGAAAAGTATGTTATTTGTATAAAATGTTATATGTCTCAAATTGAAATGATTCAAATAACGCTACGATATGTGATACCATACAAACACTTATATATAGGAAGTACCAGCAGCGTATCCACCGTGCTTGTATCATATTACACACGCCTCATTACTTAAATCACTTACTCAAACCAAACCATCAAGATGTAATGTTTAACAATTGTAGAAATGTTTAGGTATAGTAAAATGTCTATTGTCAAATGGTTCACATGGTTCAATAGATACCAATGGTTCACATAATGTAATATAATGTGTTCATATGCTGGATGAGCATCTGCAACAAAATGTAATGTAAAACAATGTACTAAGTATGCACACAATGGACATACATAGCATGAGATGTAATGTAAAACAATGTACTAAGTATGCACACAATGGACATACATAGCATGAACTGTAATGTAAAACGATATACTAAGTATGCACACAATGGACATACATAGCATGAAATGTAATGTAAAACGATGTACTAATACTGTACTAATGAACATAGCAGCATATGATATGAAAACATGGAAAAAGCATGAAAGTAACAAGTAGGCACATGTGTTTCACTCCAAAATGTTTGGAAAACAGTAAAAGAGGGGTCTATGTACTCACTTGAGATTGCTTAGAAGTCCTAGGATAACCACCAAGCAAAGCTAGAAGATCACGGAATCAAACGATACCTAATATAGGTAACTACATTAATAACCGGACCTATATCGGAGGATTGGATAGAATGAGGGCTCGTAAACCGAATGAGTATGGGAACTCAGGTAATACGGTTTAACAAAGCCTACATACTAAAACAGAACCTATCTTAAGTGCTTCTGACCCATTACGACCCATTTAGGTAGCTTGTGCTACTTTAACGCGTCGTTCGCATGAAACGCGTTCGGAATGCCTAACTAGTCCTATGATAAGTAAAATATGCCTTAACATGTCTAACATTGTTACCAAATCAGTTTAGATACCAAAAGTTATGTTACATATGCTTAAAATGAATTTTGGCGTAAAAAGGGCATTTTGGTAATTTACATAAGGCATATAAACTACCTATCATACAACTAACTAAACGAAGTGACCATAAGGTATAACCTCGAAATGTTATTCCCTATACAACTATGGTCACCGAATGTGTTTGGTCGGATCCTAAAGATCGACCAAACGGGTCGGGTTCGAAAGTATTAACGATTGTTTAGATCGCTTACCTTACGACCCTAAATAAGCACTAAACTAAAAGTGACGAGCTAAGCATGTTAAAACATGCTTAACTAAGTTTAGAAAACAAGTTTGGTATCAAAACAAACGGTTTTGATACCTAAGAGTAGTTTGGTTACAAAATACGCAAGAATACGCATTTTGGCCGAAACTACGACTCGTCACTGAGCCTAGATAATGTGGTAATCAGTAGGTATAGTCACTAGGGACTATAACCATCATGATTACGCTCACGTTATGAAATTCAAACGAACTTCGCATTGACCATAAACTGGTCAACACAGAAAGTCAAACAAAGTTTGACTTTTAACGCTAAAAGAATAAAAGAACGAAGGAACACTTACAAAGGGTCCCCGAAAGCTTTGATTTCTCAAGTATTCTCAGGTATGAAGTGGTTTCACTTCAACTTAGAGAACTCTCAAGAATTCAAGTGGGTTTTGAGTTGTGAAAGGGTTGGGTATTTATAGGAATGTTGGAACCATTAAGATCGTTTATCGAATAACGTGCTTCAATCTAATACTTACACTTGTTGCAACCCTATGGTAACTCAAAATGGCCCCTCATGATCAGGAAAGGGCAAGTGTGGGTGAGTTTTGGGTGGTTAACAGCTGTAAACAGCTGTTAAAACAATTAAATCTGACCTGGGAGGGCCTCGCGGCCCGCGTAAGGAACATCAGAAGCTTACGCGGCCCGCCTGGGCATGTCTGATCAAAAACAAGTTTGAAAAATGACAGTTTCAGTCCCTGTTGGTGTTTAAGGCTCATTTCGACGCGTTCAAGGCCTGTTAAGCCAACTTCAAGGCCCTAAGATAATGCCTAAACATTGTGGACATGACACAAGCTAAAAAATATTCCGGATGTTGGTTCGTTTGGTCGTACGATCGCGATGTTCGCTTAATTACGACGGAATGCGCATAAGCGCGAAAAACGATCCAAATTGCGTGACGAATGGATTTTTCTCATGCCAAACACTAAAATAAAATATTTTAATGCTTACATAAATTTTTGATGTCCGGATGTATTCAGAACGTAAGTTTTGCGCGAAAATGCATACTTATGCACTTTTTGACGCTTTTAGTCCCTGAATGACCCAAAAGTTTATTTTAGCACACCGAACCCCTCAAAGCCTATTTCTAAGCTATGTAAAGGATATTTAGGGTATGTTTAACTTATGGTCATGTTCTGGAATGCCTGTTACAGTTCAAATTGGCATACTTTCGCAGTTTGTCAAATTTAGTCCCTGTAAGCGAATTAACTTGATTTTGGCATACCAAACCCTCCAAAACTTATTTCTAAGTTATGTAAAGGTTATTTAAGGTATTTTAAGCCTATTTCACTATTCTGAAGTGTTCGTTGCATTAAACTGGTTATATTTACGCATCAGATCGCGTATAACCTTCTAGAAATCAATTTAAAGCCCGAAATCGAACAAGAATGATATGTGCAAACGATACACATATTTTTACAAATCCCAAGTATGAAACACAATATCTCATTGATTTGGTATTTTTTTGATGGTCACGGAGGCACAGTTGTCACAACATTATACTTAGATATTGAATGTAGTTAGTAACTCGAAATAATGTTATGAGAAAATGTAGTGCGTTGTAGAAGTGACGAAGTTCACTAGATAATCAAAACGGGTCAAAGGATTCGTTAAGGCATGTTTGGTTGTCTTTGAAATTGTGGATACCAATAGACAACCAAATGGGACAAACAAAGGTTGATTTGGTAATATAGAAGTGACTTGAACGTCAGTTGATGATTATGGATCATGAGGGCGTAAAACCATGGAATGGTAATGATACGCCAAAGACCACAAACCCAGGGAATGGGTAGGTATGTCTAGAAGTTATAAATTGTAAGTAGTAAGAAGGTATGATGCAAAACTAAACGGGTCAATGTAACACCCGGCTATATAAATCAAGATTTTATTAATAAAATACACATTTAAATGCTAAAATGTGACTTTACAAAAACTTTGCATACTAACATTTTCACATGTTAACAACTTTTCAAAAATGCAACTTAATGTAATTGGATTCGTTGTTTTAAAGATACAACAAAACGCCGCGCGGAAGCTTGTATTTTATCGTGTTCGGTTCCTCATCGAGCTTGATCTTCATCCGGGCACTCTTGGCGATCACCTATGATCAAAACCAACTTAAAAGTTAGTTTTGATAGTCAAATATTAAGTTCAAACAAGTACGGGGGTTAAAATGACAAAATTTAAAAATTTTCCGGAGTTAGGGGCGTCGCGTGACGCCAAGGGCCTAGGCGTCACGCCTAGCCCTTGTTTTCACAGACTGTTACCTTCAGCTGTTGCTGTACATACCCAACTCAACCCGATTTCATGGAAATGACCATAACTTCTTCGTTATTGATCCGTTTTACCCGATTCTTTTTCCTACGCGTCCGTAATTTAATTCTCCATCATATGGAGTTAAAACCCAACATCCAACATAAATAAATTTTGAGACTTTTAATCCTTCGACTCATTACCTTTTTATCAAATTTTACCCGTTTATGCATTTTATCAAACAAACATGTTTATTTGATTCCTATATCACATGCACTTCTTCAAATTATTGTTATCTACCATTTTAGGTTCTAATCACAGGTTTATTACTCAATTTAAACCCATTTTCGCTCGTATGCTTATTTTAACCCGTTAAGGGTATTTAAGCACTTTAAAGCTTGAAATCGCTTTCATTCATTTCTAGCATCTTATTCCTACATTTCTTATCAAGTAATCTTTAACTACAACTCTTTGTGTGTTGGATTACAATGTGTATATCTATATGTTCCGAGTTTTACCCTTCGGATTGTTATTTTACGGCAAGACTCAAATAGAGCTATTTGACTAACATATTACATCTTTCAACTTCTATACTTATTCTAAGTATCTATCTAATCATGAAATTCGTTTCCAAACAACCCTTAAGGGTTGTTTGTTCAATTTAGCCTACAAGGGCGTTTTGGTCGATTTTGGTCCTTCTTTTACGACGAAGGACTCTCACCAATTATTCGACCAAAATAACACTTTTAACTACAACATAATTATGCGTACCTGGCTCGGATCAACATATTGACCCGTTTTAATACCTTTCGCTATTAATATCTAGATAATAGCAATGCTAACCATGTGTTAATTCCTATGATCATAAACTCAACAAGCAATCATCAAATATTATTGACAAATGGTGTTAACAACACCATTTGACCCGTTTAGTCAAAATGACCAATAGTCATTATAAGATGGCACTTAATTACCATTTCACCCCTTAAACCTATCCCGGTTTACTTTTTGAAATCATCCAACTTGAAAGTCGTTTCCTGTTTTATTTGACCCATTATGACTTATGCCAAATGGTGTCGTTTTAAATCCCTTTACCTATTCGTTAACCCATGTCCGGATTACCATTTCACCATTTTACCCCTTTCTACCATAATTTATGGTTTCTACCATTTTCGCTTGTTCCGACTAGCATTATATCGCGCCGGAACATCTTGTTTCATTTACTCAATATAAACCGTATTCCATGCTCACAAATAAGCATTTTGTAATAAAAGTAAAAAGGGCGTAAGCTTAACTTACCTCGCATCCGAACTACGCTTTTCCTTTCCTTCGTGATTCGTTTGACCCGCTCCCTCATCAAGCTTCTACCTAGCTTGTTACGCGTCAAACTATCATCATCATTTTCAAGGCGGTTAGATTAGTCATTCAAGATCATGACCTTCACACCTTATGAATCTTTTACCACTATTCTTAATGAACCTTATCATAGGTCGGTTTGACTTTTAAAAGTCAAACCACCAATTTACAAATATGAATGCACTAACAAGTTCACATGACTCGATTTAGGCACATTATCAACCACTTAGTGAGCGTCATCTTTTGAGATGCTACTTCTACTAACATGTTATCTAATTCATACCTCAAGTAACCTTAAATCAACATGTAATTTTAGTCATTGTATGCATATATACACTTTGACCATCATAACCATGGGTTTAACTCTTGTGTCAAAACCCACTTCTAATCACTTATGAACTCTTAACAAAATCTCTAATTTGTTCAAATAGTTCATTCATATGAATTAATATGATGTTTATACACATCAATTTCATTAAATCAACAAAACCCACTTAGCTCATACTTGGCTATTTGATAAATCACTAGTTTATGGCACAATTCTACAAGTTTGCATCTAGGGTTTGTTCCTAGACTTGTACCCACACTAATATCACTATAACATTGAACATTCATGCAAGAATTCCGTTCATGCATGTTCATCACAAATTCGAAATATCAATAAACATCGAAATTCAACATACCTTGTGATCCCCTAAGCTTGGTGATCACGATTTTATTAAAAGCCCCATATTCTTGGCTTGATTTCTCTTTGATTTTGGCAATTTTTGTGAGTTAGGGTTCTTGGAAGGGAACCCCCCTTTTTCTCCTGTATACATCGACCAAAACACACACATATGTATAGGAGTGACAGTCTCTTCAGCAGGTCTGCTTGGGCCGGATTTCAAGAGTTGTATTTCTCTCATCAGCATCCGATTAGTCTCCTGCTGCTGCCTCATCTATTCCTGTACACTACCAAACAAATTCAGAATTTCATCATTAGATGCCAAAACAGGACCGGATCCCTGGGTACTGGGAGCGGGGATAACATCCCGAGCTACATGACTTTCAGCTCCGTTTGATGAAGCTTGCATTCTTGGAGGAGGAGGTGGAAGCACCGAACCAATTGTTGCAGAGGTTGTAGCAGACATGGTGGAAGAGCTCATGTTTGATCTCGAGGCCATTAAAAACAATTTAGAAAAAAAGTTTTGACAAAAGAAAACTGAGTAATGATTTTACCAAAGTTTTTAGCAAAAGTAGCACCACTTGCCCCACGGTGGGCGCCAAATTGTTTTGATCAAAAATTACCGAAGCAATTTAGTGATCAAATTAGTTAAGTGAGGTAGTGTGCTAGAAATATGTGTGTAAAATATTTTATCCAAGTTAATCGTAAAAACAGTTTCAGGATACGGCTCAGGATATAGAGCTGTATCTATGATCAAACGGTGAGCGAAAAAGTAAAGGTGGACACGTTAGGTACGAGGAAAGCCCTTGATCAATCTAGATTGCCGGCACAAAACCTCGGGAGCTGACAATCGCAGCTGCCTTGTTCTTCTATTACTTCAAATATCAGGATACAGTGCAGGATGCGGTGCGGATCAACTAGGTGTTACAAGGTAATTCGAATACAAGTGTTTGTGTATAGTGTTTGCAGTGAGCTAGAGAGCAAAAGTGTTCGAAAGTGTGTGTGAAGGTTGCGTGCCTTAATCTGATCCGCCCCCATCTATTTATAGTATAAGAAGTGTAACAAACTATCCTAATAAACCGGGATCCGGCGAATATTCCCCACTCGAACGTTGTAGACCTGGTCTTTCGGGTTCAACGTCTCTCACATAACAGATACGCCCGAGTCTTGAGGAGAAGAAGTCCATCTGACCGTTAGTAACCCACAGCCTTTAACCTGCACGTGGTTAATTCAATCAATCTCAGGATATCGCTCAGGATGTTAGCAATATCCCAGTCCAGTATTCTGGTCACAAATAAACAATTAAAAGTAGGATATTAGTCAAGATATGTACGCTCAGAAAATGACCCATAACAGAACCGAACACGAATTTTTGAAGCTTCCGCTTAAGTTAACTTTGTTTAGACAATGTTTATGATGTAAACAATCTACTAATCATGTTTTGTAAGTTTAAACTAATTAGTAGTTATCGTGTATGTGATCTTTTTAAAACTTTGAATTTGTTCCTATTATGAAGTAAGGTATCCTTTCTATAAAATCTCGCGTATTTACATTAAATTCTTATAAATCAAGACGGGTGTTACAAGTTGGTAATCAGAGCCTAAGGTTGTTAACAAGTGTTTGGTTCAAGCTTGATCGATCGTCCGGTAAGAATTAACTTATTATTCTAATAGATTATATCTTAGGTAAGAGATGAGAAGTGAATTGATGTGCATGGGAAGAGTGTGTTAATTCACTCAAACCCGGAAAGTGCACCAAATGTGAATGGTAAAAGCAAGTCACGCACTTGGCTAAACCAAAGAAAACAAAGCTATGTTATAAATGAAATGTTTAACGTTTAATGTAAACATTTCAGTTTCAAGATGTCGAAAGGAAACGACAACGATCTGGTGCCGACAAGCACCGAACAAATGAAAGAGATAATTGCCGAAGAAGTGGGGAAGGCAATTGAAGGTAGTCTATCCGGGTTTATAGACAAAATTCAAAACACGGTGTTGTCGATTGTCGAAGAACGAGTCAAAAGGTTGGAAGATAGTGTCAACCTTATAAAAGATAAATCGGGAGAACGCAAAGGATGCTCGTACAAAGAGTTTATGGCGTGTAAACTACCAAATTACAACGGGGAGGTGGACCCGATAATATGCCAAAGATGGTTGAGCGACGTGGAAGGAGTATTTGAAAGGACCCAGTGTGATTAAGGTGACTTTGTTGCTTATGGAACGGGTTAGTTGAGAGGTCAAGCAAAGGATTGGTGGGACAATAAAAAGAATGAAATAGGGGCCAAAGCGGCGAGGGCCATGACATGGGAGGAGTTTAAGACGCCGTTTCTTAAACATCACAGTCCCAAAGCTGTCATTAATAGAATCAAGGAAGAGTTCATGCAACTTAGTCATAAGGGCGAGACCATTGACAAGATTACGTTGATGTTTATGGATAAGATGAAGTTTTGTAGTGAGTTGGTGACGAATGAAGAACATAAGATATACTACTACTATAACATGCTGAGCATCGAGTATAGGGAGTTTATGACTCCATCGAAATACGAGACCCTTACCGAGATCATAAATGTTGCCCGGGAACGGGAAATTGAATTGAAGAAGCAAGTTGAAAGGGGTGAACGAAGGGCACAGGATGTGAATCCAAGCCCTACAAAGAAAGCTCGATCAGCGGAATCAGGAAAGAAAGTGGATGCTAAAGGCGGGTCGCCAAGTTGTAAGGTGTGTGGGAAGGGGCACAAAAGTGAATGCCGCTTCAAAGACAAGCCGTGTCCGGTATGTGGGAAGACGGGGCATACCGCATCGTTATGTTCGAGCAAGGTTTCCGTTTGCTATAAATGTTATCAGCCCGGCCACAAAAAGTCGGAATGCCCAGACTTAGTTGGAAGGATAGACGTTAAAGAATCTCCAGCAGAAGCACCAAAGGCGAAAGCTAGATCCTTCCAACTTACTACGGCTGAAGTAAAGACAGAACCCGATATGGTTTCAGGTATATTCACAATAAATCCAATTCCTGCTCGTGTATTGTTTGATACGGGTGCGAATAAATCCTTTATTTCACATGGATTTATTCGACATCCTTCATTTGTATTGACAAAATTATCTGTGCCCTTAGAAGTTGAAATAGGGGACAACAAAAGTTTTATAGTTTGTGATGTTTGTCGAGGCTGCAAATTAAGCATCGATGATGAAGAATATTTGATAGACCTGATCCCGATGTCAATGGGGGAATTTCAAGTAGTCGTCAGGATGGATTGGTTATCTCAGCACCATGCAAAGGTCGTGTGTTTTCGTAAGGAGATAAAGCTAACATCTCTGAGCGGGAAACACGTCACTATCTATGGCGAAAAAGGAGGTAACCCCATAATATGTTCGATGTAGAAAGCACACAAGCTTATGAAACAAGGATGTAAGGCGTTTATGATATACGCGAATGAGCCCGAGAAAGAATCATTGAAGATTGGAGACGTACCGGTAGTACGGGACTTCGAAGATGTATTTCCGGAAGATTTACCGGGGATACCACCCGAACGAGAAGTAGAGTTCGGAATCGAATTGATTCCGGGCGCAAAACCCGTAGCTAGAGCATCGTACCGACTCGCGTCGTCGGAATTACAAGAGTTGATGTCCCAGATTCCCAGATTCAAGACCTGCTTGACAAAAGATTTATTAGGACGAGTGTGTCTCCTTGGGGCGCACCGGTACTGTTCGTGAAAAAGAAAGACGAAAGCATGCGCATGTGTATCGATTACCGGGAGTTAAACAAACTCACGGTAAAGAACCGATACCCGCTTCCGAGGATAGATGATTCATTCGACCAATTGCAAGGTGCGAATTGATTTTCAAAGATTGACCTTAGATCGGGGTATCACCAACTAAAGGTCAAGGAGGAAGATGTGCCGAAGAAGGCTTTCCGCACGCGATACGGGCATTACGAATTTCTCGTGATGTCATTTGGGTTGACAAATGCACCCGCGGCTTTCATGGACCTCGTGAACCGGGTTTGCAAGCCATTGCTAGATAAATCGGTCATCGATGATATTTTGGTGTATTCGAAAAGCGAAGCTGAGCATGCGCACCACTTACAAGAGGTGTTAGAGACACTTAGACGAGAAAGGTTGTATGCGAAATTCTCTAAGTGCGCCTTTTGGTTATGAGAGGTACAATTCCTCTGCCACATCATAAGTGCCGATGGAATATTGGTAGATCCGTCCAAAGTTGAGGCTGTGTCGAAGTGGAATTCTCCGAAGAACCCATCGGAAATTAGAAGCTTCTTAGGGCTTGCGGGATACTATAGGAGATTTATTCAAGATTTCTCCAAGATTGCGTCGCCGCTAACCAAGTTAACCCTGAAGGAGGAGAAGTTCACTTGGGGTGTTGAACAATAAAGGGCGTTTCAGACGCTAAAAGAGAAGCTAACTCAAGCTCCGGTATTAACATTGCCGGACGGAGTCGAAGACTTAGTGGTTTACTCGGATGCCTCATTATCAGGGCTCGGATGCGTTTTGATGCAAAGGGGCAATGTCATAGCTTATGCCTCGAGGCAATTGAAAATACATGAAAAGAAATATCCAACGCATGATCTCGAATTAGCTGCAGTGGTATTTGTGTTAAGAAATATCCAACGCATGATCTCGAATTAGCCGTTTGTGATTATAGAACGGGTAGGAAAGGTAGCTTACCGCCATGAACTACCGGAGGAACTAAGCGGAATTCATAGCACATTTCATGTGTCACATCTTCGGAAGTGTCTAGCGGATGAGACAACTTATATTCACTATACAATGATATCGAAGTGGATGATCGCTTAAATTATATTGTAAGTCCAATAGAAGTTTTAGATCGAAAGATTAAGCACTTGCGAAATAAACAAATCGATCAAGTCAAGATCAAGTGGGAGCATAGGAAAGGTTCGGACACTACATGGGAATCCGAAGAAGAGATGCGACGTCTCTGCCCCACACTATTCGGCACGTACTTCGGTTTCGGGGACGAAACCCTTTTTAAGGGGGGTGGACTTGTAACACCCCGAAAATGCAAATCATTTATTTTAAATATAATGCTGCTAAATAAACTAAGTGAACTAACTAGGATTAAAATAACATAGTTAGGTAAAAGCCTTGTAGTGACTTACAATGGGTTAAAATACTAAAAGTTAGAATCAAATGATAGTTGAGGGGCTGAAAGTGCTTAAATTGAAACTAATATAATTAAAACAAGAAAATTAAAATCCAAAACACATGTGGGCGTGTGTGGAGATCGAACCAGGCAGGGAAAAAGGGCGACCAGGGTTCTTCAAACCCTAAAACTCCACAAATCTCAGAAATTGAAGGTTTAAATCAAGTCCAAAACGAAATCCGAGCTGAGATTTGTGATCCTCATCGCAAGGGGGTTATAAGGTATGTAAAATTTGATGAGAATTCTCTACTTGAAATTCTCATGAATTTGGGCAATCTGAAAATTGATGATGCATGTTTGTTATTCGGGTAGAATAGGAATGATATAGTGTCTAGGAGTAAAACCTAGACAACAATACGTGAAATCATGTCTAAATTCAGGAAATTTCATGAACACATTGAAGGTGGTTCATGGGTTTTGTGGGAAACTAGTAAAAACTAGGGTTTTGAATGATTATTCTAGTGTAATATGGGTCATAGAAGGTCATTTCTGAAAGAGATAAAAATCTGCCCTTAAAGTGTTTGTGAAAATGTCAAATAGAAAGCAAGATGTTGAGATATAAACAAAAACGCATAAATTAAGCTTAAAGATAAATTGTGCGTTACATGTAAAAGAAAGGGTTCTAAATACAATGTGATTGAACTCTATAGGAAAGGAAGCCGGAGCTACGAGCGGACAACCCAGTGTTGACGCACGAATAAAGGGTGTGCTTTGAAGGTATGTAACTTAACTCGTTACATTGGGTAGTTTAATAACTAGCATATGTGTGGATGAATTTTAGGATAGAAGTCGAGTTGAATTAAAGCGATAATGTTCGCTATATTGAATAATAGATAAAGATTGGTTAGATCGCGTTGGTAGTCATCAAAATGGAGGACTCCATAGATGATCCAAATGGGTCGAATAATCTAATGATGTGTGGTTAATGCATTGTAGTATGATCACTCGGTCATTGTTATTGTTCGTAAAAGACATGTGAGAATACGAGAAATCAGTGCGTTGGTTGTTAGAATGGGAAATCTTAGAATTTGGGTTTGGGCAAAATAACCAAATCAATCAAAACATAGAATTGCAGTGGCTACCGTAAATTACGGTATCCACCATAATTTACGGTAGAGACCAATAGTTTACGGTGGTTCACTCCTGAGTTACGGTGGACCAGAAATATAAAATGACTACCGTAACTTACGGTAGATACCGTACGTTACGGTAGAGCCTGGAAATCTTGGATAATTTTTGTATATCAAAGCTACTTGAATTCGTTTCTAAACGTAGTTTCGATTAAGCAATAATTCCAAGAATTCTAATACTAATGATTGTCAAAGTTTCAGTTGTAGGTGTTGTAAGTATGTGGACGATGATCAAGCATGTTTCGAAGAACCGAACACGAATTTTTGAAGCTTCTGCTTAAGTTAACTTTGTTTAGACAATCTTTATGATGTAAACAATCTACTAATCATGTTTTGTAAGTCTAAACTAATTAGTAGTTATCGTGTATGTGATCTTTTTAAAACTTTGAATTTGTTCCTATTATGAAGTAAGGTATCCTTTCTATAAAATCTCGCGTATTTACATTGAATTCTTATAAATCAAGACAGGCAAACGACCCATAGGGGCTGTTTAGGAACTTGCATTAAGATTAGGGAATCATTAAATATGAATAAAAGTCATAGGAATACACATTCGTGGGTCAAATGCTCAAAAATGGTCATTTGTGTAAAATGACCAACCGATGGGTAAAATTGGGAAAAAGGGGTTCATTATGTTAAATCCACCACAAAATAGTTGTGGTGGAATATTTGTAGTTAATTAGACATGGAATTTTTGTAGTGTTAAAAGAAAAGCACAAGTTCTAGACTAAAATGCGTAAATACCCTTAACGGGTCAAAATAAGCATACGAGCGAAAACAGCTTTAAATTGTGTAAGAAACCTGTGACTAGAACCTATTATGATAGATAACATTAGTTTGAAGAGGTGCGTGTGAAATAAGGATCAAACAAATATGTTTGCTTGATAAAATTCATAAACGGGTTAAAATTCGGTAAAAAGGTAATGAGTCGAGGGCTTAGAAGTCTCAAAAATTTCTTATGTTGGATGTAGGATTTTAACTCCATAAGATGGAGAAGTAAATTACGGATGCGTAGGAAAAAGAATCGCGTAAAACGGACCAATAACGAAGAAGTTATGGCCGTTTCCGTAAAAACCGGTATTGCTGAAAAATGCAGGACCCAGCTCCAAACCTGCTGGAAACTGGTCTCCCCCGTTCCACGTGAGGGAGCAACGGGGCGCCGTCGCGTGGCGCGACGGAACCCTGTTTTGGAGAAAAATTTGTATTTTAAACGGTTTCGCTTCCCGGACTCGTTTAGACACATTTCGAACTACGTATGACTGATTAAATTCATGTTTTTATTGAATTTTAGGTATAATCTTCAATACCGGAGGACGATTAAGTTCAACGAAGAACCGAACACGGTCAAGTTTCAAGCATCCGCACTATACATCGTTGTTATGTTAAATAACGAACACACACATGTTATGTTGTATACTATTAATTTTGTAAAAGTTTTAGTGAACCCGTATTTTCAATGTATTTAAATTCATACTTACCCGTTTATCTTCAAGGGTGTTACAGAAGCAATCATATCTGGCGGTCTAGTCTGGTTCTTAAAGAGCCTAGCATTCCGTTCCTGCCAAATGAAGTAAGAAGTTGCCACAACAAGAAGCCTTGAGACATAATCTGCCGCCAATTTTGACTAAGCACGACTTTTTAACCAATCCACAATATCATTCCATCTAGGATCCACATCACCCATATCCACTCTATCTCTAACTATGCTCCAAACATCGGACGAAAACTTGCATTCAAAGAAAAGATGAATATGCGAGTTGATGTGTGCAAAATGCAACATATAAATTACATCAATTGTGGCATAAAACTAACCCTTTTTTAGTACTAATGTTGGAAAAAGTGTGCTTTTGTCTTCCTTTTGTATTTTCAGGATTAAATGAGCTCAAATTAACAAAAGAAGCAAAAAGACAGCAAAATCTAACATAAATACAAGAAAAGAAACAAACGTGACGTGCCCGACCCCACGACAGCATCTTCCTAAGCAAAACAAGAAGACAGAAGACTGAACATTCCCCGTGCTCAGTGAGCACGGGGGCGTGCCAAAGTGTCAGCAGAAAAGACAAAGTGGTAGAAGCTTCCATTGCCCACCACGGGGCTGTGCTCAGCGGGCATGGGGCCGTGGTCAACTATAATATTCGCAAAATCCAGGAAAATCTTGATAGTACAGATATGCTTCTGCACACGGGGTCGTGCTCAGCAAGTGGTAGAGCACTTCTTTACAAGCCCAAATCGAGGCCCTTTCTTCAAAAATAAAAAAAATTAGAAATGGCAAAAACGGCCTCGGTTATGGCTTGCGAAGGGTGTGGTGGACCACATGAAAATTGGAGTTGGATGAATGAAGTATATGATCAAACGTAAATGGTAAACTACATTGATAATAGACCTAGGCCGTTGGGTCCACCAACGGGTACCTACAACCAAGGATGGCGTAACCACCCTAACCTTGGTTGGAGAGATCCCGGCAATAGTAGTAACCAACAAAACCAACGAACTAACTTTCAACAACCACAAAACTTTTCTCAACAGCAAGGTGGACGAGAAAGGCTCGAAGATACTGTATCTCGCCTCATCTCCGACACCGAAAAGAAAAACTCGGATCGATTTCAGCAATTGGAATCGAATTTTAGAAATCAACAAGCTAGCATTCAAAACATTGAAAAACAGTTAAATCAAATAGCTCAAAATTTCTCCGAGAGACCACAAGGCGTGTTACCAAGCAATACCGAAACCAACCCAAAGGCGCAAGTACATCTCATCACATTGAGAAACCGAACCGTGGGTCCCGAGGAGGCTCCATTACCGGGGATTGAAAGAAGCCAGTTCAGCCAAAACACGACTCCACCCGCGCCCCAACCAGAAAAGGCTTCTCCACCAAATCAAGAGCCCACCAAGACTCCTCTGGTTCCATACCCCGGTCGGTTAAATCGTCAAAAGACAGATGAGCAATTCGCAAAGTTCGAAAATTTACTAAAACAATTGCATGTTAATATTCCTTTTATCGAGGTCCTAACCCAAATGCCTAAATATGCAAAATTTATGAGGGACATCCTCACTCACAAAAGGAAAATTGAATCATTGCAATTAGTTAACTTAGGCGAAGAATGCTCCGCCTTAGTACTCAACAAACTCCCGCAAAAGAAAATTGATCCCGGAAGCTTCACGATTCCTTGCTCAATTGGGGAATCCCCCATTCGCAATGCACTAGCCGATCTTGGGGCTAGCATTAACCTCATGCCCACATCAATGTTCAAACGACTCGGCCTAGGAACAACGAGCCCTACAAAGATGAGCATACAACTCGCCGACAGATCCGTCAAATTTCTACAAGGTGTCGCTGAAAATCTGTTGGTCAAAGTTGACAATTTTGTTTTCCCGGCCGACTTTGTCATCCTAGACATGGAGGAAGACGCCGATGTCCCTCTCATCCTCGGGAGGCCATTTCTAGCCACCGCCCAAGCAGTGGTAGATATGAATGACGGACACTAACATTGAAGTTTGGTGACGAGGAAGTGAAGTTTGGAGTTGGAAAGAGAGTAGAAGACGAAGACCCGGTCAACTACATGAAGGTCATAGACTCAATTTTGGATGACGCTCTCTGACGGTGTAGCATGGGATGCAAAACATCCCACTTGAGTAACATATGACCAGGCTTTGGGTCTAGCCAAGGACCTTTATAAACGTGGCGCACCACGGAGGCATTCTGCGGAACTATCCTTAGTTTAGTTTAGATTAATTTTTATGTTTTCTAGTTAGTCTTAATTTTCAGGAATAAAACACACTCGAGATGGCAAAGGATACAAGGGAAACTTGAACCAGCACCCCATGCAGGAAAACAGGGCCATCCGACAATTTTCTTCGTTAACAGTAAGTTCAGCACGGGCCGTGTCCGCCCAACACGGCCCCGTGCTGCACAATCTGCGGAAATGCCCAGTTCAGGTAAACTGGACACGGGCCGTGTTCACCCAACACGCCCCCGTGTCCAGGCTTCTGTTTCTCTTTTTCAATTTTGTTACTGGCACTTGAAAACGGGGCCGTACCCGGACACCACGGGGCCGTGTCCAGTGCCCAGTAACACAAAATTTTTGCTTTTTCACACTTTTTTACACGTTCAATCAACCTAAAAACCTATTTTTGGGACACATTGAGGACAATGTGTAATTTAAGTCTGGTGGGTGGGGATGTTAAAACCTTGAATCTTGCAAGTTCTAATTACAAGCCTTACACAAAAATCTATTCGAACCGCTAATCACCCCAAATTTTTTTCAAAAACTTTCATTTTTATTTTTTTTTACTTGTCTAGGTTTAACTTGGGAATTTCAAATTCTAAAAAAGGTTATATTTTTACAAATTTACAACCGATAGCGTCGTGATAAAAAGAACCAACATAAGAAAATTATGAAAAGGCATGGCAAGCTTAGTTAAAATTTGATTATATATACTTGATCACATAAAAACCCATTCCCACAAAAGTGAGTTTTGAGCCTTTATTGAGCATACAAATACATATCATTAAACTAAATGCTCATTTTTCGTTTCTTGTGTGAATAGCCGCTTGGTTCTTACGACTCTAGAACTTGCCACGATGATACATTCCCGGTCCTTACCAACTTAAACCCGAGTAAGTAAATGATGGAGGCATTAGGACTAACCCTTTTTATTTCTACACCATTTTTTTTATCACCTACCCAAAATCCCCCAAGTTAGCCCCTTTGAGCCTAAACCTTTTCATTTCATAACCCAAACCAAACACCCTTTTACCCACCAAAACCCTTTTTTTATTTTTAACCCTTTGTTTTAGTAGCTAGCTCGGTTTTACGTATGACTTTTCAAAAAAAAAATAATAACAAAAATTGTTGATGATGAAGCAAAAGAGAAATAAACAAACAAGTTTATCAAAAATAACTTTGTTTGAATGAAACCTTCATCAAAATAAAGATTGCAAAAAAAAAGTCTTACGAGAACCGACGCTTGTTACGCTTTTCGCCCTTTTCACTAACCACTAACCCAACCACCTACCTTTAACCCAAGCCTAACTCTTCACCCAAAAGTCCTCTTGATATTTACAAAGGTATATAGTTAAAAAGGAGGAGGATTGATTGCTTGGCAAGCTTATGGTAGGAGTAAGTTCCATGCCGCTCTCGAGTGATCCACTAAAATACATTTTCGGCCGAGTGTTGAGTGATCCCCGTGAGGTATGTGAACTTGTATATAAATGGAATTTTAAAAAGGCATGTTATGCCTTAATAAGTAATTTATCTTATGAAAAGTTTTAAATAAATCATGACGAATAGGATTGTAAATAAATAAAAATAAAACTTAATAAAGAATCTTGGAAATTCCGACACTCTATGACAAGCCCAAAAAACTTTCTCTTCTACCCATTCCATTTGGGAGTGTAAAGCCACATTATAAAGAGTTTTGCTTGAGGACAAGCAAAGATTCAAGTGTGGGGGTATTTAATGTGTGCAAAATGCAACATATAAATTACATCAATTGTGGCATAAAACTAACCCTTTTTTTAGTACTAATGTTGGAAAAAGTGTGCTTTTGTCTTCCTTTTGTATTTTCAGGATTAAATGAGCTCAAATTAACAAAAGAAGCAAAAAGACAGCAAAATCTAACATAAATACAAGAAAAGGAACAAACGTGACATGCCCGACCCCACGACAGCATCTTCCCAAGCAAAACAAAAAGGCAGAAGACTGAACACGCCCCGTGCTCAGTGAGCACGGGGGCGTGCCCAAGTGTCAGCAGAAAAGACAAAGTGGTAGAAGCTTCCATTGCCCACCACGGGGCCGTGCTCAGCGGGCACGGGGCCGTGGTCAACTATAAGATTCGCAAAATCCAGTCAAATCTTGATAGTACAGATATGCTTCTGCACACGGGGTCGTGCTCAGCGGACACGGGGGCGTGGTCAACTAATACAGACAAACTGCAATAAATGAAGAAAGAGAAGGATGTGGACACGGGGCCGTGCCCACTGGACACGGGGCCATGCCCGAGCTTATGTTCAGCCTATAAATAGGAGTGCTTGGCTCAAGCTCAAACCATCCCTTGGCACACCACCTCTCTCACACTTCACCCACCACCCACCACCACCATAACACCATCATCCACCACCATCATCCATTGTCCATCGTAGAGTGTGTGAGTCGTCTCGGTATCCAAGATTGATCGTAAGAGTTCTTGACAATCAAGGCCATGTTTGCCTAAGTCTCTTACATCACTTGGTGAAGACAAAGTTGTCTAGTGTAATACTTTTTATTTTTTATCTTTTCACACTTTTTACTTGGTTTTGTATTAATGACTTTAATAACTAGTTTCTTATGTTGAAGGTGATTTTTCCTTATCGTTTGTCCGTGGTGTCTTGGCATTATTTTACTGTCTATATAAAATAAAAGATTTTCACCATTCATATCTCCACGGTCTATATGGAGGTATGTTGGCTACCTGGTCAGGGGTTAAGGGAACAGTTTGGTAAAAGTCTTGCCTTGTTCAGTGTATAGATCCTGCAAGGACCTGGGTCAAATTTAGTAGGACCTCCTTCAATACTTAACGGTATTAGATGGCGAGGGTCCAAACTCTTTGACCCCCTCATATGTAAGCTACTATTAATACAATAACCCGGCTATTTAGGGTTGTATCCCTGCTGACTCAGACTACTTAGCCGAGGGTAACGTCGCCTTCAAAAGAGGGGCCTACCATAATATGCATTAATAACTTAATTAATTATCTTTCAATCATCCGACCCTTTAGGATTGTATCCTTGCTGACTCAAACTACTGGGTTGAGGGTAACGTCACCTTCAAAAGAGGGGCCTACTACAATAGCTAAGATAATCTCTTAAAAAGTGCAAAAGTGCGGAAATAATCAAAGGTTACACTAAACACGAGTCGGAACCAAGTGATTCATCTTGTCTATCTGTTTTTATTTTTATTTTTATTTTCAGCATTTTAGTTAGTTTTTATTTTTCTAGTTTAAAACCTTTTTCTAACTTTTTGATTTGATTAGATGTTGAGGATAAACCGATACTAAAAGCTCTTGTGTCCTTGGACGACCTCGGTATCTTATTAACACTATACTACGCTCACGATGGGTGCACTTGCCCATATGTGTGTTTAGTGTTAGTAAATATCGTGTTTTATAAATTTAAAACTTGGCTAAAAAAGTGTAAAAGGGCTTAAAATATACTTAAACCTACATATACACCTAACGCACATCACGAGTCTACATCCGCATAGCATAGTAAACAGCACATCATATTCATATTCTTCCTACGCGAAAAATCCCACTTCGAAATTTTTTCTTGCGTTAAAAGCTTCCGCCTGAAGATCAGCCACATAAGAAAAGCATGCCTAGGAATACAATGAGGAAACCAAACAATGTTCATCCAAACCACCTCTGGCTCCCTAGAACGAACTGAATTCCATGCACTTGAAGAAGAAAATTCATCCAGATCATTGTCATCCTTCCAAAACAGCCGATCGAACTTGTTTGGGTCAAGAGACACTTGATGAATCTGATTCAAGACCGGAAAAGAATCCCTCCAAGCCATCGGGCAAGCCCACACACCATCAATAACAATATCTCGAACTTAATCATTCAAATTAAATCCTGCATTAGTGATAATTCGCGGAGAAAGGAATGAGGACAGGGGCCCAACATGACACCAAAAATAATACCAAGCTGAGGTGGTTGTACCATCTCCAACTTGCGTCCACACATGGTGCCTAATCAAAGGCCGAAGCTGAAGAAGTTTTCTCCAGCTCCAGCAGCAACTCGCAACCGATCTGCAATCCCATATGTTCATGCCTCTAAGTCCATAATCATAGATCCAACGAACCCAGAAAGACTCCCATTTCGAAGCAATGCTCCATAGATGGGACGCCATCAGCGCCTTATTCACATCTCCAATACGTCTAATACCCTGGCCCCCTTCATATTTCGGAACACAAACGGCTTTCCAAGACACCTTAGCTTTCCCTTTTTGAAAAGAAATATCTTGATTCCATAGAAAATTCCGCATCCGAGCCTCTAGCTCATTAATCACTCTAGTAGGCATTATAAACATCGTGTTAGTGCATTCATCTGTCGACTTCGTCTTATATCGAGTCTCTGGTTCGTTGCGGTTTTGGTCAAACATGATGTCATGATGACATCATCAATGACATCACCTCACAAAAAGACAAAGCAATTCTTACAATCAGATTGTTATAATTGAGATTCTGCTCATATTTTAAGTTTTGATTTCTCTCATAGGTGATTCCGCCTGGAATCTTAGTTTCTGATTTCGCTCTTAATTGTCAATATGTTATTTCGGGCAGAATCAAGTCAACTATAAATAGGGTAGTGTGCTATTCATTTGTAACAGAATTTGCCAAGTGATACCGAGGTGCTGCCGGTTTTTCCTCTGATTGTAAACATTGTTAATTGAATATACAAGAGGTTTAGAGTGTATTTCAAGCTGTTGTCAAGTCCGTTTCTTAGTTTCCGCCTCTGAAACGTACGAGAGCTCTTCCGAACGACTCGTTTAGGTCGCAATCCGATCCTACAAGTGGTATCAGAGCTCAGGACGAGGAGCTCTTGCCAAAACAGCTTCATTTTCTTTATTCTACACCTTCTTTCATTGATTCAGATAGTTTTAACGGTCAAAACTAGTTCAAATTTTCACAAACTGTGTAAAAGGACATATAGACAAATCCTTGAAAGTTTCACTACTAAAATCAGACTAAAAATGGACAAAATTGGATCCCGAGTTGATTCCGCTCGAACTGGTCTTTTCTGATTTCGCTCATAACAATCTGATTCCACTCCAAAATACAATCTAATTCCGCTCCAAATTGTTACTTTGGTGATTCCGCTCCAAAATTATGTTCTGATTCCGCTCCAAAACTGCCATACTTCTGATTCCGCTCCAACATACTTTCTGATTTCGCTCCATCGGCCCTTGTGCTTTCAATTGAATAATATCAATACTTTGCGCATGAAAAGTATCAAAAGTGTTGTCGGCCACGAGGATTTATTGAAATAATATGTGAATTTCATGTGATCTATTCAATTTAGTGTCGGTGAAGTCAGATTGCATGTTAACTTGTGTACTTGTGAACATTTCGGTTTATGTGTGCATGTGAACTTGTGCGCATGTGATTATATCAGATTTGCATGTGAAGTAAAGTTTGTAAAAGTTGTCATGTTGCCTGTTAGTCGACTTTATCAGACTTTTAATATTGTTGAGGTCCAATCAAAAGAGTGTTAAAGTGTTTGTGCGGCCCAAGGTAGTTTGCATGTGAAGTTCTCAAAGTTGTTGGTTATCAAAAAGTGTGATACAAGGTGTCAGCTCATTAAAAGGGCCAAGGGAATCAATTAATATTGTCGGTTCGTGTAAGACAACAATTCCAACCGAGGTCTGATAACATCATAATTCAAGCCCAATGTCATCGGCCCAATGAGATGTTGTTTAGTTTAAGAGGATTGGAAAGCCCAACAGAAGTGAATTATTTGTCTAAGTGTGCTCGGCCCAAATTGAAATCATTTCATTCCAATCAAGTCCATTCATTTAGTGTCTTCACTCGAACAACATTGGAACGAGTCAGCGAATTTTCGACACGAGTTCTAGATCGATTCATTCGTTACACACGTTCACATTTTTTTTAGTTTGTTAAAACTAATTGTTTGTTTGTTTTCATTCAGGTATTTCCCGAAGTATCATCTGATTATTGAATCATGGCTGAGGAAATCTACAATGCTCATCAGAAAAGAATCCCGATTTTTCCAGATCTTGGAAGTGATGTGGATACCGATGATGAAGAAGAACATCTCAACAGAGCTAGAAAAGGCATTGATCCTGACAGTTTTAATTTTTTCTTTGAAGAAAAATGGAAATGCTAAATCAGAAGAAGATTGCCAGATTAAGGAGAGAGCTGGAAGCAGCAAAAATGCAAGCTGATGAAAAGACAAAGACAGAAGCTGGAGAAGCAAATGTTAAACCATTGACTGAGAAAGTAGTTGAGAAAATCGTTGAAGTGGAGAAAGTGGTGGAAAAAATAGTTGAAGTTGAGAAAATTGTCGAAGTAGAGAAACTTGTCAAGGTAGAAAAGATTGTTGACGTTGAAAAAGTTGTTGAAGTTGAAAAGATCGTTGAAGTTGAGAAGATAGTTGAAAAATTGGTTGAAGTTGAAAAACCATGTAAGAAGTGTTCAGAATCTTGCAAAGCTTGTGAGGAGAAAGATAAGAAGATTGCTGAATTAGAGAAGATAAAAGAAGATTTATTGTCTAATGTGAAGTACATTAAAGAGTCTTATGATGTACTGAACAGAACAGTTGATGGTCTGAAGAAGACAAATTCAGAAACCGAAAAAGCAATGGATAAAATGAGTGCAACATTAATGACAAAGCAGAGCGTCATCAATGAGTATATTGAAGACTGTGCTAATCTGAAGAAGGAGTTGGAGCTTGAAAAGATTGAAAGTGAAAGGATTAAACGATTACTGTTGAGTTATACAACATGTGATTATTTGATTGATCGTGTTTATCCTACTGTTGCAGGTCTGGAAGCGTTCATGGATAAAAAGACTGAAGATACTGATACTGGTAAGAAACCAAGTGTCAAGTATAACAGATGTCCGCCCCCGATCCATGAAACTTATTCTCCAAGGAATCCTAACGAGGAGCGTCTAAAAAAGGCAGTCAACATCAAGTTAAAGTCTGAAATCATTGATGAATTACCAGACAATATTGATGTTACATTCACAACGTCTGACACTGATCATGAGTCCGAGTTATTAAAAAGAGTGGTCGATCAGGTGTTGGATACGGATGAAGAGTCAAAACCGGAGTCTAAGTCTGATAGTCCGAGTTCATCAGAAAGGAGTCCGAGTTCACCGGTTAACAGGGTTTACAATAGAGAATTCCTGTTATCAAAATCTAATTTGAATGATGGGTCAATCAAAGTGGCATATACTTTGTTTGATTCAGACTAATTATATTCTGATGAGGAATTTCCAATAAGAAGTGTCAAAACTGAAATGATCAAACAGGTTTTCAAATTAACAGAAATTAATATTTCTGAAATAAAATATTTAAATCTTGATGAAAAACCTAAAAAGTACACTTCAAGAGTTCAACAAAGATTGAACAAGAAAAAGGGTTACGGTTATGGTTCAGGTTATCGAAAGAAACCAAACCATAATGGTAATCTCAAAAAGAAAGGTCTTGGTTTCAATTCTTCAGAAAATTATAAAAATCAGAAAACTTATAAACCAAAAACAAAATTTGTTTCAGGAGGAAGTTCAGAGGATGAACAGAAGAAACCGTTCTGGAAGTAGTCGAATCAAGAGTTTCTTGCTGAAGTGAAGAAGAATGTGAGAAGGTTTGCTGAAAGAGTTGACAGAAGAACCTGTTTCAAATGCCAAGAAGTTGGACATATAGCTTGGAATTGCCCCAAGACCAACTACCAAAAACAGGAAGTTTCTTCTAACTCTGTTTTGAGAAAGACTTGTGTTGATAAGAAAGAAAATGTTAAAAAGTTTGAAAATTCTACTTCTGAACAAGGAGAAAGTTCAAAACGGTTTTACAAAAGAAGAGGTGATTTGAGTAAACAAAAGTGGGTGGTTAAATCTGAGGGTAATTCTGACAATGAATCTGATTTCATAAAATCAGAGGAGTCTTGTGTTGAGAAAAAGATTGATAATTCCATTCCTAAGTTGAACGAGGAAAACTTTCCGTCATTGACAAAAGATTATTTGAAATCAAAAGGTAGGGTTGAGATTTCAGATCAATTCTTTGCTGATAAGAAAGATTTTGATGCTGAAAAGGTGTTTAATGGAAATGTTAAACATATTTTTGGAAAGATGGTTGTAGGAAAAGTGAAAGGTGCTAAAGAATTCTACAAATCAAAGTGCTGGTGGGACAGATGTGTTCCAGAATCTCCCAAGGATGGTCAGCCTTGGGGGAAAGTATTTCCAAACTGAAAATATGACTTGCCGGAGCTCCCGGGTTGGCAAGAGTGGAGCAGGTATCGGCATCTTTCTTAGCAAATGATCCTACAAGTGGTAAAGTTGGTAAGGTACAGGTGGTATATTTAAGTTTGTTATATTTTGATCTACAAGTGGTTATGATTGATAAGTAAACCTGTAAGTGGTTGAAAGAGATTTTCATTGACAATGTGGTTAATCAATGTCATTAAGTTGAACTTGATTGGACCATTATTACAAGTGGTTAACAAATATATGGGGTTCATTACATTGAGAAGAGAAATTTATCTCCTAACCTACAAATGGTTAATTAAAATCAACAAAACTTATTTTCTGGAAAAACCATTTGATTAAAACAAACTTAAGTGTTTTGAAATCACAATGGGAAAATAGTTTGTTGTGAGGGGGAGTTCTGATTGTTTATGCCGAGTGGATGGCGATTTGAAGTGATTTGATATCAGTTATCGCTTTCTTGTATAGTTTGTTTTCAAATTTCCTAAAATGTGTTTGCATTTTAGGGGAGTAAAAATTTTCAGAAAATCCAAAAACATTTGAAAATTTGAAAAAATCAAAAACATGATAAAATGAAAAAGAGTTTTGTTGTACAAAAGAGGAAATGATAAACGGTCTCACTGATGATATGCCAGTAGGTTTTTGCACATTTAGTAGATTGTGACGAGATATAAACCTAAATTCAAACTTGCATAATTCGTGGGTAACATCTCTCGGATATATGGGTAACCCCCGAAATCTTGTTTGAAGGACCCCTCTTTCTGAGATACTAGGTCTTTATACTTAGTGATATCTGGGGTATTATTCCGGGACTTCTGATAATGCGGAAGCAATGGCCTAGTCCCCGGAGAATACTTTCTGCTTGCTTGAAATATAGCGCCGCCCTCAGCAAAAATAGACAATAAAATTGCTATGCTGTTGTAAAAAAAATCCTCTAAAGGGGACCCACCAAAAGTCGAGCCGTCATCTCTCTGCTGAACGGAAGTTCTGACCTGAGCTCTCACGGTTTCGCAATTTAACCCCTTACAGATATCATCTAGGTATACTCACCTGTAAGACTGAATATTGGGATCTGGATACGGGAGTATATTCTGAGGTGGGACAAGCGAATAAGTTTAAGTATCTAAGACACTAATCTTGTATCTCGAAACAGTTGAACTTTGTGTGAGAATTTAAATGGATCAGTATACTGACAATCTAAGTGAATCGTTTAGAACTTAAAATGTATAAAGCTTAACGGTGTTGGTGATTTGTCTCATAAACTGATATGATCCTCTTACGCAATCTCACAAAAATATTGTATGTAAATATTTCTTTACTGCATTTCATTTCTGTTATATAAAAATCCAAAAAGATTTTCGGTGTGTTTTAGCATAAATTTTGAAAATTCAAAAAGATTTTAGACGACTGATGTTGAAAAACTGATTTTCAAAATTCAGAGAGCTAAACATGACGAACAGGTTTGGGAAAGTTTGTTTAAAAGATGTGTGAAATGATAATGATATATATTCAAGTGGTTCATCAGAAATTGACATGATAAATCATTTTTGTTTGAAACTTGAAAATGATGCATTCAGGGTTGTGTCTTCAGGTGATTAGCGAAGTTTCTAAATTTGTTATATCTTATCTTTTATGAAACTTATGTTTTGGGTAGAGAATATGCAGGTGAATCAGGTTACGATACCTGAACCTGTGAAAGCCAACTACGATCCCAGTACAAGTTGAGGGGGAGTCTGTTAGAGAAAGAGAGTCTGAAGATGCGAGAAATAGGAGCCAGAGATCCTGAAAGAGAATTGGAGATAGGATAGAGCCAGATAGAGTTCATGAAGGAAATCCAAAGACTGATAAAGACTGAAGATTGAAAAGACTCGACACTTAAGACTCGTCAACATATGAGGGGGAGTCTGTTAGTGCATTCATCTGTCGACTTCGTCTTATATCGAGTCTCGGGTTCGTTGCAGTTTTGGTCAAACATGATGTCATGATGACATCATCAAGATGACATCATCAATGACATCACCTCACAAAAAGACAAAGCAATTCCTACAATCAGATTGTTATAATTGAGATTCCGCTCGTATTTTAAGTTTTGATTTCGCTCATAGGTGATTCCGCCCGGAATCTTAGTTTCTGATTTTGCTCTTAATTGTCAATATGTTATTTCGGGAGGAATCAAGTCAACTATAAATAGGGTAGTGTGCTATTCATTTGTAACAGAATTTGCCAAGTGATACCGAGGTGCTGCCGGTTTTTCCTCTGATTGTAAACATTGTTAATTGAATATACAAGAGCTTTAGAGTGTATTTCAAGCTGTTGTTAAGTCTGTTTCTTAGTTTCTGCCTCTGAACGTACGAGAGCTCTTCCGAACGACTCGTTTAGGTCGCAATCCGATCCTACACACCGAAGACCAATAAATATGTAACGAAGACAAAACAGACACGATCAGTTGCACTCTACCTGCGAATGAAAGCAGCTTATTCATCCAATTTTTTATACGGTGCTCCAACCTTTCCACCAGAATATTGCAATCCTTATATAACAATCTAGAAGAAACTAACGGCACCCCCAAGTATTTGACAGGCAACAAACCCTCCACAAACGGCATAATGTTTAAGATACCCATTTTAACATGACTAGGCACATTGCAAAAGAACACAGTGCTTTTTTTATTACTAGGCACCAACCCCGACATTCTAGTAAACTTTGTAAGAAAAGCCATAATACATGAAGCCGAAGATATATCCCCTCTAGCAAATAAGAAAAGATCATCCGCAAAGCAAAGATTGACAATCTGCTGCTTTTCACATCGGTTGTGAAATCTAAAAGAAGAATCAAAACCTCCATAACCAGCGTAAATTAGGGGTGTGCAGAATTCGTTTCGAATTCGAAAAATTCGAAATTCGTTTAAATTCGATTCGATTATCAAGAATTCGTTTCGATTATAAGAATTCGAATTCGAATTCGATTCAATTCGAGTCAAGTAAATAGAATACGAATCGAATACGAATTTATAAATTCAAATTCGATTCGATTCGAAATTCGATTAAAAATTATACATTTTTATTTATTATTTTTATATATAATACATATATAACTTTTATTAGGCTATACTATAAATTATTTTCAAATTATTTTCCAAGTATTAAAATTACCCATTACCAAACTCACTACATGGCCATAACTAAAACCTAAGTAACAAATCTATCAACAAATTTCTAAGTGTAAAAATATTAACTTGTAATGTGGAGTGGTTATTCCCGACTTCTTGTTTTGAATTTTAGAGTTGTGGTACTTTATTTGGAACTTTTTAATGTGATATCGTGCTTTATGGCTGCTTTAAAATTTATGTTTCATTTTTAAAGTTTTTTTACATGTTTTTAAAGAATCTGAATTAAATCGAATTTATTCGAATTCGATTCGAATTCGAATTCGAATTTTTAATCGAATACGAATTGGGGTTTTTATTCGAATACGAATTCGAATCGAATTTAGTAGGTTTTAATCGAATTAGAATCGAATACGAATTCAAGGAAAAATAAAAATTATTCGAACAATTCGATTCGTATAATTCGATATTCGATTCGATGAACACCCCTAGCGTAAATAAATAAGGAGATACCGGATCACCTTGTCTTAAGCCACGTCCGCCCATAAAATACACGTGAACATTCCCATTAACACAAACTGAATAGGAAGTGGTAGAAACACAAACCATGATCCATTCCACCATCGTCCGATTGAACCCAAACCCTTTGAGGGCAGCTTTCAGAAACCTCCAATCAACCGTATCATACGCTTTCTGGATATCAACTTTGAAAGCACAACAAGGGGGGACATAGTCTCTATGATAGTTATGCATTTACTCTTGGGTCAGAAGAATGTTGTCCGATATCTTCCTTCCCGGTACAAACGCTGATTGGTTAATACTAACGATCTCATTTAGAGCATCCTTTATGCGATCAGCAATAATTTTACTAATACATTTATAAACCACATTACAGCACGCAATCGGGCGGTAATCCGTAACAACCGAGGGGGTGGACATCTTCGGCACTAGCACTATAAGCGTATGGTTCAGCTCCCGAAGTAACTTCCCTGTATTAAAGAAATCAATAATGGCATTCGAAACATCCTGCCCAATGATAGGCCAGGCACTTTTGAAAAACGCCGAAGAGTACCCATCAGGGCCTGGAGCTTTGTCACTGCCAATAGCAAACGTGGCCTTTTTGACCTCATCAACCGTCACCAGCCGAGTCATGTTAGCAGCAACATCTGGATTAAGGACTTTAGAAAAAAGCTCAGGAGACGGAGACAAAGATATATCACCAACGCAGCCAAGAAAGTTCTCATAATGTTGAAAGAATGCTTTAGGGACATTATCGTTTTCATAAGCAACCCCATTGGCATCCATAATCACATCAATGCGACTTCTATGATTTCTATTTTTTAGAGAAGCATGGAAAAAAGCAGTATTTGCATCACCTGCTCTCAGCCAGTCAACCTTTGATTTTTGTTTTAAGAAACGTTCCTCATCCAAATACGCCTCTTGGAAGTCTTGAGTAAGTTTAGCTTCCTCGACTCTTAACTCCTCACAAAAAGGGTTCCGATCAATCTCCAGCTGGACACCATCAAGTTTGTGACGAAGATCCTCTACTCTTTTATGGAGATTACCATGTTTGAACAAAAGAGATCGAAACAGATGGTTTAACATCCGCAACTTTTTTGCAACTTGAAATTGGTACACCCCATTAATTCTAGTATCCCATGTCATTTTCACAATTTCAAGGAAATCTGGCTTATGAACCAGGAAGTTAGGGAACTTAAAAGATTTTGGGTTCGTTCTACCAGCATCAGGAATCTTTAGCACACATGGACAATGGTCAGACAGCCTGTATGGTTGGAATATGGCATTCGATTCCGGGAACGCAACCACAAATGGAGTATTACCCAGCACTCTATCTATTTTCTTCAATAAACCAATGCCCTTCTTCGGTTTCTGGTTCCACGTAAAATGGAGACCCGTTCGATTAATATCAAAAACTTCAATGTCCTCAACACAATCTTGGAACTCTCTCATTCCCACAGAGATTGTCGAGGCCCCCAAAGATTTATCCTCCAAGTTCAAAGCTGAGTTAAAGTCACCCATAATAGCGCAAGGTTTATCACTAATAAACCCTTTATGTAAAGAAAGCTGATGCCACAACTCCCTACGCGAAATATAGTAATTGGCAGCATAAACAACAGAGCAAAATAATATTCGTTTATCCTTCTTAAAAATTATCTGGACATGCACAACTTGGGAAGTTTGAGCCAGCACAATAACGTCAACCTCAGTCGGATTCCACCCAATAATGATCCTAGTCCCCTTATCACATTGCCCCCCATTAGACGTCCATTCCCAATTACGAAATACCGCACGACATACTTTATCAAGCTTAGCAACATCAACATGAGACTCTAGAATAGCACAAAAACTGAGATTATTATCCTTTACCATCTGACGAACCTCCATTTGTTTGAGGGGACGGTTCAATCCCCGTATGTTCCAAGCTGCTAGATTAACCATTGGAAACTTCTTGAGAAGGAGTGCTTGCCCCTTTATGATCATTATGCTTCCGAGTCCCCTCTAAGATGAACTCATTAGTTTCATTATACACCTCGACGACCTCCTCCTCATCTGATTCCTCTTGAGTATCACCCGATCCCTTACTACATTGACCCCTATCCTCACACACATCATTTAAGGCCTCAAATTGGTTTCGGGTAACCAGATTATTAATGACTGACGCCGTATTCTGTCCTCCTTTTGGTTTAGATCCCACCGGCCTGTATTCAAACTTGGGTTTTGGTTTGTTAATTAGGAACCCAGCTTTCCTAGCCACTCGTTTATCAGGAACTCCCATATACCCCTCATCATCAACAATTGGCCCCTCCTTAACTGGTCGTCTACCCGGGTTCTTAGGTTTTTGTTTCTGGTTTCCAAGATCAGCTATCACCTGTGTATTCTTTTGATTTGGGCAGCCCTCATCAGAATGGCCAAAGACACAGCAACCCGAACATCTATGCGGACTCCATTCATACTCAACAAACATAGTTTCTTTAATAAATCCTTCCCCCTCCAAAACTGGAACGGCCATAACTATTTCCTCCTTGAATTCATTCTCTGCAGATATTTCAATAAGAGCACGAGCATAACTACTACGACCCCATGCATCCAAGCACATCGAGGTAGTGAAGGAGTCCAATAGTTTTGGTTCTCCTATCGCAGTGGCAATCAAACTTAAGCCATCCTCCGTATAGGCTGCAATGGGAACATCATGAATTTTCACCCAAACCTGCACCTTTTTCACTTCCTTCTTTTCTAGTTTTGACGTAGGACACCACTCATTAAGAAACAATGGTTGTGACCGAATAATCCAGGGACCCCCTTTCAATACATCCAATATACCTGCACGGTCCGCAAATTTAAAGAAGAAAAAGCCGTTTGCATTCATCATAGATTTATGCAACCCAAACTTCTTCCAATTATTTCTTACAAAATATTCCACCACTGGGTAGGCCAGACGATCTCCCAAGAAATACCCATACAAAGTATTCGCTAGTTTATCTTGAACGACTCGAACAGATTCCATGGGGAGCACAATATCACAACCCTCCTGATGAATGTTGCTAGCAAGAGTTCGGAAGTTCACTTTCCTGGCTTTGGGATTGACCACTGAATCTGCATAAGACATCGGTTTCACAACATCATCAACCCTAACCTGCTCGTGATCAGCCGTCTCCAAGTTTAAGTCAGGGTTCACGTCCAGATCATTAACATTATTAGCCTGCTTGGTCTCCTTTATCACATCATCCTGTAATAAATCAGGCATGCTCGAGCTACTCTTGTATATGAACTGGTCATCCAAGACATTTTCCGTATCAACAGAAGCCGTATTCTCAGCCAAAAACTCATTCTCTATCTGAACAGGAACCGTAACCTTATTAAGTTCATCAATAATGTTAATCGGCTTCGGATCATTCCTGGAGTTCTTTGTAATTCCACGCCGAGGCAACATAGGGTTGCCGTCATTGTTGTTAATCTTCTTTCCGATCCCATTGATAAGATTCGGAGGTTTCCCCCTCAGATCTTGTGACGTAACAGGTTTAGAAGTCATAATACACTCATCGAAAGAAACATGCAACGTAAAAATCAGAGACGAACAAAACAAGAAACTGAAAACCCTAAATAAGAAGAAAAACCTACGCTTAACTTCAATCAATTAGAAATCCAGGTAGAGTCTAGATCCCTTACCAGTAAGAGGATCGACAAACCCTAATCGCTTGTAACAACCATAAATTTATTTAGCGATTTTCGTAAATAATCACAAATTACTGAGCATTTATATTTAAACATTCATGCTCAAATACGGGTTTATTAAAACTTTTCTAAATTTGAAAGCAAAACAACATAGTGTAATTTAATTCATCGTTTTAGAATAACGACGAAACAACTTGCGGAAGCTTCATTTAACGTGTGTTCGGTTCTTGCTCGACGCTTGATTTTCATCCGGGACTCTCGACATTCACCTATGATCAATACCAGCTTAAATGTTAGTATTGATAGTTTAAATAATGGTACAAGACAAGATAAATGATAATGGAAGGAAATCCCAACATTAATCTCTTGATCCCAAAAACAAGGACTTCAAACTGGCCTCCACCGTAGCTTACGGTAGCCACCGTAAGCTACGGTGGCCTCTGTTTTAAAATACCCCCACCGTAAGGCAGTAGGTAACTAGCGTAACGATTTTAGCCCCACCGTAACTTACGGTGGGCACCGTAAGTTACGGTGATCCCTGTATCAGACCTTTCCATTTTTGCCGTTTTTTAAACGAAAACTTCCGTATCTTTCAATCCGCGTATCCGTTTGACCTCCCGTTTCTTCCTACATGATCGTAATTTGATTCTCCATCTCATGGAGTTTAAATCCGACATTCAAACTAATAAAATCCTAAATTTTTAAGCATTCAGCTTATTATTAAAAATCCACATTTTGACCCGTTGGTATTTAGGACCTCCAAACTTGTTTCTAGTTAATCATAAATCATAGACCAAGGTATTTAACTCAAAATATCTATCTTGGATTCATAAGTTTTGTGAATTACGCGGCAAACACCCAAGTTACGCGTGTAATTCATTTTGACCCGTTTAGGAGATCTTTTATGCATTTTGGTCCAAAACTAGCTCCTTTCTTTTCAATACTTCGTAATGCCACATCTAAATATCTGCTTATGTTCCACCACAACTATTTTTGTGGTGGATTTAGCATAACTAACCTATTATCCCAAATTTACCCATCGGTTGGTCATTTTACGCAAATGGCCATTTTTGTGCATTTGACCCACAAATGTATATTCCTATAACTTTTATTCATATTTAATGATTCTATAATCTTAATGCAAGTTCCTAAACAACCCTTATGGGTCGTTTGCCCAATATACCCTTCAAGCGTGTTTTGGTCAACTTTAGTCCCTCACTTTACAACGAAGGACTTTCGCTAAATATTTGACCAAAAATTGTATGTTTAACTAAAAGCTTATTTATGCGTACCTGGCTCGGGTCAAGGTATTGACCCGTTTACATAACTTTTGCTTTAAATCTTTCTAGTTAAAGCAACGCATGCTTATGTTATTTCATGTGATTACAAAACTCAACAAGCGATTGTCAAATGTAATTGTCAAATGGTGTTAACAAAACCATTTGACCCATTTAGTCTAACTGACCATTTATCCGTATGAGATGGTATTTAGTTACCATTTCATCCCTTTAAACCTATCCCGGTTTTCCCTTAAACTTGTTTTACTCAAACCGTTTTTTTATTTGTTCGTCATTACATGACTAATTTACCTTTTTACCCCCCTTTACCATAATTCATGATTTCTTACCATTTTCCCTTGTTCCGACTCTCATTGAATCGTGTCGGAACATCATATACCAACCACTTAGTAGCATTCATATACAATACTTGCAATTAAGTAATTTGTAAATAATGTAAAAGGGGCGTAAGCTTTACTTACCTCGCATCCAAGCAACGTTTTCTCTTCGTACTTGCTCCTTTTGACCCGCTTCCTCCCAAGCCTCCATCTAGTTTGTCAAGAGTCAAACTATCATATAGTATTCACAAGGTGATTAGCTTAGTCATTCTAGATCATAACCTTTACGCCTTATGACACTTTATACTACTTTTCTTTCCGAACTCTATTATAGGTCAGAATTTGTCTTTTGAAGACCAGTTACTGTTCTGTCTAAAACGTCATACGACTCTTTTACGTAGTTGATATTGAATAGTAATTGTTCCTTCATCTTCTCAAACTCAACCAACTTTTCATCCTTTGTTGCACATTCTTTGCAAGTCTCCAAACACTTTTGGCATGGTTTGATGACTTCCACAATTTTTTCAACTTCTATGATCTTTTCAACTTCAATTGTTTTCACCACCTCAACCACTTTTTCTGCTTCAGTTACCTTCTCATTTTCATCTATCTCCTCAGCAACATTTTTAACTTCATCATTTTGAGCAACACTTTCAGTTTTCATTTTCTTTTGTTCTTTTTCAGCTTGTTTCTCTTTCAGCTTTTCCAATCGATCTGCAAAATAAAAATGAAAGCTTTCAGGAGAAAGATGAGATTTTGCAATATTATTATGTTTTTCTTCTTCATCATCACTACTATCATCAGTTGGTGATTGATCAAACTCTACTGATTTGTCAGAACTATCATCCAAAGAACCAGAATCAGATGGTGTTTGATCAAAAACAATTTCTCTTTCTGAACTTTCATCTGAACTCTGTGAGCTTTCTTCTGATGAAACAAATTTTACATCTTCTTTCTTCACACTAACACCAATAGATTTCATCCACTCGGTGAACATTTCTGGTTCTTTTACAATCTTAGCAATAAAAGCTTTGAAATTTCCATTCTCATCCACAAACATATCCCAGCTGAAACCTTCAGGTAGCCTTTCATCATCTTGATTTATCAAGCATGCTTTGTTGTCAGATGAAATGAATTTTTCCCAGCTAAAGTTTTCTTGATTTCCCAAACAAGCTCTCTGTGAATCCTCGATCACTTTTCTACCATGAGCCACCTGCGGTTTTTGTTTTTGTTGCTGACCAACTTGTTGATATATGGCTTTCCGGTAGTAATCATCTTTTCCAAACGGATTCTTTGAATAATTTGCCTCTCTATTCTTGCATTCTCTCTTGAAATGACCTTTCTCCCTGCATCGAAAACAAGTAACTTTAGATTTATCAAAACCCAAAGTTGAAACATGTGCATCAAGAAAGTCATTTCCTCCGGTAATCAGTTTGAACTTTTCGGCTCTTCTCAGGACACTAGCTAGACACCATTTGATGTCCATGAGCTCCATCTCTTCAGCGTCTATCTGATCGTAATCCTCCTTTGTTATCATAGGATTCCCGATCCTCCCTGTAACCAATCCTTCATATGATAGTAACACGGAACCAAGTAATGCCATGTGATCTTTAGCAACTTCTTCAGAGAAACTTTGACCATCAGGAAGATTCAAAGCAATGTTGCATTGTATCACACAACCATTTCCAGTTTTTGAACTTTGATGCTGAAAACTTCATGTTGTTTCTTTTGGATTAACACTTGGATATGAAGAGAATCCACTGCTTTTGTTTGAACTTTGATCAACTTTTTTCAGATGAGTCTCCAGCACTAAAAGCAGTTTGAATCTTCGGGCGTCTTTCAATTTCTGGAATACTTCCTTTTTAGTACATTTTCACGTCTTGTTGACTACTTGGATTGTTCATCCTCGCAATCTTCTGCTGTTCCAGATCTTGACCTTCAATTTTCTCGATGAACTGAGAAATTGTTAACCCATCATATACCCCAGTATTCTTCAGAATCATCAAGTAAGTACCCCATTCTTTTTGCGGTAAAGCGTCAGCTAACTTGTCGACCCATTCTTCACGATCTTTTGTTATGCTCAGCATTGATATAGATCACACTAAGTGACAATATCGTTCAATTAGCTTCTTTGTATCTTCCCCGGGCAAACTAGTGAATAGATCAAATTCTTTCTTAAGTAGTGCCTTTTACTCTTAATCATATTATCACTACCCTCAAATTTAATTTTAAGAGCATCCCAGATTAACTTTGATGTCTTGTCATGTTGAAGTAAGACAAAGATGTCTTCTTTAATGGCTTGCTGAAGCAAACTTATCATCATCTTTTTAGCTCGGTACATTTCCCGTTCTTGGTCACTAAATTCCAAGATTTCTTTTATAACTTGCAAATCTGTACGCGGTAGAACATGCTTCTTCAAAATACATTCCCATGATCTAAGATGATTGGCTTGAACCCAGTATACGAAGCAATCTTTCCATCCGTAATATTCTTCAATGCTCATTAGCTTCGGGGGTTTTTGAGTTGTTCCGGTTTCATTTTCCAGATTCATGTTTTGAGCAATGGAAGCCGGAGTAGTCGGAGATGTTGCAAACGCGTTGTAAAATTCTTCACTCATAATTCTGTAAACTTTTTCACAAAACAGCACTTTCAAGCGAAATAGAGTCTTCAAGCGAGATCACCAAATTGCAACTTTCAAGCGAATTAACCAATTTCAAGTGAAATATTCAAGCGAGATAATGATTTCAAGCGAAAACACCAATAATGTTCAAGTGGAAACCTACTAAAGCGAAATACTATGTTTTTCAAGCGATACCTTCTATTTCAAGCGAAAAGACTTAGTTCGCTTGAAATGAACACAATCTTTCAAGCGAAACCTGATGGTATGTTCAAGCAAAACCACTTCGAAGGTCTATTATATCCATTTTAAGTCTGAATTTTTAGCTGAAACTTTCCAGGGTTTGTTAATATGCACTATTACACATTCTGTGAGAAATTGAGCTGATTTCGACCGTTAAAACTTGTTCTAATGAAGAAAAGGTGTAGAAAAATAGAAATTTTGAGCTGAATCGGAAAGAACCCCTCCGCCTTAGCTCTGATACCAGTTGTAGGATCGTGATATGACCCGAACGAGTCGTTCAGAGAAGTTCTAATCTGTTTCAGATGCGGAAAATAAGAAACAGAGTTCGAAACAGCTTGCAATACACTATAAACACCTTGTTGATTGATATAACAGCTAGTACAATCAGAAAACACACCGGCAGCACCTCGGTATGAAATTCAAGAACTATTCGAACCTCTCCTAACTGAGATCGCTTGACAGGTATTTATAGACCATGTGTTTTCGCTTGAATGTGACAAGCATCAGTTCAAGCGAAATGCCTTCCTTCAAGCGAACACACACTAAATAACCTTTAAAATCTCCTATTTTCTCGTACAACGTGCCCTGATCTAACACATCTAGTACAAGACTCGATACAAGACGAAGTTGACAGATTTATGCACTAACAGACTCCTCCTCAGATGTTGACGAGTCTATCGTGTCGAGTCTTTTACGTCTTCAGTCTTTATCAGTCTCTAGATATTCAGAATATCTCTCTAGCTCTTTCTTCCTGGATCTCAACCTGGCTCTTGAGCTCTCTTTTTCTCTAACAGACTCCCCTTCAACTTGTGCTGGAAGCATAGACTTCTAATTCTCTTGATCTGATCTCTTGATTCCTTAAGTTCATTAGCATCAGCAGTTTTAGGATCGCAGCCTAGCTCACACTTTCCACAGGTTCAGAATCTAAACCTGGCTCTCTTAACACTCAGAGTCATTAAGTATCGAAACTTGACTAAACATGCACATTCTTTACCCAAAAGTAAATCTTCTGATGACCACTTGTAGAGCAAATCTTAGAATGATTTAACATTTCTGTAACACCTCGTAAAATCACGTCCAATGATGTATTGACACGTGTAATAAACCCTAATAAAGTCCAATGTTGAATTTAAGGGACTAATTTTTCGAAAAATCAAAAACTTTGATAATAAAAGGACTGGAAGTGTTAGCATACCTAAAATAAGTTTCCAAATAACCTCTCACGATGTTTATATTCACAAATGTGCCACTTGATGAATAAGTGTAGTCGTTTGCGTAATTAATTGAAAGTTTGCGTAATAAAGGGTTAAAAGCGTCAACATGTTAATTCTTACCTCTGAGTGACCTTCTAACAAACCGGGAGCTTAATAATATTTAATTATACTCTCGGGAATGCCAAATAATGGCCATCTAAGGTTTTTATGCCTATAAGTAAAGTTACGCGCAACTTTGCAAGTTAGAGGGGCTAAAAGTGTCAATATGTTTAATTATACCTCTGAATGACCTTTTAGCGAATCCGAAGCATCGTGATATTTAATAATACTTTCAAGAATGTCTAATATGGATTAGATGAGGCTTCAATACTATTAAATGATGAAATGCGCAAGTTTGCGCAATAGAGGGACCTAAAGCGTCAACTTTTGAATCTATGCCTTTCGGTGACCATCTAAGCGAACGAGAGCGTATTAATATTTAAGTATATGCTTGGGAAGGATAAATATGGGCCATGGAAGGCTTGTATAACATTAAACTGCATTTCGCGCTACTTTGCGCAATTTAAGGACTATTTGCGTCAAACTGCAAAAGTATGTCGATTCGTAGGGTAACGGACCTTACGGAAGATGACCCTAAGTTAAACATGACCTAAATATCCTTTTTATAGCTTAGATATGGGCTTAAAGGTGTTCGGTGCGCAAAAATAAACTTTTATGTCATGCAGGGACTAAAAGTGTCAAAAAGTGCACAAGTTTGCATTTTCGCGCATATCTCACATTCTGTATATCTTCGGACACCCAAAAATTTATGTAAGCACTAAAATATTTTATTTTAGTGATCGTCTTGATAAAATTTTATTCGTCGCGTAATTTGGACCGCTTTTCGCGTCCGTTCGTGTTTCGTCGTAATTAGACGAACAACGTGACCGTACGGCCAAACGGACCGACATCTGACATGTTTTTGAGCATGTTTCATGTCCCTCATGTTTAGGCATCATTGTAGAGGTTTAAAAATGGTTTAACGGGCCTCAAACGCATCAGAAAGGGGCTAGAAGCATGCAGGGACCAAAACTGCCATTTCTGAAACTTGATTTCCAGCTGTTACCAGCTGTTACAGATGTTTTAATCAATTGAAAATGGTTTTATTCAGTCCTTGGGCAGCCCATAGATTGCTAAAACCATGGGTAAAGGTGTACGGTCCAGATTCGATCACGTTTATCAAGAAACGATCCTAACAGTCCTTGTTTTCCTATATAAACCCACTTGATTTTTGGCTCATTTGCACCTCTCCTTCTAATCTGATCTATTCTCTGAAGTTGTGAGGATCTTGAACCCTTTTTGAGAACCTCCTTCAGTCCATTGGACCTTTGTAAGTCCCCTTTCGTGTTTAGTTTAATTATTTAGCGGTTAAAGCCGAAAAGTCAAGCGTTTCGATAAACGCTTTGACTTTTAAACGGCTAAGCCATGGTTCGTAACGAACATGGCTACGTGACCGTAATTAGGTAGGTAATTAACCCTCAAAAGGGCGCCTCCTAATTACCACGATTACTTAGTTAAATTGTCGGGTCAAATGAAAGTCAAACGGGTTAGTTTTAAATAAATACATAACTATTAATATAGAAGCCATAAAATCAGTTTTCTCATATTAATAACTTGGTAATTATTAATTGAACATGTCTAAGCATGTTCAACCCGACAATTCTAAGTATAGGCTCGGTTCGGAACCGAAAGTCGCAAAAGTTGACTTTTGCTTTGACTTTCAGTTCTGACCCGATTTAGCTTAGTTTAGATATGCCTTAGGATTCCATTAGGACCATATTATAAGTTAGTATAACCCTTCGAGGTTATACAACTTGGTTCCATAGAAATCCTAGTTCATGCATGTTTTCGTTAAATGCCTAAATGTTGACTGTTATGCCCTTTTGACTATAAAACATGATTTCTGAAAATGTAAAAGAGTAGAAACCTTAGTTACTGATTTATAAACTTGCACCTAAAATTTGGCATCAGTTTGAGGTCTAGATTAAGAGTTATGCTCATTAACGTAAATTGAAAGCTTTATGTTAATTAATCGGCGTAATTAGCATATAGCCCATTTAAACCCACTTTTTGATACCAAAATTTTTACCCACTGATGTAATATAATATTTTGGGATTTTTGAAGATTTTTATTTAATTTTTGGCTGAGTATAACATAGGTCTCTAAGTTTGATTCGGTTAATGCCGGTTTTGCCCTTTTAGGCTATAAAATGAGTTTTACAAATCCTTTAGACCCCAAACCTTTTTCTACTGATCTAATATGATAAATAAAATATTTTGAGCCTTCTGGAATTATAAAAATATCAGCTTCCCTTTGAAAACCCGGAAATGGCTCCAAATCGCCTTTTCAAGCATTTTTAACGCATAGTATATACTAAAACCATATTAAACATATAAGGTTGATACCTACTGATATTTTTAGTATATTTTTATATGTTAACAGTAAGTAAAAGTTTTTAAACTCAGGTTTCCAGTTTTGACCTTTTAAGCCTAAGTGAAATTACCAAAATACCCCTAAGGTGCATAATTTGGTTTTAAATGGTAAATTTCACATATAGGCCATACCCTACTGATATAACTTAGTAAATTAAGTATATTTACTAGACAAATCAGACCTGTAACTCAGATTTATAAATAAACTCTTTTATAATCTTTAAAATGACCAAAATACCCCTACGGGGCTTATTTTGAGATTAAACTCGTTTTGGGCATAATGGAAGATATCCTACTGATATCACAACATATTAAAGGCATATTAACTTAGGAAACCGGTATATGACTCTTTTGGTTACTCGTTACGCACTTGTTGCGTTTGGATCGGCTTATGTGACTAGTTCGCATATATTAGCCGAAACGGGTCAAACCATATCACTTTTGTCTCAAAATCCAGAATGTGTATAAGTTACCCATATTAAACAAGCATGCAAGCTTGTCGGGTCAAAACCACGTTCTCAACCGGTCTTCGCCTTATCATGCGTTTGAACCGTATCTTTCTTTAAGACTAACCGGTCTAAGCTTAGGCTTAATTAAAGACCCGTTAGCATTCTAATTGGTTATTTATACCATCATTCCAGACTAGATCCTTCCGGTAAATTGTACCTACGCTTACTTAAGTGAATACGGCTGAGTTATTAAAATTCTTGCTATTTAAGACAGGAGCTAGCTCAGGTAAATACTCTTAACTTATTTTCCCTATTACGGGCTTGGGATACGGTAATATAAATACCGCATGGTCAGGTATGGGATTCGAAGACCAATGAGTCGGGAAATCCAAATAACCTGTTTTAATTCGTATTGCTTGACTGAAACATTGGGGGTTAATGCGACCGTGTCCTGGATATCCTTGACTCATTAATTGCAATGGCCACGACCTAAGCACGGGGTGTAGGCATACACCTGACAGATGCAATATGCTTATTAATTAATTATACCCAATAAGGGATTCCCAATAAGGGAATAGTGGTGTGTCGGTTAATCTTGAACCGGCATAGAACCGGGCCCCGTATGTAGAGCAAGTTATGTAAAACTGATAACATGAGATATAGTTTGTCCCAAGTATAAAAGATTAATTTTGCCTTGAGCATTTTAATCAAAGTGTCAAAATATTTTTGTGCCTTGTGCACCTAAACCAATTTTCTTAAACTCTTTTCAAATGAGTCAGTTGAGTGTATTTACCAGTGAAAACTGACGTATTTTCCAAAGTCTAAGTGACAGGTACAAGTACGTAATAGGCTGGAAGCTGCTCAGGACATGTTAGTTGAGGACTTTGCAACTCCTTCACATAAGCCATTAGTCTGATAACTTCTTTTGTTGTTTGATCCGCCTGTGGATTATTACAAGCTAGCCTGTACAGAATACTTTTATATTATCAGACATTTGTGTTTGTAATAATATTTTATATTTCAATACTTCCGCTGTGCATTTAAATTGTGTTGTTTGACTATGATGATATCAACTACGTCACGATACTCCCCACCGGGCCCACCGGTAATACGTGGAAAATAGGGGTGTGACAGGTTGGTATCAGAGCCAACATTGAGTGAATTAAACACTAGCCCTCAGTGTTTAATCTCAATGACACAGTAGCACATTACTTGAGTCTAGACTTAACTTAGGAATATTCTCAATCCTAATCTAGAATTTTTGCTTCCAAATTTTTATTGGATACGTCGCCAAGCGAAGAAGCCGTAATAGGAATTCTCCACGTCTGGAGCCTTGAAATGCTGAGCTTCGTACCGCGACCAGGATGAAACGTGCAACCAAGGAGAAAGCATTCAGGAATTGAATGAAGAAGAAACTCCTTTGCTGAAGATCGTTTCCTCAATAGTCCTTATAAGGACATATTTATCTTTTCAGTCCCTTCGAGGACAACATTATTCCTTTCAAGTCCCGCTTAGGGCAACTTTATACCTTTATTTTTATAGTGGAATGATTAAGTTTAAACTTTCATTCTACACATGAAATAAGAAATAAATGAAAAATAACATTCTTTTTATAAGATCTACCATTATAATAAAATGGCAAAATCTAAAAGGACAAGACCTAGCTTCGGGTCATATTAAGACCGGCCAAGATGGCAGTTCCTCAATTTAGATTCAGATCCCTATTAACAGTTCAATTTAGAAATTTTTCTGCGATAAATATTAAAAGAATCTTAAGAGTGAAACCTAGCCTGAGTGTCATTATAAAGACCTGGCCAAGATGGTAAGACCTGTTTAAAAGATTCGTATCCCAGTTAACATCTGAAAACATGTTAACACTCCCGGCAGATGTGATTCGTTGGAAATCACACACGTTATTAAGGATTCTTCAAAAGATTCCTAACCCAGTTTAATGATCTCTGAATCCTGGGTTTACATCATCAATTAAGATGATCATATTTTAACCATACGTGGTAATATAGTGCCTACGGGCCTTGCCCATTTCTACATGAGCCAAAATACAGTGGTAGCTATGACTCCCTGTCAGAAAAAGGTAATGAACTAGGTTCAAACCTCAAGGCTTTGTTTCTCTAAAATCCTAGCTTATAATTTATAAATGTCCTTGTGACTAGGCCTTTGTGCCACCTTAATATCCGTAATGTTTTATAACTAGGATAAATTATAATGCCTCGATTCTCAGAAATCATGACTTATAAAGTAAACTTGTCTACTCGACTAGGCCATTTGTGCTATTACTAACTTATAAATTAGGATTTATGATAAAAATCCTGAATAAAATAAATATTATTCCTTTTCTGTTAAGTATATGTATAAAAGAGAATCTTAAAAGGTTTGACCTAGCTTGAATGTCATTGAAGACCTAGCTAAGATGGTAAAACCTGTTTAGAAGAGATTCAGATCCTGATTAACACTTGAAAACGTGTTAACACTCCCGACAACAGTGATGCGATAAAATCACGCTTGTCATCTCTATATTAGGAACTTCCAAACCCCTTATTTAGCCTATATAATCAATAGGAATCATGGCTAATAAACGTCGAACATGATGTACACATCTAAACATCCACCTGGGATGTATACTTACGGGCAAAGATGCATACATGAAAACGATAGTTTTATTTCATAACTTCTTGTCAAGACAATGAATTATGGAATTTTCTGATCCAAAGGAATCATTGATTATGTTTTAAAATTTCCCTAGTGACAAGGCCTCTGTGCCATCAAAAAGTCCTTTGGACAAGCCCTTATACTATATAAAATGTCGGTACGACATTGACAGTCGTGACGTATGTCCCCTGTCTAATAAATATGAAGGATTACATTCCGTTTAAACGCCAAAGATGGTTTATCTAAAAACCTAGGCCAAGCATAATCAAATAAATTTAATACTATCTATTGGTCCATATGGTTGAGTTACACCATGGCTATTTAATCGTCAAGTTCGACAATTCGCTATATAATTAAACAAATTATTACTACTTGGTTAGTTAGCCTTCAAAGCTTCACCACGGCTGACTCCTCTGGGGCTCACAATCATCCAGTTAGTCAGAATGATGTACATTGACTAGCCTTTGTGGCAAAATAAATTATCTTCCAAAAAGATGACGGCTGTAGTCTTTGACTCTCTGTCCAAAGGTGAAGAACTATGTTCGAACCTTAAGATCTCTAATCCAATAAGATTGCGGCTTATATATTAATGCCTTAAGTGCCATATTTTGTATGTCCTTTGTGACAAGGCCTTCGGGCCTATGATTATTAATGTCCTTCATGACAAGCCTTCCAACTATCTAAAGATTGTCGTTATGACAAGGACAGTTGTGACATTGTGATCCCCAGTCAAAAGGTAATGGACTCGGTCCAAACCATAAACACAATTGATGGTCCTTTTTGACCTAGGCTAAATATAATTGACATACTTTCTAGTAGCATACTATAAGGAAGTTATAAACCTAACAGCCATTATGGTTTAGTAATACCATGACTTTATAAATCATCCATTACGATGATTCCATAATAACTTGCATCTAAGCATATGTTATTTTTGGTGTTTAGTACCAAAGCTCCAGAATGGAGGTTTCCGACGAAGCACACAGCAATACGGCGGCTAAAAACAAGGATGCAAATATAAATATAAATGTTAATGGCACTACTCTTCAGGCCTTGATTAGCGCAGCAATTAGTGAAGTTGTGGATAAGGTCCTTGAGAACAAAAAGGAACCGAGTGTCACTCACTCAAAGATCCATACGGAAACACATACATCAGCTCGTAAGGAGAGCTCCGTTCACTCTTCAGATGAAAAGAGCGAACCTCAGGAGTTAGTACTCTATGATAAGCCCGGTTCAACTGAAGGCGGGTGCACCTACAAATATTTCGTCTCATGCAAACCCAGAGATTTCAATGGCGAAAAAGGAGCAATTGATGCTATGGAATGGCTTGAGGAAATGGAAACTGTTGTGGACATCAGCGATTGTTCTGATAAGGACGTAGTAAAATTTGTTTCACAATCTTTCAAGGGAGAGGCTCTTGTATGGTGGAGGGCCATGATGCAGTCCACGGGGAAAATTTCCCTATACAGTATGGGATGGTCCAAGTTTGTGGATCTTATCAAAGAGAACTACTGCCCACAACACGAAGTGGAAAAGGTGGAGACAGATTTTCTGACTCTCACAATGAAAAACCTAAATTGTCAGCAATATGTTACCGACTTCAACTCCCTATCTAGACTGGTACCCTATTTAATTACCCCGGAACCAAAACGCATTGCGCGTTTCATCGGTGGTTTGGCACCAGAAATAAAAGGGAATGTTAAAGCTTCAAGGCCAATCAACTATAGATCAGCTGTAGATCTATCCTTGTCTCTCACTCTAGATATAGTGAGACAAAAGTCGATCGAGAATAAAACTAATGAGAAAAGACAAAGGGAGGAGGATGACTCTCAGAATCCTAAGAAGAGCAAATCCAAGCTCAACAATAACCAACAGGATTCCAACAAAAAGCCTACATGCAAACCCTGCAAAAGAAGACATTGGGGGCAGTGTCGATTAAACCAAAAGATAAAGCAATGTGGCATCTGTAAAAGAGCTGGCCACCAGTCCCACGAATGTAGGGACATGAAGGATGCAAACTGTTTCAGCTGTGGCGAAAAGGGGCACATCAGTACTAATTGCCCTAAGGCTGCCAAGAAAGGAGCAGCTAAGTCTGGGAAGGATAAGAAAGGAACCGCCTAGACTACCGGTTGAATACCAGAGACAGTGCACATCGATAATAGCATTAGGTACGTCCCTTACCATTTAGCATTGATAGTGTCTGCTAAGTATTTTTACATTGATGCAAGGGATAATAAACCTTTAGCAAACCATAAGCTTAGCAAACTCTTGATTACATTCATAAGAACTCCATATATTAAATGTGAGGTATAACTTATCAATGGAATCCATAATGACCATCTCTCCCATCCTCGAAGATAATCCTTTCATAAGAATCTGGAATACTCTTCCTCAGAAAGAGTACGACAATATATATTATTTTATTTTATTATTTTCTCATTGTTTTCTATCGCCTGCGAATGCCAAACTATGTTTGATAAAAGTGCCATATGAGAATTGGCGTATCCTAGTGTGTCCCATAGATTGCTTCCATGCCTGATCAGTATGGAGGTTTAATGCATGGAACCCCTGAGATATCCCAATGGTCATATTGTACTAGAGTCGACTAGTAGTATTCAAAGAAGATATCCAATATAAAAATGTCCTTATAAGTATCTCTACTTAGGGCATCTTTGCAATGGTAAAGGGAATGTGTCATTTATCTGACACCGACAGCGATAGATGAGCCAAAGCCTGAGAATGCGGAAATCTCTGACATCTCTATGTGTCATAATTAGCTTCTTTATAAGAATTACCCTGTTTACCTTCTGAGAGGCAAGAGGATGTTAGGACAAACATCCCGCTTAGGGCTGCAGTTATTGTAAGAATCTTATATCTGTTAGTACCAACGAAATAGGAAGAACTAAGAGCCAAATCAATAAGTTTTAGAGAAGGTTTCATAAAGCCAAAATTCAAAGTTCTAAGAACTCCGATTTTTAGTAAATAAGAAAGACGGTTCATCTTAATTATGCATTGATTACCGCAACCCTATTTAGGCAATAACTAGGAATCGCCAATTGCTGCCCAGGATCGTCGATTTATTCGACTAGCTGTAAGGAATAACTATTCTTTGAGATTAGTCAAGCAGTGGTTGGAATAACCATCTCACCTTAAGATAAGCTTTTCCATAATAGTTGCTATATAAGTATCAAGGTGGCTCCTTTGGAGACCTTGTATAAATGAAATATTAAAACATCCGTTGGATGAACGAGACTTTGGGAAGTCCACTTATCAGGATCTGAAAGTTGCATTGGAAACAACGAATAAGATCATACGAATCCCTAATTTTCTGTAAGTTGCCAGTATTCGGCAGAAAATCAAGAATTAATGAAAGTAGCAACCCTCCTACATTCTTGTTAACGAATAAGGTTCAACAAAAGGTATCACCCAGGAAGGGTGTACCAAATTTGTTAAAATTATCAGGCTAGTAAAGCTCTAAATATATAGAATCATTCGAAGGAAATCGAATGTATCAAGATCAAGTAGCTTATAAGCTAGAACCTATTTAAGGAGCTTGGCGGAGCATACAATGCATTGTACACTAATGAATTGAGGATGTGTTTCACCAGTAAGTCAAGAAGCATTATCACATATTGATATGCAGATTTATGATATGATGAGCAACCTATATCGATTAAGGATCAATAGGTTAAGAAGCTCCAAAAGGATACATGTACCAATTAAAAAGGTCACTTTGGGGGCTTGGGGAGACTCCAGATACGCTATAGAAGTTAAGTCTGTCATGTGACAAAAAGTACTTCCAGCATTTTAGAAAATCTCGAGGTCGAGATTTCTTTTAAGGGGGTGAGGATGTAACACCTCGTAAAATCACGTCCAATGATGTATTGACACGTGTAATAAACCCTAATAAAGTCCAATGTTGAATTTAAGGGACTAATTTTTCGAAAAATCGAAAACTTTGATAATAAAAGGACTGGAAGTGTTAGCATACCTAAAATAAGTTTCCAAATAACCTCTCACGATGTTTATATTCACAAATGTGCCACTTGATGAATAAGTGTAGTCGTTTGCGTAATTAATTGAAAGTTTGCGCAATAAAGGGTTAAAAGCGTCAACATGTTAATTCTTACCTCTGAGTGACCTTCTAACAAACCGGGAGCTTAATAATATTTAATTATACTCTCGGGAATGCCAAATAATGGCCATCTAAGGTTTTTATGCCTATAAGTAAAGTTACGCGCAACTTTGCAAGTTAGAGGGGCTAAAAGTGTCAATATGTTTAATTATACCTCTGAATGACCTTTTAGCGAATCCGAAGCATCGTGATATTTAATAATACTTTCAAGAATGTCTAATATGGATTAGATGAGGCTTCAATACTATTAAATGATGAAATGCGCAAGTTTGCGCAATAGAGGGACCTAAAGCGTCAACTTTTGAATCTATGCCTTTCGGTGACCATCTAAGCGAACGAGAGCGTATTAATATTTAAGTATATGCTTGGGAAGGATAAATATGGGCCATGGAAGGCTTGTATAACATTAAACGGCATTTCGCGCTACTTTGCGCAATTTAAGGACTATTTGCGTCAAACTGCAAAAGTATGTCGATTCGTAGGGTAACGGACCTTACGGAAGATGACCCTAAGTTAAACACGACCTAAATATCCTTTTTATAGCTTAGATATGGGCTTAAAGGTGTTCGGTGCGCAAAAATAAACTTTTATGTCATGCAGGGACTAAAAGTGTCAAAAAGTGCACAAGTTTGCATTTTCGCGCATATCTCACATTCTGTATATCTTCGGACACCCAAAAATTTATGTAAGCACTAAAATATTTTATTTTAGTGATCTCCTTGATAAAATTTCATTCGTCGCGTAATTTGGACCGCTTTTCGCGTCCGTTCGTGTTTCGTCGTAATTAGACGAACAACGTGACCGTACGGCCAAACGGACCGACATCTGACATGTTTTTGAGCATGTTTCATGTCCCTCATGTTTAGGCATCATTGTAGAGGCTTAAAAATGGTTTAACGGGCCTCAAACGCATCAGAAAGGGGCTAGAAGCATGCAGGGACCAAAACTGCCATTTCTGAAACTTGATTACCAGCTGTTACCAGCTGTTACAGCTGTTTTAATCAATTGAAAATGGTTTTATTCAGTCCTTGGGCAGCCCATAGATTGCTAAAACCATGGGTAAAGGTGTACGGTCCAGATTCGATCACGTTTATCAAGAAACGATCCTAACGGTCCTTGTTTTCCTATATAAACCCACTTGATTTTTGGCTCATTTGCACCTCTCCTTCTAATCTGATCTATTCTCTGAAGTTGTGAGGATCTTGAACCCTTTTTGAGAACCTCCTTCGGTCCATTGGACCTTTGTAAGTCCCCTTTCGTGTTTAGTTTAATTATTTAGCGGTTAAAGCCGAAAAGTCAAGCGTTTCGATAAACGCTTTGAATTTTAAACGGCTAAGCCATGGTTCGTAACGAACATGGCTACGTGACCGTAATTAGGTAGGTAATTAACCCTCAAAAGGGCGCCTCCTAATTACCACGATTACTTAGTTAAATTGTCGGGTCAAATGAAAGTCAAACGGGTTAGTTTTAAATAAATACATAACTATTAATATAGAAGCCATAAAATCAGTTTTCTCATATTAATAACTTGGTAATTATTAATTGAACATGTCTAAGCATGTTCAACCCGACAATTCTAAGTATAGGCTCGGTTCGGAACCGAAAGTCGCAAAAGTTGACTTTTGCTTTGACTTTCAGTTCTGACCCGATTTAGCTTAGTTTAGATATGCCTTAGGATTCCATTAGGACCATATTATAAGTTAGTATAACCCTCCGAGGTTATACAACTTGGTTCCATAGAAATCCTAGTTCATGCATGTTTTCGTTAAATGCCTAAATGTTGACTGTTATGCCCTTTTGACTATAAAACATGATTTCTGAAAATGTAAAAGAGTAGAAACCTTAGTTACTGATTTATAAACTTGCACCTAAAATTTGGCATCAGTTTGAGGTCTAGATTAAGAGTTATGCTCATTAACGTAAATTGAAAGCTTTATGTTAATTAATCGGCGTAATTAGCATATAGCCCATTTAAACCCACTTTTTGATACCAAAATTTTTACCCACTGATGTAATATAATATTTTGGGATTTTTGAAGATTTTTATTTAATTTTTGGCTGAGTATAACATAGGTCTCTAAGTTTGATTCGGTTAATGCCGGTTTTGCCCTTTTAGGCTATAAAATGAGTTTTACAAATCCTTTAGACCCCAAACCTTTTTCTACTGATCTAATATGATAAATAAAATATTTTGAGCCTTCTGGAATTATAAAAATATCAGCTTCCCTTTGAAAACCCGGAAATGGCTCCAAATCGCCTTTTCAAGCATTTTTAACGCATAGTATATACTAAAACCATATTAAACATATAAGGTTGATACCTACTGATATTTTTAGTATATTTTTATATGTTAACAGTAAGTAAAAGTTTTTAAACTCAGGTTTCCAGTTTTGACCTTTTAAGCCTAAGTGAAATTACCAAAATACCCCTAAGGTGCATAATTTGGTTTTAAATGGTAAATTTCACATATAGGCCATACCCTACTGATATAACTTAGTAAATTAAGTATATTTACTAGACAAATCAGACCTGTAACTCAGATTTATAAATAAACTCTTTTATAATCTTTAAAATGACCAAAATACCCCTACGGGGCTTATTTTGAGATTAAACTCGTTTTGGGCATAATGGAAGATATCCTACTGATATCACAACATATTAAAGGCATATTAACTTAGGAAACCGGTATATGACTCTTTTGGTTACTCGTTACGCACTTGTCGCGTTTGGATCGGCTTATGTGACTAGTTCGCATATATTAGCCGAAACGGGTCAAACCATATCACTTTTGTCTCAAAATCCAGAATGTGTATAAGTTACCCATATTAAACAAGCATGCAAGCTTGTCGGGTCAAAACCACGTTCTCAACCGGTCTTCGCCTTATCATGCGTTTGAACCGTATCTTTCTTTAAGACTAACCGGTCTAAGCTTAGGCTTAATTAAAGACCCGTTAGCATTCTAATTGGTTATTTATACCATCATTCCAGACTATATCCTTCCGGTAAATTGTACCTACGCTTACTTAAGTGAATACGGCTGAGTTATTAAAATTCTTGCTATTTAAGGCAGGAGCTAGCTCAGGTAAATACTCTTAACTTATTTTCCCTATTACGGGCTTGGGATACGGTAATATAAATACCGCATGGTCAGGTATGGGATTCGAAGACCAATGAGTCGGGAAATCCAAATAACCTGTTTTAATTCGTATTGCTTGACTGAAACATTGGGGGTTAATGCGACCGTGTCCTGGATATCCTTGACTCGTTAATTGCAATGGCCACGACCTAAGCACGGGGTGTAGGCATACACCTGACAGATGCAATATGCTTATTAATTAATTATACCCAATAAGGGATTCCCAATAAGGGAATAGTGGTGTGTCGGTTAATCTTGAACCGGCATAGAACCGGGCCCCGTATGTAGAGCAAGTTATGTAAAACTGATAACATGAGATATAGTTTGTCCCAAGTATAAAAGATTAATTTTGCCTTGAGCATTTTAATCAAAGTGTCAAAATATTTTTGTGCCTTGTGCACCTAAACCAATTTTCTTAAACTCTTTTCAAATGAGTCAGTTGAGTGTATTTACCAGTGAAAACTGACGTATTTTCCAAAGTCTAAGTGACAGGTACAAGTACGTAATAGGCTGGAAGCTGCTCAGGACATGTTAGTTGAGGACTTTGCAACTCCTTCACATAAGCCATTAGTCTGATAACTTCTTTTGTTGTTTGATCCGCCTGTGGATTATTACAAGCTAGCCTGTACAGAATACTTTTATATTATCAGACATTTGTGTTTGTAATAATATTTTATATTTCAATACTTCCGCTGTGCATTTAAATTGTGTTGTTTGACTATGATGATATCAACTACGTCACGATACTCCCCACCGGGCCCACCGGTAATACGTGGAAAATAGGGGTGTGACAATTTCGATTCTGATGAACCACTAGCGGGAATGTTATCATAAAAACTTTTTCATTCAAACATTGACTCTCCCTCTCAAAATGCTTAATCTTTTCAAATACTCTTTCCCAAACCTATTCGTCATGTTTAGCACTTGGAATTTTGAAAATCGGCTTTCCAACATCAGTTGTCGAAAATCTTTTTTATTTTTTCAAAAATTTATGCTAAAACTCTCCGAAAATCTTTTTGAATTTTGAAATAAAATGAAATGAAATGCAGTAAAGAAATATTTACAGACAATATTTTTGTGAGTTTGTGTAAGATGATCATATCAGTTTATGTGACCAATCACTAGCACCGTTAAGCTTTAAACATTTTCAGCTCTAAACAATTTACGTTGATTGACGATATTGTTGTCCACTTAAACTCAAACTAAAAACTTTCAAAATGCTTACCGATACGTTAAGGTATATTAATTTTACACTAAATTCTTATGGATCCCACGATCTTTGCATATCCCCTCATCGTGCAATACACTGACTCAAATAATGCCTTTAAACTTTTATCAACTGTGATTTGTGCGAAAACAAAGCAGAATGTTTAAACATTAACAATCAGGTCGATACTTCCGTATACGCAGAGAAAGTCCAATGTTTAAACAAAATAAGAAAAATAAAAATAAGTTGAAGTTGTTTAGGCTTTAACCACCAGGTCGATACTTCTGTATACGCAGAGGTGATCCAAAGCTTAAACGAAACACCAAGAAAATAAAGCAGAACGTTTAGGCAATAACATCCAGGTCGATACTCACGTATACGCAGAGGATGTCCAATGATTAAACAAAATAAAGAAATAAAACAAATTTAAATCTTTGCAAAATGAAATGCACAATCACAGCGACTTTTCAGCAAAGTTGTGAAAGTTCACAAACTTAACCAGTTTTATGTCTTTCGACAATCAACGATTACTGAGTAGGCACACAATCAAGAAGGATAAAACTAAGTACTATGCATTGAACCATGTTTCCCACTAGAACTAGGCTTTTTCTTTATGTTTGTATCGTTATCACAAATCTACTAGTCTAGCTGAGCCAACCGTCACATCTTTAGTAAGATCGTTTATCACATTTTGACATTACATTTATTTAGCATGCTGTGACAGTCCACTGATTTACTATCATTTCCTCTTTTTGACAACAAAACTCATTTTTGCATTTTTTTTTCAATGTTTTTGCAATTTTCAAATTTTCAAAATGTTTTTGGATTTTCTGAAATTTTTACTCCCCCTAAAATGCAAACACATTTTAGGAAATTTGAAAACAAACTATACAACAAAATGACAACCGATATCAAATTGCTTCAATTTGCCATCCTCTAGGCATAAACAATCAGAACTCCCCCTTTCACAAAACTATTTTCTCATTATGATTTCAAAACACTTAGGTTTGGTTTAACCAAAATGATTTTTCCGGAAAATAAGTTTTGTTGATTTATCAATTTGTAGGATCAGGGTAAACTTCCTTACTTTGTTCATTTTAACCACATGAATGAAAATTACATCAAGTTCAAATTAATGACCTTGAGTAATTACTTTGTCAGAACAAACTTTTGTACTACTTGTAAGAAAATCAAGTACAACTTAATGTCCCTGATTTACCTCTTGTAGGAATATCACATCTACACAAAATCATTTTACCAATAAAGATGCCGATTCCTGCTTCTCACTTACCAACCTGGAAGCTCCGGCAATTCACAATTAACCTGTAAAAATTTAACTATTATAAGATTCATTCACAAACTCAAATATCAAGAAAGATGCCGATTCCTGATCCACGATTACAAACTTGGGATCTTCGGCAATTCCAGATTTTCAAGGAAAAAGAATTTCCATCCAAGTCTTACCAACCTTGGGTGTTTTTAATTCTTGTTCAGTAGGGTTATATGTTGCTTTCTTTGTTGCATATAAATCTTTAACCCCTTTGGCCTTTCCCTCGACCATTTTCCCAAAAAATTTCTTCACATTTCCATTGAAAACTTTCTCAACATCAAATTCCTTTTCATCAGAAAAGAATTGATTTGAGATCTCAACCTTACCAACCTTTTGCTTAATTTTTTCAAACGTCAAAGATGAAATTTTAACATCATCTTCAAATTGTGGCTCTACTGATTTTGTGGAATCAGTTTCATCGCCGACTTTTACATCACCCTTCTTGAAAACCCACATTTGGTTATCTTTTGCTTTCTTTTTGTAAATTTTTTTCTTTGAACACTCACCAACTTCATAAATCGAATTTTCAAAAAGTTTGAATTTTTCAGTTGGTGGTTAAACATCAACAACTTTTTGACCCATTTAGTCTAATTGACCATTTATCCGTATGAGATGGTATTTAGTTACCATTTCATCCCTTTAAACCTATCCCGGTTTTCCCTTAAACTTGTTTTACTCAAACCGTTTTTTTTATTTGTTCGTCATTACATGACTAATTTACTTTTTTACCCCTTTTACCATAATTCATGATTTCTTACCATTTTCCCTTGTTCCGACTCTCATTGAATCGTGTCGGAACATCATATACCAACCACTTAGTAGCATTCATATACAATACTTGCAATTAAGTAATTTGTAAATAATGTAAAAGGGGCGTAAGCTTTACTTACCTCGCATCCAAGCAACGTTTTCTCTTCGTACTTGCTCCTTTTGACCCGCTTCCTCCCAAGCCTTCATCTAGTTTGTCAAGAGTCAAACTATCATATAGTATTCACAAGGTGATTAGCTTAGTCATTCTAGATCATAACCTTTACGCCTTATGACACTTTATACTACTTTTCTTTCCGAACTCTATTATAGGTCAGAATTTGTCTTTTGAAGACCAGTTACTGTTCTGTCTAAAACGTCATACGACTCCTTTACGTAGTTGATATTGAATAGTAATTGTTCCTTCATCTTCTCAAACTCAGCCAACTTTTCATCCTTTGTTGCACATTCTTTGCAAGTCTCCGAACACTTTTGGCATGGTTTGATGACTTCCACAATTTTTTCAACTTCTATGATCTTTTCAACTTCAATTGTTTTCACCACCTCAACCACTTTTTCTGCTTCAGTTACCTTCTCATTTTCATCTATCTCCTCAGCAACATTTTTAACTTCATCATTTTGAGCAACACTTTCAGGTTTCATTTTCTTTTGTTCTTTTTCAGCTTGTTTCTCTTTCAGCTTTTCCAATCGATCTGCAAAATAAAAATGAAAGCTTTCAGGAGAAAGATGAGATTTTGCAATATTATTATGTTTTTCTTCTTCATCATCACTACTATCATCAGTTGGTGATTGATCAAACTCTACTGATTTGTCAGAACTATCATCCGAAGAACCAGAATCAGATGGTGTTTGATCAAAAACAATTTCTCTTTCTGAACTTTCATCACTTTGTAAACTTTCATCTGAACTCTGTGAGCTTTCTTCTGATGAAACAAATTTTTCATCTTCTTTCTTCACACTAACACCAATAGATTTCATCCACTCGGTGAACATGTCTGGTTCTTTTACAATCTTAGCAATAAAAGCTTTGAAATTTCCATTCTCATCCACAAACATATCCCAGCTGAAACCTTCAGGTAGCCTTTCATCATCTTGATTTATCAAGCATGCTTTGTTGTCAGATGAAATGAATTTTTCCCAGCTAAAGTTTTCTTGATTTCCCAAACAAGCTCTCTTTGAATCCTCGATCACTTTTCTACCATGAGCCACCTGCGGTTTTTGTTTTTGTTGCTGACCAACTTGTTGATATATGGCTTTCCGGTAGTAATCATCTTTTCCGAACGGATTCTTTGAATCATTTGCCTCTCTATTCTTGCATTCTTTCTTGAAATGACCTTTCTCCCTGCATCGAAAACAAGTAACTTTAGATTTATCAAAACCCAAAGTTGAAACATGTGCATCAAGAAAGTCATTTCTTCCGGTAATCAGTTTGAACTTTTCGGCTCATCTCAGGACACTAGCTAGACACCATTTGATGTCCATGAGCTCCATCTCTTCAGCGTCTATCTGATCGTAATCCTCCTTTTTTATCATAGGATTCCCGATCCTCCCTGCAACCAATCCTTCATATGATAGTAACACGGAACCAAGTAATGCCATGTGATCTTTAGCAACTTCTTCAGAGAAACTTTGACCATCAGGAAGATTCAAAGCAATGTTGCATTGTATCACACAACCATTTCCAGTTTTTGAACTTTGATGCTGAAAACTTCATGTTGTTTCTTTTGGATTAACACTTGGATATGAAGAGAATCCACTGCTTTTGTTTGAACTTTGATCAACTTTTTTCAGATGAGTCTCCAGCACTAAAAGCAGTTTGAATCTTCGGGCGTCTTTCAATTTCTGGAATACTTCCTTTTTAGTACATTTTCACGTCTTGTTGACTACTTGGATTGTTCATCCTCGCAATCTTCTGCTGTTCCAGATCTTGACCTTCAATTTTCTCGATGAATTGAGAAATTGTTAACCCATCATATACCCCAGTATTCTTCAGAATCATCAAGTAAGTACCCCATTCTTTTTGCGGTAAAGCGTCAGCTAACTTGTCGACCCATTCTTCACGATCTTTTGTTATGCTCAGCATTGACATAGATCACACTAAGTGACAATATCGTTCAATTAGCTTCTTTGTATCTTCCCCGGGCAAACTAGTGAATAGATCAAATTCTTTCTTAAGTAGTGCCTTTTACTCTTAATCATATTATCACTACCCTCAAATTTAATTTTAAGAGCATCCCAGATTAACTTTGATGTCTTGTCATATTGAAGTAAGACAAAGATGTCTTCTTTAATGGCTTGCTGAAGCAAACTTATCATCATCTTTTCAGCTCGGTACATTTCCCGTTCTTGGTCACTAAATTCCGAGATTTCTTTTATAACTTGCAAATCTGTACGCGGTAGAACATACTTCTTCAAAATACATTCCCATGATCTAAGATGATTGGCTTGAACCCAGTATACGAAGCAATATTTCCATCCTTAATATTCTTCAATGCTCATTAGCTTCGGGGGTTTTTGAGTTGTTCTGGTTTCATTTTCCAGATTCATGTTTTGAGCAATGGAAGCCGGAGTAGTCGGAGATGTTGCAAACGCGTTGTAAAATTCTTCACTCATAATTCTGTAAACTTTTTCACAAAACAGCACTTTCAAGCGAAATAGAGTCTTCAAGCGAGATCACCAAATTGCAACTTTCAAGCGAATTAACCAATTTCAAGTGAAATATTCAAGCGAGATAATGATTTCAAGCGAAAACACCAATAATGTTCAAGCGGAAACCTACTAAAGCGAAATACTATGTTTTTCAAGCGATACCTTCTATTTCAAGCGAAAAGACTTAGTTCGCTTGAAATGAACACAATCTTTCAAGCGAAACCTGATGGTATGTTCAAGCGAAACCACTTCGAAGGTCCATTATATCCATTTTAAGTCCGAATTTTAAGCTGAAATTTTCCAGGGTTTGTTAATATGCACTATTACACATTCTGTGAGAAATTGAGCTGATTTTGACCGTTAAAACTTGTTCTAATGAAGAAAAGGTGTAGAAAAACAGAAATTTCGAGCTGAATCGGAAAGAACCCCTCCGCCTTAGCTCTGATACCAGTTGTAGGATCGTGATATGACCCGAACGAGTCGTTCAGAGAAGTTCTAATCTGTTTCAGATGCGGAAAATAAGAAACAGACTTCGAAACAGCTTGCAATACACTATAAACACCTTGTTGATTGATATAACAGCTAGTACAATCAGAAAACACACCGGCAGCACCTCGGTATGAAATTCAAGAACTGTTCGAACCTCTCCTAACTGAGATCGCTTGACAGGTATTTATAGACCATGTGTTTTCGCTTGAATGTGACGAGCATCAGTTCAAGCGAACTACCATATGTTGGTTTCGCTTGAAACTGACAAATGTCATTTCAAGCGAAATGCCTTCCTTCAAGCGAACACACACTAAATAACCTTTAAAATCTCCTATTTTCTCGTACAACGTGCCCTGATCTAACATATCTAGTACAAGACTCGATACAAGACGAAGTTGACAGATGTATGCACTAACAGACTCCTCCTCAGATGTTGACGAGTCTATCGTGTCGAGTCTTTTACGTCTTCAGTCTTTATCAGTCTCTGGATATTCAGAATATCTCTCTAGCTCTTTCTTCCTGGATCTCAACCTGGCTTTTGAGCTCTCTTTTTCTCTAACAGACTCCCCTTCAACTTGTGCTGGGCATAGACTTCTAATTCTCTTGATCTGATCTCTTGATTCCTTAAGTTCATTAGCATCAGCAGTTTTAGGATCGCAGCCTAGCTCACACTTTCCATAGGTTCAGAATCTAAACCTGGCTCTCTTAACACTCAGAGTCATTAAGTATCGAAACCTGACTAAACATGCACATTCTTTACCCAAAAGTAAATCTTCTGATGACCAGTTGTAGAGCAAATCTTAGAATGATTTAACATTTCGATTCTGATGAACCACTAGCAGGAATGTTATCATAAAAAATTTTTCATTCAAACATTGACTCTCCCTCTCAAAATGCTTAATCTTTTCAAATACTCTTTCCCAAACCTATTCGTCATGTTTAGCACTTGGAATTTTGAAAATCGGCTTTCCAACATCAGTTGTCGAAAATCTTTTTGTATTTTTCAAAAATTTATGCTAAAACTCACCGAAAATCTTTTTGAATTTTGAAATAAAATGAAATGAAATGCAGTAAAGAAATATTTACAGACAATATTTTTGTGAGTTTGTGTAAGATGATCATATCAGTTTATGTGACCAATCACTAGCACCGTTAAGCTTTAAACATTTTCAGCTCTAAACAATTTACGTTGATTGACGATATTGTTGTCCACTTAAACTCAAACTAAAAACTTTCAAAATGCTTACCGATACGTTAAGGTATATTAATTTTACACTAAATTCTTATGGATCCCACGATCTTAGCATATCCCCTCATCATGCAAGACATTGACTCAAATAATGCCTTTAAACTTTTATCAACTGTGATTTGTGCGAAAACAAAGCAGAATGTTTAAACATTAACAATCAGGTCGATACTTCCGTATACGCAGAGAAAGTCCAATGTTTAAACAAAATAAGAAAAATAAAAATAAGTTGAAGTTGTTTAGGCTTTAACCACCAGGTCGATACTTCTGTATACGCAGAGGTGATCCAAAGCTTAAACGAAACACCAAGGAAATAAAGCAGAACATTTAGGCAATAACATCCAGGTCGATACTCACGTATACGCAGAGGATGTCCAATGATTAAACAAAATAAAGAAATAAAACAAATTTAAATCTTTGAAAAATGAAATGCACAATCACAGCGACTTTTCCGCAAAGTTGTGAAAGTTCACAAACTTAACCAGTTTTATGTCTTTCGACAATCAACGATTACTGAGTAGGCACACAGTCAAGAAGGATAAAACTAAGTACTATGCTTTCAACCATGTTTCCCACTAGAACTAGGCTTTTTCTTTATGTTTGTATCGTTATCACAAATCTACTAGTCTAGCTGAGCCTATCGTCACATCTTTAGTAAGATCGTTTATCACATTTTGACATTACATTTCTTTAGCATGCTGTGACAGTCCACTGATGTACTATCATTTCCTCTTTTTGACAACAAAACTCATTTTTGTATTTTTTTTTTTCAATTTTCAAAATGTTTTTGGATTTTCTGAAATTTTTACTCCCCCTAAAATGCAAACACATTTTAGGAAATTTGAAAACAAACTATACAACAAAATGACAACCGATATCAAATTGCTTCAATTTGCCATCCTCTAGGCATAAACAATCAGAACTCCCCCTTTCACAAAACTATTTTCTCATTATGATTTCAAAACACTTAAGTTTGTTTTAACCAAAATGATTTTTCCGGAAAATAAGTTTTGTTGATTTATCAATTTGTAGGATCGGGGTAAACTTCCTTATTTTGTTCATTTTAACCACATGAATGAAAATTACATCAAGTTCAAATTAATGACCTTGAGTAATTACTTTGTCAGAACAAACTTTTGTACTAATTGTAAGAAAATCAAGTACAACTTAATGTCCGTGATTTACCTCTTGTAGGAATATCACATCTACACAAAATCATTTTACCAATAAAGATGCCGATTCCTGCTTCTCACTTACCAACCTGGAAGCTCCGGCAATTCACAATTAACCTGTAAAAATTTAACTGTTATAAGATTCATTCACAAACTCAAATATCAAGAAAGATGCCGATTCCTGATCCACGATTACAAACTTGGGATCTTCGGCAATTCCAGATTTTCAAGGAAAAAGAATTTCCATCCAAGTCTTACCAACCTTGGGTGTTTTTAATTCTTGTTCAGTAGGGTTATATGTTGCTTTATTTGTTGCATAGAAATCTTTAACCCCTTTGGCCTTTCCCTCGACCATTTTCCCAAAAATTTTCTTAACATTTCCATTGAAAACTTTCTCAACATCAAATTCCTTTTCATCAGAAAAGAATTGATTTGAGATCTCAACCTTACCAACCTTTTGCTTAATTTTTTCAAACGTCAAAGATGGAATTTTAACATCATCTTCAAATTGTGGCTCTACTGATTTTGTGGAATCAGTTTCATCGCCGACTTTTACATCACCCTTCTTGACAACCCACATTTGGTTATCTTTTGCTTTCTTTTTGTAAAATTTTTTCTTTGAACACTCACCAACTTCATAAATCGAATTTTCAAAAAGTTTGAATTTTTCAGTTGGTGGTTAAACATCAACAACTTTTTCTTTCAGTTTTTCAGAAACTCCCTGTTTTGTCTTGGTATTCATCGGACAATTCCATGCAATGTGACCAGCTTCATTGCATTTGAAACAGGTTCGAGTATCCTTCCTGTGAAAAACTCCAGTTCCTTTTCTCTTTTGTTCAGCAAGAAACTCCTGGTTTGATTTTCTCCAGAATGGTTTCTTCTGTTCTTCTTCTGCAATACCACTTGAAACAAATATTGTATTTGTTTTAGAAATTTTGTCATTTTTGTAATTTTTAGGTGGAATAAAACCTAAACCTTTCTTTTTGTAGCCACCATTATGTTTTGGTTTCTTTTGAAAACCAGAACCAGAATTGTAACTCTTTTTCTTGTTTAATCATTGTTGAACTCTTGAAGTGTATTTTTTAGGTTTTTCAGTAAGATTTAAATCTTTTATTTCAGAAATATTAATTTCTGTCATTTTGAAAACCTTTTTTATCATTTCAAATCTAACACTTCTTATTGGAAACTCTTTGTCAGAATATAATTTGTCAGAATCATTCAAAGTATATGCTACTTCGAATGTTTCATCATTCAAATTTGATTTTGAAAACAAAAACTCTTTACTGTAAGTCCTTTTAACCATCGTTTTTGAACTGTTGACTGACGAACTTGACCTTCCAGACTCAGACTTTGACCCAGACTCCTCATCTGTATCCAACACCTGATCGACCACCTTTTTAATTAACTCAGACTCATGATCAGTGTCAGACGATGTGAAAGTGACGTCAATGTTTTCTGGTAATTCATCAGTTATATCAGACTTCAGTTTTATATTGACTGCCATTTGAACTTGCTCCTCATTTGGTTTTCTGGGAGAATAACCTTCCCAGATTGGAGGCGGACACTTGTTATAGCTAACAGTCGGTTTCTTACCAGTATCCTTCTTCTTAAGCTTTTCATCATCTTTAAAGGCTTCAAAACCTGCAACAGTTGGATAAATGCGATCAATAAGATAGTCAGAACTAGAATAACTCTGTAATAATCGTCTGATCCTCTCATTTTCAATTTTCTCGGTTTCCAACTCTTGCTTCCATTTTGCACTTTCTTCGATGTAGAAGTTAATAGCCATTTGCTTTGTCATCATTGTTGCGTTCATCATTTTCAAAGCCTTCTATCTTTCACAATTTGTCTTTTAAAGACCAGTTACTGTTATGTTCAAAACGTCATGCGACTCCTTTACGTAGTTGATATTGATTAGTAATTGTTCCTTCATCTTCTCAAACTCAGCCAGCTTTTCATCCTTTGTTGCATATTCTTTGCAAGTCTCCAAACACTTTTGGCATGGTTTGATGACTTCCACAATTTTTTTGACTTCTATGATCTTTTCAACTTCCATTGTTTTCACCACCTCAACCACTTTTTCTGCTTCAGTTACCTTCTCATTTTCATCTATCTCCTCAGCAACATTTTTAACTTCATCATTTTGAGCAACACTTTCAGGTTTCATTTTCTTTTGTTCTTTTTCAGCTTGTTTCTCTTTCAGCTTTTCCAATCGATCTGCAAAATAAAAATGAAAGCTTTCAGGAGAAAGATGAGATTTTGCAATATTAATATGTTTTTCTTCTTCATCATCACTACTATCATCAGTTGGTGATTGATCAAACTCTACTGATTTGTCAGAACTATCATCCGAAGAACCAGAATCAGATGGTGTTTGATCAAAAACAATTTCTCTTTCTGAACTTTCATCACTTTGTAAACTTTCATCTGAACTCTGTGAGCTTTCTTCTGATGAAACAAATTTTTCATCTTCTTTCTTCACACTAACACCAATAGATTTCATCCACTCGGTGAACATGTCTGGTTCTTTTACAATCTTAGCAATAAAAGCTTTGAAATTTACATTCTCATCCGCAAACATATCCCAGCTGAAACCTTCAGGTAGCCTTTCATCATCTTTATTTATCAAGCATGCTTTGTTGTCAGATGAAATGAATTTTTCCCAGCTGAAGTTTTCTTGATTTCCCAAACAAGCTCTCTTTGAATCCTTGATCACTTTTCTACCATGAGCCACCTGTGGTTCTTGTTGTTGTTGCTGACCAACTTGTTGATATATGGCTTTCCGGTAGTAATCATCTATTCCGAACGGATTCTTTGAATCATTTGCCTCTCTATTCTTTCATTCTCTCTTGAAATGACCTTTCTCCCTGCATCGAAAACAAGTAACTTTAGATTTATCAAAACCCAAAGTTGAAACATGTGCATCAAGAAAGTCATTTCTTTCGGTAATCAGTTTGTACTTTTCGGCTCTTCTCAGGACACTAGCTAGACATCATTTGATGTCCATGAGCTCCATCTCTTCAGCGTCTATCTGATCGTAATCCTCCTTTGTTAGCATAGGATTCCCGATCCTCCTTGCAACCAATCCTTCATATGAAAGTAACACGGAACCAAGTAATGCCATGTGATCTTTAGCAACTTCTTCAGAGAAACTTTGACCATCAGGAAGATTCAAAGCAATGTTGCATTGTATCACACAACCATTTCCAGTTTTTGAACTTTGATGCTGAAAACTTGATGTTGTTTCTTTTGGATTAACACTTGGATAAGAAGAGAATCCACTGCTTTTGTTTGAACTTTGATCAACTTTTTCAGATGAGTCTCCAGCACTAAAAGCAGTTTGAATCTTCGGGCGTCTTTCAATTTCTGGAATACTTCCTTTTTAGTACATTTTCACGTCTTGTTGACTACTTGGATTGTTCATCCTCGCAATCTTTTACTGTTCCAGATCTTGACCTTCAATTTTCTCGATGAACTAAGAAATTGTTAACCCATCATATACCCCAGTATTATTCAGAATCATCAAGTAAGTACCCCATTCTTTTTGCGGTAAAGCGTCAGCTAACTTGTCGACCCATTCTTCACGATCTTTCATTATGCTCAGCATTGACATAGATCGCACTAAGTGACAATATCGTTCAATTAGCTTCTTTGTATCTTCGCCGGGCAAACTAGTGAATAGATCATATTCTTTCTTAAGTAGTGCCTTTTTACTCTTAATCATATTATCACTACCCTCAAATTTAATTTTAAGAGCATCCCAGATTGACTTTGATGTCTTGTCATGTTGAAGTAAGATAAAGATGTCTTCTTTAATGGCTTGCTGAAGCAAACTTATCATCATCTTTTCAGCTCGGTACATTTCCCGTTCTTGGTCACTAAATTCCGAGATTTCTTTTATAACTTGCAAATCTGTACGCGGTAGAACATACTTCTTCAAAATACATTCCCATGATCTAAGATGATTGGCTTGAACCTAGTTTTCGAAGTGATCTTTCCATCCGTAATATTCTTCAATGCTCATTAGCTTCGGGGTATTTAAGTTGTTCCGGTTTCATTTTCCAGATTCATGTTTTGAGCAATGGAAGCCGGTGTAGTCGGAGATGTTGCAAACGCATTGTAAAATTCTTCACTCATAATTCTGTAAACTTTTTCACAAAACAGCACTTTCAAGCGAAATAGAGTCTTCAAGCGAGATCACCAAATTGCAACTTTCAAGCGAACTAACCAATTTCAAGTGAAATATTCAAGCGAGATAATGATTTCAAGCGAAAACACCAATAATGTTCAAGCGGAAACCTACTGAAGCGAAATACTATGTTTTTCAAGCGATACCTTCTATTTTAAGCGAAAAGACTTAGTTCGCTTGAAATGAACACAAGCGAAACCAGATGGTATGTTCAAGCGAAACCACTTCGAAGGTCCATTATATCCATTTTAAGTCCGAATTTTAGGCTGAAAGTTTCCAGGGTTTGTTAATATGCACTATTACACATTCTGTGAGAAATTGAGCTGATTTCGACTGTTAAAACTTGTTCTAATGAAGAAAAGGTCTAGAAAAACAGAAATTTCGAGCTGAATCGGAAAGAACCCCTCCTCCTTAGCTCTGATACCAGTTGTAGGATCGTGATATGACCCGAACGAGTCGTTCAGAGAAGTTCTAATCTGTTTCAGATGCGGAAAATAAGAAACAGAGTTCGAAACAGCTTGCAATACACTATAAACACCTTGTTGATTGATATAACAGCTAGTACAATCAGAAAACGCACCGGCAGCACCTCAGTATGAAATTCAAGAACTGTTCGAACCTCTCCTAACTGAGATCGCTTGACAGGTATTTACAGACCATGTGTTTTCGCTTGAATGTGACAAGCATCAGTTCAAGCGAACTACCATATGTTGGTTTCGCTTGAAATTGACAAATGTCATTTCAAGCGAAATGCCTTCCTTCAAGCGAACACACACTAAATAACCTTTAAAATCTCCTATTTTCTCGTACAACGTGCCCTGATCTAACATATCTAGTACAATACTCGATACAAGACGAAGTTGACAGATGTATGCACTAACATCGGGATTGATTGAGCTTCAATTTGGGGTTTAAACTTGAACTAGGGTTTCACCCCTGTTTTCTCCCCCTGGTCGCACACACACACACACACACACTCTTAGTGTGTGTTGTGTTTTTAATTGTTTATTTTTAATAAACATGTTTGCTTACTTAGCGATAATAGTCCCTCGTCTTTCATTTGTTTCAAAAGAAGCTTTGTAACACCCCGAAAATTTACGTCCTATAATGTGTTGACACGTGTCATAGGTTAGAACGTGTAAAATAATGTTCTTAAAGGACTAAAGTTGACAAACAGTGAAACTGTGTAAATATAAGGGTTCAAAGTGTCAACAATAAATAAATATACTTTACAATAACCCTACATGTTGTTTATAACCTTAAACGAATAGATCATGGATCATACGAAGCGAATTGTGAAGGAAAGTGAGAGATTACAAACTACAGGGGTTAAATGTGCCAACATGTTTAAGTTATACCTCTGAGTGACCTTTTGACAAACCCGAAGCTTTGTAACGATTAATTATGCTCACTAGAATGTACCACAAAAATTTCATGAAGTTTCGTTATCGTATGAACAAGTTGTGATAAAATTCGCGTGTGAGGGTTAGAATCGTCAACATTGAAATTCAGGGCTTTTCGGGTAATCACAAAGTTACCCGAGGACTTGACAAAGTGGGTATAAGTATTAAAGCCCCTATATATAAATATCAAAGCCTTATATTGCAAGAAACATCATGAAAATGACCTTTCGGGGGACTAGGGGCCAAAGTGCAAATAATGAAACATATGTGACCTGATCCGGATGGGCCAGGCGGCCCGCATCAGGAACACCAAAAGCCCAAGCGGGCCGCGTCCGACCTGCAGGTGCAGAAAAAACAGGCAGCTTCCTGTTGATGCATGTAACCGACTCCAATCTCATTTTTTCGAAACCTTGGGCTGCCTAAGATGGTTTCTAGCCTATAGGGCACTTGTGGATGATAATGCAACACCCCTAGACTTATGTGTTGATCATCTAAGAATGTTTGAAGTTGTTTATAAGACCCACATGTTACTACATTGATCATTCATCAACTCCTGAGCATTTCCAGAGCATTCAAGCAGGCCACAAGCATTCTAATTCGTCCATTAGTTGTGTGTAAGTATGTTTAACCCTTCCTAATTCATTTATACTTAGTTTCTAGCCTAGAAATCAAACCGTCGTAACTACGGTTTGACTTCACGATACAACACAATAGGTCCAGAGTTTTGTCGAATCGAAAGTTGTTATAAGTTGGTAATCATGTGGGTAATAAACCCCTAAAAGGGCACTCACTGATTCGAATCCTAACTAGGTCGTTTATCGAGTCAATGGTTGTCCGAAAAAGTCAACAGAATTAGTATTTTGGAATTAACGCGTAATTAGCAATATAAAAGGCGTGTAATCTGTTTTATCAGTCATATAACTTGAAAATAAGTATAAAAACTTGTCTACGCTTTTTTGATTCGACAACTTTCTGTTTAAGACCGATTCGGAACCGAAAGACGCAAAAGTTTGACTTTTGCATTGACCTCAGTTCTGACCCGGTTTAGATAGGTTTAGACATGCCTTAAAGTTCCATTAGGACCTAGTTGCATGTGTGTATAAGCCTCTCCGTTTATACCACTCGAATCCCTAATCGTCCGATGTTTCCGTTAAACGCCTAAATATTGACCGTAATGCCCTTATGACCATAAAACGAGATTTTTGGAAATGTGAAAGTACCATAATCTTAGTTACTGATTTTTAGAATTGTACCTAAAATTTCACATCAATTGGAGGTCTAGATAAGGAGTTATGCTTAATGACGTAATTTGAATGCTTTTAAGTAATTAAACGGCGTCATTAGCGTAAAGCCTATCTAAACCCAATTTTGGACACCAAACCTTTTACCCACTGATGTGATATAATATTTTGGGATTTTTAAATATTTTTAATTATTTTTAAACTGATCATAAGCTAGGTTTATCGCCTCGATTCGGTTAATACCAAAAATACCCTTTTCGGCTATAAAATGAGTTTTACAAATCCTTTTAACGCCAATCCAATTGCTACTGATTTTAGATAATAAATGGAGTATTTTGAGCCTATTTATTTGATCAGAAAACTCAGAATCATATTTTAACCCGTACATCGCTTAAAACGACTTTATACGCGTATATAACGCATAGTTTGGGTTTAAAACTATTTTAGTATATAAGACTTATTACCAAAGGTTATAACCTGTTAAAATAAGCTATTTTACTGATCAACTCAGACCCGGATCACAGGTGTCTAATTAAACCCTTTTATAATCTTTAAAATGACCAAAATACCCCTACGGGGCTTATTAAGAGATTAAACTCGTTTGGGGCGTCATGGGTGATATCCTACTGATGTCACAACTTATTTAAGGCATGATTAACTTAGGAAACCTGTTTAGGACTCTTACGGATACCCGTTACGCTTCATGCGCGTTCGGTTCGGTTTATGTAACTAGTTTACATAAATTAGCCGAAACGGGTCAAACCTTATCGGTTTTATCTCAAAATCCAGAATGTGTATCATATACCCATATTAAGCAAGTCTTCAAACTTGTCGGGTCTAAATCACATTCTATCCGGTCTTCGCTTAATCGTGCGTACGAACCGTATCTTTAAAACTAACCGGTCTAAGCATAAGCTTAACTAAAGACCCGTTAGGATTCTAATAGGTTATTATAAACCTTCGTTCCAGATTAGGAGAACCAGTAAAAGATACTTGCACTCGCTGATTTTGAACTATACTTACTCAGGTAAATACTTTTAACTTATTTTCCCTATACGGGCTTGGGGTACGGTATATAAAATACCGCTTGGTCGGGGCGTTGAATCTTTGATTGAATAAATGATAATTAAAGTATTGAGACGTCTCGTTTAATATTTTTTTGTTTGCTTAAAGCCTTTGGGGGGTTAATGACCGTGTCCCGGATATCCCTGGCATCATTTTACGAAATGGCCACGACCTTAGCACTCAGGTGTAGGCGTACACCTGTCAGTGTCTCATAAATAAAGTGGTGTGTTTATTGATCTTTAACCCGGCTCGATCCGGGCTACTGAACGCATAAGGAACATGTAAATCCCTACAAGTATTATATTTAAATAATTATCCCAAGTTATAAAATATTATTTGTGCCTTGTGCCTTAAATGCATTTTCTTAAACTCTTTTCAAAATGAGTCGGTTGATTGTATTTACCAGTGTAAACTGACGTATTTTCTTAAAAAGGTTAAGTGCAGGTACTACGCGAAATAGGCTGGCTTGTCTCCTAGCATCCACATTAAGTCTCGCCAGCTTGGATGTCATAAACTGTTGAACATTTGTTTCCTTTTATTTGGATCTACCTGTGGATTTATATTCGACTATTTGTGATACCTAATATTACAATATCGTTTGGTTGAATTAAATCTATACTTTGCTTCCGCTGTGCATTTAAATATTGTGTTGTTTGACTAATATGTTGCCAACCACGTCACGATACTCCCCTACCGGGCCCACCGGTGACACGTGGAAATTTGGGGTGTGACAAGCTTCAATTCATTATTCATCATTTAGTCACATATTACTAACTAGGTAAATTATTCCTAGTTAGCTTAATGAGTTCGGGAGGTCATAACCCGTTTTTATTTTAAGTCTCGTTAACTCGGGTCTTCTATATACTTTGTTTTCCTCAAAAGGATTTTGTTCAACTTTTATTTAATATTAAGTTTATTTATTTAAATCCTAATATTTACTGGGTTAATTTTTGCTACTAACGGTACTTTACCCGTCTTTTAGTATTAACGGGGTTTGATTACCAAACCCGTTTTCGGGGTGTTACAAGTCTACCCCCCTTAAAGAGGTTTCATCCTCGAAACCTTGTTTACATAGTTCCTTTAATTTGGATTAAACGAACTTAGTTTCGTTTTTTTTTTCAAGGCATTCATTCATTCCTTTCGATCTAACATTTCCATTTATACTGACGTGTAAGTCTTTCATGTGTAAGGCCTCGCAGGCCGTTACTTTTCAGCTTGTATCCATTATCTTTATTGTTTATTCATTTTGACGGTTAGACTTGTTAGTCACCGGTTACTTCATTCCCCGTTACCCGGGTATGCTATTTGCCATCTCCGGCCTTATGTGTGTGTAAAATTCTCTAAGTCACCCCGTACCACTTATGTTTTGTTAAAACGTTACTTTTGACTAAAAAAAACTAAATTCTTAGTTTACATTTCCTCTTAGTCGTACATCTTTCTCTCGTTTCTAGGAATGTTACTTCCGAGAATCTAGCACTTTCCGTTATTGTTTAATGCGGGGAATTATAACAAATTCCCAAGTTTAACCCATATGACCCGTAGGTTCTTTCACTTAGCCTCGTAGGCTATTTATTTAGATTTTCACCTTTTTATCCTTTTTAAGGTGAGACCTTTACAATTCGTTTCTTTCTATTTGTGACCCGAAGGTCTTTTTGGTCCCGTAGACTTAACATTAATTAATATCCCGTAGGTTATGATGATCCCATAGATCATCTTTTATTCGAGTCCTTATTCAATTGTGTATACGTTTATATACGCATATGGCGTTAAGGCACCCCTTTTTATGCTTAGAATTATTCAGTTTTACTTTTTGGATTTCATTTGACCTTGACCGTAGTCTAAGGCTACATTGTTTTCTTTCGAATTATCTTTATGACTTCGTGACTTCTAACGTCAATTACACATCGGTTTGCCCTACACTTACCGTTACCCGATTCTTACCTATACTTCTTTACATCCTATTACCCGGGTTCTTTTGTTTTAATGTTTTCAATGCCTATAACTCCTTTACATATGTTTATTTATATTTCGCACCTTTATTTATTCGGTTCGCGCTTACTTACTTTAGCAAGTGTCATCCTTTATTAAATTCGTTTGACTTGTTCGTGTGAAAAAAATTCATCACTTATGAATGTCAAACTTCAGTCTTTGTTCGACCCGTTCAGCTTTAAAATAGTTGAACGTAATTTATCAAAATTTCTATTTGCAGTATCTTATCGTCCTTTAGTCATGACCCAAAACCCAAGTCTTTTTGACTTTCCATACGCGTTCCTGTTTCTCAGTCTACGCATGCGTTTAATTCCTCACCCATCAACCGGGTGTTTTACCGAAATCGTTATCATTGCACCCTTCCCGGTATGCATTAAGACTTCGTTTCGATTTACTTGGTCATCTTAGCGAAATCCGTCGCTTTTATTCGACCATGTCTTTTATTATTATTTTTTTTTACGTGACCACCATTGGCGGCCTTATTAATTATGAGTGACGATTATCATCGTTATCCTTGCTTTACTACGACTAAAGTTAACAACCTTGATTATCTTTTTCGTGTGGGCAACACCTTTGTTTTTATGACCCGGCGGATCATCTATACTTTGGTTTTACTCGCCCATTTTGTTCACCATGGCCCTTTCGTTCAAGATGACTTATTTTCGTGAATTTCATTTTGATCATTCATTTATATCATCATTTACATTAATACTTGTCCCTTCTCTCGGGCTCATTATCCTAATGTAATATGCTTCCATCACCCGGCTGTGCGTTTACATTATTGTCAACTATTTTGTTCATTTGTTTCATTTGGGTACTTTTTAATTTGTCTCACTCACCCCGTCCTTACTACATCGGATGTAAATATGTCCATCATAAAAGTTCATGGTACCACGTGTTCACTACTTACTTGGCCAGAGTAAGCGATCAACACCTGATATACATGACCTTTTATAATTTTCACATTACACCCCATGTAAGTAATGCCTCTATTTAATTTTCTTGTAAATAATATTCTGGATAGGTATTCTATTCAGGTTTTCCAAGCTTTTAATTTACATATGCAACAATCATTCTCTACATGTTTGTTGCATATTGCTATTTCTATGATTAAATTTAAAATGTGCACCTGGTAATGCTTGCCATAACGGGCTTCTTTTTCCGTTAACCTTGTTCGCGATCGCTACGCGATTTAGGTCCTTGATGAGTATGCTCTGCTTGTCATACCTCGGACCGTTCCTACGTCATATCCGCAATTGATTCAATTCTCGTCATTTTCAGATGCGAGTGTCCTTCAATTAAAACATTCACAAAGGTTAGTAATGTCGACATCAATAATCGCCCGCATTATAATACGAGGCTTACTGCTATACGTGTTAACGCACGTAATTTCATTAACTATATCAATCATTTTAATTGGGATAGCGTGTATTACGCGATAACCCTATGTGTTATTTACAACACTTTAATCGTGCTAAACCTTTAACATACATGTACTTACCGGATTTGCGATCAAGCCTCGAACCGAGCACATTTGTCAACAACCTTGAGCTCTGATTACCAACTTGTAACAACCATAAATTTATTTAGCGATTTCCGTAAATAATCACAAATTACTGAGTATTTATATTTAAACATTCATGCTCAAATACGGGTTTATTAAAACTTTTCTAAACTTGAAAGCAAAACAACATAGTGTAATTTAATTCATCGTTTTAGAATAACGACGAAACAACTTGCGGAAGCTTCATTTAACGTGAGTTCGGTTCTTGCTCGACGCTTGATCTTCATCCGGGACTCTCGACATTCACCTATGATCAATACCAGCTTAAATGTTAGTATTGATAGTTCAAATAACGGTACAAGACAAGATAAATGATAATGGAAGGAAATCCCAACATTAATCTCTTGATCCCAAAAACAAGGACTTCAACCTGGCCTCCACCGTAGCTTACGGTAGCCACCATAAGCTACGGTGGCCTCTGTTTTAAAATACCCCCACCGTAAGGCAGTAGGTAACTAGCGTAACGATTTCAGCCCCACCGTAACTTACCGTGGGCACCATAAGTTACGGTGGTCCCTGTATCAGACCTTTCCATTTTTGCCATTTTTGAAACGAAAACTTCCGTATCTTTCAATCCGCGTATCCGTTTGACCTCCCGTTTCTTCCTACATGATCGTAATTTGATTCTCCATCTCATGGAGTTTAAATCCGACATTCAAACTAATAAAATCCTAAATTTTTAAGCATTCGGCTTATTATTAAAAATCCACATTTTGACCTGTTGGTATTTAGGACCTCCAAACTTGTTTCTAGTTAATCATAAATCATAGACCAAGGTATTTAACTCAAAATATCTATCTTGGATTCATAAGTTTTGTGAATTACGCGGCAAACACCCAAGTTACGCGTGTAATTCATTTTGACCCGTTTAGGAGATCTTTTATGCACTTTGGTCCAAAACTAGCTCCTTTCTTTTCAATACTTCGTAATGCCACATCTAAATATCTGCTTATGTTCCACCACAACTATTTTTGTGGTGGATTTAGCATAACTAACCTATTATCCCAAATTTACCCATCGGTTGGTCATTTTACGCAAATGACCATTTTTGTGCATTTGACCCACAAATGTATATTCCTATAACTTTTATTCATATTTAATGATTCCATAATCTTAATGCAAGTTCCTAAACAACCCTTATGGGTCGTTTGCCCAATATACCCTTCAAGGGTGTTTTGGTCAACTTTAGTCCCTCACTTTACAACGAAGGACTTTCGCTAAATTTTTGACCAAAAATTGTATGTTTAACTAAAAGCTTATTTATGCGTACCTGGCTCGGGTCAAGGTATTGACCCGTTTACATAACTTTTGCTTTAAATCTTTCTAGTTAAAGCAACACATGCTTATGTTATTTCCTGTGATTACAAAACTCAACAAGCGATTGTCAAATGTAATTGTCAAATGGTGTTAACAACACCATTTGACCCATTTAGTCTAATTGACCATTTATCCGTATGAGATGGTATTTAGTTACCATTTCATCCCTTTAAACCTATCCCGGTTTTCCCTTAAACTTGTTTTACTCAAACCGTTTTTTTTTATTTGTTCGTCATTACATGACTAATTTACCTTTTTACCCCTTTTACCATAATTCATGATTTCTTACCATTTTCCCTTGTTCCGACTCTCATTGAATCGTGTCGGAACATCATATACCAACCACTTAGTAGCATTCATATACAATACTTGCAATTAAGTAATTTGTAAATAATGTAAAGGGGCGTAAGCTTTACTTACCTCGCATCCAAGCAACGTTTTCTCTTCGTACTTGCTCCGTTTGACCCGCTTCCTCCCAAGCCTCCATCTAGCTTGTCAAGAGTCAAACTATCATATAGTATTCACAAGGTGATTAGGTTAGTCGTTCTAGATCATAACCTTTACACCTTATGACACTTTATACTACTTTTCTTACCGAACTCTATTATAGGTCGGTTTGACTTTTAAGAGTCAAGCCGCCTTATAGCATATGAAATTGAGAAACTAAGTTTGACAAACTTATGTTGGCGTTCCGCCCCTTACTTGATGGCTCTATTCTTAGGCCACCAATTGAACTAATATTTAATTCGAGTTCATGCTATTTTTAATACTAAGTTATCCTAGCTCTCAATTGTTAACGTTACATTATTCTTTCTTTACGCAGAATCTACGGGTGTTCATCTATAGATGAAACCCGTTTCATCATGTTATTAGGCATTTATCCAAATATCTATTCTAATCAAGTTCTATCTACGAACTAGTAGGTACCCAATTTCACTTAGGCATTACATCGAACACCTTATGGGCATGAAATTTTTACTACTAGCAATCAAGCTCATGACTAACTACTTAGCCAAGATTAACATTATTTTCAAGTTCCTTACATCTAGCATGCATAACAACACCTAGATTCGTTCCAAAAATCAATAACACCCGTTTCATGATCAAGATTCTAGTATTCTTAATCTCTCTACAAGACCCATCTAACACATATGTGGGTGATTCTCAATTTCATGTATATGTACATCAATACATCAAATTATTGATTAGGGTTCATTCCTAACCATGAATTTATCATAGTTTCATTCAAACATCTAACATTCAAGCTCCAATTTCGACTTCATATGTTCATCAAGAAATCAAAACATCTCCAAATTACAAAATTTTACATACCTTGAGATCCCCACGACTAGGTGATCACGAATTTGTAATCATGCAAACGATTCGGGCTTGATTTGAGCTTCAATTTGGGGTTTAAACTTGAACTAGGGTTTCACCCCTGTTTTCTTCCCCTGGTCGCACGCGCGCACACACACACACACTCTTAGTGTGTGTTGTGTTTTTAATTGTTTATTTTTAATAAACATGTTTGCTTACTTAGCGATAATAGTCCCTCGTCTTTCATTTGTTTCAAAAGAAGCTTTAATTCATTATTCATCATTTAGTCACATATTACTAACTAGGTAAATTATTCCTAGTTAGCTTAATGAGTTCGGGAGGTCATAACCCGTTTTTATTTTAAGTCTCGTTAACTCGGGCCTTCTATATACTTTGTTTTCCTCAAAAGGATTTTGTTCAACTTTTATTTAATATTAAGTTTATTTATTTAAATCCTAATATTTACTGGGTTAATTTTTGCTACTAACGGTACTTTACCCGTCTTTTAGTATTAACGGGGTTTGATTACCAAACCCGTTTTCGGGGTGTTACATCGCTAATCAATTTAGATCAATAGCAGGAGAAACGAAGAAGAAAGCTAGGGTTTTCACAAGATCGCCTTAATCGCCCCAAAAGAAATTTTATATATTATGAATGGCTAAGTACAAGAGTAATACAACTTTAATGACATACTCAATCTGTCACAAAAAGACATATTCTCTTTAATGGTAGATCTAAGGGGTCATTATGCATACCAAGTACACTTAATTAAATAATTACAAAAGTAAAGATTATACACAAGACGTCTAGTGACGGATCTAGAAAATCCTTATAGGGGTAACGTTTAAGCAAAAATGGGTAACGAAATTGAAAAAACGTCAAATTTTTCCAAAATTTACATTGCCGCCGTAGCGTCAATGGGTAGCGGGGGCGACCTCTTATTATAAGGTAGGTCCGCCGTGAGTACAAGAGAAAAAAGTGGTATGTCACAATAAAACCGTTTTCTGCTTTATAACATAAATATCTAGCCAAAAAAAGCAACGTGGATAAAGATTAGTGAAAACTGAATTATTAATATTTGGTGCCTTTCTTTGCCGATATCCAAAAAAAATCAAACAGAAGTATCTGTCCCAAAAAAAGCAACTTTAACGTTAAAGTAGATATTTAAGGAGTTTTTCTTTGCCAATATCAAAAATAATTTTGGTTGTGTACCTAACCATTTACAATGAAGCGTTTGCGGGGTGGGGGTGGAAGAGAGAGGAGGGTCGCCTACAGGTCCGGCGAGGATAGAGAGAGGGGCGCCATACGGAAGGGCACGCTCATGTAAGAGGAGAGGAGAGAGAAGGGGTCACGCCTGTGAATGTATTTGCCGATCAATCGAGCACTAAGGACATGGAGTCGTCTGTCCCCCCTTGCACTACGGATGGCATCTTAGTTGTATTGTGTGTAAAGATCAAATACAAAATACCCTTAACGTGAGAAGTGGAGGGATTTTTTTTTTATAAATTTTGTTCCCTACTACATAAGAATGATAATTAATTCCAAAATGTAAAAAACAAAATCGTGATTTTACAGTAGTAGAGTAATTATTGTAGGGTAATTATAATTATTCTACAATTTTGTTGGATAACTATAGTTACTCTACAAAATTACATAATAACTCTAATATTGTAAAATCATGATTTTTTTGGGTTCTGAGACTAAAATACATGATTAATAAGATAGAAAAAAAATTAAAAAAAAAATCTCTTTTTCACTTCTTACATTAAGGGTTTTTTTTTTTTTTTTTTATGTTAAACTATTTGCACAAAAACCTTACACTAGTTGTATATAAAGTTTTCCATGTTTTGGAAAGTAGGTGGGAAACCTTTTCATGATTCAAACTTAATGATATGTTTGGCAAATTAATTTCAAGCTCTAGGTTGATTATATAAATGACAAGAATGGTGTCATTATTGGACAATATTGCAAAGTGTCACTGAATTTTAAATTTTAGGAACATTTTACGAAGTTTGGCTTTTACTCATACTTTATGTGAAAATCTTGTCACTAGACTCACTACACTCTTTTTTGTGTCACTATGTATTTTGTGTCACTATATATAAAGAGCCACTTTATAGCTGATGAAAAAGTGACATCTTTCAATTTCAGTACATTAGTTCAGGTTACTATTGATTTTAGTAATTGGCATGATTCTTTTATGATGAACTTATTTGTGTTCAATTGACATAGATGGAATACAAGTTTATAGAAAGAAACAATATTATTTCTAGGTAACTTTACTCTCATAACCATAGCCCAGTTCTAAATATTGCTAGTATATGAAATTATTCTGATTGGAGAAAACTTAAAAATTGAAGGTCAAGATGAGAAAATTCAGATCTCCACGCAAGCTTTTCATACATTAAAGTTGGTCCCATAACTTGTAAGGATCAAACAGTTTTAAATGTGGTTTTTTTTCAAGGGGTGCTATTATTGGCATGGTTGAAACTCTCAATACGGGTCATATAACTTTTTCAATTTCCTGTAAAAACTGATATGTCAGATTTTGTCTATGGAGCTGGATATCTGGAATGAGTTTATATATATATATATAGTGGAGGGTTCAAATGAGAAGAAATTTTTTGTAAGAATAAAAAAGAACAAACTTCAACCAATAATTAACTTAACCCTATATATATAGATAGAGAGAGGTTCATGTAAAAATGACATTTTTCGTGAGAAGTGTGAGAAGGCATAGAAATTGACATGTAGGCATCATGTTTTGTACTTTGGCATGATGTGATTGGGTTGTTTTGGCAAGAAATATACCAAACATAACAATTTAAAACACAATGCAACATATTATGGGCGTGAAATTTAAAACAGACTACTTAACGTTCTTGGCATGGTGTTTTATGTTTTAAGCCTAGAATTCATTGCATTGTGTCTTAAATTGTTATCTTTGGTGTTTTTCTTGCCAAAACAACCCAAAACATGATACACAAGTGCAAACCATGATGCCTACATGCCAATCTTATGTCTTCTCACACTTCTCACGAAAAATGTCATTTTTACAGGATCATAAGACTATATATATATGGGGACCGCTAAAATGAGAACCAACTCGAGTTGTAAGAACCGTGAGAACTACACCGTACGGGGCGAGGTGGACCAAATTTTTTTTTTCATAAACGTAGATGCGTGTATTATAAACACATTTGTAAAAAAAAAATTAAAAAAATGTCGTATGTGTAGTTTTGAGCACAACAAGTTTGTGTTTACGGGTATCGTAAATCTTACCGGAAAATTTACGGTACCCGTAAACACAAACTTGTGATGCTCAAAACTACACACACGATATTTTTTTTTTTTTTAATTTTTTTTACAAATGTGTTTATAATATACGCATCTACGTTTATGAAAAAAAAAATTGGTCCACCTCGCCCCGGATCAAAAAGTTCTCACGGTTCTTACAACTCGATGTGGTTCTCATTTTAGCGCAATTCTATATATATATATATATATATATATATATATATAGGGGAGAGTTATCTTGAGAACGCTAATTATTGTGAGAACCGTGAGAACGGACGAAAAAACCAATCAAAACCAATTTTTTAATACAAACCTCATTGTAATTAAGATACAACATCAAAAAAAAAATTTACAACATCAAATAATGCATTTCTCCTTTCAAAATCACTCTTTTTAGATTTTTTACACATGTGTAAATATAACAGATTTACACATGTATAAATGGCAAACTTACACGTGTGTAAATTTTCTTTATTTACGAATTCACATAAATTTAAACGTGTAAATTAAATTTCTAACATTGTATTCGAATAATAATGATAAGTGTAGAAAAAAAGTTTGAATTTGAATTGTTTTTGACCAAGTTCTCGCGATTTTTTCATTTGTTCTCACAGTTCTCACAATATTTAGCGTTCTCGTTTAAACCCTCCCCTATATATATATATATATATATACACACACACACATATGGATGAGTTAAAATGAAAATCACTACGAGTTGTGAGAACCGTGAGAACTTTTTGATCCGGCGCGAGTTGTGTCAAATTTTTTTGCACAAACGTAGATGAAAACATTATAAACACATCTGTAAAAAAAGTAAAAAAAATTGTCGAGCCGTTAGTTTTGACACCTTTATCTCCCACCTAATTGTCTTTAATGCACAACTAACACAAAATTACGTGTCGTTTTATGAAGTATATGCTTTATATGTGTTGTATCGGTTACGTTCGGTTATGTGTGGTATCGTATTTATATAATTTCGTGTCATTTTATTTTGAATCCACTTGTACTCTTATGTCTCGATTGTATCTATACACGTCGTACCATATCATTATTTGACGTATTTTTCGTTACATGGCGTATTATGATGTATATTGTCTGTATGTGTCATATTATGACGTATATTGTCCATACGTGACGCATCGATGACGTTCGGTATTGTGACGTTTATTGTCTGCATCTGTCATATTAGGGTGTAGATTGGCTGTACCTGTCGTATAATAGCGTGTTATATGTAGTATGGATCTCGTATTATAACATAGATACTATATTATAAGTATAGTATATAGGGTAGGGTTCCAGCATGAACAACCTCCTAAGAGTGAACTGCGTGAACAGATCTGGACCCTTGATTTCCTTTTTAGTTGTTAAGGGTAGGATTGTAATTATATAAAAAATTAGATTTAAATAATTATTTTAATAATTGAATTAAGTTACATCTTTCCTAATTTAAATTCATTATCCACATTATGTTTTATTTATTAATAAGATAATTATCAAAACAAACAACAAATCACCAGATTTCAATTTTAATTTTTATTTTAGATTTCATCAATAGAATTCAAATTTTGATTTTGAAGATCCACGTAACCTTAATATTTCAACGGTATACACATGTGTACTTGGATATAAATAGAACAGTACACATGTGTACTCAGCATTGTACATATGTGTAATTAGCTACATAATACATACATACAAACAATACATGTAAAACAATTTTATATTTAACAAATTACAAGTTCCATAATGTTTTCCAAACCAAACAAAAAAACATATAATTACAAGTTCTAGTTTCTTAAAAACAATACACCCAACATAATCGAAAAAACAAAAAAAAACATAATCTTTTACAACTATTCGCCACGTTGTATGTTGAATCATCCTTATCGACCTCATACGTGAATCATCCTTATCGACCTTCCATCTCCACTTTTCTCGTTAACGACATCTCCTATAATAGCACAAAAAAACTCAGCAACTAATATTTTGCATAATTCACAAGTGTACATCAACAACTTTACACATTCAATACACAAAAAAATATGAGATATCACAAAAGCAGACGCTATACACATGTGTACATTGGGTTATAATTAGTACAAAATCAGAACACACATGTGTACATCGCATTAAAAACAGAGCAAAATCACAAGTGTACATCAACGACTTTACACAATCAATACACACAACCTTTTGAGATATCACAAAACCTGCTACAATACATATGTGTACAGTCAATGAACAACCAAAAAATCGCAAAAAAGAAAAGAAAGGAAAGGAAAAAAAAATAAAATTCATCATCACCGGAAACAGTAACCATCACCATTATCAACAACCGAACATCAATTTTTCCGAAAAGAAAGGAAAAAAAATAAAAAAAACGAGGGAGAGTTTTACCGGAAACTCGTCGGGATAGGTTCTGTTTGTCATCATCACCGTCAAAATTCCCAGCCGCCGCCGCCGCCATGAGCGGCGGCGCTTCCGTCTCTGTCGCTTCATCTTCTTGATATCTCTCTCTCTATCTCATCTCTCTGGCTTAACCATCTCCACAGCCACCGTCTCTCTTCCTCTCCCTCCGATTGTCGTCGCCGTGCGCCGTCGTGAGCGACGGCTCCACTGGTTAACCCGGTCACCGGTCTTGTGTGGCGCCGGAGTTGAAACGAGAGGGTGGGGGGGTCTTTCGCTGGAAAACACAGCCGGCAGTCGCTGGAAATCCGACCATATGCAGATGATAGGCGTAATCTGGATACGAGGTAAGTAAAGCTTACACCCATTTGTAATATACGTAATTGTTTTATAGGCGATAAATACAACAAAGGATTATGTTAAAAAAGGGTTCCGACATGAACCGAAATGAGTCGGAACGAATAAAAATGAGCAAAACCAAGGTTAATGGTAAAAAGAGGCGAAATGGTAGTTTAGTCATGAATTGACTAAGAAATTATAAGTTTTCTTAAAACTATCTAGTAACGTAACTAGTAATGGAAAAAGGGATAAAAAGGATAATTTAGTCACATGATGACTAAATGTAAGTGGAGATTAAAAGGATACCCACGGCGTAAGCCGAAATGGGTTAAAAAAATATAAGAAAAAGGAATATTTGTAGTAAATTCTGAAATGGGTTGGACGTGTGCTTTGTTATAAATGCAAATGTTTGGTCATATAGGCCAAACGAGTCAAATGGTGGTGATAACACCGTTTGACAATATTGACTAACGTTGGTTGTCAAGTCGTATGTTCACAGGAGTGAACCGGAGGTGGATAAGTGCGTCGCTATAAAGTGGCGGCAATAAAAGCAAGGTATAAATCGGGTCTATTGCTTAAATGACTAACCGAAGGGTAGAAATTGGGATTATGGATTCCGTATGTTAAATCCACCACAAAAATTGTTGTGGAGGAATAAAATTTGTTGTGTAGTATGGGAATAAAATGTGCGAAGTGAAAAGAGAAAGTTTAATGTTTAAATGCTCAAAAGTCCCCTAAACGGCTCAAAATAGACTAAGAAGTAAATTGTGGTTAAATGTTAGATAGATACAAATGAATCGGCGAATGTAAACGCCTACGTAAACTCTATGATGGGAGCGAAAACGTTAAGGTTTGACAAGCCCGGGATGGGTAAAAAATGATAGGAATTAACTATTTTTAGAGCATGTAGTGAGATGATAACGCCAAACGGGTCGAATAATCACCTAAAGGATTTGTGAGCCAATAGTGGATAAATCAGATTTTTATGCAAACCGAGGTGATAAACGGGTCCGTAATTTAGAATTACGGACGCGTAGGAAAAAGAATCACGCGAAACGGACAACTAAATCAAAAGTTATGCACATTTTTGTATAGGTTAAGTTAGAAAAATGGAGCTGGGTATCTGCAGCACCAGCCAAGTGAACATTCTGTCGAAAACAGGTCGTCGCGGCATGCGACGGTGACCTGGTAACACAGTCGCGCAACGCGAGGCGAAGGACTTGCTTAAGTCTGCGCGCCCCGCGAGGGACGCAAAAGCTGGATATTTCTTAATTTTTGTTCGTTAGGGTATTCAGACGAGTTTATATATGTTATAAACGTAAGATAACTAAAATCATTTCATGGTTTACGAAATGTAGGTATATCCTTGGATGACGGATGACGATCAAGCTCTACGAAGAACCGAACACGATCAAGATAAAAGCTTCTGCACGTTGTTTCGTCTTCATTTTTAAATGACGAATCCATTCATATTAAGTTGTATTATCTTTAAATTGTAAAAGTTTTAATAAAATCGTTTTTATTAATGTATATGTACTCATAATTACATGTTTATTTCCGTAATTTAAACAGAAATCGCTAAATTATAATAAGGGTCTTACACACGCATCTGGGATCATATGTTCATTCATCATTACTGTTCCGAAATCAACATGTTCAGAATTATGTTTAAATGTGTAAAAAAAATTCCAAATTTCGAATGAATGTTTGAATGTTTAATTTTAGGGTTCATCACATGTTCATGACAAAATTCGAAAAATTCCTTTAGTTTTGGAATATAGGGTGTTTGTTTCTGTTTTGATCTATTTTACCTACTTAACAATTTTCGAAATCTGTTAATATTATTAATGGATATAATTTTAGGAATAAACAGATAAATATAATTAATATCTAAACAGGAAACTTAATCCCATAATCCCTAAGATTTCGGATTTCAATCTTATCAATTATTAACTGCCTAAATTAAGGATTTTGTAGCTTGTGCAACACATTTCGGATGATGATCTTTTCGGACCATCACGGATCATTTTAGACTAATCATTTCGGACTAAGCGTCCATCACGGATCAACATCTGCCTGATCATTTCGGACCATCACGGATCATTTCGGACTAAGCGTCCATCACGAATCAACATCTGCCTGATCATTTCGGATCATCACGGATCATTTCGGACTAAGCATCACCATCTCGGATGATTCCAAGACATAAATCATCCGAAATCATTCGTCTCGGACACATCCGAGATCATCCGAAATCATCCGACTTACGCGTCTTTGACACATCCGAGATCATTCGAAATAATTCATCTCGGATGAATCCAAGACATGATTCATCCGAAATCATGAGTGTTCATAAAGTGCCAAGAGTTGTCCGAAATCCCATTACTTTATTAAGCAGTTAATATGAATTAAAATTTGGCGGATCTAGAAAATCCTTAGTTAATATGATCCGCGCTAAAAGGTGGTTTGCTATTAAATGATTGGTTTTGTAAATACTTAGTTAATTAATCAGAATCAGATAATGCTTTACAAAACCAAAATAGCTTAACTTGAATGAGCTTCTGATGTATCATTTCTGGCCAAAGCTGATTTGATACATCTACTTATCGTTCAAGTATTACGAAAGCTATGTTAAGTGTGCATTACGAACGTGAATGTCTTAATATATGGCCAAAGCTGATTTAATTCTTTCATGTATAGCATGCTTAACAAGTGCATAACTAAAGTGATTGTTCCATTTCTGGCCAAAGCTGATTTGTCACAAACACTTTGCACACATGCTTAAATGATTACACTTTTGGCCAAAGCTGATTTGTTTTCGTTTAAGTAGAATTTTTAACTAAGTCTATTATTTTGATGTTAGTAATAGACATTATCACAGCTTCATAATTAAAATGGTCATTATTTATGCCTGCCTTAGTACAACGTGCCCTTAGATCACATTAGAACTTCTTTCTTAGTATCATAACTTACTCATCTTATTTCCACTATCAGCACCCAATTGCTGGATTCCACTTTTGACTGGTGATAACTTTGCTGCATGGAAGGATGCTCTCATGCTTACACTTGGATTGCTTGATTTTGACTATGCTTTAAGAGAGAATAAGCCAGCGGACCTTACTCCACAAACTACTGCTGCTGAGCAGTTGACTCATGAAAAGTGGACTAGGTGTAACCGCATGTCTCTCATGTTCATGAAGCAGTCCATCAGCAATGCAATCAGAGGAGCCATTCCTGATTTTGAAGATGCTAAAACCTACTTGGCTTTTGTGGAGGCACAGTTCAAGGGGACGTCTAAAGCACACGCTAGTACCCTTATTCTCAAGCTGGTGATGACTAAGCATGATGGGAGGAGCGGCATTCGCGAGCACATCATGATGATGAATGACATGGCCAATGAGCTGAAGGGGCTGGGAATGGAAATCAGTGATGGTTTTCTCGTTCATTTCATCATTACTTCGCTTCCTTCGTCCTTTGAAGCATTCAAGATCAATTACAACACTCAGAAGGACAAATGGACGATGAGTGAGCTGGTCGCTATGTGTGTACAGGAGGAAGAGCGTATGAGGATGGATCGCACTACTGATGTTGCTAACTTCACCACCTCCAACTCTAAGAAAAGGAAGAACAATCATCAGAGGAAGAATGCTTCAAAAGTCCAAAAGTCAAATCCTAATGCAAGTGCACCTTCCAGCTCTAAGAACTCCTAAGGCAGAATCCACTGCAAGTTCTGTAAAAAAACAGGACATATGCCAAAGGAATGCCCTGATTTTAAGGAGTGGCTGGCTAAGAAAGGTAACGATTATTTTATGATACTTGAGTCCTATAATTTAAGTGTTCCTGCTAATTCTTGGTGGTTTGAATCTGGTTCTATGGTTCATGTTACCAATTCAACTCAGGGATTCCTTACAATCCGAAAGCTGGAAAGAAACCAAAGAACGCTTAAGGTTGGGGATGATCGAGAATCAGAAATGAAGGCCATTGGAACATTACAATTATTTATGAAAACTGGTTTATGTATTAAACTTTATGATACCTTATATGTTCCTGAGGTGACTCGGAACCTTGTATCAGGACCAAAGTTAGACATGGACGGTTTTATTGTTTCCCATGGTTATCGCAAACTCTCTATCCTCTATGATTCTGTTCTTTATGGTACTGGTATTCTGGATGGTGGTCTCTATAGATTAGAACTAGATGATAATTTTTCCAAATCTTTGTTGTCATATAACATTAATGAATCACTCACAAAGATAAAAGAGAAATGAGACTTAGAGACTTCGTCCATGTTGTGGCATCAACGTTTAGGCCACATCTCAAGAGAACGATTAAATCATCTTGTAAAGGATGAAGTCTTACATCCTCTCGATTTCTCTGATTTTGGAACACGTGTCAAATGTTTTAAAGGTAAAATGACATTAGCAAATAAGAAAGGTGCCACTAGGAGCTCTAATTTATTATAACTCATTCACACTGACATTAGTGGTCCCTACCAAATCGCTGGCATAACAGGATATACTTCATTTATCACGTTCATTGACGATTATTCTCGTTACATGTACTTGTATCTTATTAAGGAGAAGTCTGAATCTCTTACAACGTTTAAAGATTATAAAGCTGAAGTTGAAAAACAATTAGATCGTCAGATTAAAGTTGTGAGATCAGATAGAGGCGGTGAATATTACGGAAGACATACTGATGTGGGTCAAGCTCCTGGTCCATTTTATGAGTTTTGTAAGGGACAGGGGATTGTGAACCAATACACCATACCTGGTACACCTCAGCAGAATGGTGTCGCTGAACGAAGAAACCGTACCCTTAGGAACATGGTGCGCAGTATGTTAGCCAACACTAATTTACCATTATTCCTCTGGACTGAAGCGTTAAAAGCAGCTGTTCATATACTTAATAGAGTTCCTTCTAAGTCTGTCCCTAAAACTCCTTATTAACTTTGGACAGGAAGGAAACCGAGTCTTAAATATATGAAAGTATGGGGCTGCATCGCTGAAGCAAAACTTTACAATCCTTTTCTAAGGAAACTTGACCCTAAAACAGTTACCTGTTTCTTTATCGGGTATCCTGATAACTCAAAGGGTTATCGTTTCAGTTGTCCTTCTCATGTCACCTGTATTGTTGAAACCAAGTGTGCTGCATTCCTGGAGGATTTCAAGGTCAGTGGGAGCAGTACCAACCCTTACGAAGAATTGCAAGAAGTACAAGACGCTAGGGGGGGAGACTCGTCGCTTACCATTACTCCGATTACTCCTCTTATACCCAATGCAACTACTGTACCTGAAGCTACTGCACCAACTCCAAATTTAACTCCACAATCAGAACCCATTATACCTCATGACGAGGCACTTCAAACACTCAAAACCAAGACAACTCTGAACCCGATAATCAACTCAGGAGGTCATCTAGGCAAAGAAGGCCTACTAATTGGGATGATTATGTTACCTACCTGACTGAAAATGGATCCCGAAAAGCTCAATGATCCTATCTCTTACAATGAAGCCATTAGCAGTGATCAGTCTTCTGAATGGAATAAAGCAATGATTGATGAGCTTGAATCCATGAAGAAAAATGACGTTTGGGATTTGGTAGAATTACCCAACGGTGTCAAACCAGTAGGATGTAAATGGGTGTTCAAAACAAAACTGGATCCGAATGGGAACGTTGAACGCTACAAAGCGAGATTGGTTCCAAAGGGCTACACTCAGAAAGAAGGAATTGATTATCAAGAGACGTTTTCACCTGTCTCTCGTAAAGATTCATTAAGGATCGTCGTGGCCATAGTAGCTCATTTTGATTTAGAGTTGCATCAGATGGATGTTAAAATCGCTTTCCTTAACGGAGACTTAGACGAAGATGTTTACATGAAACAATCCATAGGCTTTAAACCTGAAGGTCAGGAGCATCTAGTCTGTAAGTTGAAGAAATCCATTTACGGGTTAAAACAAGCATCACGTCAGTGGTACCTCAAGTTTGATGAAGTCATGAAGAAACAAGGTTTTATGAAGAATCAAGTGGATCAAATGCACCTACCTCAAGATGAGTGGGAGCAACTTTACTATACTTATCCTTTACGTAGATGATATTCTATTGGCAAGTAATAGTTTAGACATGTTGCATGAGTCGAAGCGGTTACTCTAGCATAACTTCGACATGAAGGATCTTGGAGATGCTTCTTACGTCATTGGCATCGAAATTCACCGAGATAGAGACAAAGGGATCTTAGGATTGTCTCAAAAGGCTTACATAGATCATGTCCTTACACGTTACAACATGCAACAGTGCAAACCCTCCGTCGCTCCAGTAGTTAAGGGAGACGTTTTCTGTTCATTCCAGTGTCCGACAATAGAGGTTGAGAAGGAGCAAATGAGCCAGATACCTTACGCGTCAGTAGTCGGGAGCTTGATGTATGCTCAAGTCTGTACTCGCCCAGATATCGCTTATATTACTAGAATGCTAGGTCGTTATCAGACTAATCCTGGCTTAGATCACTAGAAAGCAGCTAAGAAGGTACTTCGATATCTGCAAGGGACGAAAGACTATAAACTGACTTATAGAAGAAGTGATCATTTAGAAGTGGTAGGCTATTCTGATTCTGACTTTGCCAAATGCAAAGATGACAAGAAATCCACTTCGGGCTATATCTTTATGTTAGCAGGCGGACCTATCTAATGGAAGAGTCATAAACAACAGTTGACCACAACTTCCACAATGATGGCAGAGTACATTGTTGTTTATAACGCAACCTGTCATGGAATGTTGCTTAGAAATCTGATCACTGGACTCAAAATTGTTAAATCCATTTCTAGACCATTGAAGCTTTATTGTGATAACTCAGCTGCCGTGAGTTTCTCGAACAGTAACAGTTCGACTGGAGCTGGTTTATGTCTTGATACAAAATATGTGTTCGTACGTGAACGAGTTAAGGAAAATAATCTTTGTATCGAGTATATTAGTACTAAAGATATGCTTGCGGATCCGATGACTAAAGGTCTTCCTCCTAAGGTTTACGAAGAACATGTTCGGAATGTGGGATTTAGTAAAGACCTTGTTTAGCATATTGTACTAGCTTATGTTTTATGATTAATGAAATTTCCTCAGTTTGACTTTGTATGTCTCTTAGAATATGTTCAACCGGTATAATGGCATATAGACAAATAAAGTTACAAATCAAACAAACAGCTTATGCGTATTTTGATCATGACGATTAGGTTTTAAATTAAGGCTATAGTATGACTGATGGGGGTCCTGAGTCGCATAATGATTCAACGGCTGTATTTCTCTGCTATAGTACTTGTTTAAAGCTAAAATGAGTGTTAACTCCTGATCAGGCTTTTCTAATACTTATAGTAAATGATTACTCGGCTAAGTGGAAGAATGTAAGATTAAATATGTTATGTATTAATATTTAATCTAGTAGCCATTATAATCATTTGCATAATATAGATCAAAATATATAATAACCTATTAAGTAATTAGTTGGTAATTGTTGATGGACCATATTACCCTTATTAACTAATTAGGTTTCCTCCTGAGTGGTTATATAAGGTGACTTATGTAGAGGTTAAAAGGTTACACACTTAGACAGATAACCTAATTAGCATAACATCATATACGACCTCCCTCTCCATAGCCGATCTCCCTTGTCGGTTTCATAATCACCATCATCAGTCAGCACCCTAAGGTACCAGATCACCTTGACAAAGATGTCGAACTCCATGGCTTCTTCCATCACTAGATTCTCTACTGCACTGTTTGCGGTGACATATATGTTTTCATGTTTTCCCTTACATTTAAATAGAACCGATCAACATGGCATGGCTTTATTTCGGTTCATTAGGTTCATTTTGAGTTGCCTCTTCTACACCTAAAAGTTAATTGACTTAATTCCATGTTGATTTTTATTTTATTATTCCTCTTTAGGGTGTCCGGGGCACTCCCCTAAGAGGGGAGTCCCCTCTCTTACGCATAACCAATCCTCGTGTGCCACGTCAACTCCCCTCTTAAACTCCCCTAACACCCCAATTTGATGGCGCCACTCCCCTCTTAGGGGAATTGCTTTTTTTTATCAAAAAAAAAAAAAATGAAAAAATTTCATTGGCTGAAATTGCGGCTGGCCCCACCTCCTCTCTCCTTCTTCTTCGGTGACTTCCCCCCGGTTTCACCTCCTCTCTCCTCCCCGATTTCACTCCCCTCTTGGTTGGCAGCCCCCTTCCCGATCGGCAACCCCCTCCACGTCAACTCCCCGTTCCCCTTTCGGTATGCGCCCCGACCACCCTTAGGTTTCTATTTCTAAAATTTCAGTTTTGCCATTAAAAAAGTTGTCATAATTTACTTTTAAACCGTTGGCTTGATTTCAAACACATTCCCTTTGACAAGACTGTCATATATAATATGTTGCTGATTTATTTGCAGCTTCTTTAATTTTGTTTGAGTGATTTTTCTTTTCTTCTTATTTTATTTTTGTTAATACAATTTTAATTTAGTTTGTTCTAAGTTTTAGCCTATTCTGTTGGTCTTTTTATGTATCATGGAACTTTGATGTACAAAACAAGTACTAGAGTACAAAGATACCACCATTATTGCTTACAATATCTATGATTAATTTTTACCGATAATGAATTATTGAATTATGTATAAACAATAAATCTTTCTCACATTTATAAATGCATGGTATATTTCAAGTTGGAAAATGCTATGACACTACTAGAAAACTGGTATTTTCCAACCAAAATTTCTTACAAAAGATTTTGGTCGGAATTCCGACATTTTCCTCACGCTTTATTAATGTGTAGAAAATATAACATACTTTGAAGTTTAATTAAACATTTTGTTAAGTGATTCTTTAACGTTTTTAAGTATGGGTTTTTAGTAATATATCATTAATTAAGATTTAGATTCAATTTATAGTGGTGCATTTTTCAAAAGCAATAAAATATCATACATAGGTTTTCAAAACACAACCCCTCTAAATAATTTGCATAATAAAAATATAACGAATAGTAAATTACTATTTTGGCCCATGTGGTTTAGCCATTATAATCATTTCAGTCTAAGAAGTAATCTTTTAATATTTCAGAACTCCAGATTGCATTTTATAATGGTTTTGGCCCTTAACACTAACTTTGTTACTTTTTTGCAGTTAAGTGTAAGGGTAGTTAGGTCATTATATACCTGAAGGGGTATGGTCCCAGATCTCGCACCAACATGGCCGCGAGTGACCATTACCCTTATCAAAAACCCCCACCGGCAAGAACTTATCTATGTCCATGCGGGCACGCGCGAACACAGCGGTCGAATCCAATCGGTCAAGGGATGAGAAGACTTACCTTGTGTATGAAAATGGGTGTACACATAGCGATGCGGCTTGGCACCGCATTCTATGAACATTTTCGTCGCGACAAGGGATCTGGATAACAACAACAGTCACCACAAGTGGCGATGCGGCCTGGCACCGCATCCCGCACATGTCTTGGCTAGAGCAAGAACGCGGAAACAACAGCAGTTACCGCGAGCAGCGATGCGGCGCGACACCGTATCCTGCCCACGAGGCAAGTGGGACTGACACCACAGAGCAAGTGGCACCAATGACAGTCGCCTGTCAACCCATACGTAAGCAACAGACTGACACCGCGGTAGGACGTGGGCTTCACCTCCACAACCGACAAGCCTGACACGCCTGCATAAGGGCGACGCGTTGTCAATCTAGCTACTCAATTACCCTCCTGCACTCCTCGGCTATAAATACCCATCCCAGACTAGGTTTGAGGTATCCCTTATCAACTCTCTCACTACTACTACTATCACACACGTTGCTTCCCAAGCAAATTACTGATTCTCACGCCGGAGAGTGGTAACAAGGAGCACCCCCCACCCCTTCCTCCTTGTTACGAGTCACGGTGTGTTTTCCTTGTGCAGGAGACAGATCAGCGGACGATCCAGCCACCGACCCTCGGAAAGAAGGGATTAACCCTACTTGACGAGACCAGTGAATTAACCTCTCTTGGTTAACCACTGTTTCATCAATACCGTAGGGGCTGTTTTTTATAATTACAAAGTTCTTTTAATATTTAAGAGATTATTGATGTAATTACTCAAGTTTTTTTATTATTTCGTTATTTAACGATAACAAAATAAGTTTTAAATATACAAATAAATATGTACTTTCATTAACCGTTTGTTTTTATAAAAGTCGTTTTAAAAAAATTGTTTTTTTACATTTTGTTTAGACCATCTATCGTTTTCAAAATTGTTCTTTTTTAAACCATTTGTTTTTTTTTTAAATCGTTCATTTTAAAGTCGTTTACCTTTTAAAGTTTTTTAAACACTTCATTTTATACCATTCTTTTTAAAATCATTTATTTTTTAAACATTTTTAAACAACTTACTTTTTTAAGTTGTTCAGTTTTTAAATTTTACAGAACAACGTGTATAAAAAACAAAAGAAATGTAAGATTTGAAAAAAAGAAACATTCTAATAAAAAGTTTGCAAAAGATCGTTTATTTTTCAAACTTTTTTTAGAATAGTTTATTTCTTTTCAAATCCTCAATTTCTTTGGACCGTTTGTTATTCAAAATTCTTTATTTTTAACCTTTCGTTTATTAAATTCGTCCATTTTTTAGTATCTTACACTTGTTGACTTATTTTTTAAGGTTTTGTTTTTTTTATAAACGTCCTTTTTTTTAATCTTCGCTTTTTAAACCACTCGTTCGTTTAAAATCAATCGTTATTAAATTATTTCAATTTTTGAAATCGTTCATTTTCTGAAGTTCTTTTTCCCTAACGGCTATATGTAAACTGAATACAAGGTATCAAAAATGAACTTTTTCAAAAAACGGTTCTAAAAGGAATGGTTTTAAAAAGAAACGCTTTTAAAAATTAGCGACTTAACAAATTGTTTAAAAAAGTTAAAAAAATGATTTTAAAAAGAAAGCTATAAAATGAATCGTTTAAAAAACTTTAAAAGACAAACAACTTTAAAAAAAGATTTATAATAAAAAAGCGGTTCAAAAATTAATAATTTTAAAAACGATAGACGGTTTAAAAAAAGTTAAAAAACAAATGATTTTAAAAACGACGTTTATAAAAAACAAACGCTTAATGAAAATGCATTTTTTTGTATATATAGAACATATTTTGTTAAATAATAATCGTGAAAATAACGAAATAATAAAAAAACTTGAGTAATTACATTAATAATCTCTTAATTATTAATTGAACTTCGTAATTATCAAAAACAACCCCTAAGGTATATAATTACCTAATTACCCTTACACTTAATTGCAAAAAAAGTAACAAAGTTAGTGTCAGGGGCCAAAACCGTTATAAAATGCAAACTCGGTGTCTGATATGTTAAAAAATCGTTTTTGGGTTAAAATGGTTAAACTGGCTAAACTACAAGAGTCAAAACAATAATTTACTCTATAATGACTGTGATTTTGCTCCTACATTGAAATAACTCGGGTTCAAATCATACAATTTTATTTCTCTTATTTCTTTTACAGATCCGTATGTTTACACCAATATACACAGGTGCAGTGGCGGATGCAAAGCATGTGGAGGGTGGGCCTGTGCCCACCGTCCAACTGGCCCAACAACCCAATAGCTATTGTGTAATTCTTGTTTTTTAACTAATACCTCTAGTTGTTGGCCCAAGTGCCCAATTTAATAACCCGCCACCATAGTGAAATAAAATACATGCATGCGGCTAAATCCAATTGTTGAACAATCATACATGATAACGATAATTGTTACATCCATATTATTTTTGAATGAGCATACATCCAAGTTAGCGATTATTTTTTGAACAAGACTTTTGAAATTCAGGGTCGACGATATCAATAAAATGTTGGAATTCAGGGTCGACAATATTAATTAAATATTACTGACGACTTAGTACTTACTCTTCTCTTCTAGCGTTTCATCTCATCTAATCTTATTAAAAGTTGTCGATCAGTCTTAGGGTTCTACAATTAAATTATTTTGCTTTAATTTTAATGATTCCCATATAACTTGTACATGTTAAAGAACTATTTTACTTTATCAACATTTTTTGTCTGACTCATTTTTAGTCGACTCGTATTGTGCCCACCCTACAAAAAATTTCTGTATTCGCCCCTGCGCAGGTGATTGATTCAATTCGGCTAATAAACTGGTGACGTAGTCGGTAAAGAATCCTTTTGAGAGATATATACAAAGACTGAAAATTACGAGAAATTAACTCTTTCGGGTACTCTGTTAGATTCAAGCGTTTAACTATATGTTCTTGTGTAATAAAACGTAGTTTTTCACCATCAACCACATCTGTATTAGATAACCAAATCCGGTAGTTGTCAAGTATATTTTTTCGGTATAAACCTCATGAAAGACATAGTCGTTTTTATTAGTGGCGAAGTTTTAGATTTCCGACTGGGAGTGGTGAAGTCACCGGACCTAAAAATTTCTATAAAACCGGGCGGTCGAAAACGTATTTACCCAAAAAAATCTATACGAAAACTACATACTCTCCACTACTGAGCGAAAAGTTCGGAGGATCGGTTGCCCATATCGTTATTAAGATATTAAAAGCATCCCATGTATTACGCTACATATTTTTATTTCATGTTTATTTGGGGTGACCTTGTGAAAGAAAAAAAATCCCTTTCATCAGTCATATGTTGCATCAAATCAGTACTAGCTAATCTATTAAAGGAATCTAGGGTCACCGCTCGGTAACTAGGAGATCGTGACTCCTTACAAATCGAAAAATTAAAAAATATCATTAGCTAGCTGGATAATTTATGTTTATGAAACATGATTAAGCATCTAGAGCAAGTCCATAATCCTAGTACGTACATGTTACCATCAGATGTGTTATTAGGTGCGAGAACCTTAAAAATATTTGTATATATTATTCGAACTGTGATACATATAATGGTTATTTAACCTTCTAATAACTACTATATCTAGAGTCCATCATATCTTTCAAGCACAATGCATACGGGTTCACAATTCTCTACTTAAAACTAACTAGTATTTAGGACACATGCTTTGCGGTGGACTGCTAAATCGAACAAAAAGTAAACGTAAAAACGTTGAACCGCGCATGCGTATTGTGGCATGTTAACTCACAAAAATTAACCTAAAACCTAAAACATAGAAAATAATAACTAAGTCGGCGTAGAACCCACAAATTGTGACGGGGTCGTTAAACCACCAAAAAATAAACGTAAAAATTTGAACCACACATGCGCGTTATAGCGTTTTTACTCGTAAGGTTTAGAACGAAACCTAAGGCCAGTGGGGGTGGACACGTGATGGCAGTTTATCACGCGTGGAAGTTTATCAAATTCCACCACCACCATGAAGTTCAACGAGTGATGGGATTGTTTCCGTGAATTTTTTCACGCGTGAAAAATGGATGGATGTGAGAGGGTGTGAGGGTTTATTGTTGGGTGTTGTGAGTGATGACCATTGCCACTAAAAAAGGTTGTAAGTGATGGAAAAATGATTGATGATATGGCAGAACTTGATTGGGTGTTGTGAGTGATGAGTGATGACCACCCTCACCCCCTAAAACTAAAACAACAATTTTGTAAAAAATGAAACTATAAAGGACCATAGTCATAAAAATGGAAAGTGAAAATTAAAAAGGTTGATAAATAAAAACTAAAGGGGTTGATGTGTATAAAAATGACAATAGTAAAAACTCTCTTAAAGTATTTTTGCTAAATCAAGAATGTGTGTACACCTTTTCACTTTGCATTCTATTTAACTAGTTCGTATTTTGCATGGCATGATCTATCATAAGTTTTAATTTCTGAGAACTCATAAGTTAATTATGTTTTCAACATCTCAAATTGCAAGTTCGATCACATGCAAATATTGAGTCCTTAATTTGTTTTGGTACTTTTAACGGCAAAGAACGACGTGTCAAACACCATGACACCGGGCGCTGTGGCAAAGGTCGACTACTCGACCTCCGCCAGCCCCTTGGCTCTCCCAGATGCATGGAAACCCGACCTCCACCCGCCAAAGCAAAACAATGGAATAATCGGTAAAACCTCGCCTCCCGTCCAAGACGAACCGGCGCACCCCTATTCACCCTTCAACCTCATTGGCTGTTTAGGTACTTTTTAGTAGGCATATTTGTTGCTGTCTACTTATACTTTTAGCCAATGAAAATTTGTTGCTTTAAGAAAGAAAACGAAATTATGCCATGAACGCATTGATGATTGATCTTTCCAAATGTTAATTAGTAAATACACTGTAGCTCTTGTGACTGTTAATCCAGTGCCCCTACCCATGAGTGACAAGTGGGAAATTACTCATCTATCACCCTCAATATCCGTAATGAAGCCTACCACATGTCCTACGTGTTTTGATAAGCATTTACTGTGTAACAAATCAATGTTGCGTCATATAGAAAACCATGGTTTTAATGTACATGTCGGGATAATAAAAGTTGATTGGTCCTCTTGTTTTGGGGTGCCCCTACCCATGAAATGTCAAAAGAGGAATAGACTACTAAGTCGCATGTAGTCAGTAATATGGAAATCAACCATATGTATCTAAAATGCACCAAAACATTTACTACTCCTACAAGTTGGTGTTTGGGTACTCTTAGAATAAACGCTATCATCGGGTACGTACGTACAACTATGTTTCTTATCTCTCTGTGTTATAATCTGTGTTTTTCTACCAAGCGTCTCGTTGGTTTTTATTATCTATAATAATATATTAGCTACTGCTAAATAAACCGTACATGAAACCATTTGTTGATGCTTATGCACAGTAGCATAGACACTTATCCCAACAACTTTGTGTTAGAAATAATCTGTTAATGTGGCATGGCGGATCATTTGAGTAATGTTACCAATATGACATAACTACTCATCGACAATTACTTGATGGTAGTAATTGTAAATATTGATTAGTTCAAGAGGGCATTTATGATTTAGGTACGATTACTAGATAACACATGAAGTTTTTATGACTGATCTCTATTCATGATCATATTTTTATTGATATGAATTATAAAACTCCTCAAGAACACCAACATACAATTCACTCTAATGATCCATAAATACATGGTACTATAACGAGAATCATAACTGCTTCTTCTTCTTCAAGGATAAACATTCCCACAAGTTAGTATATCTATTTTGATATTCATGTTTATGATATTGATTGAATAAACATAATTAGGGTTTTATTTTAAAACTATGGAGAGGGTTCAATCTTTAGCACAACTAGATAAGGATAATAATATCATAACAAGAAGTAACTCAAGTCAATATATGTAACGTGCAATAAATTGGGAGAAAGTAACTTTTTGACCAAACTATCATTTGCGATCTAATTTTGGTTCCTTGCCAATTAAGGAAGGTTTTACGCATTTCATATTTTTGATATAAATAAATCACAAGAAAACAGGTATATAACTAAATCACGTACCATGAAAGATAGAGAATATCACACTACTAGAAAGGGTGTTGCTAAATACACCTCAATTTCTTTTAATTTTACTGGTTAAACTCCCCCTTTTAAGTTTTCAAATAAATACCAAATAAACCTTTTATTTTTTGAATTTTTAAAAAATTGCATCTACTTTAAGTTTTTTAATAATTTAAAAAAACAATAATGTTAAAATTATATAACACCAAAACTTAACCAAAATTTTTACGAATTGAATTCATAAAAATTATTTATGTATAGAACTATTTTTAAAATTTTGAATTTATCATTTTGTCTAACCAATCTTGTATTATGTATGTTAACAAAAACAACTTGAAAAAAGTAACTAGAAAAAAAAAGTTCTAACCTCGTATTAATTTTTGAACTTGATTGTAACTTTTTACGTAGTAAAATATTGATCACGCATTGTGATAGTTAAATTTTCAATTTGGTTGTACAACTTTTTTTTAACCGTAACACACTTTATATATAAATATAAAGGGCACAACAAGAGATTGAAAAATACAAGATACAAACAACACGACCAAAAACAGAAAAACGGAACAAAATTACCAGAGATCTAGGGATGAGTACGGTACCTGTTCGGTACCGAAAAACGGAAAATAGTGGGTACCGGTACCGGTAACGAAAGTACTTGTACCGAAAAACGGGAAAAGTGGTTACCAGTACCAATTATACCGGTTTGGTACCGGTAACGGTACCGACAAATGGGGAAAGTGGGTACCGGTACCGGCACCGAATATACACGGTATGGTTCGGTACCAGTACGGTACCGGTTCGGTACCGATACCGGGTACCAAATGCTCATCCATAAAGAGATCCGTTACATCAAAATTGATCCATTTCTTCCAAATTGGAGACTGGATTTGGCCCTGTGTGTCACCCATAAGAAGGTGTCCTTTATTAATTCAACCATTTTGGTAACGGAAAGAAATACCCCTTTGAAAACCTTTAGATTTCTCGCGTGCCAAAGCCTCCAGACTATTTCCAAAGCCACTTCGTTGACAAGATTCTTCCATTTTTTACTGCCTGGCATCGCCTCTAAACACTTCATAATCCCGGTCAGTTTTGACACACCGATCGCAAATATCATTCGGGATGTTAACCCCAAGCTTCCTGAGTTCCGTCTTTGCAGCCACTTTCCCTTGAAGTAGGGCTGCAAACGAACCGAACGAACACGAACACGGCCTTGTTCGTGTTCGTTTGTTAAGGAAATGAACTTGTTCGTGTTCGTTTGTTAATTTAGGTACCGAACACAAACGAACGTTCATGAACGCACACGGACGCAAACGAACACAAACAAACGTTAATGAACATAAACAAACACAAACGAACATATATTTACTTTCGAAGATGATCATAACAAAAAAACACAAAGTAGATCCACCCAAAATATACCAAGCTAATTATCCAAACTTGAGTAGCTTAACATATAATTTTAATAAACATAACTAACACAAAGTAGTGTCTCAAAAAAGTTCATCTTAAACTTCAGGTCTCCATTTAATCCACCAAAATAACCTTTAAATCGTCTATAACCAAAATAAACTTGAATTCGTCCAAAAACTGTTAATGACCTCATAATATAACACTCCATATCAAAAACCTAATAAAATACCAATAACAACTCATAATTTAATACAAAACAACGACAATGTGACAAGAAGCTATTTCTATAAATGCATCAGCTATTTAATCTATTTCTATAACTTAACTTGAATGGAAATAATGTGACAAAATAATATAATATAAGTTGGGTAATAAAATTATATATATATATATATATATACACACACAAACGAACACGAACATACAAACGAACATAAACAAACGAACGTAAACGAACACGTTACCGAACGTTCAAGAACACAAATGAACGAACACGGCCTTTGTTCATGTTCGTTCATTTAACTAAACGAACGAAATTTTTTGTTCGTGTTCGTTCATTTATTAAACGAACGAACACAAACGAACTTCCCGCCGAACGGTTCATGAACGTTCGCTGAAAGTTCAGTTCATTTGCAGCCCTACCTTGAAGAGCTCTCCACATAAGATAATTGCTTTTCAGAGTTCCATATAAAAAAACTCCACCCATTCTGCTCGGTTTTTGTGTGAATAACATCCAGCCTAACATCTTTGACTTTGAAAATTGCTTCTTTCTCAATTTGGTTGTCCAACTTATTACAACAATGATGAACGTGGTGAACCTCATATTATAAAGGGTCCTAATATTAACACATGGGAAAACTTATTTACACATGGTGTATACGGGCCGTATACTGTTATACGGCCCGTATAGAAGAAAAAAACTGACACACTCTGTGCCAGCAGACTTTGTCAGTTTTTTTTATTCTATACGGGCCGTATAACAGTATACGGCCCGTATACACCATGTGTAAATAAGTTTGCCTGGTCGTATACAATGTATACGAACGCGTATACGGCCCGTATACTCTTATACGGCCCGTATGGAACGAAAATTTGATTTTTTCTCAATGTATTTAAGGGATTTAAGGTGTAAATCACACTAGATATTTTACTGTCGTGAGGTGCTCAAACCTTTCTAAAAGTAGAAAAAAATAAAACATTAACAAGTAACAAAGATTGAAGAACAAGAAAACGTGTCGTATGACTGTAATAAAACGGAAGCTATCAACGCGGGATTACGGGCATGGTGTTATTCTTTATTTAATATTTATAGAATAAAAGGAATGGTGAGGCATTTGATGAGAGTTGTAAGGAGTCTAAATCTTCGGTTTCATCAACTTGTACCGAAGAAACCAAATTCGCAACAATGAGTGTGAGTCCATTGTTGTTCGTTAATGTTTCGAATCATCATAGAAGACGTGTCGGGTTCGTCTGCTAGTGGTCGGGCATACAATGCTCACACAGGGTGATAAACAACGTTGGTTTATTCTTTTTAATCTATTAGAACGATCCTTGTTTTGTCACGTACATGCGTTTAATTCCCAACATACTTGTTTTGTCACGTACATTTCGTTAGAAACTTTTCGTGCACTGAACCTTCACCCACAATCATTTCCTGGTCAAATCACACACTATAAAGTTTAAACTTATCGTGTATTGCAGTTTGGAAAGATGACCGAATAGAGATCTGAATAACAAACTGTGGAGAACTTGTTTGCGTTATCCACCAACAATCCGTTCATTATCTGTTGTTGTCTAAAACAATATCAATTAACGTTCAGTTGTGTACACAAATTCATCACCGGTTTCTACAGCATAAGCACATACACAGGGAGAATGTTCTCGAAATTGAAGGAAAAGAAAAAATGGTTGCTGATGTTTTTCACTATCAGGATTTTGTTGGTTTGTTTGAGAACCTGATTCCAATGTCCTACTACTACAATCATTCCTACATTATTGAAAATTACTATATCACCCGCCATTCTCTTGCACCTGTATACATTGATTGTGGATTTAACTCGCAAGAATTGTGGATTTCGGTTGGTTCAGATCTCGGAAGTACTGAACAACAGAAATACATTTTCGGTTTCATCAACCGGCTTTGAAAACCCGACGGAATCTACGAAGAAACTGTTGGATTTGAAGGAAAAGAAAAAAAATGGTTGTATACTATTATACAATCTTTTTTCTTGAGTGGTCGGGAAAGTTTTCCTCAGGGGAGGGTGAGTAGTATGAGTCTGAGTCCATTGTGGTTCGTGAATGTTTCGAATCATCATAGAAGACGTGTCGGGTTCTGCTAGAAGACTATCAGGATTTTGTTTGTTTGTTTCGAGGTAGGGTTTAGAATGTTTGAAGTATTCTTGGTTCAATACCAACTCTTCTGAAAGACAAGAATACAACGTTCATGTATCACAAGGAATGACCGATCTAAGGCAAATGAAGTATTATCTATCCTTGTTGCCTCTTCGGTTGGTAAAAGACATAGGATGGTTTCAAATACAGGCTCTTTGTCAGTTGTGGTTGATTTATAGGAGGAGGTTATGAAACGAATATATGTTTATGCGAATTCCCAACATCTTTGCTTTATTCTCTTTAATCTATTAGAATGATCCTTGACTTGAATTTGTGGATTTCGGTTGGGTCAGAAACTTAACAAGAGAAGCAACTAAAAAAATACCATTGATTACTCGGTCGAATAATGGGTCTGTTCAAGTTGAGCTTCCTGATGCAATTTTTTACCATTTTTTTACCATATGTATACGGGTCGTATACGGTTTATACGACCGTATACTCTTGGTAAAAAATATTTTTACCGATCGTATACAATGTATACGATGATTGTATACGGGCCGTATATTGTTATACAGCCCGTATATAGTTGGGTAAAAATGGTAAAAAAAAGAGTTTATTCTCTTTAATATATTAGAACGATCCTTGTCTTGAGAACCTGATTCTGATTTAAACAATGGAATTTTTGGATCAACAGAAATAACTGAAAAGAACTCGCCACTTTCTAAGGCAGAGAACCTGATTTAGATACACAAATTCATCACCGGTTTCTACGGCACAAGCACATACGCAATGAAGTATTAAAAGATGTTAGTTTCTTAACAGTATGGTTTCTCGACAAATGAAGTATTATCTGTCATCATCTGTTCATCATTGTTCTTGAAGATGAAGATGAAGATGAAGAAACGAGAGTTAACATTCTGATTCAGATTCAGGAAGCAGATGATTTTGTAGTGTTTGTTTGAGAAACTAACAAGGTAAACCTGAATTTTCAGATTTTTAGACACTTTCTTGAACAGTTAGTAATGATAGAAGATACATATCGTCCGTTGGTTCGAAACATTCCGAATAACTAGCAGAAGAACCCGACACGTCTTCTGTGATGATTCGAAACATTCCGAATAACTAGCAAAAGAACCCGACACGTATTCTTCATAGCCATATTCCCAGTCACAAGTTGTTGATACATATCGTCCATTCAAGTTGAGCTTCAGTTGTGTACCCTTCAATCTTCTTGAGTATTTTTCTAACTTTATGCTTGCATCCACCACAGTGAATATTAACTTTGAGTGAAAGAGTTTGGAAACCGGACGGAATCTACGAAGAAACTGTTGGGATTTGTGGGTTTCGGTTGGTTCAGAAGATCTTCACCTTCTAAATGTGTACAGTACTGTTAACCAGAAGATCTTCACCTTCTGCTTATAGTTCTTTCTCGGCACTTTTATATTTAATCTGATTTCTTGAAGTTAAACAACATGAATTTATAATGGCCAATAATCCGTTCATAATCGTCGACGACGTCACTGCGGTTTTTTCTCTTCCGGTTACCAGGCCTATCATCTCCGTCTACGTTTGGTTTCCTAAACGAAGAACCATCAGCCATTATCGTGTGTTGTAGTTTGGAAAGATGACCGAATAGAGATCTGAATCAATGTAAATGATAATGGGTCCGTTCAAGTTGAGATTCCTGATGCAATTTTCACAGTGGTACCAATGTCCTACTACTACAATCCTTCCAACGCCTGATTCCGATACAACCCTTGATGTTGAAACCGGTTTTACCTCATGAAAAGGAAAGAAAGAAATTTTTTACCATATGTAAACGGGTCGTATACGGTTTATACGACCGTATACTCTTAGTAAAAAATATTTTTACCGATCGTATACAATGTATACGATGATTGTATACGGGCCGTATATTGTTATACGGCCCGTATATAGTTGGGTAAATAAGGGTTTATTCTATTTAATCTATTAGAACGATCCTTGTCTTTCGTTTTTTGGATCGACCCTCACCCTCACAAAGTTGTCATTTTCAAGTGTGAGATTAGCCAAACGAGGATGAAAGATACTCAAACCATCTGATCCCGTTGTTGCGAACTCCTTTAATGTGAGATTCTTCAAGTTTGCACATTTTGAGAAAATACCAATGTGTTTGTCAGCTTTGTCAACACACAAAGTGACAGAATGAAGATCCAATGTTGTTAATGTTGGAAAGATGACCGAACAGAGATCTGAATCAAGATTTACGTCTGATGTCCAAGTTTGATGACAAAGTTACTTTGTTCTTCGTTTTTGGATCGTTGTAATAGATTAAAGATACATATCGTCCGTTCAAGTTGATATAGGAGAGTTGATGCAATTTTCCAAGCATTTTATCGTGTGTTGTAATTTTAATGAAGCAATGAAGATTGAATATGCAAACCGCATCCGTCTTCTGTTATGATTCGAAACATTCCGAATAACTAGCAGAACCCGACATGTCTTCTGTGATGATTCGAAACATTCCGAATAACGCTGAGAATCCACAACGCTTATGGCCAGATTCTTTCCTTCAATCTTGGCAAAATCAATGCCTGCTTGTTTTATTATCACGATTGTACTGAACAACCAAGATAACAGCTCCGGTATTTATCACCAACTCATCTTTAGTTGTGTTTGTTTGAGAACCTGATTCAGATACACAACGGTCTCTTTGCTTCGTCCACTAGAACTATTTGTGTATGCGTTCTTTTGTTAGTTAACAACGCTAATTAGAAAAAAATCTGTCAAGACTGTTTGTCGGGTTTCCAATGCTTACACAGGGTGATAAACAACGCTGATACACGTAACATCTAGTTATATTCAGATTTAAACAATGCCCGCCTCAACTGAGATAACGGACATCCATCAAGCTCAAAAAGAAAACTTGTGTTTCCCATAGTCACAAAAGATTGCGGTTTGTATTTCGCATAGCCACCGTTTCCATAGTAAAAAACGGTTGGGTTTGCACATTCAATCTTCAATACTTCATTAAAATACCAGTACAAGAACCCAACACGTCTTCATGTAATGGAGAATGTTTTAGAAATTGAAGGAAAAGGAAAAAAATTGTTGAAATCGAATTTGACAACTATGACAGCTTATTAAAAGTAGCAATCACCTCCAATCATTTCCTGGTCAAATCACACAATATAAAGTTTAAAGTTATCGTGTGTTGTAGTTTGGAAAAATGACCGAATAGAGATCTGAATAACAAACTATGGAGAACTTGTTTGTGTCGGGTTCTTCTGATATTTATTCGGAATTGATAAATAACCAACACGAAGATCTCTGCAATCGCTAAGGTTTCCATCAACAGACTGATCGGTAACGTTACTCTACCTGTGCCCCGATTTAAGCGGCATGTTCCGATCAACGTTTATCGACATTGTTAAAGGTGATGAAAAGTTTAGAAACACTAGAATGATTGTGTTTTTACGGGAAAAAATCATGATATTTGAAAAAACGCCATTATATACGGCTCGTATATAGTTATACGGCCCGTATAAATGTGTTAACATCAAAAACCCACAAAAAATAAAGAAAATAAATCCATTGAGCCGTATACGTTTTACAAATCGTATACACATGTATACGTTTTACAAATCGTATACACATGTATACGACTCGTATAACTATATACGGGCCGTATATAATAAAATGAAAAAAACATTCCATGCGCATTTACCTATTCATAAACATTCCATACGGGCCGTATAATTGTATACGGCCCCGTATACAATAGGGGGTGTGAAAATAAGATATAGGATATGTGGGGATAAGGGGAGCCTATTATAAATTCAAATTTTAATCGTATAACTTTTTACAGCAGCTTTTATATACCACTACTAGAAAATCTGAAATTTCTTACACCAGTTTTCGTAGAAAATGCGTTACAAAACAGGCTTTCCCACACATTTGTGACAAATACATGATGTAGGAAAATGCCTCGTAGGAAACCTGTTTCCAACGCATTTCCTACGCAATTTCCAACCCATTTCCTACAAAATCGCCGTGTCACAAACTGCTACAGATCTCCTACAACAATTCATAGTTATTTTTAATATATTATTTATGATAAATATTAATTATTATATTTTCAGAATTTTTTTAGCTACACATTTCCGACAAAAAAAAAATTAAAAAATTTCATTCATCATTATTCGTGACAAATTTCTGACAGAAAAATAAAAATAGTTGTTACAAATTTCCGACAAAAGCATTATTCGTGACAAATTTCCGACAGAAATATAAAAATAGTTGTTACAAATTTCCGACAAAAGCATTATTCGTGACAAATTTCCGACAAATTTTTTTTTAGAAACTACAGGGACTACTTTTGTAAAAACTGAAACTTCAGGGACCAAAGTGTAAATATTTCAAAAATCTGTCAAAAAGGGGGTTCTTCCTTAAAGAACCGGCCTTTTGCAAGGATCGAACTCCTGACCTATCGTTTAGAACCGCAACGCCTTAACCAGTTTATCCTCCTACTAGGAGCTGTTAGAATATGAAACTTAATTCCTTTTATACACTAACTAGATTTAAACTATTTGTCGGAAATGTGTCACAGGTTGTGACACAATTCTGACGGAACGATTAAATCAACTAAAAAATAAACTGTTTGTCGGAAATGTGTCACACGTTGTGACACAATTCTGACGGAACGATTAAATCAGCTAAAAAATAAATATTTTGCCACAAATGTGTCGGAAATATAATAATTTTTAATTATTATACTAATTTTACTATTATATATAAATATAGAAGTGTATATCCTTGTATTTATTTTTAATAAAATTACGTAATATGACTTAGTTGTCGGAAATGTGTCACAGGTTGTGACACAATTCTGACGAAACGATTAAATCAACTAAAAAATAAACTGTTTGTCGGAAATGTGTCACAAGTTGTGACACAATTCTGACGGAACGATTAAATCAGCTAAAAAATAAATATTTTGTCACAAATGTGTAGGAAATATAATAATTTTTAATTATTATACTAATTTTACTATTATATATAAATATAGAAGTGTATATCCTTGTATTTATTTTTAATAAAATTAAGTAATATGACTTAGTTGTCGGAAATGTGTCACAGGTTGTGACACAATTCTGACGGAACGATTAAATCAACTAAAAAATAAACTGTTTGTCGGAAATGTGTCACAAGTTGTGACACAATTCTGACGGAACGATTAAATCAGCTAAAAAATAAATATTTTGTCACAAATGTGTAGAAAATATAACAATTTTTAATTATTATACTAATTTTACTATTATATATAAATATAGAAGTGTATATCCTTGTATTTATTTTTAATAAAATTAAGTAATATGACTTAGTTGTCGGAAATGTGTCGCAACTTGTGACGCAGTTCCGACGGAATGTTTAATTAAACTAAAGAATAAATATTTTGTCACAAACTTGTAGGAAATGATTTAATAATCAACCTTTTGTAGATTATTTCTAACAGATCTGTGACGCAACTATCAATTAATTAGGGTTTTTTTTTATTTTCTGTCATTGTTGCGTCAAAAATTTGACATAGAATTTTGGAAAAAAAATCGTAGGAAATTTGTCACAAATGTGTTTGAATCTGTGACAAAAATAATTGTGTAGGAAATTTCCGTAGGAAATTATGCACTTTTCTAGTAGTGTACGAACAACATCAAATTCAACATTGACTATCTCATTTATTGTTATTATATATTTATATTAATTTTAATTGGTGATAATTAGTAGCTTTTATTTGAATAAACTGATTTAAAAAAAAAAGAATTTTAGAGGGGTGAAATTTAACAGCTTCTAAAATTTTATTTTTAGAAAGGAGGTGCGATTAGTAAAAATGGAGGTGCATTTAGCCTACCCCTACTAGAAAACTATGTAGTTTCTTACGTATACGTAGGAAATGGTCTTTTTCGATGAATGTGCGACCAAAATGGTTTGGTCATAAAAGGGTGATAAGAAACATTTTCCAACCAGTTTCCTACTAGATTATTATGTCCAACAAAGTTTCGACCATAAAATTATTTCCGACACACATATACAAAAATACAAAGAAATACACATAAATACATACATGCACATACAAATAAGTAAATAACAACAAGAATTACAGTTAATAATAATAATAATAATAGTAGTAGTAGTAGTAGTAGTAGTAGTAGTAGTAGTACTACCACAAAAAATAAAATAAAGTTAATCATAATAATAAAATAATAAAGTTGATGATAAAAATAGTAGTTTAAAAGAAAATAATCACCAATTTGGTGATGGTCTATTGGCAAAGAAATTTGTCATTCAAAAAAGATAATTAAAACAATTTTAACAAATAATTCAAAAAGGGTGTACATATTTACACACCTTAATGCCTATTTTGACACCCTTCAGGACGCCTCGTATAGACCTATACGAGGCGTATAGGGTTACTTTTCCGACCAGCTCTGCACCAAAGCACAATGTCAAATCAGTCACATCAGACGGGGAGTCTAGGTCTGTACGAGGGATGGATATGAGGCATTAAGACTAGGGCTGTAAACGAACCGAACGTTCAGCGAACAGTTCGTGAACCGTTCGGCGGGAAGTTCGTTCATGTTCGTTCGTCTAATAAACAAACGAACATGAACAAGAAATTTCGTTCGATTAGTTAAATGAACGAACATGAACAGAGGTCTCGTTCGTTCGATTGTGTTCGTGAACGTTCGGTAAGGTGTTCGTGAACGTGTTCGTGAACATTCGTTGATTTGCGTTCGTTTATGTTCGTATGTTTGTGTTTTAATTGAAGATCTTTGTACTTTCGTATATTTTATTTGTACTTTTTATATTATTAAACTTTTATTTATTTTATTTCCCTAACAATTAAACCAAGAAACTCACTTTCACCTTGTTTATGCATCATTTCCCTTTCGTTTCTCATTATTTACATCCACGAATACGATCGACCTCCGTTCCACAATAAGGGATTCAAGTTCGAGTGCTACTCTCCGGGCCATCTATTTTTATCCTTCGTCGCGTTCGCCAAATTTATTTGTGTTCGTGAACCGTTCGCGAACACGCTCATTTCCATAATGAACGAACACGAACATAAAATCTCGTTCGGTAAGTGTTCATGAACCGTTCGTGAACACATTTATTTCCTTAACGAACGAACACGAACAAGGCCTTGTTCGTGTTCGTTCGGTTCGTTTACAGCCCTAATTAAGACGCCTCGTATAGGCCTATACGAGGCGTCTTCAGTGACTGATTTACTATACATTTGACAAGTGACTTAAAGGTATACGAGGGGTCTAGAGCTATACGAGGCGTCTAAGACTTATGAAAAAGTGCAACATACAGTGTATGCTTTGTCCACCCCCGAGCATTCAACATTTAAATCTGCTTCATCTTTCTGCTTCTTCTTCATCTTTTTGCTTCTTCTTCTTCTTTCATTCTGCTTTGCATTTGTGTTCTTATCATCCCGAAGTGTTGAAATGTCATCATACTGGGACGGCAACTATGTCTTCGGGCAGTATTATAGCGAGAACTGGGTGCCCCAAAGCGATCCGGTAACAGTACAGGTACTTAAATGTTTTAATTAGTTTTTGTTTTAGTTTATTATTTACTAATGATGATACGGTTCTTTATTTTGGAGGAGTCTTGCGTTCCCGATTCTAATGAGCAAGAGGAGGTTGTGTCTAGTATACAAGGAGAACAAAACAAACCGTTTCTAGATTTGAACAATCATCCCCCTGTTGATGAAACAGCCCCTGTAGATGACTCATACCATGCTTGTCAACCAAGTTATCCGACGCAACAAGGGTATCCGGATTATAGATACGGGTGTGAATACGGAGGAGACGGTGGATACGGAGGAGACGGTGGATACGGAGGAGACGGTGGTTACAGAGGAGATGGTGGATACAGTGGATACGGAGGAGACGGTGGTTATGGTGGATATGGTAGATATGGTGGTGAGACACCTCCCATCCAGGACAGTCCGTACTTAAAAAAGCAGGTATTAATTACTATTTTTGTATTATTTAATTATTTTTATTATTATTAGTATTATTATTAGTATTATTATTAATATTATTATTATTATTATTATTATTATTTATTTATTTATTTATTAAAATTATTTATTATTATTGTCGATGTTACAGGTTTTCAACTCTTTAGATGAACTAAAGAATCGGATACAAGAAATAGCAAACGCGGATGGTTTCGTTATTGTCACCCGTCGATCAAAGAAAACCGGTGGAAGAATCCGGAGGGTATGGCTTGAATGTGATCATGGTGGTGAGCACCAGACTACAGCAACACTTAGAAAAGCCGGAAGCAAAAAAACCGGTTGGCCGTTTTACCTGCTGGCTGTGCGAAACCACCCGTATGAAACCTGGGAGATTAAAGACGGAAAAATTGAACATAACCACGAACTTTGTGAGGACCTGTCGGCCCACGCGTTTGTGCGAAGGTTTACTCCAAGCGAAATGAAACTGATCGAGCAGCTGACAGCTCAAAACATGGAATCGCGCAAAATATTTCAAACGATAAGGAAGCAGGACCCCGACAGGTTTCATGTTCTGAAAGACGTTCAAAACGTTGTGGCGAAGATTAGATCCGAACAAAGACAAGGATTGACTCCCATGCAGTCACTAGAAAACAAACTGATAAACAACGACTTTATTTACGAGACACGGGAGGAACCCGTAACAGAGATCTTCTTTCTTCATCGGGACTCGAGATGCATATGGCTTGCATTCCCCCACGTCATGCTGTTCGATGCGACGTACAAGACAAACATATACAATATGCCCTTTATCCAGATTGTTGGTATGACGCCTACCAACAAATCATTTATTATCGCGCATGCCGTTGTTAGTAAAGAACGGGGTGATAACTTTGTGTGGGTGCTTGAGAGGGTCAAGTCAATGTTGGATGAATGCATGGATCCACGTGTGATTTTAACCGATAGAGACCTAGCCCTTATGGGCGCGTGTGCTAAAGTATTTCCAAATGTAACACCTCGCAAATTTCGGGTTTAATATTAAAACGACACGTGTCATGTAAGACAAAAACGCGTTGAAAACCCGGATTTAATAAAGATGTTTTCGGTAGGATTTAAAGTGGCGTCATGTTAAATTGTTACCTCTGAACACCTCAATTATAAATCCCAAGACCCGATATAATATATTACACATCTATGCACCCTCAATTCAGGGAATTATTGCCAATAATGGAATTGCAAAAGTATGAGGTGATCCCACGATGAAAAGCAATGGTAAACCGATGTTTTCGGGTCTTGTTTATGCATTCATTTGAAACATTGGATAATGGTAGGGTATGTTCAAACATATAGACACTTATGGGAGGCCCCTACTGATAAAATAAGTCCACAAGTCGTTTATAACGGCTGCCCTTTCAAACCTTCAACAAACAAAACAATTCTGATCAGACTAGGGCGTCGCGTAGCGCGACGGCCCCTCGCGCTACGCGAGGGGGTGCCCAGCGACAGCTGACCTGCTGTTGGCTGTTGTGTGCGATTGTTACCCTCTAGGCCGGTTTTTCTTGCACATGCATGGCCCCTAGACATCCCTACACACTACTTACAAGTGTTGATCAATTGTGGATGGCCCTAGACTTGGTTGTCACTTGCTTGTGGTGTTTGAAACTTGTATATAAAGACCCATTCATTCACAACCATTCCACACATCAAATTGCAAACAATCTGAGCATTGGAGGAGCTTACAATCTGATTGAAGGCCTTCCTAATCATCCATTAATCATCTAGTAAGTTGCTTAACCCTTCTAAATTAATTCTAGCTTAGTAATTAGCTTAAAAGTCAATATATCGAGCTTAACGGTTGACTTTGTGATTAAGCAACGATAGCTCAGTCGTATGTCAAATTAAAAGTACCGTTAGATAGGTAATTATATGGGTATTAAACCCTTATAAGGGCAAGTACCAATTCCAGACCTAACTAGGTCGTTTGTCGGGTCAAACGTTGACCGAAAAAGTCAACAGAATTGCAAATTATGATTTAATACACGATTAATGATCCGAGAGGCGTGTAACCTGTTTTAACCTTAATATAACTTGGTAATAAGTATAAAAACTTGTCTACGCTTGCCCGACTCGACAAATTTCTGTTTAAACCCGGTTCGGAACCGAAAGGCGCAAAACCTTGACTTTTGCTTTGACTTCGGTTCTGACCCGTTTTAGTTTGAATTAGACATGCCTTAAAGTCTCATTAGGGTTGGGTTACATGCTAGTATAAGTCTCTGTACTTGTTTCATTGATTATCCGATGCATGCACACGTTCCCGTTAATCGCTTAAATTGGACCATAACGCCCTTATGACCTTACAACGAGAATTTTGAAAATGTGGAAGTACAATAATCTTAGTTACTGATTAATTAACATGTACGGAAATTTTCACGTCAATCGGAGGTCTAGATTAGGAGATATGCGCATTAGCGTAAATAATAAGCTTTTTATTAATTAAACGGCGCGATTAACGCATAGCCTATCTAAACCCGATTTTCGGTACCAAAACTTTTACCCACTGATGTTAAATAATATTTTGGGATTTTTGAAGATTTTTAATTATTTTTAAACTGATCTTAAGCTAGGCTTATCGCATTGATTCGGTTAATACCGAATATGCCCTTTTAGGCCATAAAACGAGTTTTACGAATCCGATTGATACCAATCCAATTGCCACTGATCTAAAATAATAAATATAGTATTTTGAACCTGTTTTTCTGATCAGAAAACTCAGATTGGTATTTTAACCCGTACGTCGCTTAAAACGGCTTTATACGCGTATTAAACGCGTAGTTTAGTATTAAAACCATTTTGCCACGTAAGACTTAATACCATTAGACATAACCTGTTAAGTTAAGATGTTTTTCTGATTTAATCAGACCCGTATCTCAGAAGTACTATAAATCCCTTTTATGGTCGTTAAAATGACCAAAATACCCCTACGGGGCATAATTAGGGAATAAACTCGTTATGGGCATTATGGAAGATATCATAATGATATCACAACATATTTAAAGCGTATTAACTTAGGAAACCTGTTCGCGACCCTTTCGGTTACCCGTTATGCTTTATACGCGTTCGGTTCGGGTTATGTAACTAGTTTGCATAAACTAGCCGAAACGGGTCAAACGATATCATTTTTATCTCAAAATCCAGAATGTGAATAGTAAACCCATATTAAACAAGTCCTCAAACTTGTCGGGTCTAAATCACATTCTATCCGGTCTTCGCTAATCGTGCGTACGAACCGTATCTTTAAAACTGACCGGTCTAAGCTTAAGCTTAATTAAAGATCCGTTAGTATTCTAATAGGTTATATTAAACCTTCGTTCCAGATTAGGAGCCCAGTAAAAGCTATCTGCAATTTATTCGATTAAGGATTTATACTTGCAAAGGTAAATACTTTTAACTTATTTTCCCTATACGGGCTTGGGTTACGGTACATAGCGTACCGCTTGATCGAGCATCAAATCTTCCACGCTTAGTGGTTAATTGAATAATTTGATCGGCTCGTTTTAAACAGATGTGTTTACTTTACAGCCTTTGGGGGGTTAATGACCATGTCCCGGATATCCCTGGCATTATCTTACGAGATAGCCACGACCTGAGCACGGGGTGTAGGCGTACTCCCGTGTATAACTCACATAAGTGGTGTGTCTATTGATCTTTAACCCGGAATACGTTCCGGGCTACTGAACGCATAAGTAACATGTAAATCGTTCACAAGATTATAATATTAAATAATTCTCCCAAGTTAAATAAAATGTTTATGCCATGTGCATCCAAACCAATTTTCAATCATTTTATAAAATGAGTCAGTTGAATGTATTTACCAGTGTAAACTGACGTATTTTCCCAAAAAGATTAAATGCAGGTACTAGGCGAAATAGGCTGGGATTCTCCTAAGCATCATTAGAAGTCTCGCAAGCTTTAGATGCCGAAGTCTGTTGAACAATTAAATGTTATTTTGTTTCGATCCTACTGTGGATAAACACCGGATAATTGTGACTTTGTTACAATAAATAAATTCGGTTGTATCTTATTTTAAATTTGCTAGCTGTGCATTATTATATTGTGTTGTTTGACTATTACGTTGCCAACCACGTCACGATACTCCCCCACCGGGCCCACCGGTGACACGTGGAAATCGCGGTGTGACAGGTTGGTATCAGAGCCAACTCTGAGTGAATTAAACACTAGCCTTTTGTGTTTAATCTCAGTTACACAATTGCACATATTTAAACTTTCGAGTCTAGACTTATAACATAGGACAAATTCCACCTTATTCGGTTTTTGTTGTCCTTTAAAACTTTATATTTTTGTTATTGTTATCTTATGTTTTATTGACAGGAATAACAAAGATGCCTCCGAGATTTTTTCGTATGCGAGGACGAGGAGGAAAGGGGCCGACCACCGCCCCCAACGACCATGAAGCTGGGCCGTCCAATACACGAGCTCCTATCCCCGCCGAGAGTGACGGTACTCGGCGGAACCAGAGAGGTCTCTTTCAACCGGCAAGACGGTCGGTTTCGAACAGCTCTACGACTCCCGCTCAAGACTCATACGGGCCACAATCAGAAAATGAGCCTAGAGACCCCCACCATTCGCACATACCGTTACAGCGATCTATGTCGCACCGCCCTTTTGGAGACCCCACTCCAATCTTTCAAGGCCAGTTTAACCCGGCGGATTATATACAAGAACCAGTGGGTTTTAACCCATTGGGGCCGGAGGACCATTTTTCTGGAGGAAATGATATGGATGAGGAAGACGACCCCGAAGAAACTGCATCAGGAACTCCCAACCACCCAATCGAGGTCTCGGATAGTTCCATTTATCACGGGCCACCCTATGATGGTCCAGATAGCTTCCAGGCTATCTTTACTCGGCACGAATGGTATTATACACCTTCGCACCATTCGTCGCCGCTTGGGCAGCAGTAGCCTCACTATTCTTCTCCGCAGGAGCAGCAGCAGCAGCATCATCAAGATTCCTCTGGGAATCACCAGTTTGTGGCAGTTACGCCACCGCCTCCACCGCCACCAGTTCAACCGGTGCCTCCGCAACCGCAAAGACGTATGAGAACCGAAGCCCGGATGTCCACACGAAGAGAGGAGTTTCATTTCAACTCTCCTCTACAATCAAGTGGCAGAAATTATCAGCCGGAACAAGAAGTTCCACAGATAGGTGGACCATCAAACCCCTACGCGCAGCAACCGCCACCGACGGGTTTCGATAATCAGATACCAGCATACACGGGTCCTGCGATGTACAACCCGTTTGAGCCACCGACTCACCCTAACCTCGGATACGCTGAAGCCGACCCGTATTTGGTAGCAGCTAATTACAACGCCCTTAACCAGGAGGGACCGTATGGAGGTCCCTGGGGAGTAGGCTACCCAGCACAGGGATACCAGATGCCTACACAACCCCCGTACTACCAACAACCCCCGCCGTCTCTGCAGATGTCGCCACCACTGCATCAGGAAATCCTACAAAGTATTAGGGAGGTGCGGCATGAGGCACGGGAAGACCGAAGGCGTAACCAGGGGATGTTCAAGACCTTGACGAACTTAATCAAGGGAAAGAGCAAGAAGGATCAGTAAATCCTTTAAGTGTGTATGTCTACTTTAAAAATTAAGTCCCTGCGTGGACATTTATGTGTGTATGTAGTCCCTGCGTGGACATTTATCTTTGTACCTAGTCCCTGCGTGGACATCTAATTAAGTAATCAGTCCCTGCGAGGACTTATGTTTTAAATTTAACCCCTGCGCGGGTAAGTACTTGTTTGACCCCTACGTGGGAAATTGTTTGTGTGAAAAGACCCGTTTAGGGCAATATGTAACCTACGTATAATTAATGGAATGTTTGTTTTATAAATTTCATGTTTGCCATTATGTGCATATATAAATTATAAATGAAATAAATAAATTAAAATCATTCCTTTTAAATAAATCTGCCTATGAAATTTATTTAATTAAGGATCTTAAAGTGTGAAACCTAGCCACGTGTCAAATATAAGACCGGGCCAAAATGGTAAGACCTGTTTAAAAGATTCAATTCCCTGTTAACATCTTAAAACATGTTAACACTCCTGGCAGAAGTGATTCGTTAAAATCACATACGTCATTTTATAAAGGAATTCTTTAGAAGATTCCTAACCCAGTTTAATGATCTCTAAATCCTGGGTACATCATCAATTAAGATGATCACATTTTACCATACGTGGTAATATAATGCCTACGGGCCCTGCTCATTTCCGTATGAGCCAAAAGACAGTGGTAGCTTTGACTCCCTGTCTAATAAAGGTAATGAACTAGGTTCAAACCTTAAAAGTCTTGATTCTCCGAAGTCATAGCTTATAATTTAAATTGTCCATGTGACCAAGCCTTATGTGCTAATATATTGTTATTGTTTATGTTTAGGATAAATTTTTAATTAAAATCCTAAATTAATACGATTAATAAGTTAACCAAATATGGTCTCTGTTTACCATGGTTAACGAGTTACCCTAAGGGGTAATTCCATAATAAACTCCCAAATAAATTATTGTCCTTGTTTTCTGCAACAGTTCAATACAAATGGCTAACTCTAATGAAGTTAATAGCCATCCTGTGGAGCCGAATGAGAACGCCCAGATTACATTAACGGGTGCCGAGCTAAAAGCAATAATAGACGGTGCTGTTACTCAAGCTCTGGATAGACAGTATGAAGAATACAGTAGTACCCGAAGTAGGACTCACTCTGTATCCCATTCAAAGCCAAGGACACATTCAGAGGCTCATAACAAGCCTCCTCCCAAAAAGGATGTGCCAAAGAAAAACGGTGATGATCGCCAGTCCACCAACCACCAAAGTAATCCATCTCAGCAGTTGGTACTGCATCAGGGACACCGTAACAAGGGTTGCACATATAAGTACTTTGTGTCTTGCAAACCCAGGGATTTTACGGGAGAGAAAGGAGCCGTAGACTGCATGACGTGGCTAGATGAAATGGACACGGTCGTGGACATCAGCGGATGCGCTGAAGGTGATGTGGTTAAATTTGTCTCACAGTCCTTCAAGGGTGAGGCGTTAGCTTGGTGGAGATCTCTGATGGAGGCCTCCGGAAAGATCCCGTTGTATAGCATGACGTGGGATCAATTCATCGCCTTGATCAAGGAAAATTTCTGCCCTCAACATGAGGTGGAAAAGATAGAATATGACTTCCTATCACTGGTAATGAAGAACCTCGATTGTCAAGCATATCTGACGAGCTTCAATACACTATCCCGGTTGGTACCTTATCTGGTAACCCCGGAGCCAAAAAGAATTGCTCGCTTTATTGGTGGTTTGGAACCCGAGATCAAGTCCAGTGTAAAGGCTTCTCGGCCAGTTACCTTCAGGTCTGTAACTGACCTTTCCTTATCCCTCACTCTGGATGCGGTCCGGCAGAGATCGCAGAGGAATAAGGCGGCCGAGAAGAGGAAGCATGAAGATGATGGTTCGCGTAGGTCGAACAAGAAACACCGTGGGAGCGGTGATCACAAGAAGGGATCAGATTCGAAGAAGGATGGGCATCGTTCTGGTGAGAAGCCCACATGCAAAACTTGCAAGAAACAGCACTTTGGAAAGTGCAGACTCGAATCAAACTCGAATAACGAGTCAAGGTCTTTTGCTTGCGGTTTGTGCAAGTCCAAGGAACACAAAACCTTGGATTGCAAGAAGATGAAAGATGCAACGTGCTACCGTTGCAATGAAAAGGGCCACATAAAGACTAACTGCCCTAAGTACAACAAGAAGCCTGAGGAGGCTAAGAAGACTAACGCCAGAGTCTTCAGGATGGATGCGAAGGAAGCTGTGAAGGATGATAACGTCATAACAGGTACTTTCCTTGTAAACGATGTTTTTGCAAGAGTACTTTTTGATTCAGGCGCAGATAAGTCCTTCGTAGATCATAAATTTTGTAAATTGTTGAATTTACCGGTCAAAACCCTAAAAGTGAATTATGAGGTAGAGTTAGCAGATGGTACCATTGAAGCCGTCTCTACTGAGTTAGATGGATGTGCTATATCCATTAAGAACCATTCTTTTCCTCTATCTCTACTTCCCTTTAAGTTAGCCGGTTTTGACATAGTTCTGGGTATGGACTGGTTATCTCATAACCAGGCCCAAATCGTCTGTAACATGAAGCAAGTAGTGATAAAGACCCCGTCTGGTGAATCACTTACCATTCGGGGAGATACCCAGTACGGACTGCCTGAGCACGTGACTATGCTCAAGGCTTCAAAGTGTTTGAAAAAGGGATGTGTCATTTACATGTGCGCAAGTCAAAGCCAAGCATCAGAAACCGTCAGGTTTGCTACAACAGCCTGAACTTCCTACGTGGAAGTGGGAAATGGTAACTATGGATTTCATTACCAAGTTACCCAAGACAAGGAAAGGCAATGATACGATATGGGTTATAGTTGACCGACTGACTAAGTCAGCTCATTTCTTACCCATCAAGGAGACTTATAGCTCCGATATGTTAGCCCAGTTATACGTTGACAATATTGTAGCCCTACACGGCATACCTGTAGCTATTATCTCCGACCGGGATACTAGGTACACGTCACACTTTTGGAAGAGTTTCCAGCAATCTTTGGGCACACGTTTGAACTTTAGTACGGCTTACCATCCTCAGACTGACGGTCAGAGTGAGCGTACTATTCAAACGTTGGAAGACATGCTGCGTGCATGTGCGATCGATTTGGGAGGTAGCTGGGATAAGAACCTACCCTTAATCGAATTCTCCTACAACAATAGCTACCATACCAGCATAAAGGCTGCGCCTTTTGAGGCATTATACGGTAGAAAATGTAGATCGCCAGTTTGTTGGGCGGAAGTTGGAGAAGTCCAGTTATCAGGACCAGAGATCGTGTTCGAAATGACGGACAAGATTGTCCAGATTCGTAACAATCTCCAAGCTGCCCGGAATAGGCAGAAGAGCTACGCGGATCCAAGTCGTAAAGACTTTCACTTCGAAGTAGGTGACAAAGTCCTACTTAAAGTGTCACCATGGAAAGGGGTGATGCGATTTGGTAAGAAAGGCAAACTAAGCCCGAGATACATAGGACCTTTCGAGGTTATCGAACGTGTCGGGTCAGTTGCCTACAAGTTGAACTTACCATAAGAGCTCAGTGGAATTCACAATGTGTTCCACATTTGCAATCTAAAGAAGTGTTCCGCTGATGATTCACATGTCATGCCACATACAGATGTGCAAATAGATAAGAGCTTAACGTTTGTAGAAAAACCTTTGTCGATTGAAGATCGACAGGTAAGGAAGCTTCGAAGAAAGCACATACCTTTTGTAAAGGTCAAATGGGATGCCCGAAGAGGTCCCGAGTATACGTGGGAGTTGGAATCCACCATGAAAGAAAAATACCCTTATTTGTTTCAGTAAATCTCGGGTCGAGATTTATTTTAAGGGGGTGAGGATGTAACACCTCGCAAATTTCGGGTTTAATATTAAAACGACACGTGTCATGTAAGACAAAAACGCGTTGAAAACCCGGATTTAATAAAGATGTTTTCGGTAGGATTTAAAGTGGCGTCATGTTAAATTGTTACCTCTGAACACCTCAATTATAAATCCCAAGACCCGATATAATATATTACACATCTATGCACCCTCAATTCAGGGAATTATTGCCAATAATGGAATTGCAAAAGTATGAGGTGATCCCACGATGAAAAGCAATGGTAAACCGATGTTTTCGGGTCTTGTTTATGCATTCATTTGAAACATTGGATAATGGTAGGGTATGTTCAAACATATAGACACTTATGGGAGGCCCCTACTGATAAAATAAGTCCACAAGTCGTTTATAACGGCTGCCCTTTCAAACCTTCAACAAACAAAACAATTCTGATCAGACTAGGGCGTCGCGTAGCGCGACGGCCCCTCGCGCTACGCGAGGGGGTGCCCAGCGACAGCTGACCTGCTGTTGGCTGTTGTGTGCGATTGTTACCCTCTAGGCCGGTTTTTCTTGCACATGCATGGCCCCTAGACATCCCTACACACTACTTACAAGTGTTGATCAATTGTGGATGGCCCTAGACTTGGTTGTCACTTGCTTGTGGTGTTTGAAACTTGTATATAAAGACCCATTCATTCACACCCATTCCACACATCAAATTGCAAACAATCTGAGCATTGGAGGAGCTTACAATCTGATTGAAGGCCTTCCTAATCATCCATTAATCATCTAGTAAGTTGCTTAACCCTTCTAAATTAATTCTAGCTTAGTAATTAGCTTAAAAGTCAATATATCGAGCTTAACGGTTGACTTTGTGATTAAGCAACGATAGCTCAGTCGTATGTCAAATTAAAAGTACCGTTAGATAGGTAATTATATGGGTATTAAACCCTTATAAGGGCAAGTACCAATTCCAGACCTAACTAGGTCGTTTGTCGGGTCAAACGTTGACCGAAAAAGTCAACAGAATTGCAAATTATGATTTAATACACGATTAATGATCCGAGAGGCGTGTAACCTGTTTTAACCTTAATATAACTTGGTAATAAGTATAAAAACTTGTCTACGCTTGCCCGACTCGACAAATTTCTGTTTAAACCCGGTTCGGAACCGAAAGGCGCAAAACCTTGACTTTTGCTTTGACTTCGGTTCTGACCCGTTTTAGTTTGAATTAGACATGCCTTAAAGTCTCATTAGGGTTGGGTTACATGCTAGTATAAGTCTCTGTACTTGTTTCATTGATTATCCGATGCATGCACACGTTCCCGTTAATCGCTTAAATTGGACCATAACGCCCTTATGACCTTACAACGAGAATTTTGAAAATGTGGAAGTACAATAATCTTAGTTACTGATTAATTAACATGTACGGAAATTTTCACGTCAATCGGAGGTCTAGATTAGGAGATATGCGCATTAGCGTAAATAATAAGCTTTTTATTAATTAAACGGCGCGATTAACGCATAGCCTATCTAAACCCGATTTTCGGTACCAAAACTTTTACCCACTGATGTTAAATAATATTTTGGGATTTTTGAAGATTTTTAATTATTTTTAAACTGATCTTAAGCTAGGCTTATCGCATTGATTCGGTTAATACCGAATATGCCCTTTTAGGCCATAAAACGAGTTTTACGAATCCGATTGATACCAATCCAATTGCCACTGATCTAAAATAATAAATATAGTATTTTGAACCTGTTTTTCTGATCAGAAAACTCAGATTGGTATTTTAACCCGTACGTCGCTTAAAACGGCTTTATACGCGTATTAAACGCGTAGTTTAGTATTAAAACCATTTTGCCACGTAAGACTTAATACCATTAGACATAACCTGTTAAGTTAAGATGTTTTTCTGATTTAATCAGACCCGTATCTCAGAAGTACTATAAATCCCTTTTATGGTCGTTAAAATGACCAAAATACCCCTACGGGGCATAATTAGGGAATAAACTCGTTATGGGCATTATGGAAGATATCATAATGATATCACAACATATTTAAAGCGTATTAACTTAGGAAACCTGTTCGCGACCCTTTCGGTTACCCGTTATGCTTTATACGCGTTCGGTTCGGGTTATGTAACTAGTTTGCATAAACTAGCCGAAACGGGTCAAACGATATCATTTTTATCTCAAAATCCAGAATGTGAATAGTAAACCCATATTAAAAAAGTCCTCAAACTTGTCGGGTCTAAATCACATTCTATCCGGTCTTCGCTAATCGTGCGTACGAACCGTATCTTTAAAACTGACCGGTCTAAGCTTAAGCTTAATTAAAGATCCGTTAGTATTCTAATAGGTTATATTAAACCTTCGTTCCAGATTAGGAGCCCAGTAAAAGCTATCTGCAATTTATTCGATTAAGGATTTATACTTGCAAAGGTAAATACTTTTAACTTATTTTCCCTATACGGGCTTGGGTTACGGTACATAGCGTACCGCTTGATCGAGCATCAAATCTTCCACGCTTAGTGGTTAATTGAATAATTTGATCGGCTCGTTTTAAACAGATGTGTTTACTTTACAGCCTTTGGGGGTTAATGACCATGTCCCGGATATCCCTGGCATTATCTTACGAGATAGCCACGACCTGAGCACGGGGTGTAGGCGTACTCCCGTGTATAACTCACATAAGTGGTGTGTCTATTGATCTTTAACCCGGAATACGTTCCGGGCTACTGAACGCATAAGTAACATGTAAATCGTTCACAAGATTATAATATTAAATAATTCTCCCAAGTTAAATAAAATGTTTATGCCATGTGCATCCAAACCAATTTTCAATCATTTTATAAAATGAGTCAGTTGAATGTATTTACCAGTGTAAACTGACGTATTTTCCCAAAAAGATTAAATGCAGGTACTAGGCGAAATAGGCTGGGATTCTCCTAAGCATCATTAGAAGTCTCGCAAGCTTTAGATGCCGAAGTCTGTTGAACAATTAAATGTTATTTTGTTTCGATCCTACTGTGGATAAACACCGGATAATTGTGACTTTGTTACAATAAATAAATTCGGTTGTATCTTATTTTAAATTTGCTTCCGCTGTGCATTATTATATTGTGTTGTTTGACTATTACGTTGCCAACCACGTCACGATACTCCCCCACCGGGCCCACCGGTGACACGTGGAAATCGGGGTGTGACACCAAACGCCTCCAGGCTTCTTTGCTGGTGGCACATACAACAGAATGTTATGAAACACTGCAAGGGTGCCTTCACAGACGAAGACTGGAAGAATTTTTTGTCATTCTGGGGGACATTGATTGAGTCTCCATCCATACTCATCTACGAGTACCACTTGCGCAACATGCGACAACGACTTGTGGAGTGCAAACGTTCTAGTAAGTTTTTATAATAACATACGACTCACATATGCAAATTTCATTAAATTATTTTTACGTTTTAGGAGTCTTCAAATACGTGTACGATAACTGGCTAAAAGACTATAAGGAGATGTTCGTCTTTGCGTGGACTGATAAGAGGCGCAACTTTGGTAATCGTACCACAAACAGAGTTGAGAGCCAACACGCCAACTTAAAGAGATACGTTGAAGATAGGAGCTCGCTGGACCGTGTAGTTGGTTGTGTCCATGATATAGTTGAGACACAGTTCGGTGAAATAAGGAAGACTTTTCGAGATAGCATCGAAAAAAGAATGACCCACCACAAACACCCGTTGTTTCAACACCTACTTGGAAAAGTATCCCATACAGCCCTTAACTTGTTGAGGGGCGAGGCAATTAGGAAGGTAGATGTCTTGGAGCGCTTTCATTCATCATGTGGTTGCCAAATGTGGCACAGCTGTGGGTTGCCCTGTGCTTGTAGGATAGAAAAGTACATTCTTGAAGGTAATAATTGTTAAACGTACAACACTTGTGTGATATATTTCCGTTAATCATGTGACTTAAACAATGTTGTTTTTAACCGTGCAGAGCGTCCGATTCAACTCGAAGACGTGGACGTCTTCTGGCAGAAACTTAACTTCCAAAGTTGTAAATTGATAGACGATGAAGTGGACGTGGTCGAAGAGCTAAATATTGTTAGACAACAATTAGAGTCGCACCCCCCCAGCTCAGCAAAAAAGCCTGATGCCAAAGATTAAAGCGGTGTTGACTCCAAAGAAATCTACCAAGAAACCACCGGTTGTCCAACAAAATACTCGTGGCCGACCAACAACAAAGCAGGTACAACAAAGGTTGGACGAGGCCTCTCGTATAGATGAAGAATTGAGGAGAAGCTCATTCGGTGATGCAAACACGTGCTTTGAAGGTTCCCGACAAAGTAAGTACGATAAACCTCGCCACAGCTCGTACGTTCCGTCACAGGCCTCTCAACAGTCGGTTATAAGGTCCCAAAAACCCAAAGCGAGCCTAAGCCGTTCAAAGAGTTCTAAGAAGAAAGAGACACGAGATGCTCACGGTTTTCCGTTAATCATTGGGGACGAGTACGTGGGAATCATCGAACAGTTTCAGGATGACATTCCGCTAGTGTTCCATCCGTACGTCTCGTGCATACGAGATGTGATGCCGGACGGTCATTGTGGGTTTCGGTCTGTGGCTGTGGGCTTAGGTATGGAACAGAGTTCATGGGGGCTCATTCGAAGGCACCTTGTCCAAGAAATGGATCAGAACAAATCGATCTGGTTCCCAATATTTGAAGCATGGGGTAAAGGTTATTTTTACACGCATCGTCAGGGCCTAATTTGGGATTCAGTGTCCGGTTGTGGGGGGGATCACTGGATGGACTTCCCCTTTGCAGGACTTCTTATTGCACAAACGTACGGTATCGGGGTGCACCTGTTAACGACAACCATGGGTGCGAGTTCCACTTTCTTCCCGATACTAAGTCCTCCGGCTAATCAACAACCATTGTTCATAACGCTTACACATGTAAACGAGAACCACTTCATACATGTTAAGCTGGAAGGGGATTATCCAATGCCACCAGCACACGGGCTATGGTTGAACCACCGAACACCCCATACGGAACAATGGGAAGATATGTACTTGCCACGTCTAGAATGGTATACATCGATAATGAATCCTCCGCCAAGATCAAACCCCAGTCTTAATTACATCGATAGTGATACGGAAGAATGATTTTTGTAATTTGAATGTATTTTTTTTTATTAATTCCTATAATTTTCTACAATTTCTATAATTTTTTTTATAATTTGTATCATTTTTCTATAATTAAAACAGGTTAATATAATTTTTTTTATAATTTGTATCATTTTTCTATAATTAAAACAGGTTAATATAATTTTTTTTTATAATTTGTATCATTTTTCTATAATTAAAACAGGTTAATATCATTTTTTTATAATTTGTATCATTTTCTATAATTAAAACAGGTTAATATCATTTTAAAAAAAAATTAGAAATATACGACGCGTATAGAGCTATACGTGTCGTATAGGTTTGCCAAAAAGACCATTTTGCCCCTGGTATGCCCCCAATCTAGGCTTATTTCAGGGGCTAAAAGGTCATTCTAGAATCCACATACGCCTCGTATAGATCTATACGAGTCGTCTATTTGAGCGGGTTTTTGAAATTTTGAATATTTGAAAATCAAAATTTGAATTTTTTGAATGAGGACGTCTCGTATAGAGCTATACGTGTCGTCTACAGTGTCTACACCAATTCTTTTTTTTTTTAAATTTGAATTTTGAAATATTTTATTAAATTGCCATTTTGCCCCTGTAAAGCCCTCAGTATAGGCTTTAGTCAGGGGCAAAATGGTAATTAACCATTATAGAAATATCTTTTTGTATTGGTTAATTACCATTTTGCCCCTAAATAATGCCTATACTTGGGGCATAACAGGGGCTAAATGGTCATTTCAGAAAAAGGAAGGACGACGCGTATAGCCCTATACGAGGCGTCTATGCCTCGTATAAGCCAGGGGGGGTCTAGACGAGGCTGGTTATAACCCCCAAACAAAAAACAAACAAACATACGGAGAATACACCTCTATGCGCCTCGGATACGTATTTCGACCGGATTTTCGAAGATTTGAAGCATCACCGGTACGTATTTCGCCCCGTAGTTTAGTATTTTTGCCACGTTTTTGCCTTTAGACCGTAGGTTTGCCCGAAAATTTGATTTTTGTGGGGTTTGGGGGTTTGAGTTTGAGGTTGAAGATGAATGGGGAAGAACAGGACGCCGAGTATAGCCCTATACGAGGGCTATACGAGGCTCTGTATTTTTTTTTCTTACTAATTATTATTATTAGTATTATTATTATTGTTATTATTATTATTATTTATTTATTTATTATTATTATTGTTATTATTATTATTGTTAATATTTATTTATTATTATTATTTATTATTATTATTGTTAATGTTGTTATTATTATTGTTAATGTTATTATTATTATTATTATTATTATTATTATTATTATTATTATTATTATTATTATTATTATTATTATTATTATTAGTATTAGGAAAATTGGTGTTTAATAAACCAACCTTTGCCCCATTGGTAAATAATAATCCTACCTACAGAATTGGTAATTAATAATCATACGTTTCAATATGTTGGTACTCAATGGACCTCCGTTAGTTTTTTTTAACTAGAGTTAGTTTTTAAGTTTTATTTATTACACAAACAGTCCCTGTAGTTATAATTTACTAGTTTTAACTATGAGTTAATAGCCAAAATGGTCCCTGAGGTTTGCACCACCACCACTACCACCACCACCACCACCAAAGCACCGCCGCCACCACCACCACCACCACCACCACCACAGCACCGCCACCACCACCACCACCACCACAACACCGCCACCACCACCACCACCGCACCGCCACCACCACCGCCACCACCACCGCCACCACCACAGCCACCACCACCACAGCACCGCCACCACCACCGCGACCACCACAGCCACCACCACCACAGCACCGCCACTACCACCACCACCACCACCGCACCGCCACCACCACCACCACCGACGCGTCGAAACGGTACGGGTCGAAACGGTACGGGTCGAAACGGTTCGGGTCGAAACGGTTCGGGTCGAAACGGTACGGGTCGAAACGGTACGGGTCGAAACGGTCTGGGTCGAAACGGTACGGGTCGAAACGGTACGGGTCGAAACGGTCTGGGTCGAAACGGTACGGTTCGAAACGGTTCGGGTCGAAACGGTTCGGGTCGAAACGGTACGCGTCGAAACGGTACGGGTCGAAACGGTACGGGTCGAAACGATCCGGGTCGAAACGGTCCATGTCGAAACGGTACGGTTCGCGTCGAAACGGTACGGTTCGAAACGGTTCGCGTCGAAACGGTTTGGGATTTTTTGGATTTTTTAGAATTTTTTTGATTTTTTTAGGATTTTTATGATTTTTTAGAGTTTTTTTTATTTTTTTAGGATTTTTATGTTTTTTAGAATTTTTATGATTTTTTAGAGTTTTTTTTTATTTTTTTTGAATTTTTATGATTTTTTATGATTTTTTAGAATTTTTTTGATTTTTTTAGAATTTGTATGATTTTTTTGAATTTTTTTGATTTTTTAGATTATTTTTTATTTTTATGAATTTTTTTATAACTACAGGGACTGTTTGTGTAATAAATAAAACTTAAAAACTAACTTCAGTTAAAAAAAACTAATGGAGGTCCATTAAGTACCAACATATTGAAACGTAGGATTATTAATTACCAATTCTGTAGGTAGGATTATTATTTACCAATGGGGCAAAGGTTGGTTTATTAAAAACCAATTTTCCTTAGTATTATTATTGTTTATTTATTTATTTATTATTTTTATTTTTATTATTATTATTATTATTAGTATTATTTATTATTATTATTATTATTATTAGTATTATTATTATTGTTATTATTATTATTATTATTTATTTATTATTATTATTATTTATTATTATTGTTATTATTATTATTATTATTATTTATTAATTATTATTATTTATTTATTTATTATTTATTATTATTATTTTTATTCTGATTTATTTATTAGGATTAGTATTATTATTGTTATGCGTATACGTTATTTATTTGCAGATTGATTATGGAGGGCGATGAGATTGAGATAGAGCTTGAGGGGGGTCAGCCGGCTCAGCAGGTTCAGCCGGTTCAGCAGGGTCAGCCGGTTCAGGAGGGTCCACGACGGAGATGGCGGCCGCCTCTGGATACGCTGCAGGGTTGTCCGTATCTAGAGTTTCCCGCGGGCACCGATGCCGCCCGCCATTGCCAGAAGCTTCGGAGGATGCACATTGGATCGCATGTATCGATCGACTGGGATGCGATGGACCAGCTTGCTGAGACGGCTAGAGTGCGTCGGTTTGTACCTCTCGATTCGCCGTGGCATCGTCTTTTTGATTTGGCGCACACGCCGACCTACAGGGAGCTGCTGGTCGAGTTCCTTTCGTCATTCACATTTCACCCTCCTGGGGTCCCAGTGCCGCTTCCGTACCCAGGTGCTCCCCCTCCGCCTGAGATTTCTTTCAGGCTCGCTGGCGTTTTGCGTACGATGACGCTAGCAGACTTTGCGGTGCGTTCTGGTTTATACATGCAGGGGGAGATTGAGACTGAGGTTTACACAACGGGGCTAGTGGTGGTTGAAAAACCCATTCTTCTAGGGTTTTGGCAGGTGATTGCGGGGACAGATCATTGCGGGGCCAGATCATTGGGTTTTGGCAGGTATCTGCACCATTTGCTCGCTACTTCTATCTCAGCGCGCGGGTACAGCCGTGAGTGGTGTACGACCACAGATCTTTTTTTCTTTTATTGTTTGTTGTATAAGAGGCCGTGCGCGCTAGCACACGGTCTAGCCCAGTACTACGCCTCCGCCCATCACCGGCAGGAGCGCGGATTTTTGTATGGCGGGGCGTATGTGACCGTCATTGCCCCTTCATTTGGCCTCGTTCTGCACGAGGACCCACATCTACGGACGCCGCCAGTCATGCCGACGCGGATGGGCATGCAGTCGCTGTGGGGGATGAAGGTAATCAAGAGGTTCGCAGTTGACCCGCGGTTTAAAAACCGCGAGACCGGGGGCATATGGACAGAGGAGGCACTACTAGAGCATTTCGAGCCCGTTTATCCTCCTGTAGATCCTGCTGATGTAGTGCCTGTGGAGGAGCCTCCGGAGGATGTAGACGGTGCAGCGGTGCCACAGCCACCGCCACCTGCCGGGGCGCCTCAGTTTCCACGTCACGCTATTCCAGGTCGTGCCCCAGGAGCTGCGTTACATCCGGATGTACGAGCCGAGCTTGACAGGCTCAACGATTTGGTAGGTTGGCTGGTACGAGAGGCTCAGGATAGACGAGAGAGATAGGGATTACCACCGATACCGCTTCCGCCAGCTCGAGCACCACATCAGCAGCAGCAGCCGCAGCAGCCAGATTCGAATTCGGATTTGGATGCATAGACCTGTTGTTGTTTTTATTTTTATTATGGATGTACAAACTTATCTCATATATTTTTGTTATGGATGTACATAGTTATCTTATATATGTCATATTTATGTTTGTTTTCAGTTATTCGGTTACTTAATGATTGTTGTGTTAAATTGAGATAATACGGAAACAAAATATGTTTTGAATATATTACGGAAACAATATATCCTCTGAATATAATACGGAAACAATATTTGAACGAGATAAAATTTTAATCGGAAGAATAATATTTAAAAAAGTAAAATGTTAAAAACATTATAATATTTAATCGATATAATATATTTCAAGAGCCGATTTTTTAAATAGTTGATTTTTAAAAAACAAAACTTTTTTTAAAACCAAAAAAATTTTCAACCACAAAACACATCTTCAAAAACTATCAAAAAACCATACCAAAACCCACCAAAACACCCCTCATTCCAGCAAAAAAAAAAAACGCAAGACTAGACGCCTCGTACAGACCTATACGAGGCGTCTAGAGTTCCTTAAACTTTGTGCCTGATACCCTCTGAGACCCCCTTGAATTCAGTGCTTAGACGCCTCGTATAGGCCTATACGAGGCGTCTAGGGCACAAAAAGTGTGGAAATAGGCGCAAAGGATGTCCAAATATCTCCAGCCTTCAAAAAAACATAGCTAAATACTTTTAACAAATAAATTTTGTCAAAAATTCCTGACAATTTTCTGATGAGATTTTATTTTGCTGGTTTTTCGGTATTTTGTTGGAATATGGTCAAAATTTCAGATCAATTCTTTTCGTAGAAAAAATGACAGTTTTCTACTAGATTTAGTAATTAGTATTCCTAGTAAATATGATGTGATTTTTGGTGTGAGAAATTGTGATAATTAATTATCAAAGTATATGTTACGAGATTTAGGTATAAAAATATATAATGCTAAACATACTTAATTAAATAAGACAAAAGTTCAAAAACAAGTATAGAAATTTATGTGAAATTCGTACCATTATTCATATGAAGATGATGTATTCATACAGGTCAAATGATTACTTTATATAGTGTTTTAAACAGTAGAATTGACCATTGTAAGTCTTAACTAAATATCATGACAGTTGGTAGTGATAACTGGCATAACCGTCAACCACTGGCAATCACATTAGTTTTCACCACTTCTGCTTCATTTGGTATTGGCGCTCAGTTTTGGTACCAAAGAACAAATTTCTTATAGATGAATAAATTTGGTGCAACAAAAAGTTGCTACAAAGCTTCAATTTCAATACCGTGTCAGAGTCGCCTAAATTGTCTGGAACGGTGTTAGTTCGTGGTGTAAAATTCCTAATATTTTTGCCTTTTTGATTAAAGACCTTCTCGGATTTCCTACGGTTCTTAGGGTCTCGGAGAAGAAGAAGGAAGCGGTCCAAGGCATCATCATGATCGTCTGCTGGAGCTTGTGGCGTGCTAGGAACAATCTTAAATTCTCAAATATTCCGATTAAGATTGATAGCATTTTGAGCGAGGTTAAGGCTTTGGGTTTTCTTTGGTTCTCGAATAGATCGAAACACAAAGGGATAGATTGGGGGAAGTGGTGTTCTTTTGTAAATATGTAATTTTTCGTGTTGTCTCGCCTTGTCGGCCCGTTTGGGGTCGGCAGTTTCGTTAATGAAGTTTACATTTCAAAAAAAATAAAATAAAAGTCAATACCTGACATTGTATTTAATCATCCCCAGTTAGGGGTTTTGCCTCTTGACCCCACCCCATCTAGTGCTGCCACCCCTATAACCCTGCTACTAGGGGCGCTGCCCCAAACCTCCGTTGATTAGTAGCTTTTGTATCTTAAATTATTGAGGTACATTAGCATAAAAAAAAATAGAATAAGTAGTTATGATCAAGTGTAAACTTTTCACCTCCTAACCTATATCAATATATATGTATATATACTATTTGATGTTTATTGAATTTCAATCACCCAAAATATCCTGAAACCATCAATAATGTTAATCCAAATTCGTTGCAACCAACAGATCACATTAATAACATCCGATAACACGTGATTTATTGGTAATCTTATTTCTCACATCCGATGTTGATTTAGTTTTCTTCAGTCTACTTTCTTTTGTTAACTTCTGATAGAATTAAACAAACCATAAACTTATCATAGACTAAATAGTGTAGGTGACTCATTACTAGAACTTTGCATCATTTCATGTGAACGACAAACCCAGTACTTGCCGTTACCTTAAACTATCATATGTTGGTTACGCTTAGATACCTGTGTCTTAGTATTTAGTAATAGTAGTTACTTTATTTTATAAAAATTTAAAACTTAAGTCGCTATCGTACAACATATCAATTATCTATTGGGCATACCTTGTTGTTTAGAGTAATTATCCATTTTGTCAACATCTCAAACCGTATGATGTGCTAGCAAGTTGAGAGACGAATAGTTAAAATCTCTTTAATGTGAAACCATGATAACATGCATAAGAAGACCTTTCTTTTTCATTGTTGCTGGGAACATTATAGAGATTAATCATATCAATCTAAGCTTTTGGAGGAGTGTCTAGATGTCCGTGACGTATCAAAGTATCAGAGTGTTCATTGTAGAAATACTATTTGAGTTTGATGTTGTGGAGTTATCTAACTTTATAAAAGAAAAAAAAAATTAGCATTGATAAATTAGCTTTGAGCATTAAAACAATCTATGGGAGACTATGTGATGATTTACCATTCAGAGGTTACCTCTTAACTATTCAGACTTGAGGTTACCTCTTATTCATTCAGAGGTTTTAAACCATTAAGAGGTAGCATCTGAATGGTCATTAAAAGGCTAACAAACAACCCCTATGTTAATAATACCTCCACTCATGGGAGACTATGTACTTTGTACGTCTTTTAACTTTAGGGCATGTGACCATTTTTGTGTCCTTAAAATACCCTAAATTATGTGTGGTTCCCCAAAACATACAACCATAAGTGGGACACAACACGTAAGTCAATCTCCCCACAAGTGTATGTGGTAATGTGGGCGTAGATAATCTACAACATTCTAAATATTTATGCTAGTATGCTTCCGTATTTTTTTATGGATCCCGACGATACACAGTTTTGATCAAGTGTGAACTTTGCACCTCCTAACCTATATCAATGCGTATACTATTCGGTCTTTAGTGAATTTCAATTACCCAAAATATCATGAAACCATCAGCAATGTTAATCCAAATTCATTGCAATCAACACCTCTCATTAACAACATCCAATAACACCTTGTGATTTAGTGATCTTATTTCTCAAATATTTCCATAGATGATAGAAGTAATTCATATTCACAATTGTATATTAAGATCACTTAACTATACATATATTCTTATTGGGATACCCCACTTTTATTCACATTTTCTCTGTAAATATGACATTGTTGGTATTATTTGATTTTGTAGATTCATTATAACATTCAACCAACAAAAGAGCCATAACTATAAAAATCTTCAAAATTGAAATAAAATCACATTTTTCTTCAACAATTGTTCATAAAAATTATATGAGTAAACTTCCGTTTTGCTCCCTGTGGTCTGGTCACTTTAACGGTTTTGCCCCAAACCTTTCAAAATAGCCATTTTACTCCCTGATCTTTGAAGGTCTTCATGATTTTGCTCCCCGCCTCTTAACCTCATCCATTTTAGTCGTTAAATTTAGTCACATGCCCCTCACATGAGGGGCATTTCAGTCTTTTTCCTTCCAAGATATTTTATAATCTGCTATTTGTTTGAAGACTCAAACAAAACATATCTGCATCTTGTGGAAGCTTCAAAAAAAATCCATGGCCACCACCACAACCACTACCCGCGGACACCACCATCACAACCACCAACCGCCGCCATCATCGCCATCAGCGACCACCCCCGCCCAGTCCACACACTCTCTCTCACCCGTCTCTCTCTACCTTCTCTATCACCACCCACAGCCACCACCTGCCACCATCACCACCACAACCCGCACCGCCGCCGGAAGTTGCAAATCTCGTGGCCGGAGTTAATACACTATAGGGGTCTTCTCAGATCTGATGAAAAAGGGACTAGTGTATTCTCGATTCCGATTTTGTTGGTGTTGGTGACGGTGATAGTGGTGGTGGTTGGTGTTGATGACGGTTGGTGTTGATGGAGGTGGTTGATGTTGAAGGAGGTGGTTTTGAGGTATATATGTAGATTTGGTCACCAAGTGCGCACAATATCCACAGCCACGAAATGTTCAATAATTGAAGTTGTTTTCTACAGGGTGAAGATATTTGCGATGCAACTGTTAGAGAAGTAAAAGAAGAGACCGGAGTAAGTTGCAATTTGTTGCTCTCTATTCAACAATACATGAATTTTGAATAATAATACTCACTCTCTTCACCCGAGACAAAATAGCAATAATTTGACCTTGAAGGTCAAGTTTTGGGAATTTTGAACCTTTGTAAACATATATATTATGTGTATGTAAACGGAGTAAGATAATTTGAGGCTTATAGATAATCTTTCTTTAACTAACTTGATGTTTCATTTGCTTCATATTGATGCCAAATTTGTGGAAATATTAGCATTCAGGTGAGGAATTGCCACTTAACTTTTTAAACCATTACTAGTTTTATCGAACTTGAACAGTCGCAATGCTCGATGACGGTTGGTGTTGATGGAGGTGGTTTTGAATGTGATGGGGAAGAAGATGAAATGGGGCAGCAGATAATGGATTGTTAGGGTTTTAAATGTAATCAGGGTTGGGAAAAGACATAAATGCCCCTCCCCTCAGGTGATTTGCACGTGACATGGGTTAACTGCATAAATGGATGAGGTTAAGGGGCGGGGAGCAAAATCATGAAGGCCTTCAAAGATCAGAGAGTAAAATGGCTATTTTGAAAGGTTTGGGGCAAAAGCGTTAAAGTGACCAAACCACAGGGAGCAAAACGGAAGTTTACTCAAATTATATATTATATATAGGTGGTGTTTGGTATGGTTGTTTTTTATTTCTTAGATGTGAGGTGGCAATTCTAAACGTGTTGATTTGGGCTGTACTTTAAGGGGCTGTTTGGCTAAGCTTAGTTTAGTGACTTATTTACTTATTTACTTTTTGAAAAGTTAAAAGGTGTTTGGGTTAGCTTATTATGTGAGAGGAATAAGTAAATAAGTGATTCCATTATGACTTATTTGCTTTTCAAATAAGCAAATAAGTTATAAGTAGCCCAAAATAAGCTTAGCCAAACAGCCCCTAAGTTATATGCATTATGGTAAAATGGAGACTGGTCAAAAGTCCACCATCAAAATGCATAAGAGCTTTTATGTATTTTTTTCCTAGAAAGTTTCTGTAGTCATCGTTGGCAAATTAATCATTTGTATAATATGAAAAAGTTAATAAAAGGTCAATTCGAACCTGACCTGACCCGTTTGACCAGTTACCAAAGTACCCAACACACCAAACCACAACAGCCCATTGACAATTAAGAAAGATAGCATATCACTATTGCTAATTTTATAGAAAGGACCTTTTCATCAACTCGTAAAAGTTCACACTTTAATCATTCATTCATACGTAAGTGGGCCATTTACCAAATTTACCGAACCGGTACCGACTTTACCGAATCGGGTACATTTTCGGTATCGATTCGGTACCGACTTTCGACGTTTTCGATACCGGTGTTTACCAGTTTTTACCCTCAAATACCGGTACCGGTACCGAATGATGTGAATTTGCGAAATGTAGATAGTCTTAGAACAGTGCAAATTAGGGGATTTGCTTGAGAAAGTAGAGATTTAATGATTCAATCTCAGTTATTGAGTTCAAATAGTGAGTTTTTGTTTGGGACTGATGCTAGGTCATTAAACTATCTAGAACACTTGATATGCCTGTCAGAACTGCCATTATTTGGGATTTGGATTGAACTTTTTAAGAGTTTTGAATTGTAGCATAATGCCAAATCGATTTGACTGTCAAATTGTATGTCAATGATTTGAATGTAGATAATGTGTTCTGGCTGTGTCAGTATGTTGGTTGTAGTTTTGAGTTATACATTAATAAGATATAAATCCATAACCATGAACATTTGTTAAGTATGGTTTCCGGTAACTAAGAGTTACTACTGCAGGTGAATCACAACATACACGATAACTATGGGACAATTCCATGATACCCTTAAATATATACACGTCTAACAAAAAGTTATGATATCAAATATACTCATTCTCAGATTTGTGACATTTATGATACTTGTGGTTGTGCTTAGTGATGGATGGATGGACATTTCATACTGGTTCTAAAATTTGCAAGGTCGGAAACAAAAATAAATCAAGAGGAACCCTTATTGCTTTGGTATCATCATTTACCATAAATGTATGTGATCATTTCTCTTTTTTTTTTTTTTACTTTACGAACATTCTATTGGTTTTTTGAGTTGTCATTTTGTCGTGTGTAAAACGATCCACGTCACAAGTATTCTTTATCTGATATATCGATTAAATAAAAAAATTGGGATGAATTTTACATCCTAAAGCATGGATACAGTTTGATTCAATTTTTAGTCCCGCCGTAACGCGCGGGTTACCTACTAGTGTTAATAATAGTCTGGTTCAAAAAGTCTTTTTAGATAGTATTCCCTTACCTCCCGTCATGGGAGACTACGTACTTTGTACATCTTTTAACTTTAGGGCATGTGGCCATTTTTGTGTCTTTAAAATACCCTAAATTATGTGTGGTTCCCCATAACATACAACCATAAGTGGGACACTACACGTAAGTCAGTCTCCCCACAAAGTGTATGTGGTAATGTGGGCGTAGATAATCTTCAACATTCCAAACATTTATTCTAGTCTGCTTCTGTACTTTTTTATGGATCTTGACGATCAACAGTTTGATCAAGTGTAAACTTTGCACCTCCTAACCTATATCAATGCGTATACTATTTGGTCTTTAGTGAATTTCAATTACCCAAAATATCATGAAACCATCAGCAATGTTAATCCAAATTCATAGCAATCAACACCTCTCATTAACAACATCCAATAACACCTTGTGATTTAGTGATCTTATTTCTCAAATATTTCCATAGATGATAGAAGTAATTCATATTCACAATTGTATATTAAGATCACTTAACTATACATATATTCTTATTAGGATACCCCACTTTTATTCACATTTGACATTGTTGGTATTATTTAATTTTGTAGATTCATTATAACATTCAACCAACAAAAGAGCCATAACTATAAAAATTCTTCAAAATTGGAATAAAATCACATTTTTCTTCAACTCTTGTTCATAGGGCAGGGATAGTGTACATTAATTCAGAAGTGTGAGAAGTGTATTATAACACTATATAACACCACCGTATAACACTATGTAACACCATATAACACCATATAACACCATGTAATACCATGTAACACTATATAACACTATATAACAATATATAACACTATACATCTATCATAGGCATGTTATCAGACAAAATATAGTGTTATATAGTGTTACATGGTGTTATATGGTGTTATATGGTGTTATATGGTGTTATATATAGTGTTATAATACATTTCTCACACTTCTGGATTAATGTACATGATCCTCTACCCTTGTTCATAATAGTTAAGTTTTATTCAACTCTTAACAAACATAGAGAAGTCCCTAATTTGATCTGATATTTGGAATATTAAGAATTGATCTTTAGACTCTAATATGTCCCCCAATATTAGAGACTGAAGATCAGTTGCCGATACACTTACACCATTAGTTGCCGATACATTTGCACCATTTTTCATTATAGAGGGTACACATTAGAGACTAAAATTAAGTAGCCTATAAACGTCCCTCCAAAATTGTTATATGGTGCGACCATACTTGCGACGGAATTTTAGTCCCAAATAAGTTGTCAAGGTTTTAGCGACTGATTTTCTGTCATTAAGTATGCCAAGTAGAAATCAGTCCCCGATATTATTGGTAATTGATAAATCAGTCTTAGATATTACGTATTTGAGACTGATATATCAGTCCCTAATAATTTAGTCTCTAATGGTCTCTTTTCTTGTAGTGGAATAATGGGGGGTTTCGATTTGTTGCAAGTATGTTCACAATACTCATATTTTTAAAACCACATTCGATGTTGATTTAGTTTTCATCGGTCTACTTTCTTTTGTTAACTTATGGTTGAATTAAACAAGCAACAAAGTTATCGTAGACTAGATAGTTTGGTGACTAATTACAAGAACATTGCATCATTTCATGTGAATGACAAACCCAGTACTTGCAAGTACCCTATACTTTGATATGTTAGTTACGCTTGCCTACCTGTGTCTTAGTATTTTGTAATAGTAGTTACTTTATTTTATAGAAATTTAAAACTCGGTCACCATCGTAAGACATATCAATTATCTATTGGGCATACCTTGTTGTTTAGAGTAATTGTCTGTTTTGTCAACATCTCAAAGCGTATGATGTGCTAGCAAGTTGAGAGACGAATATTAAAAAAAGTCTCATTTATATAAATCATGATAACAAGCATAAGACCTTTCTTTTTCATTGTCGTTGGGAACATTATTTGAAATTAATTATATCAACTCGAGCACTTGGAGGAGTATCTAGATTAATATGAGAGTGTTCTTAGTAGAAATACTAGTTGATTTTGATGTTGTGGAGTTATCTAAGTTTAATAAATTTAAGTTTGCAATTATTGGTTCTAACCCAGCTTTGTTATGGTATACAACTTTTTACATTACAAGCTTATAGATCTCCGAAAGGAAATAAAACAACCATTATTGATGAATTCAAACTAGTATTTGTATGAAAATATTTTTCTTAAACAAAAAATGTTCATTAAGACTGTATGTGAAAGTAGTTTTAAACGTATGACTTGGAACAAGCTCCAAACAAAATATAGAGAGATTATTTCTCATCATGAAAGAATGTGGCGAGTGTTTCAACGCCAATAACACAGCTACTTGATATGGCATATTACAACTTTGTGTATTCTTATGTTTTCAATAGAAGTCATCTTGGAAAAAAAAAATTGAAATGCACAAGTGCGAATTTGAACATATGACCACACAATACATTGTCACTACTACAAAATAAGGCAACTGCCACCATTATTTGCCACCAAAAAAAACGGTAGCAAAATAAGCCACAGCTTTACACGGGGTACTTGTAGTTTTTTGTTAGTGGCAAAAATACATCACGCGCATGGCTCATATCTCTGATTCATCTCCTCATCTCGACAAAATTGTAAACCCTAGATTCGTCTCTTCATCTACTCAAAGTTCAAACTTCAATTGAATCGTTAATCAAATCTAAACCTAGATTCATCGATTCATCCGTCAATCTAAACCCTAGATTCATCGATTCCTCTGTCAATCTAAACCCTAGATTCATCGATTCATCCGTTCGGTCAAAAGATTCAGGAGCAGAACTCAATCGATTCAGAGCTGTGAATGACTTAATTGATTCCGGATCAGCACTCCGACGACGGTATTTCTCAATCGATTCAGAGTGGCGAATGACTTAATCGATCGAAGATCAGTCGCTCCGCTACAGATCAATCGCTCATACGATATCAATCGATCCACTACAGATCTATCGAAGATCAATCGCTCTTACGGAACAGAGCTTTGTGTAGTCTATTCATTGTTTTTGTTCAGATTCAGGTTCGGATTTTGTTGATTTTTATGTTCTACAGGTTTTTGATGATAATGTTATGCTTTGATTTAGTTGTAGTTTGATTTTGTGTTTGTTTTGTGGATCTAGTGAATATTAGGTTGAATTAGGTTATACTCAAGGGTAATATTAATGATGAATTTTTTTGTTGATGAGATGTGATAGTTTGGTGCCCTAGCTGCTCATAGAACTTAGATTTACGTTGATTTACTTGTTGTTTTAGTTAATTTATTAGAGATAGTAGTTAAATCATATTGCAATATATTCCACCTTGCCATAGGGAAGTAGGAACATAGGTTAACTGTTAAATTTGGCTGTTTTTTATGCCAAATGCAATGAAATTGACACCAATATCATCAGTGACAGACGAAGCAGCTCCGGCAGCACATCCAGTGACGTTCACAGCACTAAAACCGCAGGTGTTTGTGGAAGCCTCAAAGGTGAACGACGCCGCTGCATTCTACAAGGCGGCGTTCGGAGCTGAGGAGGTGAATCGTTTAAGTAACCCGAAGAGGAAAGCCGATCAGGAGGTTCCGCTGCTTCTCTGCGTTGAGATCAAGCTCTGTTCGTCTACGATTCTGATTTCTGATCTCGCCGATGACTCCACAGCTCCGTAAGCATTGTTTCTCGGTTTTTTGATGATTTAATCGTGTTATATGCTTGATATTTTGTTCGTTTGCTTAGATCTTTGTGAAATAGCTGTTAGTTTTAGGTTTTAGCGGTTTTGTTACGCTTTTGTTATGATTTTGCTGCCTGAAGGTGATGATTTGCTTGTGCTATTGCTTTGTGGTGTAACACTGCATATGTTCCTTGTTTTTATACGATTTTCTGCCCTAATTTACGTTTCACATGCTCATTTTCAGTCATTTTCTTCTGGTTTCATAACCTACAGTACATTTGTTGTTCTCGTTGTATAAAATAGTTAAGCTGTATAAAACAGCTTTTATTTGTAGTTTTTAGCGGTTTTGTTACGGTTTTACTGTCTGAACGTGATGATTTGCTTGTGTTATTGCTTCAAAGTATCTCACTGCATATATTCTTCGTTTTTATACGATTTTGTACACTAAATAACGTTTATCATGCTAGTTTTTAGTCATTTTTCTTCTTGTTATTTATAACTTGCATTACATTTGTTGTTCCAGTTGTATAATAACTGTTTTGTTGGCGATTTTTAGTATAGTTATTGAATTTTACCAGGTCTTAAAAACGTGGGCTATATACTCATCGTTTTTAAAATAAAAACATGTAGTAAAAATATGAATAGACTATATACTCAATAGTGTATCCAGTATGAAGTAGAACTAACCTCCTTTGCACAAATCGGTGTCAGTATTGTTGTTATTGTTATAAAGTATTTAAGTAAATAGTTATAGTTAGTTATTTATGCTAATTATGAGTGGTTTTGGCAGAGGAAACTCGCTCAAAGATCCGAAAGAATAAAATCGGTGGATCTGCATACGACGGAGCCATGGTAATTTTACTCTTACTCATTGTAACTGAATTTATCTAGGTTACTGGTGTTTTTTTTATTATGAAGTAGATATACATTGATCTTTAGCTCTTTTAACTAATAGTTGCAATCGCCTAAGGCGGAGGGCCGATAATTGGCTAGTAATTACGTGTTTACATGTATTAATTGTAATGGTGCTTTTGTTTATTACAGGATTCTAACAAGTTTGTACTCGGGGACAGTCTACATATGGGATTACCAGACACAGGTATGAGACTAGCTTAGCAAGATATTCATTTATGCGACACAGTTGGTACATTTGAAGTAAACATACGTGCATTTTTCTTCTTATGGAGTCCTCGATGATTTAGCAAAAAAGCACAAAATTTAGGTAAACCCAAAAATTGAGGCTGAATAGGATCAGTGGATTTTAAAATTTAGCTACAAGTGGTTATGAAAGGATACATGTGAGTTTAGTAGGTAACTTGACAGGTCAGTCACCATCCCTCCCTAATAGCTTGCCATTGTGACCTGGTTGCAGGGAGGTTTGACCCTTGAATTTGATGAGGGTGAGGTTTTCTAAGTAGTTGAAGCTACAAGTGTTTTGACCCTTAAATATTTCTCCTTTTATTTATTCTCACAGTTTTTGAGTTAATCTAATATTTGCTTATGTATGGTTATCAGGTTACCATTGCCATTTATAATCTCATTTTAGGAAAGGCAGCTATTTATAATCTCATTTTAGGAAAGGCATATTGTGATCATCATGGATTGATGCATATTTTCACAGTAATTGAGAGTTATCTTGCAAGCTCAGGTTTAAAGAACAATCTATTCTTGAAAGAAATCCCACCCTTATACAAACACACACTTTAGTTTGGATGTTTGGATTTGGAAAATTTAATTTTAATTATTTGATGTTTTGATTTGGATGTTTATTATGATGAACATTGGATGTATAAATTTTTACATTTTAATGGAATGACAACAAGTTATAAATTGTTATGTTTTTATGAAATGGAATAGCCAATTTATAGAATGGAATACCATAAATGGTAGTGGTAAAACGTGATAAAGCGGTAGCAAAAAGGTGGCAAAATAGCGGTAGCAAAACTGTGGCAAAACAAAATGTGGTAGCAAAACGGTGACAAAAAGCGGTAGCAAAAAGGTGGCAAAATAGCGGTAGCAAAACGGTGACAAAAAGCGGTAGCAAAACAATGGCAAATTAACGGTAGCAAAATCGGTAGCAAAAAATAAAACGGTAGCAAATAGGTGGCAATAGGGCATTTGCTACGTGTGCTTTTGCCACCGAGTTTTTGGTGGCAAAATGGTGGCAAAAGAGCAATTGCTACCGTTTTGCGACCGAAAATGTGGTAGCAAATGCCTTATTTTCTAGTAGTGTGTTTCAAATAGCTTATGTTGGATCTTGTAAAGATTCATCAAGAGCCGGTTTCCCTGTTCCAAATAAAGGATGAATAGATGACTCTACTTCCTTTTATCTTTGTTGAAATGGAGAAGGAGATTTTATTTTTATGCCAAGAATACATTATGTTTGAATTGACGAAAAAGAAGTGTTGCATCACATCATGTTTGAATTGTCAAAAAAGAAGTATGGCAACACTTTGTGCAAAAATTATAAATAAGATGTTGTAGAGGGGAAAATAAAAACTCACATTATTACAATAAGATATTGACTCTATGCTATCATCATTCATCATAATTTGGTAATTAAGTTTCCATCACCAAATTGTTTGGGTTGAAGATTAAAGTAAGCTTTACGTGTGGCATGCTGAAAGTAAAGCTGAATGATGTGTTATATGCACATGACATGTAGAAACTACTTATTCCTAAATGTTCATGGTTTTAGAATGATCAATGAGTTCTTAAAAAGAGTTTTTTTCATCTAAAAGATCATAATGGATGTTTACAAGGGGTGTGGTTCGATTTCCCTTGCAAGTACAAGACTATGAAGAAGTAGATGGATGCATCCTCAATTCAAGTGCTTTAATATCTTTAGTCTATAACGTGTTAGACTTGAACTTACAGAACATTATTGGTCCATCTATGGGCATTTGATATGCGCAATTAATGAATTAAGTTTTTTAGTATTATAAGTTGATCATAGCTTTTTTAATAGCAAATCTTACATACTCCTAAATTACACCAAATAATCCTAATCTACTGCTTGCTTGTGATTAAACCCGAAACCTCCCATTAATAGGTAAGAGCCTCTACCAAATGACCTAACTCCACATTAAGCAAGACATGTCGAAGAAGCTAAGAAAAGGAAGGAAACTCCTCACATAATTAAGTAAACATAATTATAAAAATAAGAACCTTTATCAAATCCTTACGGAAATATAGAACCATTGTCATTAACACTTGAATGTAGAGATGTAATTCATTGTAATGCCAAGTCAATGATACTAATTTTGCTTGTTGTTGTACAATCCTTATGCTTACTTTGTATCCTAATTTAGTAATTTGATAACCATACCCTTTTTAACATCTTTGTGGACATACTATCTATTTCATTATTCTACTTGTACTTAAACGAGAACCCAAGGCCTTTTACAAGGATCGCCAAAATCTCGAACTATTACGATCTGAAATTATAGAAACTGGCACACTATGCCTTGCCACCACTTCCTTCTTCAACGAGTATATATAATGTTAAAATATTTATTAGTACCCATACCTAAAATGAGTAAAAAAACCGACAAATCTTTTATCGGCAGATTAGTTACAGGGTTATTTTTCTCTGTAACTTTAATAAACGTAGGAAAAAATATGAATAGTTATTATTTGTTATCAAAATTCCTGAAAACTAAACAATTTATAAACTAAAATTTTTAATCTTCAGTAATATGTCGGTAATTCGTCAATAACTATCGTGACTCTCTACTTGACCACAGGCAAAAGTTTCGTCAGTAATATGTCGGTGATTACCGACGGATTACGTACAATTTTATTTAATTACATTTATTTCTTTTGTTACTTCAACGTAAAAGGGAGAAAGAAAACGTACCCAGTGTTTCAACTAAGAATGGTAAAAATTCAATATACTATAACAAGAAACGAAGAATTCACAAATGATAAAAGAAATTGATCACATTATGATATTATTGATCTCAATGATTCAATTTGGTTGTACGCATAGCAACACGCCAACACATGACAAACTCGTGCGTTTTTTCATATGATATTGTCTCCTTACGTACCATTTTAGCTACCAAGCTTGTTTGTATATAACATCATGATGATATGATCTACGAAAATTTCATTACTTTTGGAAAAATATTAAACTAACAAAAATGACATTCATTTTAATCAAGTAAACTCTCAATAGGGTTTTTTTTTTTTTAAGAGTCAACGCATCCTACAAATGGGTTACTGGTAAAATTCACCGTATCAGGACCGAACCAGGGAAAACCCTCACCTAGGGCCGAAACTCATGAACACTCGCCCAAAGGCACGACAGTGCAGTGAGGTAAAATCCGCTCAGTTCAAGGATCGAACTAGCGATCTCCGCCTACTCGCCTAGTCTCCCATCATCACCAGGTGCCGCAGAAAATAGTGAGGAATGCACAAATTGAACTTGGGTCCCATAGAACACCAAGTCTCCCCCTTACCACTCTACCACCACCTCATTGGGCTCTCAAGTTTAATGTAAATGATATTGAAGTAAAAGTCAATATGGTCTTTTTGGACATTTTAATAGTTTTTGGCTCTTTGAAATTCTTTACAAACTTCAATTGCTTCTTTGTACGTCTTTACCTTTTTTTTTATTTGATCATCCGAAGTGTAGACCATTATTTGACAACTAAGTAGAAACTCATATATAAGGAATATTATTATCATATGTAAAAAAAGGAGTTGACCGTTCAAAAATTGACGGATTTGACACAAGATTTCTGTGATTTATGTGTTTCTAAATTGTGATGATTTGATGTTTGTTTAGATTTATATGGCGAAATGACTTCTCCAAGTTGGTGGTCCTTATTTTGTTGTTAATAAGTGCTTACATTTAGTCTAAAGTAGTATATACATTACAGCATAAAGACATGTAAGAACTTGTTGACATTTAACAATAAAGAGTAAATTGCCATTTTAGTCCCTGAGTTTTGTCCAAATTTGCCAGTTTAGTCCAAATAGTTTTTTTTTGTGCATCTGGGTCCCTGACTTTTACATTTTGTTGCCATTTTGATCATTTTGTCTAACTCCATCCAAAAACCCAGTTTGTAACAGGGGTATTTTGGGGATTTCCTTAAAAAATGTTTTCAGTTGCCATTTTGATCCAATTCCAAAAAATAAAAAAAATTCCAAAAAAATCTAAAAATCAAAAAAATTCTAAAAAATCATAAAAATTCTAAAAAATCCAAAAAAAATCTAAAAATCAAAAAAATCTAAAAAATCATAAAAATTCTAAAAAATCAAAACAATCCAAAAATCATTAAATGTTTCGGCACGAACCGTTTCGAACCGTACCGTTTCGACCCGTACCGTATCGAACCGAACCGTTTCGACCCGTACCGTATCGAACCGAACCGTTTCGACGCGAACCGTTTCGAACCGTACCGTTTTGACCCGTACCGTATCGAACCGAACTGTTTCGAGCCGAACCGTTTCGACACGAACCGTTTCGATCCGTACCGTTTCGAACCCGAACCGTTTCGAACCGAACCGTTTCGACCCGTACCGTTTCGACCCGTACCGTATCGTAGGGGTGAGCAGAAAACCGAAATAACCGAACCGTAACCGAAAAAACCGACAAAACCGAACCGAAAAAACCGAACCGAAGTAAAAACCGACGGTTCGGTTTTCGAATTTTTAATAACCGAAAATTTCGGTTCGGTTTTTGGATATCCATTTCCAATAACCGAAAAAACCGAACCGATAGGTTACAAGGCCCGATACATATGTTTTATGTTTAAGTTGTTAACTTGTTAGCCTTAATCCTTTAACAGTTTAACCCACACTAGTTGTTAATATGTTATAGTCTTTAACCCATCCTAGTAGGCCCAGCCCAATACATAACATTAATAAAAAAACACAAGGCCTAATAATCAAATGAAGTTCAAAAGTTTGTAACTATTAATGGAAATCCTTGTTAGTTGTTACTTGCATGTTAGTTTTTAGTTGATGATATAATATACATAATCTACTGATGTCTTGTGTAGTTGGTAAAAACTAGTTAAATTATAAATCAAGTATTTATTAATTAGAACACAATCATATGATAGCACACTGCACATCTAGTAATGAAAAAAAAAACGGTTATTTAACCGAAATAACCGAAACCGAACCGAAACCGAAAAATAACCGAAAAAAACCGAACCGAAATAACCGAAACCGATCGGTTATAGAAATGTAAAAACCGATTATAGCGGTTACGGTTTCGGTTTCGGCTCAAAACCGAACCGAACCGACCTTTGCTCACCCCTACCGTATCGAACCGAACCGTTTTGACCCGTACCGTTTCGAGCCGAACCGTTTCGACCCGTACCGTTTCGAACCGAACCGTTTCGACCCGTACCGTATCGAACCGAACCGTTTCGACGCGAACCGTTTCGAGCCGAACCGTTTCGACACGAACCGTTTCGACCCGTACCGTTTCGAACCCGAACCGTTTCGAGCCGAACCGTTTCGACCCGAAACGGTTCGACCCGAACCGTATCGAACCCGAAACGGTTCGCGTCGAAATGGTACGGGTCGAAACGGTACGGGTCGAAACGCTTCACGTCGAAACGGTTCGGCTCGAAACGGTTCGGGTTCGAAACGGTACGGGTCGAAACGGTTCGTGTCGAAACGGTTCGGCTCGAAACGGTTCGCGTCGAAACGGTTCGGTTCGATACGGTACGGGTCGAAACGGTACGATTCGAAACGCTTCGCGTCGAAACGGTTCGGGTTCGAAACGGTACGGGTCGAAACGGTACGGTTCGATACGGTACGGGTTCGAAACGGTTCGCGTCGAAACGGTTCGGTTCGATACGGTACGGCTCGAAACGGTTCTGTAACACCCCGAAAACGGGTTTGGTAATCAAACCACGTTTATACTAAAAGACGGGTAATTTACCTTTAGTGGTAAAAGAAACCCGGTGAATATTAGGATTCTTAAATAAACAAGAATTTGCTAACTAGGGATTTTAACCTAGTTAGCTACTAGTTTAGAAATAACTTATAATAGGGTTAAAATTAACCAAAGTTATTATAGAAACTAAAGTGGAGGGACCTAAGTTGTAAAACTTGAAACTAGAATTTAATAAAACAAATAAAAATAAACCAAACACCCCAATTAGAGGTGTCTGGTCGATCAAAGAAGAGAGCAGGTCGATCCCCACTCTTCAAAACCCTAGAACTTCACTAAACTTGCAAATTGAAGGTCCAATTCAGTCCAAAATCGAAATTAAAGCATGGATTATTGATCCTCATCACAAGAGGATTAAAAGGTATGTAAAATTTAATGAAAATTCTTAGCTTGAAAATCTCATGAAATTGGGAAATCTGAAAAATTATGATGCATGTTTGTTAATTGCATGGAATAGGAACAATATAGTGTCTAGGAGTAAGCCCTAGACAAGTATATGTTGAAATCATGCTTAGCTCAAGTTTTTGTTGATACTAAATTCATGTATGAGATGTTTTTAGGGTTTTGATTGCAAAAAAATAGTGTTATGACGTCAAGAACAAGCTTAAATTGAAAGCTGAATTCAAACGATTCTTGATCAGAATTTACAGCCGATTTGTATTGGCTGTAACCTGAACAAAAAGTGATCAAATAATGTGTTTCTTGAGTCTAGAATGTAATTCCAGGAAATATCTTTAAAACCCCACTGGAATCGCATTTTTTCGACGAAAGTCGAGCGTTTTATGAATTTTTCCGTATCAAAGGTTCAAGCTGCGTTTTCTGGCAGAAATTGCAGCCCATCACGAATGTCATAACTCAATTTAGGAATTGAGTTATGATCTCAAATTCTTACTGTAGAAAGTTTTAAGCGATTAAAAGAATCGCCAATTGGAATTTCGTCAATCGGATAAACGAGGAATTTTTAATGAATTTTTCCGTAAGCTGCAGTCAGAAGTGACGAATCTGATTTGCAGCTTAGTAAATGAATTTTCACGAATTTTTGGTAAAGAGTTAGATCTTGAAATTTTAACTCAAGGGCTAACCCTCCGAGAGGTACGCCACATAAAAAAATCATAATTTTTGAAGACTTGTAAACAGGTTAAACAAGTCACCAAAAACAGCCAATTTTCATTGATATGAAATGCCTAAATGAAATCGCGGCTTACTAGTTAGTATGTAAAAATTTGATTTTTGTTAAGAGTTCGGATGAAATATGCCTAAGTGAGTTCAATGAACCAAATGTGCATATGAATATGTTGGTAAGTCAATTGACTTTTAAAAAGTCAAACTAACCAATGATAAATTCAAATAGTAGTTTCGACATAGAAAATACGTGAGGTGGAATAGTCGTGAATTGAAATGACTAATCTAACCACCTTGTGAATGATGATAGTTTGTCGCCTAACGAGCTAGGTGGAGGCTTGGGAAAGAAGCGGTCAAACGAATCAAGCACGAGAAGAAAAGCATATTCGGATGCGAGGTAAGTATAGCTTACACTAGTCATATAGTTTAGAATGTCCTTTTGTTGTTTTGATTTCGAACAAGACAAATGGAAAGTTGAGATATGGTGTTTCCGGCGTGTAGTCGTACGGAACAAGATAACCAATAAGGGTAAAATTGAAATTTGGACACTTGTTGACAATAATTATTGGTTTTGAAAGATACATATTTCGTAAGCCTTATTAGGCCAAAAAGCGTTAAGAGGTGAATTATAGTTAAAACGACCGTGCGGCGTAAATCGGAACGAGTCGTGTAGACGAGATGGCAATAAGCTTTATCTCGCCAATATTATCGGTCATTTAGACCAACGGGTCAAAAGGTGAAAATATCACTTTTTGACAATATCGACTAATGGTTTGATGAGTTGTTTGATTTCAGAAATAAATATCGAGTGGATATTTACATCGCTATTACTTAGTAGATATTGAGGCAAGGTACTTAAATGGGTCAATGTAATGATCCGAGCCAGGTACGCATAATAAGATAACTCTCATTTAAATGTAAGGCTAATGAGAGTTAAACGAAGTCTAAAATAAGTTTTTGGTTACCTTAATAGGTAAACCAAATGTTACGGATGATGGTCATTATATTTGTTATAGGTTTCTAACCATTACCAAGAGTTTAATAAGGGTTTTAGCCATGGAAATGGGTTGCATTTGATGGTTTGGTTCGAATTTAAAATGACCCTAAACATGATTTCCGTAGCTTTTTATACGGATTTCGACTAATCTTAAAAAAATCATATAAAATCAACCGTTTATCCGATTTGGGTGTTCTATACCTTTTCGGAAAGCTTATGAAGTAAATTTTTGCTGTTTTCAATCATAAGAAACAAATGTGGTTGTTAAATAGGCCAAAAGAATGAATTAAACAGCTGTTCAAAACCTTGAAAGCTGTTTGAAAAATGAAAATATAGTTGCTGTGCTGATTTTATAAAAATCATATAAAATCATAGAAAATTCGTTAGAAGGTGTACCTTATATGCTTGCGAAGGTATTGAAGTTTTCTACGATCCATCTTTGAACATGTTAATCTAGTTCGGACTTTGAATGGGTCATAATGGTCAATTACAGCAGCTGTATAGAAAATCGCTGCACATTAATAATGTCATTATTAATCCAGAAAAAGACATATGATTGCGTATACTTGATTTAGCCATGCCACCGTAAGTTACGGTGGAGCTGATATGATTATGATGGTTACATACTGAGTTACGGTGGAAGGATAGACTTTCAGGGGCTACCGTAACTTACGGTGTCACCGTAAGTTACGGTGGACCCAGAAACAAAGTATATTTTATTTAGTTTAAATTCCCGGATTCATTTAGACACGTTTTAAACCCCGTATGACTAAAGTATTTCATGTTTATGGAATATAGGTATTTTTGGATGCCGGAAGACGATCAAGCTCAGCGAAGAACCGAACACGATAAAGATACACGCTTCCGCACTTTGCCACGTTGTAAATTTTAAACAACAAAATTGACTAAATGTTATTGCAAAAAAAAATATATTAATACTAAACGGTATTGCAAAAGTAAGAAAAATAAATTATAGAAAATGATAGTAGTAATAATATATTGCAAGAAACTTATCACTAATAAATGTGAAAAACAAAAATAATAAAGGTATAAAACTGAAGAAAAAAAAAACCTTGGTGTTGTTTGTAGACCAACAATTTGCAACATACTGGTGCAGCAAGTGAGCGGCGACACACGATTCAGAAGTGAGGCACCGGTAGTTACGAACTAAGGAATAATTTTCTAGGGGTGCAAATGAGGGATTTAACCAATCTTTCAATGGGTACGATTGGGATTTTTGCCATTAAAATACACTAATTTTTTTTTCAAGGGGGCACACTCGCCCACCCAACCCATCACCTAGGTCCGCCCCTGGAGGCACGTGGTGTCGGTGTGGTCCACTTGGAGAAAGGGAGTCACATACAATGGAATTTGCCGACGGCCTTGGCCTAGTGCCACCAGTTGTTTATATCCGTTAAAGTGATGCAGGTTTAAGTCTCATAAAGTAGGCATTAGTTGGGTTTCAAGAGTAGACTTTAGTGAGATGTGTATTCACCATTAAAAAATAAATAAATTGAAATTTAGGATAATAAGTCCGAGTTGGGATTCTAAGTTTTAATTTCTAATGGGTTATTTAGGTAGATCAAAAATCTTAATGGGCTTCTCAGTTGTCAATGTAACTTGGAAATGTTTAGGCTGGAGTTTTAAACATAGCATTTCCAAATTGCAATGGATTTTTTTTTTTTGAAAAGGGAAATTCATTAGAAACAGAACCGGCCAAAAACCAGGCTGGCAACACTACAAGGACACTACATTATACAAATTTACACCAATTATCCCACGATAAATTCCTATACTTCGACCTATTAGAGAACCATAAGAAACCAAGGGCCTTAATCTCGCTAATAATTTGCTCAGTTTTGAACGGCTTGCCTTGAAACTTCAATTCGTTCCTCGCCTTCCAAATGCTCCAACATCCAATGATCATTATACCGTGAATGGCTTCTTTCCACTGATCCGAGACCCCACTGAAACTATGAAAACTCAGAAGATCCCTGAACGAAAAGGCGAAATTTAGGTATCATATATATATTCTTGATTCATGCTTGTAGTCCCCATGCCCCCGAAATCTTGTGTCGTCTCGACTTTTCATTGACAAATGTTGAATCGGATTATCAACAGGTTTGATCACAACAACCAGTTTTCATCCTGTTTTACTTAGATCTACTCTGAGTTGTGGGTTGTAGCTATGTTTACTTCATCTCACTCTAGCCTTGTAATTTTTTTAGAATGGAAAAGATCACTTCTTATTTATTTACAGTTATCAATAACTCATATAGTAAAGCCCGTAGATCTACTTGATATTGTCTCTCGTGTCAACTTCTAACTCGATCCATGATACAAGTTGAACCAATTCTCCATCAAGATTTTAGACCCTTTAGATTTTACTTGACTCATGATTGGCCGTCCTCATACTCGACATCTCAAGAGTAAATCTTCACAATTACCCTTCTATTGATTGTAGCACACAAGCTTTATAGTAACCTTTTGTATTAATTTCTCCAAAGTGTTACAACAACTTTCCAAAATAGTAATTGTAGCATAGTACTTAAAAATATCTACAATTACAATCAAATAGTTAGTTGTAGGGTTGCAAACTAACTAAATGCTTAGCGAACAATTCGAAAACGTTTGGCAGGAAGTTCGTTTAATAAATCAACGAACATGAACAGAGGTTGTGTTCACTCATTTATGTTTGTGAACGTTCGGTAATGTGTTCGTTAAAGTTCGTATGTGTTTGTTTGTGTTCTATAGTTCCTTAAGGTTTTTAATTCTTATATTTTATTTAAATACTTCATCATTCCCACTAATAATATATCTAATAAGTATTAGTGTATTGTATTTTATTTAAGTTATTTAACAAATATTAGGCTAGTATATTTTGGTGGATCTACGTAATGATTTTATTCAAAATTTAATATGTGTTCGTTTGTGTTCGCGGATGCTTGCTTGTGTTCACGAATGTTTTTTGTGTTCGTTTGAGTTCATTTGTGTTCATGAACGTCCGTTTGTGCTAATAGGTGTTCATGAACGTTCGTTTGTGCTAGCTGCCTAAAATTAAAGAACGAACACGTTCATTTTCTTAATGAACGAACATGAACAAAAATCTCATTTGGTAAGTGTTCATTAACAGTTCGTGAACACATTTATTTCCTTAATGCATGAAGATGAAGAAGATGCCATTCGTGTTCGTATGGTTCGTTTGCATCCCTAGTTAGCTAACACTCAATAACATATTAAACATCTCAACTTTTGAGCTCAAGTTGTGACCACTAATTGATCCAAAAGAGAGTTCAATACAATTTATATGTTGGGTAATTGATCGGTGTCAAAGTGCCAATAAAAAGTAAGTGTAAAACTCATTCTCAGCTACCTTATTAGATATGGTTAGCTGGGTGTCGAACCACGAAGAGTATTGTGGAAAGTGTTTTTTATACAGATTATTGTTCAGAGTTGATTAAGTTAATGGTTTGAGAGTTGGTTTTAGGAAACTAGGTTAACAACTAAGAAAATGGGTTTGTATACAGCTATGATGAAGGTGGATCCTCTTGGACTCAAGTTTATTAGTAAGATAAATAATCTAATAATCAGTTCGGGAATCACATAGACATGATTAAATAAACTATACAATTGTGATAAACAAGGACCATTTACTTCGATTGCAAAACAAAGGAGTGTTCATCACGTGATTACCAATTGCAAATTATCAAACAAAATCCTAATCAATATCTCCCGATTACTAGAACGCTTAGCAAAACTGAAAGTTAAATAATAGAGTTTCAAACAAAATTCAACCGTTTACAATCATTTAATAAACTAAGGAAAAACCATCAAATGCTTAGATTGTTCGACCCAAACAAATCTGAAAACTTGGTCAAATAATCTTACTTACAAGAACCATTCACTTAGAAGAAATCATAGTAGATTAGCCGTTCATAAACTTGAGAAAACCTTTAATTGTCGATTCATATTGCATTCTTGTGGATGGAATATTGATTGGATGACTTGGAAACCTTCAAAGGCTTCAAGTTTTTTCACCTTAGAACTGTCCTAGAAATGTGTGTTTCGACTTTGGTCATGAATAAGTGAATTCTATTACATGTTGTGTTAAAGTTCGATAAAATTTAACGTTGAATAAATTTGTTTTGATTGGTTTTAAATAAAACTTGTTTAATAAATGATTTTTACTTCGAGTTTTTACAAGGGTTACGAGTCTATCAAATGTATAAATATAATTTACATTTCCGTAACAAATGTTATTATGTATAATTACTTGTAACACATATGTAACATGTATCCAGTTGGGGTGAGGAATGGGACTCATTTTCAATAAAAACATAAAATAATACACTGTTATAAAACCACTGTGAAAATAGAACTACTCTTGTGTACAATTGATCAAACAAAAATGACTCAGTGTTTGCAAATTTATTTTTCTTCTTCTATCTCTCTGAATGAATAATTCCGATATATGATATGCATACATATATATATACAAATAATTTACTGTTCGCATGTGAATGAGCTTTTGTTTCTATGTCTGCCTCAATTATTTATAACACTCCCCCTCAGACATATAACTATCATTCACTTTATCAATAATTCATACGTTCATTGTTGGATGATACTTTTCATCTTTGGAGTTTGGCTTTGACATGCTGCCTCATTAAAAACCTTGCTAGGAAAACCCAGTGGGACAAAAACGTAGCTAAGGGAAAAAGAGTGCAGTGTATAGTCTTCTCCTGATATTTCTGGATCATGTATGTTGCCTCATCAAAAACCTTACTAAGAAAACCCAATGGGATAAAACTTAGTTAAGGGAAAAAGAGTGCAACTTGTATAAGACTCCCCCTCATTTTAATATGTATCATTTATGTGACTTGTCTCTATCTTTCTTGAAAGTTGATCAAAGCTTTATAGACAACAATTTTTCGCTTGATCCTTAGGTAGGCAATCTTTTGCCGATCAGTGTTATATGATCTTTATATGAGACTTCTGATTCCTTTTGGAAATAAATATCATAAGATCCACAACTGTGTTTTGTTACATTACCTGCATTTACAAAAACTAACCAAACTTGTTTTGATGGGTTAGTAAAAATATAAATTATACCTTACATACCTTAAGTGTATCAAAAAAATTTTGTTTCACCTTATTACATTATTTTCTTATTGTATATGATCAATTCTGGGTCTTTGCGAAAAACATTTGAGCCATCAAAAAAATTTCATTTCATGGTTTCGCATCAGAAGACCCATTTAGCATATTTCACAAAATTAGTTGTATGGACTACCGGTCCTTATAACTTTTCATTTTAATTTATATCATGTCTAGAAATATATCAAATCGAATATCAACGTCGATGATAGAATTGTGTATATTATATAGCGCTTGAAGTGAAGAAAATATGCCTATATATATATATATATATATATACAGAAATGATGTTAATGAAAAATTTCTAAATTTGTATGGTAATAAAAATGGTGAAACCGGCCATCCCCTGGACCGAACCCGGGTCTAGGCCACACCCTTTCGCGCGCCTAGCCAACCGAGCTAGGTGCCTAGTTTGTGAAATTTCCTTTTTGGTTAAATATAAGCATATGAACAATAACTTCCTATTTTTCAAGAAATTTAATGTTTGAAAAATCAAATGGTCTATTATGCTTCAAACTTTCTATTTCATCTTGATTCCATAATATATGTGTATGGCCATAATTTGATTGACAATTCTATCTTGGAATCATTTACTTCTTCCTGAGGGAAGGTATTATCATTCACTCCTTCCTAAGGGAAGGTTTTATCATTTACTCCTTCCTGAGGGAATTAAATTTACCATTTTTTTCTTTTATGGTCAATTTCCCTTTCAGTGCCTTTTCTTTTTCGAGGATGTTTTATCCTTTGAACCCAATTTCCTTTTCAGGGCCTTTTCTATTTCGAGGATGTTTTATCCTTTGAACCCAATTTCCTTTTAGGGCCTTTTCTATTTCGAGGATGTTTTATCCTTGAACCGACTGGCCTCCCATGTTTCAAACAGGATTCAATAGCCATATTATTATTATCCCTTTGCTTGTCTGTAATATCAACTCGAGCTAAAGCATTAGCATCTGTCTTTGTCCTTCTTGGACATTAATTTTAACTGGAGCAATTCAAAACTTTTTGGATGAATTTCTTCTTAAAATATCTTTTAGATATTTTACTCGAGGATACAGATAATACAATGATAACTTCAAAATTTATTTCACTTTTAGTTGTTTTCTATCTCCCCCTCATGTTGGGATTTATAATCAGCAAATGAAGCCCATAAGAAATCTCCCATTTATGGCTATATATTATTTATTCCCAACATGTCATTAAATCTCATCTTTGTGCGTTGTGTTGTAATAATTTCAGTATATATAGTATATATACCGCACACCCAAAAATGATAAATATTTGGTTTCTAAATAACTGTAATGGGGAGTAAATGTTTCAATAATAATACTTGTTCCAATGATCATTGATAATTTAGAATTTATCAAAAATAAATTTTCAGTCTGGAATAATATTCTTGCTATATTAGTTAAACCATATGTGCAAACTTCAAGTTGCGAATTGATAACCATTTAGACGATGCATCGATTTAAATACTAAATGGTATCATGCTAGGATATGTGTATCCTTTAATCCTTTTTAGGATTATCATATGATATGTGAATCCTTTTCATCATAGTATATCCTTGATGGCTTAATCTGTCATGCCATCATATCCTTGATGATATATATATATATATTCTTGAAACTCAACAAGTTTCTTGTTGATATTTGGGAAAAATAGAGCGTCCTCTATTTAAAAGCTTTGTACCATTAGGTAATTAGCTTTTCTCATTCTTTCTATTAATTTTGAATGTCCCAGGCAGAACCATTATTTGCACTATTCATATACATATGTTTGTCATTTGTATTTCCACAAAACATTTGTATGTGTGTATGTATGTACAACCCAAACTTGTATGTTTATAATACTTCGTCTACACAATTTAAAAGGTATCTTATGCAACTACGTTACATATTAAGATTATACTGTCAAAGTCACTTATATTTTGTAAATATAAACTGGTTTTTATGAATCAAATAAACCTGACAGTTTTCTAACTTCCCAAAAAGAGTTTACCGTTATAGCCAACTCTCTATGATGATATATCACAAGAATTCATACACTTGAATACAAATATATTCGTTCCGTAATGCAAAATAATTCAGTCACATAATTATTAATATGGTAGTGGGATCCATCTAATGGTGATGGGAGTTGCTGTTGGGATGACAATGCTCGTGTAATCTTCCATATCAATGTTGTATGTAAACATGTTTCAATTCATATGGCTACTTATCCAGATACGTAGCCTTTAATTTATGCTTATTCACAGACTTACGAATGGTTTAGTTTCAGCCATAGCAAGTAAGTCTTTTAGTTTGTACGTATTTCCCAGATACTTGTATAGATATATTAAAATAATTAAATCGTAGTAAAATGATTCTAGTATATTGTTATGTTTGTAGACCTCTGTCTGTGTATACAACTGAACTTAATCAAAATCAGAATCAGAATCAGAATCATGAGGTGATGGAGGTGGCGGAGTAAATTGTTTTGAGATAATACTAGCTACTTGTCTTAGCCTTTCTTCCTGCCACTCATTCTTTTTCGTCAACCACTCTATTTGTCTGGACATTTTCCGGTTCTTTTTTATTAGTTTAGCAACCTTCATTGGATCTAAAGGTGGATTTATTAGAGGCACCGTACTTGGTCCGGCTTCAACAATTGACGGTTGTTGTTGCTCCGGATGTTGTGAAGATTGTTGCTGTAATAGTGGTGACATGGGTTGTTCTGGTGCTAACAATTCTTGGAATGTCATGGCATCATTAAATATGGATGGTTGCATCATTTCTCCTTGCCCAAAAGGTAAAGGTGAAAGTGCATGGTAGATGCCTGGTGTTTGTGGTTGAGTATGTTGTGTTTGAGATGTGCTGGTTGAAATATGTTCAAACACGAGTGGTGTTAGCTGCTGTTGAGACAACGAATCATACTGATAAAAAGATGGTGGAGGAAACTGCAACAGTTGCTGTTGTAGATTTTGTGATGTATTTTCTGGGATAACCGGTGCTGCCTCAGATTGAAACGATCGTGTTTGTGTAGGAATATTAATAGGTGTCATCTCGATATTGTTAAAATTTACCACTCCAGGTAATCGTGGTGGGGATAATTCTTGAATAATCTGATCGTTTATGACACCTAGAGATTTGGCTATTTTTGTTATGTATGATCCTCCCATAAGGTTTTTCGGGGGACGTGTTTGGTATTGCTCAAAGTACATAGCAAGAGAGTAAGCAATATTACAATGGACTGACTCGAATATACTGTATAAGTGGAAGAGATCGGTACCACTAACCCTGTGTAGATTAGACGTGCGCCCCCTGATCGTGTTGGCTAGAACACGGTGCATATATTGATAAAGAGGATCTCTAAATGTTCTTGAATTGTTATTTTTACTCCACACTGCTGGTGTAAGTGTAGACCAATAATCTTGTATGCGATCAGGATATTCGGTTAATGCGTTTATAAATATAGGTGATCTAACCTCTTCTTCTGTATAAATACCTAAATGTATTGCGAACTCAGATAATGACAATTTAAAAGTTTCTCTACCGAGTCTAAAATCGATAGAGGGCTCAGATGGGTCTTTATTTCATGTGAAATGAAAAGTAGACCAGAACTCATATACAAGTTCATCGTATGAAGGTTCTAAGATGTCAAAAAAACGACGCCATGGTGAACCAATTGGTAGTAACCTCGTCAGTCGATCATCTATGTCTAGAATTCCCGTTATGTTCCAGTCGATACTATTAATAGTATTAACATTACGCCTCCTGAGGGTTCGACATTTCGTATGGGTGCGTACATCATCAAACTGAAGAAATTTATGGACTTCTATCTGGGCAAGCATTTCTGCTGCGTTTGAAGATTCAGCGTGTGCACGAGTAGAAAACTGAAGATTCATGATAGTAATATTGGGCTTTGTTTGAGTTCAACAAATAGAATTTGAGTATGAGTTGTTTTGGGTATGTGTCGAACTATATCAGAAGTTCAGTTGGTTTGAGGATTTACATGATATAGATAAAAATTAAGCTTACACAATACGCTTAGTTAAGGCTTCCATGATACACCTTGAAAATAGTTTTACTGTATTAGGTTTGAAAATTACGGTAACAAACAAAATGTTTAAACTAATATTAGATTCGGTAGGTATCGTCGGTAACGTGCTGATTATTACTGCTAAATGGTTCTGATAACAACAGTGATGATATTAATAATTGGTAATTTTATAGTAAAATATGCATAGCCATTTTTACGGATATATATATATTAGTATGCACAATAATAAATAAATTATTATGAATAGTGGATGACAACGACGCGCACAGTAAAGGAAATAATTATTACTCGAATTATTGTGCACAGTAAAAGCGCACAGTAAAAGTCTTGTCTTCTTATATATGTGAACATACACCACACACAGATGTATCCATCTTTTTTCCTATTGTAATCTTTTTCTTTAAAGTAACTGCAATAAAGGAGCTCAAAAGGAGCCTAAGTTTCCATCACACAAAATGCTTTTAGGCTAGTTTTACAACATAAATAAACGTTATTAAACTTTAGAAAATAAATGTTAGATAACATAAATATAAATGTTAGGTGCATAAATAAATGTTAGATAACATAAATGTAAATGTTAGGTGCATAAATAAATTTAGATTGTTAGTAGTCTCAAAGTTATTATATATCCATAGTATGAGGTCCTCTGCACTGATTTAGATTGTTAGTAGTCCCATAGTTATTATATTCCCATAGTAATAGGTACCTCGTACTCATTTTTATTATTAAGTATGGGATTTAGATGTTTTTATGATAGGAGTGTCTGGATAACTGAGTCTCCTAAAGGAAAACAATCCCACGGTATAAAAGAAATATTACGTTTATCATAACAATTATAGTTTATATAAATTAATCAAACACTTACTTTGATTATAATTGCTTGAACGTTTCCTTGGCTAGAGCCTCGTGCTTGGCTAGAGCTTCGTGCTGATAACGTGTTATAAAACCACTGTGAAAATAGAACTACTCTTGTGTACAATTGATCAAACAAAAATGACTCAGTGTTTGCAAATTTATTTTTCTTCTTCTATCTCTCTGAATGAATAATTCCGATATATGATATTCATACATATATATATACAAATAATTTACTGTTCGCATGTGAATGAGCTTTTGTTTCTATGTCTGCCTCAATTATTTATAACATACACCAATTAGAATGGTTTTTGGTTTCCTTTGTCCGTTTCAGTGTTTTTACAAACAGTAAAAATCCAAGGGGCGTTGTAATATGCCATTTTTTTTTAACTATTTGATACTTTTTTTGAAAATATTGATGTTGATTTTATTACTATAACGTCGGCAGCCTCTTGTTATGATTAATAAAGAAATATAATGTCATTGTTATTAAATAAATAAAACTAGATTTAATACCCGTGCGCGTTGCGGCATGGTACATCGCAAGCAAACATCGAATGAATTAGTCTAAGGGTTATGTGATGCGTTAACCATATGAAAACATGTGTTTCGACATATTTAATTGAACTCAGTGTAACTTGTATAAGCATTGCGATTAGATAAAAACTTAAAATAAATCAAATTTATACCGTACAATTATAACCCATTATATGTGACCCGAGTCATACATAGAAAATGTAATGGGTATAACGCAAAAGCTGGCATGTATAATCAAAAAAGATTATTTAGAGCTTTTAAAAAAGGGGGAAAAAAGAAACCATAATTTGACTCCATTCGGTTCGAAACAAAATTTACAAAACATCACCTAACTTGTTTCCCAAAAAAGTGTACGTCTAAACATACACCAACTCAAATTTATACCGAAACGTACATAAAAATATGAACGTAAAAATGCTTTTTTTAAATGAAAATGTATTACATTTGACCTCACTCGTTTCCAGCAAATCGAATTTATACCGACACGTTCATAAAAATATGCAAGTGAAAAAAATAATTTTTCTTAAGTAAAAGAGGTATAACAGTAAACTCAAAACAAATTATTAGTAAAAAACTTAATAGGTTAAATATGTTCGTAAAATTGTGCCAAGTAGCACAAATGCCAAACCACTGCCAGCGACCACCAACGTCAGAAGAGCTTATAAAAATAAAATAAATAAAAAAAAGAAAAACTAACACCGAACAAAAAACATATGAAAAATCATTGAACCACGGACGCCCGTTGCGGCGTGTTAATGCGAGAAATTAGACAGAAACTTAAAACGTAGAAAAAAATAACTAAGTTGATCTAGGACCCGCTCGTTGCGACGAACTTGTCAAACGTAGAAACATAGACGCGTTGCGACTGTCCTGTCAAACGGGAAAAAACATATGAAAAAACGTTGAACCCCACACGCACAATGTGGCGTGTTGACTCGCAAAATTAAAACGAAACGTAGAACGAAAAGCTTATGAAAGATGAAAAGCATGAGGGGACCAAAGTTGAAAATAAAAAAAGTGTCGGGGTTAAATTGCAAAATTTGAAAAGCTTTGGGTTAAAACTAAAAAAAATGTCAAAGGGGTTAAAATGTGAAAGATAAAAACCTTTGGGTTAAAAGTAAAAAATACAATTTTTTTTTTGAAAAACTTCCAATACATATATTACAACTACCTAAAACAACAAAATGTTTCTAATTTATATATTGGAAATACTAAAAAAGAAAATAAGTTAACATCGTGTCAATTCCATGATCTAAACGTGATAAAAATCACCTTTTAATAATCATGCGCAATAAAAAATAGTAAATAGTAATACATGACAAATTAAGTTATTCAACGTAAAAAAGAAAAGAAAGAAATAAAACTTTTAGTAGTATATAGTTTTTGCTTTTAACACCTATAAGATTTTACATATAGGTCTCTAGCACGTTGATGGTTTTAGTGGTGTCAAGTTATTTTAAGTAATCAGGATTTATTTGAATAACAAATAAGAAATTATAGCATACATTGATACATGTTGAGGTGTGAATCATACATTTAATTACACAACAAAGAAGCCAGAAAGTTAAAGGGTAGTGCCCCCTTGCTGGACGAAAGAAAAATTACATGGAAAATGGTTTAAAATTGTGACTAACGAGTTGACGCAAACCCGCGCGTTGCGGCAGGATCAGGGGCGATGCTTTGAAGTGGCCGGGAGGGGCGTCCGACCCCTCGAACTTTTCAGCCAGTAGTGTTATATATGTAGTTTTCGTATAGAAATGTTTCGGTATATAAGTTTTCGACCCCCGGTTCTGTAGAAATTTTTAGGTTTATACGTTTTCGACCCCCCCCCCCCCCCCCCCCCCGCGTAAAAAATTGCAAGCTTCGCCACTGGGTGGGATGTTGATTATTAATGTATTAAGTAACATGCGAAAAATTTTATGTCATGTAAAACATTCTTTTTCATTTTGCCCAACATCAACATACAACACCATACTATAACACTTCACTTAAAAAAATTCTTTTCATTTTCATCCGCATCAAAAAATGTTTATCGTTTATTTTGTCACATTTAATGTTTGTTTTTTCTAAGTTTATTAATCAAACACGCCATCACCAACACTTTTTTGGTAAAGTTCGTAGTATTTTATTTTTAACATGGTGGTAGGTGGTGGTGGAGCTTTTCTTGAGAGAGATAGAGATGAAGAGAGAGTGTGTGTGTTTTAGATAGAGTGCGTGTTTATATATATATATATATGTGTGTGTGTGTGTGTGTGTGTGTGTATGTATGTATATATGTGTGTGTGTTTGTGATTTCTTTTTATTTTTTAATAAAAGAAAGGTGTAAATAAGTAATTTCAGGTGGACTTAACGGAGAAAACTAACCCCCATCCACTACAGGGATCATCCGAGTAACAAAAAGTAAACCACAGGGAGCACCGGTGTAATTTCCAAAAGTTTGAGACTATAGGTGTTACTTTACAATAACACATGGACTATCCGGGCATTTTACTCTTTTAAGTTTTAACATACAATCAGGTGGGTAAAACTAATTTCTAACAATCTGCTCAAATTAATATTTTTTATGCAAAACAAACTTAAAACATTGCAATACACTATAATGCATTGAAGGTGCATGTTTACAAACTAATAAGATTTAAGGGTATTGATATTCTTTTTTGAATGCATTGAAGGTGCATGTTTACAAACTAATAAGATTTAAGGGTATTGATATTCTTTTTTGAGTAAATTACGTTTTTGGCCCCAGTGGTTATATCACTTTTACTATATTAGCCAAAAGTAAGAATTTTTAACATATCTGCCCCCATAGTCTCTATAACTAACCATTTTAACCCCTAAGTCTAACTATTTTGGCCCCTATGATCTCTATAACTAACCATTTTGGCCCCCATGATCTCTAGACTTAGTGGCCAAAATGGTTAGTTATAGAGACCATAGGGGTAGGTATGTTAAAAATTCTTATTTTGGGCTAATATAATAAAAGTGATATAACCACAGCGGCCAAAAACGTAATTTACTCTTCTTTTTTTAATTTCTTTGGCAAGGTTTTAACTCCATAATTCCTCCAAACTTTGTAGCATTAGACTGGTCTGCAAAAAAGTTATACATTTTTTTTAAATTAAATTTTAGTTAACGCATGAGATATTTAATTTCTTTGGCAAGGTTTTAACTCCATAATTCCTTCAAACTTTGTAGCATTAGACTGGTCTGCAAAAAAGTTATAATTTTTTTTAAATTAAATTTTAGTTAACGCATGAGATAAAATTAACTTATTTACATGGTTGTAGATGATGATTAAATTTAGAAAAATAAAAATAAAACAAAAGATCAAAACTATGAATAAGTTACACTTTTTGGAAACTTATTTAAACTAATTTCAATGCAAAGGAGAAAATTAAATTATCTCCAAACTTCCTACTCCAGATTTTCCATTCAATATTCTTCCATTTTGTTTCTGTATCCACTAAAGTGAATTTTATTTTATGTCCTCAACTATCTTGTGAGTAGGGGTAAAAATAAGTTTAAAAATCATATGTATTTGCCCATCCTGATTTTCCAACATGTCAACATAAACACTGTCTCCCACACTTTCTTTTTAGCCTTGTTTACCATTTGGTTTACAACGTACCTTATCATTTAAGAATCTCTTTCGACATGAGTTGGGAACTGGAACTGCAACCACGCATAGATCTGCCACCAAATAGATATTTGGTTACACGTACTCCTCTTCTAGCCAACGCCAATCTTGTGGAGATCATTCCTACAGACGCACGCCAAGCACACATATTTACTTTGGGAACTGCCCTGTTGTATCAGATCAAAGGTTTTGGAAAAAAAATTGTAGCTAAAGTTTTTGGTTCGGAAACATGGGTTAAACAAAATTGTATTTGTCGGATATAAACCAATCTATTATATATAATAAATGAAAGTTATTTGGGCCACGTGTCACTTGATTAGGGCATCCTCAGTTCTCTTTTCCCGCCCAACAGTGCCATCCCCTTTTCCTTATATAACCTCTCTTCTCACTTCTGATCTTTCTTTACAAATGCCTAGGGTTCTTTCTCTCTCTCTATATTCAGGCGATTCAAATTCAAATTTCACAAACCTTAATCTTCTTCCAGACGCCACCATAAAATCATCTTTTGTTCATCGATTACTTCATCAAAAGGTTTGTTCTTCTTTTTTTTAGTTGAAATAGTTTCATGATTTCCTGTTATTTATACTAATCCTTTGTGTTTTGTGTCTTTTCATGTAACCATTGTTAGGGTTTCGTTCGAGAGTTAGATCAAGAGATGTGTCGCCGGCTAACGGTTCTCCATAATCATGGGATGTGTTTTTGTTTTTGATTTTTACTTAAGTTTTGTTATTTGAGTTGTTACTAAATGATTATTTTCAATGATCTGTTGCAGATGATAATGATGATGATTGTTCTACTGTCCTTTCCAGTATCGTTGTTCCAACATCGTTTAAAGTATGTGTTTTTTGCTACTCCGATTTCCAAATTTTGAGTTTTTAATTATCAAGTGATATACTCTAATTGTCGCTTTATATTTCAGTCTAATCACATTTGTTTGAAATTCATACAATATGTTGCGGGTTATTATAGGTTTGTAATCAAAGAAGTTTAAAGTTTAATTAAACACAAAGAAAGATTATTAAATTTACAGTTAAAATAATTTTTTCTTATGAGTAAATGATGATTATAATTGACTTGTGCAGCAGATGATGATGACTTGTCCAAGAAAGGATCTGCCACAGTTCATTATAAACAAAGTTAAGGATTAAGTATATTGATGGAGAGGGTGAAACCCGAGCTTTAGAGTGGTTAATTATCATGTTTTATGTGTATTTGATGTGTCTATTTGCTTGGAATGAAGTAACTATGAGATTTTGGTGATTTGTAGGTAAAACACGTAAATCGGTGCATTTACGATGGTTAAAGATGAAGTTGTGAGCTTTGGATGGGATATTGCAGCTCGAGGATGAATATTGAAGTTTGCTCGGGTGATATGAAGGCTCACGAGTGAAAGGAGATGAGATTCTACAAAGTATAGGGGCCGTTTGGTAATTAATTGGAAGTTAATCATAGTCGAAATATTGAAGACATAAGTGATATTGAAGTTTGAGGGGTCTCCGGGTCATTAAACGAAAGTTATATGCTGGGTAAATGTTAAGAAGATGATGGGAGTTTAGTTGGGGGGACCAATTTTGCCATTCTATGAAAGTTGCACAATTGTTGGAGAAAAGTGTTGCAATTCACGTTCTTACCCATGGTTTGTAAACCATGGGTCATGGTTCAGGAGTGTATAGTTATAAAACCATCAGCAAGTCTATACCGTGACCCCCACTTCAGACTGTGACTCCCTGTTCAGAATCCCTGTTAGTGCAGCAAAGGTAAACTGTGACCCACGGTTCTGAACTGTGGGTGAAGCTGGGCAATAGGGGAGCGCGAATTGGGCTTCTTTTAGAGGGTTTTATAAGATAAAAACCCTAGTTTCTCATTATCTATCACACACTATCGATCCTAGACTTGGAGATACTCAAGATTCAAGGTTTCTTCCATCCAAATCCATCAAGATTCTCAATTCCATCACCGAATCAACCATGATTTCTTCATCGATTCAAGCTTTTGAAGATTCTTCGTGCAAGATGAGCGCCTAAACTTTTTGTGGTTTCCTCCGGATGGAGGGTTTGTGTAATTAGGTACTTTTATGTGTTTTTAATCATTGTAACTTAGTGATCTAAGCATCCGATGCTTTTCACCATGGATTTAATTGACTGATTGTAACTGATTGCATTTATTTAAACCTTGATTTCTAAGCATTCAGTTCCCGAGAGTTCTAGTAATTGGGATATATTTGACATGGGATTATGGTTTGTAATTGTAATTGATAATCATTCGATAACCTCTCGTTATGTATTGACCGGAGTACTTAGTCGTTGGTTATCACAATTGGTTAATTAGGTTAAACATTGATGTCTATGTGAATGTTTTGATTAAACACATAACTGAACTTGTTTGCAAACCTGAAATCTGGAGGAATCATCTTTTCTCCCATTGAATTAAACCACAATTTTTATTCGTTAATTTAGTTCTTTCGCATAATCAAACAAACCGATTTCTCAATTTAGTAACCGTTAATCAATACTTAGCATAAAAACGCTTTCCACAGTCCTCCCTTGGTTCGATACCCTGCTTATTCTATACTAATAGTTTAAATAGGTTTTTGCATGTCCATAACGACAGACATCAAAATGGCGCCGTTGCCGGGGAGGCGTGCGCAAAGTGCTTAGTGTTAAGTTCTTGTTAGTTAAAAAAAAAATCCAAAAATAGTGTCTTTTTAGTTTGTTCTGTTTTGTTCGGATTTACGCGAGGTTTTCTTGTTTTTGTTTGTGCAGGTGATCTAGGAAGTGTATGCATCACACTCGGAATTCCGGGAAGTCATCACCATTAGTGTTCGACCCAGAGTTCGAGAGAACAGTAAAGCATACCAAACGAGTACTACATCGTGAGAACAAGATTCTACAATCACCTACATCAACACTCAAGACAATGGAGAACTCAGCGACTCCGGAGAAACAACCGCAAAACCCACTTCCACAACCATTCTCGCCAACACCTACCCAACCTTCACCAAATACTACCATACCACAACCACAGTCTACAAAACCTACTTCTACATCTCCAGTACCATCATTCTCAACCTTTTTCCCAAACCTTGATAACATTCAACCAACTTCTACCCAAGCAACATCTCTTCAACACCCAACCTACGGCCAGACTGTTAATTTACAGCAGTCGTCTCCTTACGTTAGAATCATTCCTGATGACACTCCATCACCGATTCAAACTCAAGCACCTAATGCAACATCAATTCCGCCAGCCGCTCGACCGGTTAATTCACAGCAAAGTCAGCCAATGCCAAATCTTTATAGATCAACCATCTATGATCAAGGAAATAACTCAGGTGATTTTGATGATGGCTATGAGGAATATGATAACTACATGGGTCAAAACGAGAGACAAGTGGTTAACAAGGGTAGCTATGAGAGGCAAACAGTCGGATTGGGTGTGGCCGAGAGAGTCAATCAAGGGAACGTAGGGTATCAACAATATGTGCAACCAACGCCTATACAACAGATGCCACAACAATATCATCAACCTGACCCACTCAATCAGCAGCCTGCTCCGAGAAGGCCGGTGGTGGACATTCCATTACCACCGCCGGTACCTCAGATGCAGGGTCAGGTAAGACCGCTGCCACGAAACCTACACCGACCGGTGATTTTACCGGAAGGAATTCCACGACGAAATAATCAAGGTCCAGTTCGAGGTATAGAGAGCCATTTCAGGCCTGCTATAGTTAACAACCCATCACCGGTTGTAATCCCGCAATTACAAGGAGGGCGGTCATTCGAAGTAAGAACGCAATCCATATCTAGTCTGCCTAAGTTTCATGGTCATGCACATGAAGAACCATATCTACACATTGCTGCATATGATGCACGTTGCAACACAATCAGCAGCCAAGGGTTCTCAGTTGATGATGTGAAATTGGTACTTTTCCAATTCATACTTGAAGACAAAGCACAGCAATGGTTTCATTCGCTACCGTCAGCTTCGATCTTCACATGGGGCGACATGCAACAACAATTTTTAGATGAGTTCTATACTCATTTGCGTACTAACAATGCAAGGAAGGATATTCGAGGGTTTCGACAACAGCCCGGTGAGTTATTTCACGAAGCGTTCAATCGTTTCAAAATGATGCTCAAGAACTGTCCACATCATGAGATATATTTGTGGGAGCTTATTAATACATTCCACGAAGGCCTAACAGATGAAGATGCCAGGGATGTAAATTCAATATCCAATGGTACTTTTGGAATGAATTACGAAGAAGATGATTGGGAATATTTGGAAAGAACCGCAAGGGCGTCAAAACGCAAAGCTCAATCCTCTAGAAGTGCACGACATTCGAAAGTGAGAGCAGTAGAGAATCCACCAGAGGTAAATGGTCAGTTTCCGTTGTGTAGACATTGTGGAGATCTAGGGCATATTGTTGATCAATGCCCAGCCATTATTGGTGAAAGTGAAGATGTGAACTATGTGCAAGGTGGGGGTGGTGGAAGAAATTTCAACATGCAATCCAACACATATCACCCGGGCCTCAGAAATCACCCGAATTTTAGCTATGGGAATACAAATAATCAGCTAAATCCGGGATTTCAAGGCAACAATCAGTCTGGTGGCCAAAGAAACTTCAATCAGAATCGATTTCAAGGTAACTTTCAGGGTGGCTACCAAAACGATCAAAGAGGACCAACTGGGCCTTCTAACACTTCGGGGAATACTGATATGATGGAGATGTTGAAAGCAATTCAGCTTGACTTACAAAATCAAAGGCTTAAATTGCAAAAGCTTGCTCAAAAGGATGAGGTGCGAGATAAAGCCGTTCAGTCATTAACCACACAAATGGCCCAACTTGCAACCGATATGAAAGAGTTGAAACAGCAAAACGGGAAACTTCCCAGTGACACTCAAACGAACCCCAAGCACGGGAAGAATATACCCGTCAGCGGGGTAAGTTTCGTTCCTAAAAACAATTTGAATGATAAATTTTTAACTTCTTCTGTTTCCCATGTGATTGCAGGTTTAAGTGGTGCAAATGAGGATGGAGATGGGTGTGACTCAGGAGAGCCGGTCGTCCCGATTCGAGTGGGAAAGTTCAAAATCCACAAGGCATTGTTGGATTATGGAGCTGGGATGAGTGTTCTTCCCGGTAGCCTTTATGACCAGTATAACTTTGGTCCGTTACACCCAATTAATCAAATGGCTATGTTTGCGGATGCGAGTTTAAAGCAACCTCAAGGGGTTGTAAAGGATGTGGTAATTCAGCTCGGCGAGTTCTACTACTCGGTCGATTTTATGGTGGTTGATTATGCACCCGCACCGACCTACGCACAACAGAAGGTAATTTTGGGTCGCCCGTTTCTGTATACAGCAAATGCACAAATCGACTGCAGTAATGGGATGGTAATTTTAAGTTACAAGAATCGTAAGCTGTATTTTAATGTATTTTTAAAATCTATTGCTTATGATCTTCTGAATGATATGAGTCCCACAGGTGCTACTAATGAGATTGGTTCGAGTGGAGGTAATTTTTGCAGGTCTGAGTTAACGAATGATGGAAGGCAGGTGAACAAGACAACTGTGAGAGGAAGAGAAATTGCAGTAAAACCACCCGATGGTGGGAATGAGTGGGGCAACAAGGCTGAGGTTGAACTCAACTGGCGTGGAGCTGCGAACCTTCCACAAGATTGGACAATGATGTATGGAGAGAAATGGGGAGGAAAACGTGCAGCTGAACCACCCTGAATGTCAGGTACAGTCTGGCTGAAGACCTAAAACTTAGCGCTCTCGGGAGGCAGCCCGAGGATGTAGAGTATTGTACTTTGGTTTGGTTCGTTTTGGTGTGGTTATGTTTTGACAGGTTCTTGATTCAATCATCACGGATGCAACAATTCAAGTGTGGGGATGTTTTGCAACATCCCCGATGAGATATCAAAGAATCTATGGAATACGTCTATTCCGGTTAAAGCACAACAGCCGCATCACTACAGACACATGATCAGGTGCATGTGTTTATCTATCTTACTTTGTTTTTGGTGTGTTTTGTTGTTTTTGGTGGTGTGAAACTTTGTTTTGTTTATGGGATGTGTTCGTTTGTTTTAGTTTGTTATGAGTTAGCCGCTCATTTAGGTTAGTTGGTTTGTTTTCCCGGGCTATATTTTAAAAGCACCATACATTGGGGACAATGTATCCCAAGTGTGGGGATGTGGGAGCCCGGGAAAGGATTTGTGGATAAAGCTTTGAAGCGATTGAAAGTGGTTGAAATCGATGAAAATTGGAAAAAATTGAAAATTTTGAAAATTTTCATCGCCTTAAACAAGCTAATTGGATACGAAAACCTAAAGCTTCAATCACTAATAGGCTTCTTACCGGTAGTAAGCTAGATTAGTCCCTTGTCATGGTTATCCCTTTAAGTTTGATGAGAGTAGGTTTGACAAGCGTTTTATAGGAAATGAGTTGCAAAGAGATGTCTATCTAGGGGTAACATGTTTTAATTGCATATGCTACATGTCGTCAACCTTTTTACCTTTTCTTGGTGAGATCTTGAGCCTGTAGACGGATAGGATACATTATATGATAAATTCATTTGTTGAGTGCAGGCTACGTGTTATTCTGTGTTAGAACTTGTATGATTTGATGCATGCTAAGACTGTGGGTTTGACATGTGCACATATATGATAAAGGCATTAGGATTTCCGTTACACCCTGTGTGTTTGTGTTTCTTTTGTGTTAATCACCAAATTTCCATTAGTAGCCCTGTTGAGCCTAACTACCTTTCGTTTGTTCGCCTATTGTCTATTGTGAAAAACCGACCGTGATGATATTGTTATGAAAAAGAAAAAAAAAACTTGAGGAAAAAAAAGAAAAGAGAAAAAAAAATAGAAAAATATGTGAAAAATGAAAAGAAAAGAAAAAAAATATAAGTATTGTGAGTATCGTTTATGTTCTTGGGTAGAAACCAACCCAATAGTATAAGATGTGTTTGAATAAAGTATCACGGTTTGGTTATTGTTTGTAAGCCAACTAGAAAAGAAAAAGAACCTAAAAATATTTTCCTACCTTTAGCCTAAGCCCAAAACCCGAAAGTCCTTTTGATATGTGCCAAGTTAGATGATACAGTGGAGGTGTGATTGTCATACAAGCTTATGATTGCAGGATTTCATGTTTGCTTATTGAGTGTTTATATACTAGCACATTACACGCTAGTTCAGATATTAACCCGAGAGGAGAGTACATTGTGAGGGGTGTGTAGCATGTGTCTAATTGTAAACATGTTAGTTTTAGATAGACAAGTCTTAAGTTTTTTTTAGTGCATCAATTACTTGTCAGACTGTCAATCTCGATTGTGTCAGTCTATGGGATGAGTATGACTTGGGACTGAACAGGTTGAGCCGGTTAGGGAGTTTAGAGGTGTTGTTGCTATGGTGATTAGTTATAGTTGGTTTGCTTGGGGACAAGCAAAGGTAAGTGTGGGAATGTGATGGAGAGGGTGAAACCCGAGCTTTAGAGTGGTTAATTATCATGTTTTATGTGTATTTGATGTGTCTATTTGCTTGGAATGAAGTAACTATGAGATTTTGGTGATTTGTAGGTAAAACACGTAAATCGGTGCATTTACGATGGTTAAAGATGAAGTTGTGAGCTTTGGATGGGATATTGCAGCTCGAGGATGAATATTGAAGTTTGCTCGGGTGATATGAAGGCTCACGAGTGAAAGGAGATGAGATTCTACAAAGTATAGGGGCCGTTTGGTAATTAATTGGAAGTTAATCATAGTCGAAATATTGAAGACATAAGTGATATTGAAGTTTGAGGGGTCTCCGGGTCATTAAACGAAAGTTATATGCTGGGTAAATGTTAAGAAGATGATGGGAGTTTAGTTGGGGGACCAATTTTGCCATTCTATGAAAGTTGCACAATTGTTGGAGAAAAGTGTTGCAATTCACGTTCTTACCCATGGTTTGTAAACCATGGGTCATGGTTCAGGGGTGTATAGTTATAAAACCATCAGCAAGTCTATACCGTGACCCCCACTTCAGACTGTGACTCCCTGTTCAGAATCCCTGTTAGTGCAGCAAAGGTAAACTGTGACCCACGGTTCTGAACTGTGGGTGAAGCTGGGCAATAGGGGAGCGCGAATTGGGCTTCTTTTAGAGGGTTTTATAAGATAAAAACCCTAGTTTCTCATTATCTATCACACACTATCGATCCTAGACTTGGAGATACTCAAGATTCAAGGTTTCTTCCATCCAAATCCATCAAGATTCTCAATTCCATCACCGAATCAACCATGATTTCTTCATCGATTCAAGCTTTTGAAGATTCTTCGTGCAAGATGAGCGCCTAAACTTTTTGTGGTTTCCTCCGGATGGAGGGTTTGTGTAATTAGGTACTTTTATGTGTTTTTAATCATTGTAACTTGGTGATCTAAGCATCCGATGCTTTTCACCATGGATTTAATTGACTGATTGTAACTGATTGCATTTATTTAAACCTTGATTTCTAAGCATTCAGTTCCCGAGAGTTCTAGTAATTGGGATATATTTGACATGGGATTAGGGTTTGTAATTGTAATTAATAATCATTCGATAACATCCCGTTATGTATTGACCGGAGTACTTAGTCGTTGGATATCACCATTGGTTAATTAGGTTAAACATTTATGCCTATGTGAATGTTTTGATTAAACACATAACTGAACTTGTTTGCAAACCTGAAATCTGGAGGAACCTTCTTTTCTCCCATTGAATTAAACCACAATTTTTATTCGTTAATTTAGTTCTTTCGCATAATCAAACAAACCGATTTCTCAATTTAGTAACCGTTAATCAATACTTAGCATAAAAACGCTTTCCACAGTCCTCCCTTGGTTCGATACCCTGCTTATTCTATACTAATAGTTTAAATAGGTTTTTGCATGTCCATAACGACAGACATCATATATGAGGACAGGGCTCTTCTTCACCAGCTGAAGAAGTGTTTTCAAGTACTGCATCTTGGTCTGTTCACTAGAGATCAGCTTTTTATAAATCCTGATGTTAATGCATTGAGTCCTTCCATGGAGTTCATGTCGATTGTTGGAGATATACAATGATTGACTTTATGTACCTAGAGTTTGATTAACCAAAGGAAAACGACTGTTTAGTATCAGCAGTGGTTCGGCATCTACAACGGATTTAAATTTAGTATTTAATTATCAGTGGTTCTTATGTAACTTTAGTATTTAAATTATCAGTGTTTCTTATGAGGTGTTTATATGTAACAGTATTTATCACAACTCGTTATTTGTTTGATCTGTATTATAAATACAACAGTTGTTTGATTTTTATACTATTAAATAAAAATGTAGTACACTTGGATGTTAAATAAGTTCCTCATTATGATTATTTGGATATAATGTTTTTGAAATTCGTCTTTTTTTTACAAAGAGATGTTTATGGGCAAACCTCTATTTATCGTCAAACATTTGTTTAACAGGAAATATGTTTTTATGTTCAAACATCTGTTTAAGGTCGTTTATGGGCAAACCTCTATTTATCGTCAAACATTTCTTGGACAGGAAATATGTTTTTATGTTCAAACATCTGTTTAAGGTCAAATATCTGTTTATCTCCAAACAACTGATATTGAAGGTGAAATATTTGTTTAAGGTCAAAGATATTTAAAATAGTAAAAAATGATAGTTTTCATTAATCCTTAAAAGTCTGTTGGAACCACTGTTTTGGTTCAAACATCTGATTGTTAAAGTCTGTTGGAACCACTGTTTTGGTTCAAACATCTGATTGTTAAAGTCTGTTGGAACCACTGTTTTGGTTCAAACTTCTGATTGTTAAATGTTATCCACTGCTGAGAGACAACCTCCGTTTCTTTATGCTGAGAGACAACCTCCGTTTCCACTGATCAGAAAAAATAGCCACTGGTCACTTTTACATTTTTTACATCCACTGATATGGACCATCAGCGGTTTCCCTAAAAAATAGTAACTGCTCACATTTTTATTATTGATGTTGTTAATTAGTAATAGATTGAAATTATTAAATGAAAACTAGAATTGCAATCAAATTACCATTTTACCTGATCTTTACATTCCAATGACATAAGAGTTCCACCAAAATTATTTTCATGATAAAATTTAAAGTTAAATTAAAAAATAAAAAATAATCTTGATGACTATTTGTTCCAAATCAAATCAAATCAGTAATTAATGCTGATTTCTTGAGCTTTGGACATTTGATTAAGCAAATTTTGAATTTCAAATTGACGGTTATTATATCTTGATTAAAGTTTAAATAAAATTTAAAAAAGTCATGATGACATTTGTTTTCAAATCAAGTCAGTAGTTATTGATAATATCAGTAATTTTGAAATTCAAAATATTCAAAATGGTAATTTAAAATTTTCGTTCTCTTTTTTTTTTCCTGCTTTGCATATCATTTCTAATATTTAATTACTTTAATAAAGCAGCATATAAGAATATACACTACTTACGTTTGAAATTAAATCTGAAATTTATGACGTACAACAACAGTGGATAACTACAACAGTGGTTCAGCATCAACTTTAGTTTTTCTATTGTTTATTTGTTTATGTTAGCATTGTTTATATGTAACAGTGTTTTCCGCATCAATGTTGTAAAGGCTGATAGGTTGTTAGATGTCATCACCTCAGTGTTTTATATGTGACCATTTTTATGGCATCAGTGTTTATATTTAATTTATATTTAACAGTGTTTAGGACTGTTGTTTATACGTAACTCTATTTATCACATCAATTCAGTGGTTTGATCTGTACTATTAATTGAACAGTTGTTTCATCTTTATACTAATAAAATTCATATACACTTTGATTAATAGTAAGCTCCTCATCTTGATTGTTTGGGTATAGTATTACAATCAAATTATGAAATGAAAACTAGAATTACAATCAACTTACCATTGTACCTAATCTTTACATTCCAATTACCTACAAGAGTTCCACCAACATTATTTTCATGATAAAATTTAAATTTAAAATAAAAAATAAAAAAAATTCTTGATGACTATTTGTTTCAAATCAAATCAGTAATTAATGCTGATTTCTTGAGCTTTGGACATTTGATTAAGCAAATTTTGAATTTCAAATTGACGGTTATTATATCTTGATTAAAGTTAAAATAGAATTTAAAAAACTCATTATGGCATTTGCTTTCAAATCAAGTCAGTAGTTACTGATAATGTCAGTAATTTTGAAATTTAAAATTTGCAAAATGGTAATTTAAAATTTTGGTTCTCTCTCTTTTTTTTTTCTACTTTGCATGTCATTTCTAATATTTAATTACTTTGCATACCTTTGAAATTAAATCTGAAATTTATGACGTCCAACAACAGTGTCAAACTACAATAGTGGTTCAGCATCAACGTTTGTTTATTTGTTTATGTTAACAGTGTTTATATGCTACAGGAGTTCCGCATCAATTTTTTATAGACTGTTAGGTTGTTAGATGTCATCACCTCAGTATTTTATATGTAACCATTTTTATGGCATCAGTGTTTATATGTAACAGTGTTTCGGAACAGTTGTTTTTACTATGTAACAGTGTTTCGGAACAGTCCTCACTCCAGTGGTTTGATCTGTACTATTAATTGAACAGTTGTTTCATGTTTATACTAATAACATTCCTATACACTTTGATGTAACAGTATTTATCACATCATTTCAAATCGATGGTTATTATTTCTTAATTAAATTTAAAATAAAATATAGAAAAGTCATTATGACAATTGCTTTGAAATCAAGTCAGTAATTTTGAAATGATAAATATACAAAATGGTAATTTAAAATTGACGTTCTTTCTCTTTTTTTTTTTTTCTATTTTGCATATCATTTCTAATATTTTATTATTTTAATAAAGCAGCATATAGGGATATACACTCCCTACCTTTGAAATTACATTTGCCACTGCATTCAGTTAAAATTTTTATTGGATAATCGGTAACCTTGAATTCCAACCTTGATATTTTTTTAAGAACATCCATGCTTATTGTATTATTAGCATATTACGTTTAGCAATACTTATTATTTACAAGATTCTTTTTTTTTTTTTTTTTATGTACAGTCTTCAAATGGAGGTTGCAAAGGTTACCATGCTTAACGATCTTAATACATTCTCAAACAACTATTCGATTAGAGTTAAGATTGTTAGCATTTCGAAGAAGATGATGAATGATAACAAAAATGAAATATATCGTCTTGATATGATCTTCATGGATGAGATGGTACCGTATATAGTTGTCTTATCATTTTTTTGGACATATGAATATCCAAATTAGTATAACACCTTTTTTATTTAATCGGATGTTTCATATTCTTAGGGAACTATGATACAAGCCAGCTGTTTGCATAAAATGCTTGGAAAATTCAAAGACTTCCTTCAGTTGGATGAATGTCTTCTTATCACCAAACCTTCTCTTGCTACTAATAAGTCCTCTGCTAAGTATACCAAGAGAAATGACAAAATATCACTTTATTTCTATACTTCTGTTGAGAAATTCTTTGACTGGTCTGGACCGAAATACCGTTTTAATTTCGTTAACCTCAAGGATGTTGTTAAAAATAAAATTGAAGTAAATACAGTTATTGGTATGTAAATCACTACATGATATATATCTATTGTTTTGTCTTATTGTTTTTGTTTTATTGTTATCACTTCTTAATGTTGTTTTCTTTTAACAATATATTTTTGTTTATAGATTGGATTGGTTATGTGGATGTATGTTTCAATCTAGAGGATACGTCAAAGAAGGATGGGAGCAAGGGCAAGAGACTTAATCTTAGACTTGAAGATCTTGAGTGCGTTCTTTTTATTAAGTTGTTGCATTTTGACGTTTAAAGCATTATAAGGTTGCTTGATGTTATTATGTTTTATGTTAATATTTTTAGAGGCCAAAAGTGTCCGGTTACTTTGTGGGATGGTTTTGCTATTGACATGTTTGCTTACATGAATGATAAGAAAAGAGAGAAATATGTTGTTATCCTTTGTCATTTTGGTATGGTCAACCTTTACAAAGGTACAATTTAAACTTAATTAGTTTAATTTTTTTTATCTTTAGTAATTTAAACGTTGTATTTATTTATATATTTTAAATTTGACAGTATTTATATTGATCTACATTTGTTTTTATTTTTAAATTCAGGCAAGCGTGGAGTTGCAAATGGGTTTGAGCTGAGCAGACTTTTTATTGACACTAACATTGAAGAGATTTCCTCTTTTAGGAAGAGGTATAGTTAGTAATATGCATATAAACATTGAATATTATTATTTTGTACTTACATTTAATTTTTACGTTTTAATTTGATCGCATGAATCTGTTTAGGTATGTAGAGAAAATTTCAACTTCATCTTCATCAAATGAGCATGTTGGTTCAAATGTTATCTCAAGTGTTGAAGATGAGTTTCTTAGTAACCCTGATTTCATGCTTATTGGTTTCCTTGGAACGATATCAACGGTGTGTATTTTCTTATAAGTACTCTACATGCTGAGTTTTTTTATACTCTTTTCTAAGTGTTATTTTTTTTTTTTTGATATTGATAGACAAAGAAGGTTTTGATTCTTGCCACAATCACAGCTATATGCACTGATAAACTTTGGTATTACAATGGTTGTAACCACTGTAAGTCAGGTGTGGAGGAAAGATTTGTAACGAAAGAAAATGCGGATGGTTCATTTGATGTTGATCATGCAAAATCGTTGGTTTGTACAAATGATAAATGTGGAGGAGTCGACATCTATTCTATTCCGCGGTTTGAGATTACAGTTTTTTATTTCCTTATACTAAATACTAATATGAACGGTTCATATTAGTAATACTAATGTTTTCATTTGTTTTTAACTTTGATAGGTTCAAGATACCTATTAGGGTGCAAGACTCTTCCGGTACTGTGTCTTTGACACTGTTTGATTTCGAAGCTTACAAGATTCTTAACAAATCTGCAAAAGAGTTACTTACAATCCAAGATCAGGTAACAAATACATGCATTCAGTTGTTTGGCCATGTAGTTAATATAACTTAAAATTAATTTTTATAAAATTCTATGTTCTCAATTATGGAATCATTCTGCTTATTGTAATTTATATTAATTTTGATAAAATCATAGGTTGTTAATTCTGGAGACATACCGAACCCATATCCTGAGATCTTTGACACATTGATTGGAAAGAGGTATGCTTTCATCATAAGTGTTAAAGACTATAACATTGAGCATCAGGTTGAAAACTATGGTATTTCAATGGCCACTAACGATGATGAGATCCTTGCTGCGCTTTCCACCAAATTCACTCTTAACCAGGTTTAAATCTTCATTATGTGAATCTTTTAATTTTATAGTTATATCTTTTTGAAATAGATTTATACCATTGTGTGTATTTTATGTTATTGTGTATTATGTACTTAAAGCATGAGCAGTCCGAATCGTTGGATGTTCCAGATTCCTGCAGTTTGTCTACTCCTGTTGACCTTATGAAGGTAATATGAGAAGTTGTTTATTTGTACTAAATTTTTTGAAACGTTAGTACTTATTGTCTTTTTATATCAGGATGAGATGTCATGCTATGGTGACAATGTTACCCCTTTATCCCAACCACTGGTAGGCACTAAGAATCCCTCTTCAGATGAAACAAAACCTAAAATTCTTGAAGTGTTCGATGTGGATGATGCATTAGGTTGCTCCTCGACAAAGCGCCGCATCAGTGATGAACTGTGTCAGGATGAAGATGCTGGTGTTTCGACGCTTTTGATTCCAAAGATTGAAAAATAGTTTTTTCAGTATTTTCAGATACATTTACGTGTTGATTTCATATGCTGTTGCCATGTTGAACTTATGGTTTTCGTTTTGTTGCTTTTGGGTGTTTGGTGGGTTATGTTTTGGACTCATTATGTGGTTTTGAATTCCTGAAAACTTATCTGCTTATTATACTGTTATGTTCTAATATTATAATGACTATGATCTTTCTTTGCATATTATTATCTATATTGTTAAATAAATATTGAGATGTCAAAGAATTCACGTTCATCTTCTACGGCAGCTAATTCATCTCAACGAAATTTACATAGTAAGTGAAATTATAACTTCTTAACTCATGTATCAGTTGTTAAGTAGCATCACTTAATCCTTAACTCATGTATCAGTTGTTAAGTAGCATCACTTAATCCTTAATCACGATTCTCTATCCACTGACTACTACATTAGCAGTTGTTAACCATTAGTAGTTCACTATCAGTTGTTAAGTACCCTTAGTGTTTTAATCACTAGCAGTGCTTACAAGTTTTTCATCAGCTGTTTCACTTAACAGTAGTTTCACATAACAGTAGTTTCGCTTAACAGTAGTTTCACTTAACAGTATTTTGCTTTATTCATTTTAAATTCATGTTAAATTCATTATTACAATTAAAGCCAACATAAATGCACACTTGCATTATGTTAAACATACATAACGGACACAAAACGTCATACCTAGAAACATAGAAGGATATCCAACTTGGTAGACTTGACAGAAATTACAGACTCGAAAACAAAAGATTGTAACATACAACGAGTTTTCAAATTTCTTTATAATGAAAACTCAAGGAGTGAATGGTGCACTTCGGAATGTAGCTGATAACCCCCTTTTTGGTGTAGCTCTTCGATTTTCCTTGAAATTCCCAAGCTTGGTATTTTCATATCTGCCACTGGGGTTATATTCATTCATATGCACCAAACAGCTTATGTTTTAGCAATTGATCGTTCTGATCAATCACTTCCTTATGTGCATCGCACTAACTTCTAGGAGGTTGTCAAGTATTCTCGCCAATGTTTTCGTAGTTGGTGTTTTGCGTATCTTTACATCCGCAGCCATTCTGTACAATAAAAATATCCATAGTAAGACGGCTGATACAGTACTTTCATAATGCATATAAGTATACATATATGATGAACCCAAGATGAGGAACCCAAAACTCAGTTGATCTGAAATGAAGAAAACACATTCAAATGACCAATACGATGAACCCAAAACATATAGTCTTTAACCAACTTTATATGAGAATCAAAACAACAACCATACCCAAATTTCAACATGAACAGCAGAGACTTAAGAAACTCAGATTTCAACATTAACAGCAGATACTTAAGAAACCTGTCCCTGTTTTAATCGATTGTATATTTTAAACATTTCAAACAAACTATAACACAAAAACAATCTTAGATTAACGCCAAAAACCAAAAAACCAGTATTAATAAACGGATAAAACCAAAAACATCACAAACAAACCTTTATAATAACCAAAACCCAAACCTCTGTTTTGATACCCGAGCCAAAAACCCACAATAATCAAACAATATTTCCCACAATAATCAAACAATATTTTCACACAAAAGCTGTTACTTTCATACAGTGGTGAAAATGAGATATCATCAAACATCAACTTACATAGGGTTACACAAGCATCTAACAAGAACAGAGGGTAAACCATAGTGTCGATCATGTTTTAGGTATGTGATTTTACCTTGGATTGTTATAACAACAAATGGTTGGTGAGGAGATTCAATGAAGATGAAGATGATGATTGGTGTTCGGAGTAGAGATTTTCAGATATTTTTGAGAAGTGTGATCGGTCTTTAGGGTAATTAAAGGATATTTCACAATTGTCAAACAGTCAACATAGGGAAGTGTGAGGGAGGGACTCAAACTGTTATGAATTTATAAGATCAAGGGCTCAAAAAACCAAAAAATGAATTTAGGGGCTCAAGTTGCTGTTTCACACATATCACAGGGACGCAAATTGCAATTTTCTCTAAACATAAATATTAATTTTTTTCAACATATTTTATAAGTTTTGGGGTGATATCAGCAGATGTTAACCACTGCTCTTCCTTAACACTTAATCCTTAATCCCTGCTTCTGTATCTACTGTTTACTGCAGCAGCAGTTGTTAAAAATATGTAGTTCACTATTATTGGTTAAGTACCATCAGTGTTTTAATCACTAGCAGTGCTTAAAAGTTTTCCATCAGCTGTTTGACTTAACTGTAGTTTGCGTTATTAATTCTAAATTCATGGCTTCAAATTACTTTTCTTGGTAAACGAGTTATAGAAGCTCAAGTTATATCTGGTAGGAACATTGGCACGAGAGTTTTTATTCTAAGGATTAATATGATCCCGTTTGACAAAAAAATACCTTTTCAATTTCAACAAAGACAATTTCCTTTATCAGTTTGTTTTGCTATGACAATTAACAAGTGTCAAGGACAAACGTTATCAAAGGTTGGTCTTTATTTGAAAGATCCTGTCTTCACTCATGGTCAGTTGTATGTTGCATTATCAAGGGTCAAGACCAGAGAAGGTGTTAAAATACTAATATTCGACGCTGTTGGAAAACCAACAAATAAGCAATGTTGTTTACAAAGAAGTTTTTACTAGGTTGTAATCATTGTGAGCAATGTTAAAACCCTGTTTGACCGAAGTCAAGCTACTTATGTTAAAAGCTAATTATAATAGATAAAACACTGTTTGAGGAATGTTAAAACGCTGTTTGACCAAAGTCTGTTTGACTTGACCAAAGTCAAACTACTTTTGTTAAAAGCACAACCGTCAGTATTTCTTCATCATCATTACACATCAAACATCTATCATCTCTTCTTTCAAAAATCACTTCTCCCCAGTCATATTCTAGGGTTTCAATTTTCTTTTCCTCCATCTTCTACACTTCAATCACCTGAGGTTTTATTATTTTTTCTTCAGCAACTGGTATGTACATTCCTATTGATGAACTTTATATTGTTTAGTCTATGTTAATTTAAATCCTATCTTGCTACTAATACGATTTTAAATGTTTATTGCTATACATTCAAGAAGGGTTTACTTATGTGTTTGAATTATCTGTTGAGAACATGTTAAAATAATTATTATTTGCAGAAAATTTTTAACTCATACTCTGTTTCTATTAGAAAACTCATCATGACAATTGCTTTCAAATCAGATCAGCAAACTACTGCCCATAGCCAAGAAAGTATAACTTAGCAGATATTTCCTTTGGCAAACATATACCATAGCAGTGGTTTTGAAATTGCCGGTAATTTCAAATTCAAAATGCCTTGGGATATATACTTTGCAATTAATGCACGTTAAGCAATCACTTCTGTCTTATGCTAAAGGCGTCTTATAGGTAAATGAATAGGTTAATTGTAATTATAATAACGTGTTTAATTTTATATTTTTCCCGTGTAAATGCATTAAAAGCCTAATAAGTGTCGCATGATATTCTTTCGTCTGACGATGTATTTAGTCATAGCCTTCTTCATTGGGTATATAAAATAGATTTCGCAGAGGTTTTGATCATTACCATTTTCATCTATCTACTCAATCATCTTCAAAAATTTTGTTGACGAGATTTTCACAAGGCTCTTTGCAGGATGGAAAAATTTGGGTTTCAAGTGATTGTTGACGAGATTTTCACAAGGCTTTCTGCAGAAGATATTTGCCGTTTCAAGTGTCTTTCCAAGAATTTTTATAGGGAATTGTCAAGTCATGCATTTCAGATGATGCATGCTCTCCGAAGTGGAGATTCAGTACAAAAGAAACTATTATCCTTTAAAGACACGTCAATTGTCATTGACAACGTAGTTGGTGGCAAGTTGGATGTTGTTAGTAGTAAAACCTTAAGTTTTCCTAACAATGTCCACTCTAGCTTCTTACGTATTCTATCTTCATTTAATGGGTTGTTGTTAGTTTCCAATGAAGGGATTTGCTGTCAGTTGATTCTTTGGAATCCAACTATCAGGCAGTATAAGGTTTTGTGTGATGACTACTTTAATTATAATCATCATCGAAACTCTGATACCGGTGGAATTTATTTTGATCAGTTCAATGATCTCAAAGTGCTGAACATCAGATGTTACCGTAATGTAACTGCTGCTCGTGTTTACTCACGACGTCGTGATTCATGGACAACAATAAATTTCAGTATCGTAAACAATTATAGTTCAAGTCGTTATTCATGGTCTACAGGAGTTTATGCTGATAAAACCATATATTTTATGGTTTCAAATTATTGGTATCCACTAGGTGAGAGGAACATCGTTTGTTTTGATGTTGTTAGTGAGACTTTCAGAATGCTTCACTTTCCTGAGAGTATTGTAGTCAATCCTTGCCAAGGGCATTTTTTGACCATTGCAAAGAGGTTGCATTTGATTGTTATTGGAAAGTCTGCTGAGCTAACTGCTGATTTGCTCAGATATGAAGAAGAAGGCTGGAAGAAGATGTTTGTTTTCAATAATCCTCGTGTAGTTGGTTACGTAGATGCACGCCGAAGTACTAATATAATTGAAGACAACAAGTGGTTGATAACAAGCATCTGGGGGGATATGATTGAAGTTGATCTCACCAACGAACTTCTGAAATACCTCCAACATGTTGACAACTACAATGGTCCGAAAGGAGCTTTACTTATCGAAACTACTGTTTCACCAATAGATTAGGAATTAGGATCCTGTATTTTATTGAATGCTATTATCTGTTTTGACAATTGTATCTTTTATATAATTAGTTGTGTTAAAATTATTAATAATGTTTGTTATTAAAATTAAGTAAATGAATATCGATGTTTGAGAGTGTAAATTCTTGTAATATTGGCAAAGGTCGGTTTAAATGATCAAAGCTTTGTTATTGAGAACAGGTGTTTCAAAATTAAACAGTGGTTGATACATCTGTTGAATTGGGTCAACAAATGGATGAACTTTGTATGTTGTTTAACACTTGTACTTTTTATAAATATTTAGGTTTGAGAGTGTAAAAGCTTGTAATATTGGCAAATGTATGTTTAAATCATCAAAGCTCTGTTATTGGGAACAGATGTTTGAAAATAAAACAGTGGTTGATAAATCTGTTGACTTTGGTCAACAGATTGATGTCCACAGATGTTTGGAACTACTGTTCAGAAAACTGTGGTCGAAACCGCTGTTTGGTTAAAATGGTGGTTTAAAACCACTGTTGGGTTAAAACTGTTTGGTCTTTTAAGGCTTAAACTGTTTTGCCTTAAACAGATGTTAACAAGTTAAACATCTGTTAAGGCTTAAACAGATGTTTGGCCTTTTGTATCAGATGTTTCGACTTAAACAGTTGTTTGATCTTAAACACATGTTTGACCTTAAACAGATGTTTTGCCTTAAACAAATGTTCTTATTCTATATCAGATATTTGGACTTAAACAGATGTTTGACCTTAAACAGATGTTTGGCCATAAACAGATGTTTGGCCTTAAACCAAACATCTGTTTAAGCTCAACATCTGTTTGACTATTTGTCAATATCTTATTGACTTTTGGTTAACATCTGTTTCAAATTTGGTCAACATCTTATTTTGTAAAAGAGGTACAAAAACAAAGATTTTTTTGAAAATCCCAAATCACCCTATCATGTAAGTGCATTGATGTAAAAGTGGAAATTATATTATTCATATGGTCCTGTTGTGGTTTTGTTTGTCCTCTAATATGAGTTCATCATCTAATCCGGTGATTTGAAGTCATTGTTGTTGAATTGAATGAGATGGTTGATGTAATGTGGCCGTATTACAAACAAATAGTAATTAATTAATCTAAATAACTTTCCCGAGCCCGGGAAGCAATCCCGGGTAAAAACCTAGTATTATCATATATAAAAAGCAACCTTAACCCATATTCTAATTCTAAATAACAAATAAATAAATACAATTCATTGGACTCATTTGTTGACTGCAACCGCTTCCCCGATACTGAATCGCCGAATTCATTGACATCTCCAAATCCCTTTCTAATACTCAAATCCGATGGGCCAAAGGGTACCTACTAAACACCCGAACAAACAACGAAATCCACATAAAACAGAGACGCCAACAAAGAAAGATGAAGATCCTTATACGCCAACATTACCGGTTAACAAACAGATTGAAATAAAACTGATTCAATGACAAACTCTATATCACAAAAATGCAATCTAACAAAATACCTCACACCGCGATCCGAATCAATTGAAACCCCCTTGTCACGTTAAACACAGAATCTATACTCAGATTCCTCCTATACGTTTCTTGAGCAGTCATATAAAAATTATCAGGAGCCGCTCCTTTAAAAGCACCCCTTTTTGATAATTTAGTACATGTGCAGATGATTTTATAGATAAAAACTCTCCATGGCTGGGTGTCATTAGAAGGCGTTAGCTTTAAAGCACCAACATCTGAGACGATAAACTATTAAATTTTTGAACTCCTTCAAAGTTAATTAACTTGATTCGCTAACCAACTATGAACCCCTAAAAAAAGAAATCATAAATCCCCAACAAATCAATAAAAACCGAATAAACTTTCAACTTTTACCCAAACAATTGAACAAACCAATAACAGAGTTTAACCAATCAATAACCTCTCTCCGAGATCAGAGTTTTGACGGAACTTCAAACAGCAAATTGAATATCAATTCTTTGATTCGAGTATCGATACCAATATGAAGAAGAGGACGTCGTTTTCAAACGGTGCCTTAAATTCTTCTCTTTTTGGATAACTGCCAAATCTTAATTTCTAGACCGACGTTTTAGATAAAATCGAACATGTTTTATTCCTATATTGTTTGTAGAACAAACTTATTGCCATTTCACGAACGAAACAGATACGCATATTTGAGTGTGTTTAGGATTAAGGTTGCTTTTTGCAGATCCTTGGTTCCAAGATTCAAACAAAGAACAAAAATCCGATCATATCCCCTGTTTTGGGCATCGAAACTTAGAAACAAATTGTATGAAAAAATCAATAGCAGTTACACTAATTGCTCATTCAATGTATTTGATCAATTTAAGCCCAGAACAATTAGCGAAGAACCAAATCATTGAGTATCGATTTCCGTTCCAAGAACACAATTCGCAGTTTTGATCTGGATATATAATTTGCATTTCAAGCGAAGAGGTGCGTGCGATGGGTGGAAACAGTGGGATTGGTGTCCTATGAAAATAGACACTGATTCATAAAAAAAAAATCCATATCTGGCCGTTGCTTACTTTTTTCCGAGTTTTATCGCTGTCGTCGTTGTAAGTTGACGGTTTCTTTTGTGACGCAACGTATAATTTTATTGACGCAACGGTTGAGTGTGGTAGGAAATTTGATTGGTAAATGTATAAGGGTATACTAATTAATAACAAGTTGTTAATTATCATCGGTAGGTATTAAAGATCAATGACATCTTAGTACAATAGTGGTAAATGGTCATCAATGTTCATTGTGCATTAGATGTATTTTGTCGTTAATGCCAACTTGACAGTTAGTGATAACTTGCTTAAAACTGGAGTCTTACTAACGTTTGTACTAATATATTACCCATAGATATAACTAATGTAACCGTTATAACTGCCAACCATTTGTTAGATATTTTAGTGTAATCGGGATTGACTTGGTGATCAAAGCGAATAATAATATACATCAAGCAAGTTAGGAGGTGCGGGAGTGCACGCTTGTTTGAGTTATTATAATTCGAAGTGTACGGGCGGAGCCCGTACTCTACGGGGGTTCCAAGGGGGCAGCGCCCCTAGGAGCAGGGTCCAAGGGGCGGCAGCCCCTGGCGGGGTCCAAGGGGCAGAGCCCCTGGCTGGGGTCGATTGAATTAATGATCCCTAACCCCAAAATTCGTATTCAGTTTTTTGGTCACTATTCTCTTGTTCAATCAATTTCGCAGAAAAACATACCCTGGTTCAATTTCTCAAAATCAGAGTTGTATCCGATTGAATTATTCGGGTGAACCACCGAAATAATTTGATCTGAAAGTGATTACACGCCTCTCTGATCATCCGGTTTCTGAAATTTCCCCAACTCCATTGTCACTGCTAACGAAAACATTGCGATGGTTTGACCCATATATGACGAACATAATCTGGTTTTTCAAGACACGAATTAACAATTCGATTTTCACATAGAAGAATGTCTCCTCCTTAAAGAAAACACGTTATGCCTCACATGTTTATTGTAAATTTGCAGTGGATTTGTGATTTGGTCAAATATATTTTGCTACCGTTTTGACTGCTTTTACCTGCACTTATAAGAACTTCTAGATCTATCTACTACTGCATTTATATAAGTAATAATGCAACATTTTGATATCATTGATATGTTGTATCATGTATTATAATCGTTAACTTGATATAAAAATAAGAAGTTAAACAATCTTGATCGAGTACAATATCGAAACTTTTATTAACTTATAAATTTATATAACAAGGATGTAGCTATGACTATATCTTTAGGTGGTCCAATATATTTTTGAATAAGTTAAACTGATTTTAATCGGTTAAATATAATAAAACTAAGGGGTAGTATTAAATAAAAATTTTTATTTTGTCTAAGTAGGATGAGAAGTAATTTTAACTATTCATTTTTCAAAGCAAGGGTATCTTGAGAAAATCATATTTATAAACTTTCTCTCTCTTCATGCAAGGTACATGTATATTCTACCCCATTTTTTAAACGTTCATAACTTTTTTATACGAGATTATTTTTTCATAAAAATTTCACCGTAAAATCGAGCGTATTTTTATCTTTAATTTGAGTACCATATTGCTATATAAAATATGAATACTAAAAAAACCAACTAAAATGTGTTGTATTTATATGTTGTATAATATTTTTTTGTGCTGAATTTTTGTGCTAATTTTTTTGTGCTGAATTTTTTTATCTTAATTTTTTTTCTTAATTTTTTGTGCTGAATTTTTTTGTACTACATTTTTTTGCTGAATTTTTTCGTGCTATATTTTTTTTACTATATTTTTTTGTGCTATATTTTTTGTACTAGATTTTTTGTGCTACATTTTTTGTGCTATATTTTTTTGTACTACATTTTCGTGCTATATTTTTTTTTCTAGATTTTTTTTGTTGTATTTTAAAAAAACAAAAGAGGTGTCACATGTCATTTTCACTCTTATTTATAAGGACTAAAATGCCCCTCATTCCTACTTATTAGGAGTGTCACATGTCGTCATCACAATTCTTCTTAGGCTACTTAGACAAAATCCACTTTTTAGTGGATCTTTCCCCATAAAACTAATATAGAAACTCTTGAAAAATATGTTTACGCGTCACCACCTCACTACCCACTCTCTTGACATTTTTAAGAATAAAAAATTTCATAAAATCTCTAGACGATCAGAATTTATGGTGTTACATACTAAGGGGACTGGGGGTGGTGGCTTTTTCTCCGTGGTGGGGAATATTTCACGCGTGGAAGTTTGAAGTTTTCCATCGCCACCAACAAATGTTAACGAGTGATGGAAGGATCCCGTGAAAAACTTCATGCATGATGGAGGAAAGGATGTGAGGGGGTGTGTGGGTTTATTGTTAGGTGTTGTGAGTGATGACCATTGCTACTAAAAAAGGTTGTGAGTGATGGAATAATGGTTGATGACATGGCGGAACTTGATTGGATGTTGTGAGTGATGAAATTTTTGCAATTGATAACCACACCCTCCCCCCTAATTGAGGGTTATTCAAGTTCGGCCCATTAGAACGTTGATAAAAGAAAATTAAAACAAGTCGCTTTCAGATGTAATTGAAGGCAAAGAAGGAAGAATTAGCGAGACTCTGCTTGGTAAACGAGTCGATTATTCAGGGGGGTCAGTGATTGTCGTGGGCCCTTCACTTTCATTACATCGATGTGGATTGCCTCACGAAATTGCAATAGAACTTTTCCACGCATTTGTATTTCTCTATTCTAGATAGAGATAGAATTCTTGTCATGATTTGCGAACTAATCCAAATTGGATTTCATAATTGAAAACGTTAGGTGGATATATCAATGTTAGGTTGTATTGATATTGTTACAAGAAACATTTTATTCAAGGATTAGGTTATTACTCAACAAAGAAGAACTGAAATGATTAAAGATAAGATGAATTCAAAAGCACTTTATTATATATATATAACAGACAGAATTCCAGTGTCTAATGGTGACCTTACAATGGATTTAATTTTATATCTATCTATCCTACAAACATATCAATAAAAATAATAATGGACGGGTCCTTAGATTTATTTATGACGTGAATGGAGCTAGTGATGTTCAACTATGTCCGAAGTCAACGACGCTCCTCCGTCGTTGACTCAAAGAATTGTTGATCAGTCTGTTTAAACATAATGGAAAACATGAATAACATACCTGTTACAGCAGACAGGCCAGCAGAGAATCCAATCAGAGATGCAGCCATTGAGTTTGACATACTTGTCAGGATGATCTGGTTCCTCCTTAGGGTGTAGGATTATGATGGTGATGAACCGAAACAAGGGTTGACTTCGGTTATGGAGAGAGAGCCGATTGATGTTATGAGGGTTGTGTAAAATTGTGTAATTGTCTAATTGTCTAACTGTGTAACCCTTAAACTCTCTAATAATCTCCTTATATATTATAACAACCCTCCTAAAATTTTTCTGACGCCCTAATATATTTTAAATACCCCTATATGTCCTAAAATACACCCCGTATGTGAAAACCGAGCCCAAAATATGAAATGTCATTAAAAATAATTAAAAAACAAAATTTTTAGGTCGCTTGCGGGCCGCGTAGATCTCTTAAAGATCTTACGCAGGGCGCGAAAGCTCTAAGGCGAGGCGACACCCGGTGCCGACACGTGTCACGATCGTGGCGAGGCTAGGCGAGGTGACCAATCAGAGCTAAGGTCTACACCCCTAGTACGCGGGCCACGTAGACCTTAGTCTCATCTTACGAGGGCCGCGAGGACACCAATTTCAGGCCCTATATAAGAGGGCATCGGGCTTTCAGTTTCAATCGCTCAGTCTATTTCTCTCTCAATGAATTTCTTAATAGTAGGCACTATACTCGGGTATAATATCCCCCTAATTAACGAAGTTCTGCTCTGTTGTAAGTGTTATAACCCCGGTTACGTATTAGATACGCTACTCGATTGATCCAGGGTTCCGTAACAGCTGTCGTGGTTCTGCCCGACGAAGTTGTTGGAATGCCGTCTCGGGGAGGGTATCGTTAATATAAATAAAGCGTTATTATACTAATATATATACATTTGTGTAAATTATAGATAAATCACCAGGAAACCCTAAAAGAAGTCTAAGACAGCAAAGTGAGTTTATCCTCTTTTTGTAAACCTTTTTGTGAACTGTTTTACAAAACCTTAAATGCTTTACAATATGATTAAGCAGTGATTGAGTCTTTGTAGTTCTTCAATTACTGCCGGTATGTTGGGGTTTTGTATACAAAATGTGGAACACGTTACCATTGGACAACGAGTTTGCCAATGGGTAATATGACCCACCAGTCAGGATTGACAATACTGAATGAGTAATTGTGTAGAAATAAACAATGTGATAGCTCTCAATACTGTGTTAATTGATAAAACTCTTCTTAATTAAACTGGGATTCACTCACCAGTATTTCCCACTGACAAATGTTTTTAAAACGCGTTTCAGGTAACAAAATGTGAAAGCCAAATTAGAAGAAAGCCAGTTAGAGAGCACTGACGGCTTGGAAAAATGTGGCTATAAAAGTTACCTAAAAGACGATGTTTTAAATTCAATAAAATAGGGTTTATCCCTATGTTGTAATAAGAAACTTGGGTTTTACCCATGTGGTTATTAATATAAAATATGGTGGTTTTACTCTGATAAACATTTCCTAACTACGGTCTTGATGAAATTTCCGCTGCCAAATTAATAAACAAAACGATACCACCGACACTGATGTTCGCGGCCACCCGTTCCCGGGACAGATAAGGGGGCGGGGGTTGCGACAGAAGGTGGTATCAGAGCTAAGCCACTGATTCAGGCACAGAAGTGTTCTGCTGACATCAATATATTATCCAAATTGTTAGGAAATAAATTATGAAAATACGTGCATATCTATATTTTATTGTTATGTGTTATTTGACTATTTGTTAGTTTATAGTATGAGTGATCAAGGACCCTCGGACGTGTATCGTCAGTTTTCTGATTCACCTAGGAGTAAAGGAACTTCTTCCCAGCCTACCCTCTCTGGGTATTCTGCTGATCAGGAAGAAGGGATGTTTGTCTTTAAGGCTCAGTCTGAAGAGCCATTCCCTCAGAAAAAGAGAGGATGGTTCAGTAAGGGAGCATTCGAGCGTAGGAAAAGAATGCGAAAGTTGGAACAGCAAAGAATCCTAGCAGCCGCTAAGCGAGAGTCAGATGCCCATACACAGGATATGCTTAATAGAAGCTTAGCCAATTTTCATATCCTAGCAACAACAAATCTGGAACAACTAGTAGCCCCACAACCCTTACATTTATTCCCCACTCAGCCGATGGAGATAGAAATGCATGATTTCAACCCTGAAGAGATACCTAGGATACCAGCCCCTAATCCCTTAGATCCAAATTATAATCCATGGTTCGATGATCATAGGGATTATGTGCCACGCTACCACCTAAACGATGAAACCATGCCGAACTTAGCAGCCTATCCAGGTCTGGACCCTCTAGATCCCTACTATGACAACGATGAATATATTAGGGAGATCTTAGAGAATCCGTACCCTTAGGAGAATCCCATGCCCCAGTACCCAGACCCAGTACCAGCACCTGCACGCCCAATGAGTGCAGAAAATGTGCATGAGCTCCGAACTTTCGGAGAAGAAATCTTAGAGAGTAATGAAAGGATGAGGCAGGTAGGAGAGCGACTCGTCTGGAAATATGACGAGCGCAATATGAATTACTGGATAAATCCAGACCAGTAATGATGATGGTGGAGTTGGTAATAATAATAATAATAATATAATAATATATAACATGTTTTTATGAAAAAAAAATTAATAATAATATGTGTAATAATAATATATGTTGTAGTATAGACCACTTTGTGTTTAGTGATGCATAGTAGTGTTGTAATTTTAATTCCAGTCTTAGTGTGTATTTGACGCATACTCTAATAGAAAGAGTAAAGTCGCAATGCTCGACGCTTTTGACCAATATGTGTATTGTGTAATTGTTGCCTAAAATTATTAATTATTTTGTGATATTAATAATTGGTAAATGTTTAAAATTCAGATGAACGACGAAGTGAATCAGGAAAATCTGAATAACGATAACCAGAGTAACAATAACTCGGATAACGAAAATCCAAACAACAACAATGGAAACCAAGTGGATAACAGTGCCATCCAACATGTAGTGGCACAAGGAATAATAGATGCAATGCCATATATTATTCAAACGGTTAGGGAAGCAGAAAATAAAAGTAAGCATAGCAGTAAGCGACCAACTGAACCTGCAAACAGCGTAAACAATGGACCCGTACTTCAAGTGCCCATTCCCCAAAGAAGAAGAACCGTGTCTTACGGTTGTTCTTACAAAGAATTCTGGTCTTGTAAACCAATGGAATTCTCGGGCAATGAAGGGGCCGTTGCAGTTCTACGCTGGATAGAAAAGACCGAGGCAGTCTTAAGAATAAGTAAATGTGCGGAAGAGGATAAGATAATGTTTGCTTCCAATCTGTTTAAAAATTCAGCACTAGAATGGTGGAATACTATCCTCCAGACTAGAGGAAGTGATAGAACTTACAATATGGAATGGGAGGAGTTTAAAAACATGGTAGAAAGGAAATTCTGCCCTCCTAATGAAAAAGAACAGATAGCAAACAAGTTCTTAAACCTAAGAATGACCGGTGTGGATAGTAAAGGGTACACTAAGTTATTCTTTGAATATGCTAGAATAGTGCCAACCCTTGCTTCACCTGAACCAGTATTAATCTCCCGTTACATCTGGGGATTAATTGGAGAGATAAGGCATGTAGTCAAGGCAGCTAGACCCCAAACTATAGAAGAAGCTGTAGAACTAGCCAATACCTTGACATATGAATTAGTCCGTACACGAGAAGAGGATCAAAGGAGGAACCTAACCCAGAAGCTTACACAAGAATTCCGTTCTGGAAATTCTAACCGTGGGAGAAATGTAGGTTCTGCCTCTGCACCCTACTGTAAGTATTGCAAAAGGAAGCATTCCGTAAGAGGCTCCATATATTGTAACTTTTGCAAAATATCTGGATACAAGGAGGAAGATTGCAGGAAAAAGATTAGCAACAGAATATGTTACAACTGCGGAGAACAAGGCCACATCAAGCCTAACTGTCCAAAGCTAGCTCCAGCTACGAACACTAAGAATACTAAAAATGCTAGAGCATTTGCTCTGACTGCAGAAGAAGCAAAGATGATCCCGAATGTGATCACCGGTACATTTTTAGTTAATGATGTTTTTGCTAAAGTATTATTTGACTCTGGTGCAAACCAAAGTTTTATTAATACTTCATTTTGCAAATTACTCAATCAACCATTAACTAAACTTCCACAAGAATGTCTAGTAGAGACAGCAAATGGGGAAACCATTAAGACTTCTTAAATCTTGTAGGGAGCAAGAATAGAAATTCTAAATCATAAATTTATTGCAAACCTTTACCCCATGAATCTGGCAGGATTTGATATTGTATTAGGAATGGATTGGTTAATAGCCAATAAAGCTAGTATTTTATGTGATCAAAAGTCAATCCAAGTAAATTCACCAAGGGGTGAAAAGATCACAATTAAAGGAAATAAAAATCCACAAAGTTCATCTCTGTGATGAAAACAACAAGTTACATAAGAAAAGGGTCATTAGTGTATTTGATTTCCATAATCACTAACACTAAAGGAAAAGAATTAAAGGATATTCCAGTAGTATCCCAGTTTTCAGATGCATTTCCAGAAGAGCTACCAGGATAACCTCCAGATAGAGAAGTTGAATTCAGAATCCATATAATACCAGGGACAGCACCAATTGCCAAGGCACCTTACCGTTTGGCACCCGCAGAAATACAAGAACTAAAAGAAGTCTAAGACAACAAAGTGAGTTTATCCTCTTTTTGTAAACCTATTTGTGAACTGTTTTACAAAACCTTAAATGCTTTACAATATGATTAAGCAGTGATTGAGTCTTTGTAGTTCTTCAATTTCTGCCGGTATGTTGGAGTTTTGTATACAAAATGTGGAACACGTTACCATTGGACAACGAGTTAGCCAATGGGTAATATGACCCACCAGTCAGGATTGACAATACTGAATGAGTAATTGTGTAGAAATAAACAATGTGATAGCTCTCAATACTGTGTTAATTGATAAAACTCTTCTTAATTAAACTGGGATTCACTCACCAGTATTTCCCACTGACAAATGTTTTTAAAACGCATTTCTAGTAACAAAATGTGAAAGCTAAATTAGAAGAAATCCAGCTTAAGAGCACTGACGGCTTGAAAAAATGTGGCTATAAAAGTTACCTAAAAGACGATGTTTTAAATTCAATAAAATAGGGTTTATCCCTATGTTGTAATAAGAAACTTGGGTTTTACCCATGTGGTTATTAATATAAAATATGGTGGTTTTACTCTGATAAACATTTCCTAACTACGGTCCTGATGAAATTTCCGCTGCCAAATTAATAAACAAAACGATACCACCGACACTGATGTTCGCGGCCGCCCGTTCCCGGGACAGATAAGGGGGTGGGGGTTGCGACATATATACACCCAAGAGGAAACCTAATTAGTCAATAAGGTATATGATCCATCAACAATTACCAACTAATTATTAACAGGTTATTAATATATTTTAATCTATATAATATAAATGATTATAATGGCTACAAGATTAAATATTATAACAATTATATATTTAATCTCACATTCTCCCACTTAGCCGAGTAATCATTTATCATGAGTATTAGATGAGCCTGGCCAGGGGTTAACACTCATTTTAGCCTTAAACCAAGAACTATAGCAGAGAAATACAGCCGTTGAATCATCATTCGACTCAGGACCACCATTAGTCATACTATAGCCTCAATTTAAAACCTAATAGTTACGATCAAAATACGCATAAGCCCTTTAGCGTCCGATTTGTATTTATATTTGTCTATATGTCATTACACCGGCAGAACATATGTTAGAGACATACAAAATCAAACTGAGGAAATTTTATTAATTAAAACATAAGCTAGTACAATATGCCATTAAATAAGGTCTTTAGTAAGTCCCATATTCGATACATGTTCTTCGAAAACTTTAGGTGGGAGACCTTTAGTCATTGGATCCGCAAGCATATCTTTAGTACTAATATACTCAATACAAAGATTATTTTCCTCAACTCGTTCACGTACGAACAAATATTTTGTATCGAGATATAAACCAACTCCAGTCGAACTGTTACTGTTCGAGAAACTAACGGCAGCTGAGTTATCACAGTAAAGCTTCAATGGTCTAGAAATGGAATTAACGATTTTGAGTCCAGTGATCAGATTTCTAAGCAACATTCCATGACAGGTTGCGTTGTAAACAGCAATGTATTCTGCCATCATTGTGGAAGTTGTAGTTAACTGTTGTTTATTACTCTTCCATGAGATAGGCCCGCCTGCTAACATAAAGATATAGCCCGAAGTGGATTTCTTGTCATCTTTGCATTTGGAAAAGTCAGAATCAGAATAACCTACCACTTCTAAATGATCACTTCTTCTATAAGTCAGTTTATAGTCTTTCGTCCCTTGCAGATATCTAAGGACCTTCTTAGCTGCTTTCCAGTGATCTAGGCCAGGATTAGTCTGATAACGGCCTAGCATTCCAACAATATAAGCGATATCTGGGCGAGTACAGACTTGAGCATACAATAGGCTCCCGACTACTGACGCGTAAGGTATCTGGCTCATTTGCTCCTTTTCAACCTCTGTTGTCGGACACTGGAACGAACCGAAAACATCTCCCTTAATTACTGGAGCGACGGAGGGTTTGCACTGTTGCATGCTGTAACGTGTAAGGACACAATCTATGTAAGTCTTCTGGGACAATCCCAAGATCCCTTTGTGTCTATCTCGGTGAATTTTATTGCCAATGACGTAAGAAGCATCTCCGAGATCCTTCATGTCGAAGTTATGAGAGAGTAACCGCTTCGACTCATGCAACATGTCTAAACTATTACTTGCCAAAAGAATATTATCTACGTAAAGGACAAGTATAGTAAAATTACTCCCACTCATCTTGAGGTAGGTGCATTGATCCACTTGATTCTTCATAAAACCTTGTCTCTTCATGACTTCATCAAACTTGAGGTACCATTGACATGATGCTTGTTTTAACCCATAAATGTATTTCTTCAACTTACAGACTAGATGCTCCTGACCTTCAGGTTTAAAGCCTTCAGGTTGTTTCATGTAAACATCTTCGTCTAAGTCTCCGTTAAGGAAAGCAGTTTTGACGTCCATCTGATGCAGCTTTAAATCCAAATGAGCTACTAGGGCCATAACGATCCTTAATGAATCTTTACGAGAGACAGGTGAAAACGTCTCTTGATAATCAATTCCCTCTTTCTGAGTGTAGCCCTTTGCAACCAATCTCGCTTTGTAGCGTTCAACGTTCCCATTCGGATCCAGTTTTGTTTTGAACACCCATTTACATCCTACAGGTTTGACACCGTTGGGTAATTCTACCAAATCCCAAACGTCATTTTTCTTCATGGATTCAAGCTCATCAATCATTGCTTTGTTCCATTCAGAAGACTGATCACTGCTAATGGCTTCATTATAAGAGATAGGATCATTGAGCTTTCCAGCATCCATTTCAGCCAGGTAGGTAACATAATCATCCTAATTAGTAGGCCTTCTTTGCCTAGATGACCTCCTGAGTTGATTATCGGGTTCAACGTTGTCTTGGTTTTGAGCATTTGATGTGCCTTTGTTATGAGGTATAATGGGTTCTGATTGTGGAGATGGAATTTGTGCAGTGGCTTCAGGTGCAGTTGTTGCATTGGGTACAAGAGGAGTAAACGGAGTAATGGTAAGTGACGAGTCTCTCCCCCCGCATCTTGTACTTCTTGCAATTCTTCGTAAGGGTTGGTACTGCTCCCACTGACCTTGAAATCCTCCAGGAATGTAGCACGCTTGGTTTCAACAATACGGGTGACATGGGAAGGACAATAGAAACAATAACCCTTCGAATGATCAGGATACCCGATAAAGAAGCAGGTAACTATTTTAGGGTCAAGTTTCCATAGGAAAGGATTATAGAGTTTTGCTTCAACAATGCAGCCCCATACTTTCATATATTTAAGACTCGGTTTCCTTCCTGTCCAAAGTTCATAAGGAGTTTTAGGGACAGACTTAGAAGGAACTCTATTGAGTATATGAACAGCTGCTTTTAACGCTTCAGTCCAGAGGAATAATGGTAAATTAGTGTTGGCTAACATACTACGCACCATGTTCATAAGGGTACGATTTCTTCGTTCAGCGACACCATTCTGCTGAGGTGTACCAGGCATGGTGTATTGGTTCACAATCCCCTGGCCCTTACAAAACTCATAAAATGGACCAGGAGCTTGACCCACATCAGTATGTCTTCCATAAATCCACCGCCTCTATCTGATCTCACAACTTTAATCTAACGATCTAATTGCTTTTCAACTTCAGCTTTATAATCTTTAAAAGTTGTAAGAGATTCAGATTTTTCCTTAATAAGATACAAGTACATGTAATGAGAATAATCATCAATGAAAGTGATAAATGAAGTATGTCATGTTATGCCAGCGATTTGATAGGGACCACTAATGTCAGTATGAATGAGTTCTAACAGATTAGAGCTCCTAGTGGCACCTTTCTTATTCGCTAATGTCATTTTGCCTTTAAGACATTTGACACATGTTCCAAAATAAGTGAAATCGAGAGGAGGTAAAATTTCATCTTTTACGAGACGATTTAATCGTTCTCTTGAGATGTGGCCTAAACGTTGATGCCATAACATAAATGAAGTCTCTAAGTCTTGATTCTGTTTCATCTTTGTGAGTGATTCATTAATATTATATGACAACAAAGATTTGGAATAATTATCATCTAGTTCTAATCTATAGAGACCACCATCCAGAATGCCAGTACCATAAACAACGGAATCATAGAGAATAGAGAGTTTGTGATGACCATGGGAAACAACAAAACCGTCCATGTCTAACTTTGGTCCTGATACAAGGTTCCGAGTTACCTCAGGAACATATAAGGTATCATAAAGTTTAATACATAAACCAGTTTTCAAAAATAATTGTAATGTTCCTATGGCCTTCACTTCTAATTCCCGATCATCCCCAACTTTAAGTGTTCTTTGGTTTCTTCCCAGCTTCCGGATTGAAAGAAATCCCTGAGTCGAGTTGGTTACATAAACCATAGAACCAGAATCAAACCACCAAGAATTAGCAGGAACATTTAAATTAAAGGACTCAAGTATCATGAAAAAATCGTTACCTTTCTTAGCCAGCCACTCCTTGGAGTCAGGGCATTCCTTTTGCTTATGTCCTGTTTTCTTACAGAACTTGCAATAGGGTTTGCCTAAGGAGCTCTTAGAGCTGGAAGGTGTACTTGTACTAGGATTTGGATTTTGGACCTTAGAAGCATCCTTTCTATGATAATTGTTCTTCCTCTTCCTCTTCTTAGAGTTGGAGGTGGTGAAGTTAGCAACATCAGTAGTGCGATCCATCTTCGTACGCTCTTCCTCCTGTACGCACATAGCGACCAGCTCACTCATCGTCCATTTATCCTTCTGAGTGTTGTAATTGATCTTGAATGCTTCATAGGACGAAGGAAGCGAAGTGATGATGAAGTGAACAAGAAAACCATCACTGATTTCCATCTCTAGCCCCTTCGGCTTATTGGCCATGTTATGCATCATCATGATGTGCTCGCAAATGCTGCTCCTCCCATCATACTTAGTCGTCACCAGCTTGAGGATAAGAGTGCTAGCGTGTGCCTTTGATGTTCCTTTGAATTGTGCCTCCACAGAAGCCAGGTAGGTTTTAGCGTCATCAGAATCAGGAATGGCTCATCTGATCGCATTGTGTATGGATTGCTTCATGAACATGAGAGACATGCGGTTACACCTAGTCCATTTTTCACGAACTATATGCTCAGCAGCAGTACTTTGATTGGTAAGGTCCGCTGGCTTATTCTCTCTTAGAGCATAATCGAAGTCTAGCAATCCAAGTGTAAGCATGAGGGCATCCTTCCATTCAGCAAAGTTATCACCAGTCAAAGGTGGAATCCCGCAATTGGGTGCTGATAGTGGAAATAAGATGAGCAAGTTATGATACTAAGAAAAAAGTCCTAATGTGATCTAGGGCATGTTATACTAAGGCATGCATAAATAATGACCATTTTAATTATGAAGCTGTGATATTGTCTAACACTAACATCAAAATAATAGACTTAGTTAAAATTCTACTTAAACGAAGACAAATCAGCTTTGGCCAGAAGTGTAATCATTTAAGTATGTGTGCAAAGTATCGTGACAAATCAGCTTTGGCCAGAAATGAGACAATCACTTTAGTTATGCACTTGTCAAGTATGCTAGACATAAATGAATTAAAATCAGCTTTGGCCAGAAATTAAGACATTTCACGTTTGTAATGCATACTCAACATAGCTTTTCTAATACTTGAACAATAAATAGATGTATTAAATCAGCTTTAGCCAGAAATGATACATCAGAAGCTCATTCAAGTTAAACTATTTTGGTTTTGTAAAAAGTTATCTGATTCTGATTATGTAATTAAGTGTTTGCAAAACCAAGTATTTAATAGCAAACCACCTGTTAGTTCACATTAAACAGCCTAAAATAATGAGGTTTCGAGTGAGGTCTCGATTGAGTTATGAGATCTCGAGTCAGTTATGAGGTCTCGAGTCGCAACCTTGGCCTCGAGTCGCAATCATGGTCTCGACTACTGTGTTTTATGAGATCTCAACTCCATAATGAGATCTCGAGTCGCAACCACGGTCTCGAGTTGTGAAGATTGAAGCCATTAGTCGAAAACTCAGTGGTCTCGAGTCGAAAACGTTGTCTCGAGTTGTAAAGATTGAGAACCTTTATGATTTCGAGTCGAGACCTTGTGGTCTCGATTCAAGACCTTATGGTCTCGAGTCGAGACCTGATGGTCTCAAGTCCACTGTTAACAACTGTTATTGTGATAATAACTGAAAACTAGAAATTTTAGGGATTGTGGGATAATGTTTCCTGTTTTATTGTTGATCTAAATTTATCAAGGATTTCGAAAATTATAACTGATTATCTATTAACAGTTTTCGAGAATTTTAATAGATAAAATTAAGATCAAAACAGTAAAAACACCTACTAATCCGGATTATATTCCAAAACTTAAGGAATTTTCGAGTTTTTTTTAGAACAAATGATTAAGCACCCTTTTCTTAGAACACTGATTTCGGCACAATTAAAACCGAAAACAACTGTGATTTATTAGACTTTCAAAAATTCTGTTTTCTAGATTTTGATCTCAGAATAATGGATACGAAAACTGAACTGATTTATCAACATATGCTCGGATACCACATGTTGATCAGTTCTGTTTAAGCATAATGGAAAACATGAATAACATACATGTTATAGCAGACAGGCCATCAGAGAATCCAGTCAGAGATGCAGCCATTGAGTTTGACATACTTGTCAGGATGATCTGGTTCCTCCTTAGGGTGTAAGATTATGATGGTGATGAACCGAAACAAGGGTTGATTTCGGTTATGGAGAGAGAGCCGATTGATGTTATGAGGGTTGTGTAGAATTGTGTAATTGTCTAACTGTGTAACCCTTAAACTCTCTAATAATATCCTTATATATACAACCAAGAGGAAACATAATTAGTCAATAAGGGTAATATGGTCCATCAACAATTACCAACTAATTATTAATAGGTTATTAATATATTTTGATCTATATAATATAAATGATTATAATGCCTACAAGATTAAATATTATAACAATTATATATTTAATCTCACAAGAATAAGATTCAAGTGACATAGATACTCAAACCAAGTGGAACGTCCGTTGAAGACAAGAAATACTGATCCATCGGTTGAAGTCCAGAATGTGTGACCATCGTTTGAATTAATATGAAGTCCATGCATGCCTTTGTTTGTAGACAAGTTCAAATGACATACATGCTTGTATATCCAAACGACATATCAATGTCGTTTGGATCTTGTACTCATGTCGTTTCACATAGAATCCAAACGACACCCTTGTCGTTTGGATAGAATGGATGCCGTTTGTAGGAGTTGCTGTATAAATGTTGTGTATCGTTTCAGAATGCTTATGCTTGCAAGAGCAAGAGTGTGTGTGAGAGATAGAGTGTTGGAGAGCATTATTGTAAACATCGTAACCAAACTCTATCGAAATCAATATAGGTTCGTTAATCAGTGAATATCTTTGTGTTATTGATTCACACTCATGCTCGGTTTGTGGTGTAATTCAACACTTGTTACACCATTCGAAACAAGAAATCCTTGTGTTCAAGATCCGAATTAGGACCTACAAAATTTCCATCATTATAAAATTTCTTACTTTTGCGAAAAAAATAAAAATTTATAAGGATAATTTTTAAAACAACTTAGAAACACATGTATCTAATATGCATGTTCAAATCCAAAGGTTATTTTCCTACATTTATCGGCCTGGTCTTGAAAAATAAATAAATAAGTTTAGGTCTGAGTATCGTATTCATGTATTAATCAATAAGTTTGTGGTTAACTGTGCAAGTCATCAACCAAAACTTAATAATTAAGAATAATCATCATATATTTAAATGCAGCTCAAACCTAATTATTAAACTAAGTGTATTGAATAAGACTTTTGCATGCCTATCACGTATACGCCGTATACCCATTGTTTATTAAATTTTGAGAATGACAGACCATTTATCATATTTTTTTTAACAGCAAATTATAGCGTCCACTTCAATCTTCTCTGACGGCGTTTTTCCGATGAACATTCCGATAAGCGATACTAGATCTAAAAATCAAAAAGTGATTCTAACCCGTGAAGCGATACTAATCTTCGTGGATATTGATGAGTTTAAAATCGATGAATTTGAAGTTTGTAAGATTGGTAAACATAAGAGTTGTGATCAGGATTTTGCAGGTGAGGTGGGTGCAATAAAATGATAAATACATATTTTACGTTTGCCTGTGAGTTTTGAATCAATTTCCACATTTTCCTTTTTTATTTCTTTATTGCGTATTATGGTCATACATGTGAGTGTTGAGTTTGTTTTTATTTTATTTTTTGATGAATGGTAGTATAATTTTTTGAATTCTAAAAGTATGCTGTGCACACGTGAGTTTTGAATCATTTCCACCTTTATCTTTCTTATTTGTTTTTTTTTTTTTTCCATTGCGTTTTAGAAAAACACATTTTGAAGTGTTTTTAGTCCATTGCGTTTTAGGTAAAACATATTTTTATGTGTTTTACCTCCATTGTGTTTTAGAAATAACACTTTCTTTTGTGTTTTTTGGCCATTGCATTTTAGAAATAAGACATTTTTTTGTTTTTTCTGGTCATTGCGTTTTAGAAATAAGACATTTCTTTGTGTTTTTTGTGCATTGCGTTTTAGAAAAAAAATCATTTTTTACGTTTTTTGTCCATTGCGTTTTACGCAACTGGGTTTTCGAAATTTTTTTCGAAAATATAGCAATAGCATACTTGTTTTAAAGATAAAAAAACGCTCGTTTTTTGTGCAATTTTTATAAAAAAAATAATGTCGTATGAAAAAGTTATTAACGTTTAAAAAATGAGGGGAATTGGAGGAGAGAGAAACTATTGTCCTGAATTGACTAGAATGCCCTTACACAAACTCACGTGCCTCTTTTTCCTCTTCAATTTTAGTCTTTAATTTTAGCCCTTGATTAAATCAATTGATGATCAAGATTACTTCATAGCCTTCCTAGCCAAAAAAAACTTTCAATTATATCCTAACCCTATATGTTCATTTTTGTTTGAATGTATATTCACTAGTACAGATTTGATCAAAAGATGCGGTTAAATTGGCTATGAGATGCGGTTATAGACCCGCATCTTATGGCATGGCATCTTTTGGCTATGTGCCAAATAATGCGGGTCCAAAAGATGTGGTTCTAAAACCGGATCTTTTGATATATTAACAAATAAACTACTTTTTCTTAATATACGTAAGATATGCGGTTTTCGAACCGCATCTTTTGGTGTTTCAGGCTAAAAAAAATAATTTTTATATATTTCAATTTCTAGATAATTTCATAAAAAAATTCTCAATAAATTCCAATATAAATTAACCAAACATATAAATTATAAAGGTTTTAAAGTAACACAAATTAAAAAAAGTTTGAAAGTAACACAAATATATAAATGTTTAAAGATGAAAGTGATATACAATAACCCCCGAACCCAAGTCTTCATACTTGCAACCAAAACCAACATATTCAGTTTATACTTGCAACTGGAACCGTATCAATTACCTAACAAAACACAACATTCCATGTTAATGGGCTAACTAGTAATACTATTAATGTGAATGAAATATTATATTTACCTGTTTTCTGAATTTCTGCAACAAAGAAATATAGCAAAAAAGCCTTTATGACACCTAGAGTGATCCATGACTTGCCCCATCCTTTTTGACACTGTCAATCAAGCATAAAAAAACAGTTACTTATAGAAGTTCATAATAAGAAGGATTTCAATACTTCACTAAATATATATACATATATAAAGTGTTTATCAATTTTGTTTTGTTTGTCAATTATTTCTATTCTGGGTTTAATTTAACTAGGAGCTGGGCCAACACACACTTCTGTAAAAAAATCATCCATTGGCTTCTTAGCGCTGAGAATCGTAAACAAAAGGGAAGTGTCAAAACCATAAAAAAAATTGGAATTAAACCATATATTTAACATTCAAATATAGTAATTCTGATATCACTAAACGAAAAGTCTTTATGTAAACGGTAATCCACAAAAGTTTTAAAATATGTATAATGGGGAGATAATCACCTCTTACGTTATTTGAAAGATTTGAATCTGAAGCGGACACCAATGATTGGATAATCATATGAAGTCTTTATGTAAGAGCTTTTCTGTATAAGATCAGTTCGAGACATCTCAGTACGGTTCCCTTTCGATCGGTTCCCACGTGAACATTTTCTTATCTGTATTCTTTGACTGTTGTGCTCTTGAAGATGACCATTTGTTCCGGTGGTCAGAAGAGATGCGAAGTAGCGGCTTCTTGTCCGTCACCGGCGGCGGCATGTGATTCCTCCATACTTCTGTAATTAATTCAACTTGATTCATAACAATCAAACTATACAAAAAAAGAACTTTAAGCAAATCAACCTGCTTCATACCAGCATCGCGTTACTCATATAGGTGAACTGCAATGAAAGAAACTGAACATAACTAAGCCATAGCTAGAACAATAGAAAGCCCAAATTCTAACAGAAAAAAATGAACCAATAAACCCTAAAACATAAGGAAATTAAGATTATACGGAAAGGCAACCAAGTAGACATCAATCACTAACAACATATCAAAATGTAGCTGCAAAAATCTATTGAACATTAAAAATATCCATAATATAAGAATAGAAAGCAAAATAAAAAAAAGACATACCTTGGCAGCGACGCCAAGTTCATACGTAAACACAAATCGAATAACGCAGAGCCAAAATAGTAGAATGCCCAATCCAAACAACGATAAAACAGCTTAGCGATAGTTGAATCCGATTGAAAACCTGTTCATTACCAAAAAATCAGAGTAAAGTTAGTACAAACCACCGAGACATTGCAGAATTTAGGTCTACTTGAAGAATAAAAGAAAATTAATTAGTACATAATGAAGTAGACGAGATTGGAACGTGCTTACGCTGTCAAATGAAGAATATTTAGCTGAAACGGCTTAGTAACATGTAAATGTGACCGTAAACCTATTCATCAACAAAGATTCAGAGTAAAATCGATACAAAACAACTGATAAAGTGATGTGGTAGCTCAAATCTAAGATATTATACAACAAATACATGAAAAAGTGGAGATAAACTTGTGGAATTTGGTACAAAATTAGCAGCAGTTGTAAAACTTGTTCATCAACAACAATTCATAGTAGAACACAACAAAGAATCCAGATCCTATATCGGGTTATCTTTATTTTTCACCCGGATTACCATACACCTCAAACATAAATTATTCAAATAAAATACAAAATTAAAACCCTAATTATACCTACATCAAATAAAATCCAAGAAACTGAATCTATCAATTAATAAATCAAACTTGAAGCAGAACACAACAATTATAATCTCATGAACAAATTGTTAAAAGATAAAAAAAAGAATAAATTAAAATACCTTGCAATAGGGTAAGATCACCTCCGAAGAAAACAAGCAAGTGAAACCACGAGAAAACTGTAATATGGTATATTAAAAACAAACCCTAACACACTCGATGAATTCACCTTTCTCATTCAATTTGGATTTCAAATATAAGTGTTGGTCGCGAAGTTGTCATTGTGTTTCTTCAGAGCAACGAACCTTTAACTCAAGTGTACGTGTAGATACCGGAAGACCGAATGAATAATCGAACGATTCACGGATGTTATCATTTGTTTCTTGTGAAAGATCCTTTGATTGAAAAGCATTAAAAGTATATGTGTTGGTGAAATTGAACACAAGGAAACCCTAAGTCAGCTTATTTGTTAGGTAAACCGATAGAAACAAGACAAGATTATTAGGTGAAAATTGAGAGGATTTGATCTGAAGCGAGGGTTGCAGCGTGTGGTAGATGAAAAGTGAGGAGTTATGACCATAGATAGAGGCCGGGTTTTGGGGGTTATCAGATTGATGGAGGGAAAGGAAAACTAAGTTGAAATTTTTGGGGAGGAATATAGGGGACAAAAGATGCGGTCAACCATTTAACCGCACTTTTTCGTTTTAGTACACAACAGGATGTACTTTTTAGTTTTAGGGGAGGGCAAAAGATGCGGGTTAACCATTTAACCGCATCTTTTAGTTTTGTCATCCGCATCATTTGCCCAATTGTGTACTAGTGATTGTATTCTGTAACAAAACTAATTTAAGATATACATTTAGTTTGGGTTTTAGAGACAAGTTTAGGAGATAACCCTTGCTAACCTTTTTATTTCTTTTTCGTATCCTGGTAATTATTGGCATAATCCTTTCTTTTCTTTCACCTCCATCAGTAATCACTAGTCATAAAGTCGTTTACTGTTTAAACCTTTTATTTTTTGAGTTAATTAGATAGTTAATCCTTATGGTTTACACAAACTAATATACTTAGGTACTAATGGTTTAAAATCATCTTCTACGGTATTAACTTTTCATTTTGTAACGCTTGGAGGTATTAACTTCTATGGTATTAACATAGTTAGTCCACGTGGTTTGCACAAAATAACATATTTAGGTACTAATAGTTTAACAACAATTAACGTTAGTACCCCCAAACGTTTCAAAATGAAAAGTGAATACCCTAGAAGGTGATTTTAAACTATTAGTACTTAATTATGTTATTTTATGCAAATCACACGGACTAACTATATAATTAACTCTTTTATTTTTGTGGAAAGTTTTATGCATGCTTGAAATAATAAAGAGAAAAATGTAAAAAGGAAATGAAAAAACGTAGTACGAGAAATGAGCCGAAATTTTTTATATTTGATATATTACATTACATTTTCCATAAATTCCATAAAGGTAATAGTACTATCATACAATTGGACTGTTTGGGCGGCAATGTTTTTTCTTTTTGGGTTTTTTTTTTTTGTTTTTTTTACATTTTTCGTGTCCAGCCAAATTACGATTTTATCCTCAGTTTAAAATTAAGATTTCATCACAGTTTAAAATATTTTTTTTTTGCCTCCAGCTCGAAATGATGATTTTGTCATCAGCTAAAAATAACGTTTTTGCCCCCGGTTTAAAATAAAATTATGGTTTTGCCCCAGCAAAAAGTTACGATTTTGTCATTGGTTCAAAATACTTCAAAAGGAAGGCTGGGGAATAGTGCAAGGCAACTGTCTGACACTTCCCAATTGGTTCTGCCAAATTACGATTTCAACTCATTTTAAAATAAAATTTTGGTTTTGCCCCGGCTCAAAATTACGATTTTGTCCTCAGATAAAAATCATGTTTTTGCCCTAGGTAAAAGTTACAATTTTGCCCTTAGTTCAAAATATGATTTGCCCCAAGTTAAAAATTGCAATATTGCCATCGTTTTTTTTTTTTTTTTTGTCAAAACTATTGAATCAATGTATTTTTTATTCGTGTCAAACAACTGCTTAGCACTCGCTCATTGTCCTAACAAATTACTGTTTTGCCCCCAGCTCTAAATTACATGTGTACCATTGTTTTAGTTTTTTTCTAGCAAAACTATGATAGTGTTTTAGTTTAGTTGGTTGGCTCGGTGTATTTTTTTTAGATCCTGTTATAAGTAGCATGTACAAGTGACCGAAATACATGCGTACATGTTATCAAACTAAAAAATATTCGGTTTAGCGCCCCGCAACGCAGACGACGCATACCACTAGTTAATAAATAAAAATAAAGTAGTTGTGTACTATTTTCAGCCTTCTATTTAAAATTTTCTATGGGTGGATGCGTTCATTTACAATTTTATATTTAGTAACTATAAAACTCTTCAAAAACTAAAATTCTTACATTTGAGTTAATTACGTTTTTCATCCTTATGGTTTGTTAAAAATTATTATTTCAGTTCATTAGTTTAAAAATTGGCAAAACAGTCCCTATGGTTTCACTTTCGTAATTATTACAGTCCACCCTGACTAGCATCATCCAGTTATTTTGTTAGTTTATTTGAAATGATCACATACACTAAAATAGTTATTTTTGACAAACCACATAGACAAAAAACGTAATTAACTACTTACATTTTTATAGTTAATTTGTAATTTTAGTCGGTAATATATTCAAATGTTTGACCACCTATAAATGAACATAATATCTTTAGCAAAACTTATGAAATTGCTAATTTATAAATGAAATTCAAATGAACTTTATTACATTTTTCAACCACACACGTTTCTCATTGTTTTTTAAATTACTCAATTCAAGATTCTTTATTACATTTTTCAACCATACACGTTTTTCATTTTTTTAAAACATATCCAAAACCCACAAATAACAAAATAAAGATTACTAAAACATCATATATGTGAGTTGTGCTTTATGTTTTAGATGATAAAGCTCTGATTATCGAATGACAAACATTATTGTGTTTTGTGTTGATTAGTATGTTGTGTTATATATTTATAGTTCTACAATTCTGTGTTGAAAGTTTTTATAGACTATTACGGTTTGAATATGGTGTTTTAGTAGTCTTCACTCTGTTATTTGTAGGTTTTAGGTTTGTTTTATGGCTGAAATTATAATGTTTTATGATTTTTACACTTTTTAGGAAATTCAGACTTTGTAGCCAAACCTCAACCTTATTATATGGGTGGGGTTCGGCTACAAAGTCCAAATTTTAGCCATAAAACATGCCTAAAACACACAAATAACATAGTGAAGAATACTAAAACACCATATTTAAACCCTATTAGTCCATAAAAACTTCAAGCATATCATCGTAGAACTATGAACATAAAACACAATATGCTAATCAACATAAAACACAATAATACTTGTCATTCAATACACACATCCTTATCATCCAAAACACAAAACACAACCCACATATATGATGTTTACTAATCTTCATTTTGTTATTTGTGGGTTTTAGGTGTGTTTTGTAGTTAATATTTTGGTATTTTATGACTTTTTACACATATTTTCAAATTAAAAAACAACTTAATTTAAAGTGTAGAATAAATTACTTGTTGTGTAGGAAATTACGAGTTGAGTAGGATTCAAGGTGTGTAGGATAAATTTCGACTTTGTAGGATAAAATTCTATAATGTGTAGGGTATATGTAGGAAATTTTTGATATGTGTAGGTTTTGTAGATTATATGTAAGATAATTAATGATTACTTGACTAATTAATTAAAGAGAGAAAAAAAATAATATGATGAGTTATAAATGAAATAGTATTTTACCAATATGTATTTTCTTCTTTCAATAATTTTCTTATCATTTGATCCTACCCTAAAGGTATAATCAGCACATCGATTTATTAAAAAAAACATATTAGTCTATCAACACAACCATGTTTGTGTAATCAACACATTTTTTACTCAGAGTTCTACACATATAAAAAAAATCTAAAGAGCACGAAAATAAGAATATTCTACCTAACAATTTTAAAAAGGTTATGCTAAATGAGTTATAAATAAATATTAAATGTTGACAATAACTAAATTACCTTTAATGCGAGTTATTAATTTATGTCATGTGTTAAATTCTAATTGGTTCTTATGGTTAAATTCTAATTGGTTCTTATGGTTTTTATAAAAGATAGTGTTTGTATATAATAATCGGCCCTTAAATGAAAACGAGAGACATGTAATCATACTACAACCTTTTCGTATTTATGTAAAAAATTTAAATGATTATCATGATTTAGACATATTTGGTTTGATCAATAGATTTCTTGATTGCCATGGTACTCGTTTGTGCTAATCTTGTCGGCTAGGGTTATCTCATCGGCAGCTAGTATGCAACTATACTTTGATGATCATAACATAATTGATTTAGTTTTGAATATTTATGTGCTTTTGGATTTAATTTAAATAAAACTGGTAAAAAAACAAATTATCATATGATGCATGACTATTTTTAGGGATTTGTGACATAAAATTGATCAGTAGTAAAACAAACTTTCTTTTCTCTAATTCTTCTATCGTTCTATTAGTAACTTTCTTTTCCATTTTTAATAAAATCCTAGGTATCGCTCTATTATTGCAACTTTCTTTTCCATTTTTCAAAAAATCGTAGGTAAAGTATAACATTTTTATTTGTTCGTATTTTCCTCGCTAAAAAGTCCTTCGATGGCAATCTGCCAGAAAGTCAAATTAAGTTGATCTTCTATGTCTAAAATCATATATTGCTTTCTCCAACCTAGCTAGTAGTTGGACGACCTACTCCTAAACGATGAAATTTTTCGATGAACAAGCGTATATGATCGACAATAGAGTATTTGTATTACCCCACGCGTATCATCCATATTCTAGTTGCTTTAATCGAATTGATGTTTAGATCATTCAATTAGGTTGATTAATAATTCTACCATAATTTTCGAATAGACTAAACCTTTTTTTTATCATTTTTTTTTTTTTGAAAGGTAAACTTCATTAAAGCAAACGGCACACCTCAAAACGAGGGGCCCAACCAACTACAACCCGAAACTACATGAAAACGAATTTACACCAATCATCCCACTCTATATATTTACATTTACTTCTGTTCTTAAACCAAAGAAATCCTAAAACTTTCACCTCGTTGACAATCTCCTCAATTCTGGCCACTTTGCTCTCGAACTTCGCTTTGTTCCTGGCTTTCCAGATGCACCAAACTGCAATCCTTACTATACCTTTAAAAGCCTCCTTTTTGTTCCCGCTTAATCCCACGAAGTCATGAATTTTTGCAATATCCTTGAATTCGAAAAAGAATAATTGCTGCACATTGCACCACCTGCTGATTTGGAGCCAAACCACAGCCGCAATATAGCAAGAAGAAAAGATATGGGATACCGAGTCCACTCCTTCGTTGCAAAAAACACATACGTCATCCTGCACCTCAATATGTCTCATTCTCAGCGCTTCGACCGTAGCTATCTTATTAATACTAGCTCTCCACATAAAGATATTAACTTTATCTGGAATCCATTTACACTCTTCAATCAAATCCTGCGAATTCTCGAACTGTTGCCCATTTTTGTTAAGTAATTTTTTCACAGCCCCAACACTAAAGACTTTGTCTTCCGCTCCGATCCATTCCCATCTATCCGAGCTATCAACCAGCGAAACGTGAAACAACATTCCGCAAAGATCAATCAGTTCGTAAACCTTTTTTTTATCATATGTCGTATCACGTAATATGCATTTATGGGTTGATAATTCATTAAATAACACATGTGTAATATATTATTAAAACTAAAAAAGGAACCCTATAAACAAACAACTTATTAAACTCTATAAATCCAATTCAGTCTCATCCCTGAGGTACCAAGTCCTCATTTCTCCATCTGTAGCAAGATGAGAAACGTTAATCTCTTTCTCTTTTTAGTTTCAGTTTTGCTTATAGTTTTGTTGCCACAAGAAGCCAATGGTGAAGTGACTGGAGGAACCAAAAGATTGATCGATAAGGCTAATCAAAAGGGGCCATATATAGGCATTGTGATCCCTAACCTATTTGAAATGAATCCTCTTCTCAATTATCCCGAATACAAGTCTAGTAATCTCGTCATCGATGTTGGAGGTATGTATATTATATAGTTTTAAAAAATGAACGTTACTGAATAAACACTTATGATTGACTTGCCACAAGGTTTCCTATGAATTGTAAAAGTTAAGGTATGGATGGTTGTGTAGCTCCTAAAAATTGTAAAAGGTAAGGTATGGATTGTTGTCTATTGGAGTATATATAGGGTTGTTCAAGGGCCGTGTCTGTGGGTTGGCAGGGCATTTCCGACACGAACCCAAAAAGTTTGACATTACAATCCTGAAAATTGTGTCAAACACATGACCTGTTCACAACAAGTGTATTCGTAGGTTGATACAAACACAACCCACTTAACGGGAAAATATAGCTTATTTACTTTATTTCATGTTATTATCTTAGAAATTCAAATTATTTTTTCTTAAGCAATTATGTTAAAAATATATTAATTTCTTTTAAACTTTTAATGTTTGGCATAATAAATACACAAATATTTTAAGTTATTACATAAACATAATAACAAACAAATAAAAGAAGCTATGGGTTAAACATGTTAGCCTGCGAACCTGCCATGCTATATGAATACGAGTAGTCTAGACTAAATGCATACCTACATATTTTTTAGCAGGTTCGTGTTGTGTCAAAAATTCACACCCTAAATATTACACAACTTACTTGTCAAGTTTAGTAATTTAGCATCGACCTCCTAGTCCCTTCAACCCGAAAGGTCAACTTGTGAAAAACTCGAATTATGATGCCATACTTAACTTATTCACCGATTGATAAAACGTTGATGCTTCCTTTCATACAAGATATTGTTTGTTGTTAATTTGATTTGGTATTGTTTCTGTAGGAAGGAGATTTCGGTTTGGATCAATTGGTGAAAAACAAGTCGTTTTGGTTATGACCGGTTTAGGCATGGTACGTATAAAGATAACGTTTTCTAAGTTATTATATTTTGGACTGCCACGTCTAGCAAAAGAAATGTCTTGAGTTTTTCTCAAAGACTACTAAACACTATAGTTATTTTCTCGCATGTAACTTGTTACAAATTTATTATTCTCTTGCTAGTTAATTAGAAAGGAAAAAAACACACTCCTAATTAGGTGTATATTTGTTTATATTTTTATGAGAACTATGGTAAAGCTGTCAAGAAAGTGAAAGTTTGAATTAAGTGATTGAGATAGTGACAATTTATGCAATAAAAAACCTAATGTAGAGAGTAAAAAACTCTAAATGAAGGTTTTAATTATGTTTAATTGCATGTATGTACAACAGCTTAATGCAGGAGTTACAACACAATTATTGTTGAGTTTGTTTGACATAGAAGGAGTTGTACATTATGGAATTGCTGGAAATGCAAACCCTTCACTTAATCTTGGAGATGTTGCCATTCCTCAATATTGGTCTCATTCTGCTCTCTGGAGTTGGCAGGTAACTTACAAACTTTTGCATTTTGAATAATAATAATAATAATAATAATAATAATAATAATAATAATAATAATAATAATAATAATAATAATAATAAGAATAATAATAATAATAATAGTTATTACTATTATTATTATTATTATTATTATTATTATTATTATTATTATTATTATTATTATTATTATTATTATTATTATTGATAGTAAATTAAGATTATAATAAACTTATCTACTTTGCATGTTGGAAAATATATGTTATATATTGTAGAGATATGGAAATGGTCCAGATGACACATTACCCCTTGAAGACAATGGAGACTACACACGAGACATCGGTTATCTAAACATTGCAAATTATTCAACCGATTTAGGATCTGATAACTTATTGAACAACATTTGGTATCAACCAGAGGAAATTTTTCCATTAGATGGAACACCGGAGGAGAGACAACACGCATTTTGGGTACCTGTTGACTCTAGTTATTTCACTCTAGCGAAAACTCTAGAGGTAGTTAGATTAAACCCTAATTTGAGATTAAAAATCATTAAAATTCAAATAATGATGGTTTAAAAGTTGATTTAAAAGATACTAACATGCTTTTATGGCAACATAAACCATGTATAGTCATTGACATTAGAAGGATGCTTGAATGTGACAACATGCTTATCTACCCCACCAAAGGTTACTACCGTAGAACGAGGAACAAGTGCTAGCATATACCTAGACAACGCCGCCTATAGAACCTTCATCTATGACAAGTTCAACATTAGCCCCGTTGAGATGGAAAGTGCTGCGGTGGCTCTCATTTCATACCAACAAAGGGTGCCATTCATTGTGATTAGAGCGCTTTCTGACTTAGCGGGTGGTGGTGAACACTCCAATGAGGCGGATACCTTCATCACCCTTGCCGCTAACAATTCTGTCAAAGCTGCGGTGGAGTTTATCAAGTTGATCCCGTCTATTAAGAAAGATGTTTCCTTTGCTAGCATTTAGTGCTTTTGAATCTAATTATGAAATTGTAATAAGTTACACTGTTTGAACATGGTGTAGTTGGTCTTTTGTTAAGCTAGAAGCCTAGAATAAAAGCTCAAGGTATTTTGATAATTATTTCCAAAATGTTATCACCAATAAACACAACATTATCAACACACATAACTGCTAAAAGCGCATAGCTAGGCAATTAACTTCCATTTGACAATCCAATTTTGATTAGAGTATTTTGAGGTGTGTTTACACCCATAATTTGACTTTATCATATCCAACAAGGGTTTGGGCCAACTTAATTACAACTAATTAACTTATAACCCATTTGAATAGCATTTAGCACAATTAACTCTTATACTCCTTAATTGTTTTTTTCTTTTTCGGTTTTGTGTTGCTATTTGCTAACCAACCAACGCCCCAAACATCATTTACTTGCAGCCCACCATTTGTACATTGGTAGTCCTAAGATTTTTAATAACGAAATTAAGTGGGGTTTCTAATGATGATGAATAGAACCAATACGAGGATAAACAGATTGAACGTTAACGTCTGCTTATCTTTGAATTAGTTAATCACATCGTTTCAGCTCGTCAGCTCGTCATCTCTTAATGTTGGAAACTAGGCCTTCTTCAACTTAATCAAATAATGGATTTAACAAGAAAAAAACTCCTTGATTAAAATTGATTGTACGTAAGCCCTTAACATATAATCTCTATTTATACTAAACAACCCTCGGAGAAAAGTAACCTACTCCTATAAGGAAATCAAATAAAATAAAACTACATAAATACTAAATATTCCACTCAAATAAACTAAACATTTAGCATCCTCCAATTTTTGAGTTATGACAAGTTTAGTTCCACCACTTAATACCTATAAAATACAAAAATAGCTAAATGTAATATATTTTATAACAATAGCAATGCATTTAATAGTTGATTAGTATGCAAATAAACATATAGTAAATAAATCCATTCGATCTCAAATTCTCAACTATATAAAATGATTAGGACCCAATTTAATTACTAATGTCTAATGATATTGCTACTTACCTAGTTAAGGGTGGAGGGTATAGTCAATCACCCTAGGGTGTTTGAGTGAAATCCTACCTAATAATATTATGTCATGTCAATTCTCCATTCCACTCTCTATTTTGCACTCAATCAGGGGTATAGTCAATCACACTAGGGTGTTTGAGTAGGTTAAAAAATAAAAAAAAATTGTAATTGGTTAAAAGGGGTTGGGACCCACCATTTTCTCAATCACTCTCTCTCACCCATTTTCGGTAAACACTCACCGAAATATCCACCCTCTCTCCTCCTCACCAAACACCCACAAACACACGGTATAGTCACCGAATCGGTGATCTCCATTCACCGAAGGGTTTACCGCTACTATACCCCTCACCCTAATATAGAAACCCCTAGAAAACAAGTAAAAGCCAAGTTGGAATTTTGTCCATCATTAGCGTATATAAAGGATCTTGCATCATTTTCCAATCAAGTTAACAATTAAATATACATTCCCTCTTCCCTATAATTCAACTATGTTTCCCATTAAATAATACATTTTCAACCTTCAATATATACTCAAATATATTTTACAGTTCTTATATGTTCAAGGCACTTTACCCCCTTTGCAAGTGGAAGTTCATAAGCTTTAGTTACTTTACATCAATGGGTCATCAAATTCAGCATATATTTAAACCCAAGAGATTAGTTTGGGTTGTGGCAGTTGTTATAATGATGCAGTTGTTTGATTTTCTATATGGTGGTATTACATTTTCCTTATTTTCTACCAGCAGCCATCAAGCAACGCGAAGTTCACTTGCTTCTTTAGCGCCACCAATGACGGTCGATACTAATACTACTACTTTAAGATCTCCCTCAATGTTGGTTGATAACAACACATTTCAATCAGCTGCTTCGTTAGCGGAAGACTCTTTTGTGTTGGCAGATAACTCATCTGTGAACGAGGTTCCACCGGTGATAAAGAGTGGTAAGAGGCCTATTGTGGACATAGTAACAATCGCAGAGATGCATGATGTATTGCAACATAATCGTGCTTCGGTTAGTTCAATGGTATGCAAGTTCTACAACTGTTCTTGTGAAAACAATGAGATTGTTTTTATTGTTTAGTTAACATAACTACTATTGTCTTGTAGAAACCGAGATGGACTTCAACAGTTGATCAAGAGTTACTAGATGCAAAAGTGCAGATTGAGAATGCTCCTGTCAATGACTATGATCACACACTTTATCCTCTTTATCATAACATTTCAAGGTTTAAGAGGTAAATAAGACTGACTTTATATGTTATGTTTAGAGAAATAGCAATATGATTAAGAGTCACACAATAACACAAAACAAATTGATTGAATGAGGTAGAGAGAAAGCACAAAAGGGTAACAAAGAGATTTCTCAAAGAAAATACTGTATTACTGAATAAGAAAACAAAACATTATATCATAGTCCCTTTTACTTTATACTAATTCAAAATTTGGCAGACATACTTAAATCTTCAAAATTGACAACTTGTAATTAAATACTGAATTAAAATTACCTTATTTAAGGCAATCAATTATTTACGCGCTAATGTGGGGCTAGCCCACTTGGTTGGTAGAGGCAGCGGAGAGGTCATTCAAAAAAAATATTTACGCGTTTTACACCAGAAATGGAATGTGATTGGAAATTCCAAAATGTGGGGAAAAATCTTCGGTGATGTAATTAGAGCCCGAAATGATGGAATTTGGGTCAGACAGCTCGGCCAAACCATCTATGGATGTTTGAGGCATTATCCGGCTGGTCAAGACCATTTGGTCCACTTCTTATCGGTGTTGTAATTCCACTCTTAGCCCAAGATAGCTTTTGGCTCAGCTTCGTATCATCAAACAAAGAAAGTGAATAGAACCCTTTTTTATCTCGTTCAAGTTATCAATGTCATCATCTTGCCACACTAACAGTATATGTCTAAAGATTAAATTTAATCTGACATTCATGGACATAATGCAGAAGCTACAAACTAATGGAAAAGACTCTTAAGGTTTACATATACAAAGAAGGAGATAAACCGATATTCCACCAGCCGGAGCCTGTGTTAACAGGAGTTTATGCATCCGAGGGATGGTTCATGATGAGTATCAAAGAAAGCAAACATTTTGTTACTAGTAACCCCGAAAAAGCCCATCTGTTTTACATTCCTTTTAGCTCTCGAGTATTGCAGTTACAACTATATGTCCCCGGGTCTCATAGTAAAAAGAACCTGATACAATACTTGAAGAACTACGTTCATCGCATCACAACGAGATATAATTTTTGGAATAGAACAGACGGATCTGATCATTTTCTTGTTGCTTGCCATGATTGGGTAAGCCTACATGTTCTAAACATATATGGAATTTTGGCTGTTAAATGCTATCTTATAAATTAAACTCGAATAACAACTTTCATCTTGTTACCTCACAACATTCTATATATGGTTGTTAGATAAATATGAGGTTTTTAACCATCACAGCTATGATCAGCCAAATAAAAGTATTTTTTAGATTTCTTGGTATTCTAGTAAAATGAAAAGTAATTTTAGGAGGTTTTGGAAGCGTTTGGTTTCTAGGGAGTTCGCTACCCAGGTATGACTCTAAAAAATATGGCACCAGACTGTCACGTGGTAAGCGGACTCCTTGGATACCACGAACTCCTTGAATATGTTGAGATGGCAAAACTAAAACACATGAGCTCCTTTTACTAGCGGACTCCCTAGAAATCAAAACGAGTTGCTTGTAATTTTACAAAACACCTAGAAATAAAAACAAATTTTGGTTGCTTCCTATTGTAATTTTATAATGCATCATCTATATATATTAAAAAAAGTGTTTAAATACATTTCTTATTTTACAGCAATTTATACACATTGTATTAGGTTGAAAACTATAATTTTATTCAGGCTACATACGAAACAAGGAGATCTATGGATAGTTGCATAAGGGCTTTATGCAATTCTGATGTTAAAGAACATTTTGAGCTAGGAAAAGACGTATCTCTCCCTGAAACATTCGTCCATTCATCTGAAAATCCGTTGCGTGGACTTGGAGGAAGACCCCCATCTCGACGTCCGATTCTTGCTTTCTTTGCAGGCCGAATGCACGGTGAAGCGAGGTCAATTCTCTTGCAACACTGGGAAAACAAAGACCCTGACATGAAAATCTTTAGAAAGCTTCAAAAATCTGAAAACAAGATGAGCTATGCTAACTACATGAAGAGTAGCAAATATTGTATATGTGCTAAAGGTTACGAAGTTAATAGTCCTAGAGTGGTGGAGGCCATTTTTTTCGAATGTGTTCCTGTAATTATATCCGACAATTTCGTCCCACCGTTCTTTGAGATCTTGAATTGGGAGTCGTTCGCGGTCTTTATCCAGGAGAAGGATATTCCAAATTTGAAGAACATTCTTCTTTCGATATCGAAAAGGAGATATCTAGTGATGTATCAGAGAGTTAAGAAGGTACAACATCATTTTCTATGGCATATTAAGCCTGTGAAGTATGATATTTTCCATATGATATTGCATTCCATATGGTATAATAGGATTTTTAGAGTAAATCCTAGTATTTAGAGTCTGATAAGGTTATATATCTTTGAACATCTCTAATTCTTGTGAACAAATTTGATAAGATGTGGTGTGTATAATTTTTTTGTAGGAAAAGCATATATTTTTTTTCATGCTATGTGATAGTTTCTTAAGAGTTAATATGAGAATGTTCATATTAACTTTGAGGTTTTATACAATATATCTTTTCAAATACAATATGTCCACTTTCATATATTTCTTTTTACAAGTAAAGGATACAAGTTACCTTGTTTTAGTTCATTTTCATATTGTATGAACTTAACCTATAAACTAAAATTCTGAACAATGAAAACCAGCTAGGACACCAACTTAACAAGGTACAAACATGATCAGGTGCTCTACTCAAATGAAGTTCTCTCGCGGTTTGTGAACCACTGAATGGTTCTTTTCGCCATTGGCAACCAAACCCTTTGTAACTTGTCATCTTTCTCACTACTTGCCCAATACGAACTTCTAGTATCCTTAAATCTTGACATGTTTGTTATCTCTGACATCGATCTCTTCTCCATACCTTCGAAATCCTCATTTCTCACAAACCGTGGAAAGTGTGAAGTCGAAACAGATGTTTCGCCACTATCAGTGGTTTTACCAGTCGTTAACTCGTGCAATCTTCTTCTTTCCATATCCTCCTTAAACTTCATTACTTGTTCAATATCTATTTCATGTCTCCCGCTACTTGAAGGCGAAAAACGGTTGTTGGATGCCTCATTAAGCATCTTGGAGTTCAAAAACATTAGATCGGAGGAATTCACATCGCTCCATCGGCTCTTGCAAACAATGCCGGATACGATGATCCTATGTTTGAACTTATCCAACAACCCTTGATCACCATATTGAATCAAGGCATCTTCTTTAGGACTTTTTCCAATATTCCTAAAACTACCCCCAAAACTAAACCTTGATGACCTAGAAGAACCATCATGTTCCCTCTTAACAAAGATTTCAAGATTATTAAAACCTTCATCTGTATACCTTAAACTATTGGGGAAAGCGAAATTTGAGACATCCGACAAATCAAACTTACACCGACAAAGAGGACAAGTAGAGTGACTTTCTAGCCATTGATCAATGCAATTCATATGAAATGCATGCCGACACTTAGGCAACATCCTTAATAACTCCGAATCTTCAAACTTGGACAAGCACACTGCGCATTCTAGCCCTTCTTTCAATCCCTTAAGCGAGGAGAATCTAAAAAAGGGCAAAGATTCAATTGCATTCTTGTCAATCCCCGAGATCCTTGACCTTGCCCTAGGAATCACTTGAGGGACTTGGAGAGTGAAATCTGAGTTCCAAAATTTCATGCAAGCGAGTAACAAAAATGATAAACAAAACATAGTACATAGTACCCCAATGATGATAACAATACTAGGATGCGCGGCATGCACGACATCATGACTAGTTTCAGTTACATTTTGTTGGGCAAAAACATTGGAAAAGAAGAAGTTGAAGAAGATAAAGAACAAGAAAAGGGTTTTGATCAACTTTATGCGATTCATTCAAGAGATTTCGAATTCTTGAGTGATATTTTCTGTTAAGTCTTACATATGGTGTATTTGGTTGTTCATTTTATCATATGTTGTCTATTGGTCACTTTCAAGATATTGTAAATTAGTGGAAAAATAGTATCAATTGATCAAAGTTTAGTTGCAAGGTCCATGTCTTGCTACTTTGTTTTATTCATTGGCCGCTTTGTCTCTCTTTCGTTGTCCTTAAGGTGCCGTGCCACCATGAGCATCTATTAATGTATTTTATCGTTTTTTAATAATGATATAGGTTTGGGTTGTACTTGTTCAATTCACAATATTAATAATTTTCACTGTTTGGCAATAACACTCAATAAAACATTACAATTATTTACCTTCTTATTTCATTAATATATTTTCTAGATCATTGAAAGCTAGTGGAACTTACATGTCAAGATCACAAGTGGCAAAACTGATCGGGTCGCGTTGCGTTGTGTAATAGGTGAATTCGGGCCAAAATGGGTTCTACGGAGAAAGCATATAGCTTTAAACAATTAAAAGCTGTGTCAAGCTATTTGGGTCAAGGTTCTATATCTGTATTTATTATGGCTAGTGGTCAAGTCGTCCCAAAGCAGAAGAAACAAGGTGTGGTTTCTAGATCCTATTAGTTCCAGTTAAATATTGAGCCATTAGAATGACATATTTGTTAAATGACTTCGCTTGTTAGTCTACTTAACAGTGGCGAAACTTGAGATTTCCGACACAGGGGTCGAAAACGTACACACCCAAAAATTTCTCTATAATGGGGGGTCGAAAACGTATATACCCAAAAATTTCTATACAAAAACTACATACTCTTCACTACTGAGCGAAAAGTTCGGGGGGTTGGCCGCCCCCTCCCACCCCATTATCCTATGCCCTTGCTACTTAAGGATGTTGTACCAAAAGATTTTGATCCCACTATGTTGTATGGTTTGATAAAATTCACCACAAAACTATACTCTTGAGGATGTATTGATCACTAGCAAGTTGTATAGCAATGATCTAGTTGCCTTGTGTATAACAACCAATCTACAATGTGAGGACCAAACATATCAAAGTTGACTGTCAGACCAAGTCAAAGCTGGTTTTGTTCGTCTTCGTACGCCAGTTTTGGTGGTTGAGGTTTTATTATTGTTGGCTGCTTCCAAAAAAAATAATAATTAAAAGTGGGTCATATATTTAGTATTTAAAAATTCAAATATTGGAAAAAAGTCATTAGATGTCAAGTACCTAAATAGACCACTAAAAGAATCCAAAGTTGTTAAAAGAGGACAACTACAAAGAATAACATGCATAAAAACAAAGATCACCCATGCGTGATTTGATGCATATTCTTAAAAAAGAAAAACAAAAGGCCTTAGTCAAAATTAGTCTTCAAAGAGTAAACTATGTTAAGAAGTTAAATAAAACTAAATTCATCAATCAATGAACAATTATAATTAGGACAAAAATACCCCCATAAGAAATAAATAAACAATATGGTTATTAAAAATTCCAGGATTATTAATTATATCTTATTAAGATAAAGTATTAAATTACACTATGTCAGGATTAATAATTATACCTTATTAAGATAAAGTATTAAACTACAATATGTTAATAGTTCATATTTTTCTTAACACAATTTACATAAGAGTGAATTGCAATCATTAAAATGATTAAAAAGTTGTTTTAAATATAAGTAAGAAGACTAAATTACCCTTCACTTAATAGTTAAAATTAACTGGATTAGAGCTAAATGACATAACGTACAGGATTTTAACAATTAAATACAAAACTTATCAATTTTAAAAGTAAAGGACACCTCTTCAAATTCAGTTTAAAAATAAAGAAATAAAGTTGCAATTCACTCTTTACATAATTGTATCATTTTGGAGGACAAAACGGTATGTCATTGTTGACAACTCAACAATTTAATTGACTTTTCTTTTATGCTTATTGTTACATACCCGACCCACACGAGAGAAGCCCATGCAGGTGGAGTCCATGCAGAGGTAGGCCCATATTCATGGAGATGTTTAAAGAAGCCCATGTAGTAAGGGTTTTGCACTTAGTCAAAGTCAATCTTTTAAATTACTTGTTTTCAATTATTCAACTGCTAAAACAAAGGAGATTGTGGATCATACAGTCAAGTTTCCACATTTTACTGGTTCTTAGGATGTAGTGCATTAATTTTCATTCAAACTATACAAGTAGAGGTGCACAAATAAACAGTACTCGGAGCCAGACCTGGTAAAAAACCCGGAACTGGTTTTTTTAATATCCGAGTATTCTATACCCGAAACCAAAACCGACCCTACACGTATGGTATAGTTAGGGTGTGCATTTTGATCTCAATACCTGGATTTGGAACCGATCACACCCAATTAATACCCAAAACAAGCAAAAACCGGAACTGGAACTTATTATATCCGGCTATACCCGATACATTATTCTAATATCTATATTTTAAATTTATGTTAGTGCATTTTATTTTATTTTTTTGTATTTCAAATTTATGTAAGGAACGTTAATTGCCACCAAAACGTCCATTATAAACTTATGATTAATAAGGTTAATACTTAATCAAGTATATTTTTGATACCTAGGCTTTGTAAATAGTGAAAAGTTAGACATGTAAAGAATAAAATCAATGATGTAAGGAACATTAATTGCCACCAAGACGTCCATTATAAACTATGAAAAGTTAGACATGTAAAGAGTCATGTTTGAAACTTGCAAATGAATTGGATGACCATCGATTGGAGGATTTGAGACAAAGGGCCAAAATTAAATGGGCGTTGGACGGTGATGAGAATTCGTCATTCTTTCATGGAATTATCAAGGGACACGAGAAAAACAATAGAATAAATGGCCTACTCTTTGGTGATGTATGGATTTCCTGGCCAGATGAATTGAAAGAGGAGATAAAAACATATTTTGAATCTATTTTTAGTGAAACCGAACCCAATAGGCCTAAGTTCATCAACAACGGTTTCAAGACACTCACTTCATCTCAATCGGTTACGTTGGTAAGGCGATTCACAAACGAAGAAATAAAGGAGGCGGTTTGGAATTGTGGCGGGAAAAAACACCCCGGGGCCGGATGGATTCACTTTCTTATTCATCAAGAAATTTTGGGACATTCTTAAGGCGGATTTTTTCAAGGTACTGGATTACTTTTATGTTCATGGCAAACTAAATCGGGGTTGCAACTCAAGTTTCATAACCTTGATACCTAAAGAAAACAACCCGCAATCCATTAATAAGTTCCGGCCTATTAACTTGATTGGTTGTATCTCTAAAGTGGTATCAAAAATCTTGGCCAATCATCTTAAAAAGGTGATGGGGTCTTTGGTTAGTGATGTGCAAACCGCCTATATTGAAGGTAGAAGTATCTTGGAAGGTCCTCTCATTATTAATGAAATCATCTCATGGGTGAAAAAATCTAACAGAAAGCTGATGCTTTTCAAAGTGGATTTCGAAAAGGCCTTTGACTCACTAAATTGGGGATTCTTGGATTCGGTTCTATCACAGATGGGTTTTCCGACTCTTTGGAGGAAATGGGTGATGGGTACTCTATCTACGGCTTGCTCATCAATTTTAGTGAATGGTTCACCAACTTTGGAATTCAACATACAAAGGGGTGTTCGTCAAGGGGATCACTTTCACCCCTACTATTCATCGTGGCAATGGAAGCGCTACATGTGGCAACGACAAGTGCGGTGAGGTTAGGCATTTTTAAGGGAGTAGAATCATCGGGTTTGGATCCCACAATCTCTCACTTATTATATGCGGATGACGCATTATTCGTGGGTGAATGGTCCGAAGACATTTTTCATAACATAGCAAGGTTGCTTAGATGTTTCAAATTATCTTCGGGCCTAAAGGTTAACTTTTCTAAAAGCCAATTGTTTGGCATGGGGGTGGGTGGTGATGTGATGTCACATATGGCCTCTATACTTAATTGTAGAGCGGGGCCTTTCCTGTTTTCATATCTCGGCCTACCGGTGGGGGCAAATATGGGATTGGTGAAAAATTGGCGACCCATAATTGAGAGATTTCAGAACAAATTATCAATATGGAAGGCGCGTACTTTATCATTTGGGGGTAGAACGACACTAATTATGGCGGTACTAGGAAGTCTACCAATGTGACAACCCGTAACTTCGAGGTATAAACCGTTCATTCTCGTATCTATAAATCGAACCTTATACTTATTTTATTTGACGAGTTATATACTTAACTAAACTCTATTATAAGTTCATATTGTGCAAGCGATAAATTATAAACCGAATCCTTATTCCTTTGAACCGACTCGAACCGTTTGAATCGAAACACATGTCCCGCTTGTTGGTTCAACCCACTCGCGTAGCTCAGAACTTACGAGGCCCAAACCGTAGCACAAACAATATACCTTTATATTAGTTGATTAGTATTAGTGTTGTTAAAAAGAGATATATATATATATATATATATATATATGTGTGTGTGTGTGTGTGTGTGTAAACAACAAATCAATGGCTGCCATTTTATTTCCCTAGCTTGCGGGCCATCAAAACTAAACCCAAACATACTCTGCAACCCATTTTTCTTTTCTCTTGTATTACTTCGACCGGCCCAAACCGCCCCAAGCCCAAAAATCCCTTATGTTTATAGGTAATGCATGTGTGTGTGCGTGTAGTCTTGTTATCACCGAATCACAAACAAGAAACCCTAAAGCAGTGACCTCAAGTCTTCTGCCCTTCCTCTGCTTTTTCTGGTTCGACGACACACAAGGCTACGAACCAGCGAATCGAGCTTGCATTGGCTATACGCCATCTCCTAACTCTCGGTAACACCTTAATCTTTGTTTTAGTTTCATTAATTCTTGATCAATCCCTTGTATTTATGGCTGCGTTTTCTGTATTTATGGCTGCGTTTTGATCTTGTTGATCACGGCCTTTGGGCTATGGTGTCTAAGGAACGGTGTTTTGAATTCCTCCCATGACATAGTTCTCGTGGCCTTGATTCTTTGTTCCTTTTTAAGATTATCCCACCAATCTTTCGCCTGACCTCTTAATTGACCGGTCCCGTACGCCACGAAATCGATTTCATCACAATGGGTTCTCTGGAAAACCCCTTCTATGTCGCTAATCCATCGTTGACAAACGATCGGATCAACTTCGCCATTATAGATTGGGGGTTTACATGCCATAGATTTATTATATGGGCATGCTTTTGTTTTACCCTTGTCTCTTTCTTGCGTGACACTCTTTTTCAGTTCGCTCATCTTATCATCCACCGCCGATAAGATCGTGGTTTGTAGTCTATCGATGAACTGCGGTAGACTAGCTTCTAAAGCCTTTCCGACCTCCTCGGAAATCTTATCTTTCATTTCTTCAGTTAGGTGAGATGCCGAATCATCTCCGGTTGCACCAGGCATTTCTTTAACTGAAATGTCCATAATAGTTAATTAATAACTATTCAATTCATTTCCATTCCGTTACATGGAAATTTATATCTCACACACTTAATCATAAGTGATGTGTTATTCTTTTTTGTTTTGGTCAAGTATATAACTTGCCTTACCTTTTATACTTAGTGTATTTCCCGGATTCGAGCGTATTAATACACTCCTCTCATACACTTTTACATCTTTTACTTCATTTAAATATTTCGATCTAACTCATTTATAATTAATTCTTACTGGATGTCTTAATCAAGCCTTGAACCAAACACATTTGTCTTAAACCTTAGGCTCTGATTACCAACTTGTAAGACCCTTACAAAACATTGAATATTTCATATAGTTTTTCCGACGCGGTGGAGAATAATAGGGCTACGGCGGAGGTTTATGATATGTCAAACTGAGTATCATGTGAATTCGCGACTATATTTGGTTGGTGGTCGGAACTGATGGTTAACGGGAAGAGACAAGCTATGGTTTTGTGTCACACCCCACATAAATTCAGCTAAAAATCTAGATTCTATAATATTATGGGGCCATCTAGTCACTTCAAGAGCTGCCGGGAAGATTCCGGAACATCCCATAATGTTCAAGCAACTTGGGGGGTATAAGAAATGCCAAGTTCCAGCCAAGATTGGCCTAGAAAATTCTTGTCAAAACATCCATAAGAATCTACCATGGACAACTCTAAAAAATTAGCAAAATATCATGATATATTGAAAGAAATATATAGATATTAATATACAGATCTTTGTATGAGAAGGACCTAGACCTGGAACCATCTAGATCAAGTCCAAGTACTACAAATTGGGACTTTGGGGTCTCATTTGATACATCCCTAGCACTTGTAAACAACAACACTCTCTTGTAAACTTTTTTTTGGCAATACAAAGCATTTTACTAGTATACTTGTGTTTAAGGTACTACATGCATTTTACTAGGGATCCAACGTTCATTTTAAAAAACTTTCACAACTAAAACCCAACAACACTAAGTCGACAAGGCTTACTTAGACGGTAGTCTATGGCCGCACGCGAGTGAAAAACTAACTCCGTTACATTTGGCCGTGTTCTTGAAATCTCACAGGATCAGTGGCGGATCCGGTAATTTTTCCACTGGGTTCACTTTTTTCAGATGTTCTAATGAGTGAACATAAATATTTCATATCAAACAAATGAAAGTATAATCTCTAACTGATACTCCAAATCAAACATGGTAACATCTTCAAAAACTATCAAGTAGTAATGATTGTACCAGGCGGAAACATCCTGAAATTCGGAAACCACTTAATGGTAGATTATACCTGCGAGTCTCTCGAGATAGGATTCGTTGTTTTGATACTCCAAGTAATGCTCCATTAAGATGCTACAAACATCCTCTTCTTCTTCAACTGAGTCCAACTTGTAAGAAAATCCATATAGGCGCCTTAGCTCATCGAAGGTGGTTGTGTTTGGCATTTGTTGTGTTAATACATCCACAGAAAAGGTCAACAAATGTTCGATCTCCAGAAATTTTGAGGCCACGACAAGGCTCCATGGGTGGAAATGCGGCATCTCAGCCCACCAATTCGGGTTCGGAAAATGAACCCGCATATTGAAGTTATGATCAAAATTCCTACAGAATGATATCAAGATAGACCTGTTGTTGGAACCGCATGGTAATTTCATCTCAGAACTCAATCGACCGTGGATCAACATACATCGGACCCTTTCCGACTGTTGGGCGCCCCTAGTTCAACCTCAGACACACTTACATCCCAATAGTTCAGATGAACTATAAATGATCCAGAAAATATTAATTTAGCAAAAGAAAGAACATGAACAAGAAAATGTGGTAGAAAACACATACTGGACAGTTAAAAATAAGAAATAAAGATGATAAAAAACTACATACTTTTCGTCCCCATTTTTAACCGGCAAAATAAAAAACAGGAACACAAAAATAAGATTGAAAACACATAGTGGATCTTTAAAAATAACAAATGGAGATAAAAGATAAGAAAAACTACATACCACATAGTATAAAATGAAGATAAAATCTATAAAAACTACATAGTTTTCTTTCCCATTTCAACCCGCAAAATAAAGAACACCAACAAGAAAATAAGATGGAAAACACAAAATAGATCTTTAAAAAAAATGGAGAATAAAGATGATAAAAACTACATACCACACAATAGATCTTTAAAAATAATAAATGGATGTAAAGATTATAAAAACTACATACTTTTCTTTCCCATTTTGAAACCTCTTTTGTGAATCTCCTTTTTCAACTTTTGATACTTCAAATCTCTTAGTTTTGCAACTATAACTTCTTCATTTTCTTTTTCAACATGGTTCAAATGCTCCAACCGGTGACGACAACGCGGCTCATGCAATGAAATCAAGAAAAACGTTGATACAATAAACATTTGAATCGTCTTGTTGATCTCTTTTGACGATTAGGGTTTAGGGGAGTTGTTTTTTTTTTCGAAAAAGATGAGTTCTTGCGATGGTTAGTGGGTTTTTACGGTTAGGTGGTTTAGTGGGGTTTTGTGAAGAGGATAATGTTTTCGAAAACACTAGAGGTGGCAAACAAAACCCAACCATGATATTTTGGGTTATTTTGGGCCTCTTTAAAAAAGAAAATAAGTTAGATTGGGCTGAGAATTTAATCAAGATGGGTTAGAATGGGTTTTAAAATACCCATCTAAATTTTCAAATGGGTCAAGATGGGTTTTTACTCCCTAAACCTAAAACACGCATCATCAACTTCAAATCTTCAAACGAATCTTCATACAGATTACAGACGTCAGACGATAATCTAAAATTCGTTTCTGCTGCGTCCAGTGGTTATTTTGGTGCGATTCGTCTACAGATGAATCTCCATACAGTCAATCACATTGTTTGTATCATTCCTTTTTGGAGCTTCTTCCACCCTTGGCAAACGAATCTCCATACAGACGAATTAATTGCAAACGAATCTTCATGCAGACGAATCTGCAAACGTTTTGAGTAAGTTATCGAAATTGTTTTATGGGTTTGATGAAATTCAATGTTTTGATTAAGAATTTAGGGTTTTAGTATTCAAATCTTGAAGGGGGTGAGTCAAATTTGGAATTTTTTGCTGCTTTTTTTGGGTTTTTGTTGATCGATTTAGGTTTTTGGATATTAAAGTCTATAGATTGTTGAATTTGTATATAGATTGTTGAATTTGAAGTGGTTTTAAAGTAGGGTTTTGCTTTCTTTCTTGTTTCATCAATTAGGTTTGTTTGTTTCATATGTGGATGTGATCCAGTTTAATGATTTCAATAGAATTCAGAGGGGAATTATTTTTATTTATATATTTATTTGTTTTATTGCCAATCTTGAAACTTTTCTATATTTGAAGTTGTGGGTATAAAAGAATGAATTTAGGGCATTTAGATATCAAATTCTGTTTGAGTCAGTGGAGCCCGGTTTCCGAACTTCACAAGTTGTAAACAGGTTGAAACTGCAACTGTTTTTTATTTGACCCGTTTAAGATAAAACACCACCCAGATCAGCTCGTTAATACCAAACAGGTTAAAACTGGACTTCTTTTTATTTGACCCTTTTGAGATAATACTTACATGTTCTGAACCAAGTGGTTTAACAGTTTAACTGTCAATATATTACATGTTCTCAACTGTCAATATTTTTATTTTCCTGCTGTGACTGTGCCTAATTCCTAGTGACATGGTTTGTTATAAGCATTGTGCGAGGCCGAATACAAGAAGCCACAAAGGATACCAAACTGGTGCTGCATCAGAATGTGACAGCCAACACCTCATCTTGGGGCTAGCACTAAAGAAGCACAGGAAGGTGTAGTTGAGCTTCTGATATGTCACATTCAGAAATACAATATGCAAGAGGATTCTTTAATGCCTGTTGTTTGCTTGCATTTGTGCATAGTGAAATTGGCAACAAAACTAGTGATTAACAGTAACATGGAGTCATTTCACTTACTACCATGGTTTGTAGTTTGACTTTGGATTGAAAAAGGTTATATAAAGATGTGTGTCAATGCTTGATAATTTTAGTCAATAAAGGGGTCAAAGACTAGTGTCTTTTTGGTTTAGCCTGCAAAGCCTAGCATGTAAAGTAACAACCAATCTTTTGAGACGGGTTCAAAGAGTCATTTCATTGTTATTCATTCAAAGGGTTAAGTTTGACATGGTACCCTTTTGATTAACAGTAAGTTTTTTTTATATTTTTGAATTTTTTTGAATTTTTTTGATTTTTTTTGAATTTTTTGAATATTTTTGAATATTTTTATATTTTTGAATTTTTTTTATATTTTTGAATTTTTTGATTTTTTATATTTTTTTTTTTTTGAATTTTTTGACAAAAACCCATCTTGACCTAAACTCATTCTAACCCATCTCTTAATAAACTCATCTTAACTAGGGGTGTGCAATAACCGAACCGTTAACCGAAACCGAACCGTTAACCGAAACCGAACCGAAAACCGACAAAACCGAACCGAAATTAACCGAAACCGAATTAACCAAAAGTCGGTTAACGGATATTTTTTTTACCATCGGTTAACCGAAATTAACCGAACCGAACCGAATCATTTATTTTTTTATATTTCTAGATTTTATACCCCTATTTCATGTTTTATACTTTTATTTCATGTAATAATACCTCTATTTCATTTATTTATGGCTTCATTTCATTTATTTATACCTCCATTTTATGTATTTAAACATCTGTTCATGCATTTATACCTCTATTTCATTTATTTATACATCTATTTCATTTATTTATACATCCATTTCATGTATTTATACATCTATTTCATGTATTTATACCTCCATTACATGTATTTCTAAGCAAAAAAATTAGCCCTTGTTTCAATTGGTTATTAACCGAAAATTAACCGAACCGAACCGAAAACCGACAAATTAACCGAATTAACCGAACCGATTAACCGATGACTTCGGTTACGGTTACGGTTACGGATAATGCTAATAACCGAACCGAACCGAACCGTGCACACCCCTAATCTTAACCCAAACTCATTCTAACCCATACACATCCTAACCCATTACCCAAACCTACCCAACCACCCATTTTGCCACCCCTAGAAAACACCATCGGTAACGGTGACCAAGAAAATTTATTGGGAAGAGAATAAAGTATCTTTTGCACTGTTAAAAGAAATGATTGTTTCTTTTAAGGGTTTTTTTTTTTTGTAATAAATGAGAGTTGCTTTAAGAGGATAAAAACCAGTGTTTTCAAGACCCGGACCGGGCAGCCGGACCAGTTTGACCGGGAACCGGCAACACTGGCGGTCCGGTTGCACACCTTTGAGTCGTTTACGGTTAGACCAGCCGGTTATTAGCGGTCACCGGTTAAAGTGGTAGATCGGTAGCAGCGGTCAGATGTTTGTCAAGGCTTGATTCAAGCAGTTAAATCAGTAAAACTAATTGTTTTGCTACTCGTTGACTCCACCTTGGAATTCAATGACCACAAAGAAATAACAAGAGAAGAATAAAGAATGATGATAGATCCCGTCGATTGTTTGTCTGCGTCGCCGTTCACATTGTGACGGAGTATTAGACAATTATCAAATTTGAGGCGGTGAACTAGTACGCTAGGTTAAAAAATATTGGGCTTAGGACTTACGAAATTCCAAAAGGCCCAAACAATTATGAATAGCTTTTATTATTTTTCTTTTCTATATTATTAATAATAAATTAAAGGGTAAATTACTTTTTGAGTCCCTGTGTTTTATGGGTTTTAACTAGTTGAGTCCAAAAGCAAAAAGTTTAACGACCTGAGTCCCTATAAGCATTTTCTTTAACCATTTGAGTCCAAATTTCTAACTCCATCCACCAAGTTTGTTAACTACAAGGGTAATTTGGTCATTTACACACAAAGTACAAGTCTTATATGCACAAAAGTATAAGGAACAAGTCTTTAATGCATAAATATTTTAATATTATATATATTGTTGTACCCACACCTGCACACACATTTCACCACCGCTGCCACCACCATTAACACCACTGCACCACCACCATCCCCACTGCACCTCCACCACTATCACTACCTTCCGTTAACCGACAACCACCAGTCACCGCCTGCAAACCGCTCTTTTGGAAAATCCTGCATAGCACAAACGAATCCTTTTCCCCACCACCCACAATCAAACCAATCAGTTCAATACCCCACCACCCACAATCACCAATCAATTCAATATCCCAAAACAAGCATGTGTAAAAAACGATCAAGAACGAATCAAACCTGTGTTACTCCAACACAAAGCAATTCATGATCCAAAAGCCGATATTAAAGCAACAGCAGAAATGAATCAAATGATTAAAGCAACAGCAGAAATGAATCAAATGATCAAACTTTAAGCAACCTAACAACAAAATTAGCACAACAAATTAACAAATTCCACAACAATCAAACAAGTTACCATTTAAACAACACAAACAAAATCAACAAACAGCATAAACTCTCAACCGACTTTGTGCCTTTATTAACCGCACCGATCAAATTCCGGTCACAGTTCGCCATTGCAGTTACTCATAATAATCACCGATGGTGCTCACCGGAGACGACGACGCAACAGATTAGTCGGAGAACAGTTACATCAGAAAACACCATAAGCATGAGTTTAGAGACAATCAGTGCAGTTCATCTCTTGTTAAACACATTAAAGCTCTTATCAGATATGAGTGTTCTTGCTGCAACAGAGATTGAAGTTGTGGGTGATGAAAAGGGGATGAAATTAGGTTAAAAGGAAGCCATTGAAATGGGGATTGAAGATGAAGGAAGTGTGGGGGAGTTGTGGTGGTGACTGTGTAGTGGTGGTGGTGACGGTGGAGGTGCAGTGGCGACGGTGGTCTGGCGACGGTGGTGTTGATGGTGGAGGTGTGGTGGTGGGATGGAGATGGTGTATGTAGAGAGAGAAAGAAAGTTCTGGAGATGATGGGATGAAGATGGTGTAGGTATATATATTTAATTATAAAATGGTTTTTTTCATATAAAAGGGTGTTTTGGTCATTTTAAAAAAAGTTAACTGAGATTATCTAACTGAGGTTGAAATTTGGACTCAAATGGTTAAAGAAATTGCTTATAGGGACTCAGGTCGTTAAACTTTTTGCTTTTGGACTCAACTAGTTAAAACACATATAACACAGGGACTCAAAAAGTAATTTACCCTAAATTAAAACAATATTTACGTGATTTGGTTTTCAGTAACGGTTCGATTGGTCTGACCGGTTGAACCAGTGAACCAGTAACACCACCGGTTTGATCTCCAGTCCGGTTTTAAAAACATTGATAAAAACCACCTAATGGTTTCTTTCAAGGGTTTTTGTAATAATGATAGTTGTTTTGAGAGGATAAAAACCATGTGTCAAAATAAGTTTACTTTTTTCAATTGGAATAAACGGTATATTTTTTTGAATGGCAATTATAATAAACGTATATGTATTTTCAATTAGAATAAAGGGTATATTTTTTTGAATGGCAATTATAGTAAACGTATATGTATACTATATATCATACATGCACTTTATATTGTCAGATATGATTCATTTAGGCGATTGAAAAAGAGGTGGTTTGATTAGTGGTGTTTTTAAGAATTTATTACCATGTTTTAGCTCGAAAAAATTGTCCTTTCGTAATGTTTTATTATTAATATTTTTTAAAATCAAATTGGTATTTTGGTTCAAACATTTCTATATTTCATTATCGATAACTTATTTTGTTTTTCTACTGTCCCTTGACCATAGCCGTGATAAAAATCAAGCGTCTTGTAACCGTATTAGGCAATAGGTGATGACTTGAAATTTTCATTATAAACCAATTATAATCATCTTTAGTTGTTGATGTTAGAAAAACTGACAAAAATGCCTGTGGCTGCATTTTTTTTAACTCGAAATTGAGGTTATTAAATTTCCATGACTGTTCAAAAAGCTCAAGACTTCGTTTTTTAAACTCCAAAAAGTCAAATCCATTTCAAGTTATAAACTACATTTCAATTCTGGTTACGTGTGTTAATTTGTTGTTCTCGTTGTTAATAACATCGTTTTGGTGGTTAATTAATTGCTTTGGGTGATTAGTTACTAGATTAGGAAATAGTTTTGAATTTGGAGAAACATATGAATTATAACTGTAGGGGCTGCTGATATGGTAAATAAACTTGTCGGGGTATTTTAGTCTTTTCATAGGAGTATAAATGTCTGGTTAGCCCTAGGAATGTTAGGGTATACGGGGTGGTCGCGGCAAGGGGTGTGGCAAGCCCCTTTGCCGCTCGGCAAACACCGCCGCCACCTTCATTTGCCGCGCGGGTAGGACACAAATCGGGGAATGGTTGCCACTTGAGGCAAAGAAAGAGGGAAGGGTTAAGTGTGGGGCCCATAGTTATATCAACCAATCATCCTTTTTTTTAAATGGTTTGCCTAATATTAATTTAGGCATGCACCCCTTGTGTTTTTTGGGTAATAGGCAAAAGTTATAGGCAAATTACATCGCACAATTCAATTGGGTGGTGGGAAACTTTGCCTAAAGGGATTAGTCATGCACCCCCTTCACCCTTATTGATTGAAATTGACAACACGGACTGGAATGGTCGAAATTGGCCAATAGGGGCTGTAAGTGTGATCCGGTGTAAACCACAAGGACGAGAATTGTACTTTATTATTCTATTTTTGTCAGAAACATCAACTTTAGCCCACACTTAAAATCATGTATCCTAAACACGACCCCTGTTTGTCCGTTTTATCAAGATGCATTGAATGTATTGACAGGTAATGTTCAAGTTCTTAACTTGTTAATCGAGATGTGAAAAAATAGGTTAAGTAGGTCATAAGAAGAAAACGGGTTGACATATTTAATTAAACGAGTTAAACATGTCAAAAGTACCAAACTAGAAAACTTCCAACAAAATTGATATTTTAAATGAACTTTCTATAATCTCTTCAACTAATTCCATTTCATAAAACTGACAACAATCATGTTTATAACATTCCTTTTCCAAATCAGGTCACCGGTCAACCCGCTTTAGACGGGTCGTTCCCAGCTTTCAACTTCAAACTGTTCCTGACGAAATTCGACAACTCAACCGCAGCAGCACGTCCCAGCTTCACACAGCTGAAGTAATCATCCACTAATACAATACAAGTAATGAGATCGCTAAACTAATACAAATAATCATTTATTCATACAACATTAATTGATTTCATAGAAGGTAAGTGTGCGCGCGCAAAAGGTACCTGCCATTACTCCATGGGTGACGGATGTAACAATACCGTGTTCCATCGCCTCACCTCCTGGTCTTTTTGAACCATCTGGAAGAACAGATATTATCGAGTTGGGAAAGACCAAATATATGAACGCCTTCATATTCTGCAACTGAAGCCAAACGTTACTAAAAAGTTGCGTTACATAATAAAGTTAATAAAAATATATACTAGAAAATTAAGGAAATATCAAGAAAATCCTTATATGCTTTCACTTTTATCCACATTTTTGCGTGAATAAGATGCTTTAACTTACTTATGTTTGACGAAAAAATCCTTCTCAACAGATTTTTGAAGATAAATAGTCAGAACCGATTTAAAAGCGAAATTAAGAAATTGCAGATAAACCCTACAAACTTCACCTATCTCGCAAAAAACCCGTAAATTTAACTTTTACAAGAATGAATCATTTAACTTATTACGATTTACAAGACAAAAAACACATTTTCGTTACAGATTTAGAGTTAAAAGATTTATTCATAAGGGTGCACGGTGCACCTTCGGTGACCCCATGCGGGGACTTCAAATGCCGTGCGGGTACACCGCCACCATCCAAACTTTACCGCGCGGGGACTTCATAGCTCGGTGTGTGCTCACCGATTGAGAGAGAGGAGAGAGAGTGGGTGATTGGTTGTTAATGTGGGTCTACCATTTTTCCACCAATCATATTTTTTTCTTCTTTTTTTATAAAAAAATAATTGTGTGAGTGGAGTGATGCCAACGTTTGAGAGCAAAATGGGGACTTAAGAGGGGAGTTGATGTAGCGCGTACTGATTGGGTGTGTGTAAGAGAAGTCACTCCCCCCTTAGAAGAACAGTAACTAATACAATAAATTAAAACGAGAATCATGCTCTGCTTGACATACTAACCACAATATACACACATATATATATATATATATATATATAGTGGAGGGTTCAAATGAGAATAAATTTTTTTAAGAAGAAAAAAGAACTTTCAACCAATAAAAATATTTTATTTTACTTCATTTAATATTTACATTTAATTTTAACATAAGGGTATATTTGTAAACTTACATAGATAATTAATTTATAGTTTTCCTCTTTAATAGCTAACTACATTAAATTTGTAACTTATTTTCAAAATATGTATTTTTTCAAAAATAAAAAAAAATTTAGAGTCTAGGACAACTTACTAGGCGTGTAGGATAAATTTAAATATTTGTAGGATAAATTTCTAAAGGTGTAGTGTAACTTTTTATGTGTGTGGGCAAAAAAATTAGTGTAAAGAATTATAGTTTTATGAGTAATTAAATACTTAAAGATAGTAATAAATGAGATTAAAGTAACATTTTACAATTGTACCCTTTATTCTTTTTCTTCTCAATTAAATTTTCTTCTCAAATGAGTCTCCTCCTATATATATATATATATATATATATATATATATAGGACAAAGATCCGTTAGGAACCACCTCTTATTGCGAGAACCGCGAGAACCAATGTGAACGCAACCAAAAATGCCTAAAAATAGCTAAAAATCACACAAAATTTTTTTTTTTTTTAATATTTTTTTATAACAAAATCGCTACTTTTCGCAGCAAAAAAAAAAAAAAATTTAAATTTTTTTTTTTTTTTTTTTGCTTCTAAAAGTAGCGATTTTTAACATAAAAAATATTAAAAAAATCAAAAAAAAAATTTTAGATTTTTTTTTTGATTTTTTTAGATTTTTTTTAGATTTTTTAGGTTTTTTTGGGGTTTAGTTTTTAGCCTTTTAGCTGGGGGGGGGGGGGGGTGGGGGGTTTAGGTTTTTTGGGTGGGGGGGGGGGGGGTTAGGTTTTTTTTTAGGGGTTTAGTTTTTAGCATTTAGCTTGGGTGTGGGGGGGGGGGGGGGGTTAGCTTGGGGGGGGGGGGGGGGGTTAGGTTTTTTTTTTTTTTGGGGGGGGGGGGGGGTGGGGGGGGTTTAGGTTTTTGGGGGGGGGTGCGGGGGTGGGGGTTAGGTTTTTTTTAGGTTTTTTTAGCTATTTTAGGTTGTGTTCACATTGGTTCTCGCGGTTCTCAGAATAAAGGTGGTTCTCGCATGAACCTTACCCTATATATATATATATATATATGTATATATATAGGGAGGGGCTCATGCGAGAACTCCATTTATTACGAGAACCGCGAGAACCAATGTGAACACAACCTAAAATAGCTAAAAAACCTAAAAAAAAACCTAACCCCCACCCCCCCAAGCTAAATGCTAAAAACTAAAACCCCCAAAAAAACCTAAAAAAAAAACCGAACCCCCCCTCCCCCACCCCCCAAAAAACCTAACCCCCCCCCCCCCCCCCCCAAGCTAAAATGCTAAAAACTAAACCCCCAAAAAACCTAAAAAAATCTAAAAAAAATCTAAATTTTTTTTTTTTTAATATTTTTTATGCTCAAATCGCTACTTTTAGTGGCAAAAAAAAAAAAAATTTTTAAATTGTTTTTTAATTTTTTTTTTCTTCGAAAAGTAGCGATTTTTATATAAAAAAATATTAAAAAAAATTGTGTGATTTTTAGCTATTTTTTGGCATTTTTTGTTGTGTTCACATTGCTTCTCGCGGTTCTCACAATAAGAGGTGGTTCTCGCATGATCTTCTCCCTATATATATATATATATATACTAGTACAATGCCCGCGTGTTGCGGCGGGGAACCATAACCATGGTTGCAGAAATCGGCCTAGGTGGCCGATTAATCGGCGCCTAGGCGCTAGGCGGTCATCTACTGCCTAATTTTGAGCTAGGCGGTCAATTAATCGGTCATGGTCAAAAATCGGTCAAAATCGGTCCTAGGCGGTCAAAAATTGGATTAATCGGACAATATTAGTCGGTCAAAATCGATCAAAATCGGTCCTAGGCGGTCCAAGGCGGTCAAAATTGGTCAAAATCGGTTAAAATCGAACCATACTATTTGAAACTTGAAGTATTTATGTGAATTTTGAAGTATTATTTTTATATTATTGGGTATATATATATATATATATAATTTTGAAAAAATACATATAAAAATCCCATTCCGATTAATCTCGATTAATCCCAATTAATCCCGATTAATCCCTAGGCTGTACCTCACCGCCTGACTAGCGCCTAGCGCCTTCTACAACATTGACCATAACACTTCGGATTTGGTTATAGTTATGGCTTTAAATCGAACTGAACCGAACAAGTTGCACAAACCTCAAAAATCATTAAATCCATGATAATGAATATAGTTTGGGAGTCCGTTTTATACGACAAGTTACGGTCAAAAGTTTATCTTGGTGATGTGGTTTTCACAATTTATCTACCAATTTGTAAGAAACGGTACTGTGAAGTCAAGTCGCAAACTTATGAATAAAATGAAAATACAAATCTCTTTGTTCACGCTAAAAAGCCATAACAAATCACGTTTCCCAATTGATTTTTGCATTCTCTGTTAACAAGCTCTTGCCATGCCAAAAAGCCATAACATAAACTCTTTAAATTGGTCTTTGGATTCTTACGTATTCTGGTATTCAAGACCAAAAATAATGATAAAAGACAACAAATAAAGAAACCAAAGGAGCTTTTATAATAAAAAAGACACCGTGTTAATGTTTATTAGTGATGCAATCAAAATCAAAACAAACACACACTAATACACATTAAGGTTGGTTGCACAATAGCTTTAGCCTCAGATGCATGCATTCTGTACAGATACAATATAAGCAACAAAAGCACTTTATTTTATGATTAAAAAAACCTTAAACCAAATACAAAGGCTGATGCACTTCATCGGAACTACGATCGTCATTTGATTCATTTGTTCCTCCTACAAAAATAAAGCATACGAAAACAACCAAAATCATGCATGCAGACGGGCTTACCATGTTTATATTTCTGAAGAACAGATTCAAACGATTAGGTTGATTCCAGAACCTGCAACACCCAGATGATGATGATCATAATCAAGAAAATCGATTGAGTCCGCATATTAAAATGCATTGGGTGTCACAAAATCCTCTAAGAGATAACCCATGAAAAAAACTGATGTTTAAGGCACAAAACTGGAGCATGAACACAGAGAAGTGTAAGTAGGTTTGTATGTGAATTTTTGGTTGCAGAGGATTCATAATCGTATATCAAGCATTCTGTGTATAAGGTGCACTCACCAACAACATAAACATCATCATCAAAAAAATCCCCATCACACAATCCAACTAAAATCAAAACCAAGAACACCATATTAAACCATTCAAAACTATCAAACAAATAATCTGAACTTACGAGTAGAGTTGAAGAGCTCTTTGAATAACATAAATGGCGTTCTTATACTTAATCTTCAACCTCTGATCATCACAATCTCTAAAAGCTTTATCGATCTCCATCTACAAGTTGTTTTGAGAAGTTGAAACCCAATTCAAGAAACAGATCATATGAAATGGGTTATTGAACAAAGATTAATCAAAGGGGGTGAAACCCAATTCAAGAAACAGATCATACGAAATGGGTTATTGAACAAAGATTAATCAAAGGGGGTGAAAAGTCCAACTTTTGGTTTGAAAACTGGGTTGTGAACTCAAAAGGGTTTTGATATCCGTTTCCTCTGGTTGTCTTTTGTGCCAAACAAAACCAAATTTTGTTGTGGACAATGAAAGGGTAGATGGGTGATGGAAATGATGAACATGAGGTTATATATAAGTTACTAATTAACAAATATTAACTCAAGTCATTTATTGTGTAATTAATACATGTCTGTTACGAAATGGAGTGTGCGACTTGTGAAGTTCTTCGAATTTTGTCTTGATTTGAAAGTTGAAAAGGTTTTCCATTTTGTCTTAATGGTGCATATTACAAAACTTATTATGCGGATGATATTCAATTGATTATAATTAATTGTGATTAAATTTTCATTTATTTAATTTTTTAATATTAATGTAGAAATACTATTTTACCCCTCACTAACTTTATTAATTTGTTGTATTGTATACATAACATATTGTAATTACTTAAATTTTACTGGTACCCTTGTCAAATGCTTTATAATATAGTATAGATATATAGGGGAAGGTTCATTGGGTACACTAAAAAAGTGGGGAACAGCGGGGAACCGACTCAAACGAACTCCGATTGGACTCATTCCAGCGGCGTTGGAACCGGATCGTCGAACCCTAACTAAGATCTTTTAACCCTAAATCCTAACTCCTAAACTCTAAATCCTAAAGCTAAAAAATAAGGCTAAAACCTAAGCTAAACCGTAAAATCTAAAGTATAAACCCTAAAAGCTAAACCCTAAAGGCTAAACCCTAAAGCTAAACCCTAAAACTAAACCCTAAACCCTAAAGCTAAACTGTAACACCCGTTCTTATAAATCAAGGTTTAACGTATATTTTGGGAAAAATAATCATGTAATTAATGATTACATATACATCGGGAATACGGGTTTATTAAAACTTTTACAAATTATAATTTATTCTACATAACGTGATCGAAATTCGTTGTTTAAAATTTACAACGTGGCAAAGTGCGGAGGCATGTAACTGTATCGTGTTCGGTTCTTCGTTGAGCTTGATCGTCTTCCGGCATCCAAGGTGTACCTACATTTCATAAACATGAAATGCTTTAGTCATACAGGACTTAAAACGTGTCTAAACGAGTCCGAGAAACAATTGATAACAAAAACAAAAATTTCAACCTGGCCTCCACCGTAAATTACGGTGGCACCGTAATTTACGGTGGCCACTGGTTTGACATGCCCCTACCGTAAACCAGTAGGGGTCCACCGTAAAGCTTTTCATCTCCACCGTAAATTACGGTGGCACCGTAATTTACGGTGGACCCTGCATCCAGTTTTCCATTTTTGCCGTAATTTGACACGAAATCTTCCGTATCTTTCAAACCGCTTGTCCGTTTGGCCTACCGTTTCTTCCTACGTGTTTGTAATTTGATTCTCCATCATTTGGAGTTAAAATCCGACATTCGGCTTAACAAAATTTAAGACTTTTAAGTCTTCGGCTTATTACCCTTTATACTAAATTTTGACCCGGTTATGCATTTTATCAAACAAACGTATTTATTTGATTCCTATATTTCATACACTTCATCAAATAATTGTGATATACCATATTAGGTTTTAATCGTAGGTTTATTACACAAATTAAACCCGTTTTCACTAGTATGCTTATTTTGACCAGTTAAGGATATTTTAAGCACTTTTAAGCTCAATTTCGCTTTCATTCTAATCTAGCGTTGTAACCTATATTTCTTATCTAGTACTCTCCCATCACAACTAAATGTGTGTTGGATTTAAAGTAGATATCTTGGTGTTCCGAATTTATACCCCTTGAAATATCATTTTACGGCAAAGACTCGTATGGAGTCTTTTGGCCCAAGAATTACATCTTTCACTACCCATACTCGTTCTAAACTTTTGTTTAATCATAAGACTCCTTTCCAAACAACCTCTAAGAGTTGTTTGTTCAATTTAGCCTACAAGGGCGTTTTGGTCGATTTTGGTCCTTCTTTTACAATGAAGGGCTATCACCAATTATTCGACCAATTTAGCACTTTTACATACATCATAAATATGCGTACCTGGCTCGGATCAACAAATAGACCCGATTTAATACCTTGCTTTATATTCGCTAATTAAGAACGATACGAATATCCATTGGATATCTATTCCTGTAAGCATATAACTCGACAAAAGAATCATTAGTCTATATAGTCAAAAGGTGTTGTCTACACCTTTTGACCCGTTTGGCCGAATTGACCATTTATCTTTGCGAGATGATATTTATTATCATCTCCTCTACATGACTCTTTCCGTTTAACACCGTACGGTCATTTTAACTTATAAACCGTTTATTACCTTCGACATAATATGACCGAATTATTGATTTACTTATTTTTAAACCATCAACATGGCTTCTAATTATGCTCGACTATCTTGTTCCGTACGTCTACACGCCGGAACATCATACCTCGATTTTGTATTTATCTTATTCATACTAATACAATAAGAGAATATTCTGAAATATAAGACTAGTGTAAGCTATACTTACCTTGCATCCGAATTATGCTTTTCCGTCATTCTTGCTTCGTTTGACCCGCTTCCTTCCCCAAGCCTTCACCTAGCTTGCCAAGCGTCAAACTATCATTGTAATTGTAAGATGGTTAGGTTAGTCATATTCATTTACGACTATTCCATCCTACTCTTCTTATATCGAATTTACCATCCGATCATATACTTGGTCGATTTGACCTTTTTAAAGTCAATCGACTTATCAACTTATTCATTGCACATTTTCACTCTAATTTCAACACTTTAGTTTTCATTTGGGCATTTTAACAAACACCTAATGTGCATACATTGTTTTTACACATTTTACAACTAGGTATCATGATTTCAAGCATCTATATCATGATTTTAACATCAATTCTTTTATATCATATAACAACCCATTTCATGGTAAATATGATTTATGTACTCAAACACCTGCATTGTTCAAGTACTTTGTCTTACTAACTAGTATGATGATTCTAATCACAAGTTTGACACTATCATCATCATATCATAAAAACCCATCTCAAGTCATGTATGTTCAACACTCCAACTTGCAAATTGTTCAAGTATCTTGTTTCTACTAGCAACTATGATGATTTTAAACATGTGTAAACCATCATCTTCACTACATAATCAAAACCCACTTAGCACATAATAGGTTAATTATCAAATCCCTAGTTTTAACACCAATTCTCCAAGTTTTCAACTAGGGTTTGTTTCTAAACAAAGATATCAACACAATAGCACTCATAGATTCAATATTCATTCCAGAATTTCGATTATGATTGTTCATCATAATCTCAAAGTATCACCAAATCTTAAAATTCGACATACCTTGTGATCCCCACGACTAGGTGATCATTTATATGTGATCATGCATCGATTTGGGTCTTGATTTGAGCTTCAATTAGTTGATTTGTTGAAGTTTAGGGTTTGAGCATGAGAGCCTTTCTTGGCTCTGGTTGAATTCGCAGGAACCACACACGTATGTGTGTTTTATGTTTTTAATATTTGATTTAATTAAAAACTATAATTCCTTTGTCCATGTTTAGCCCCTCAACTTTACACAAGTTATTTAAAAGATATCTTAACCATATTTGTTCTATAAATGTCAAGACATTATCTAACTAGGTTAATACTCCTAGTTACTTGGTGGGTTCCGGGAGTTATAATCCGTAGTATTTTAAGTCCCGTTAACTCGGGCTCTTATAAACTCAATTCCTTAAAACTTTGTTTCGCTTGTATTTAATATTAGGTTTTCTTATTAAATCCCAAATATTTACCGGGTTATTTTTACTACTAGCGGCACTTTACCCGTCTTTTAGTATTAACGTGGGTTAATTACCAAACCCGTTTTCGGGGTGTTACAAGTCTACCCCTCTTAAAGAGGTTTCGTCCTCGAAACCTTGCTTATCTAGTTCATTGAGTTTCTAAACCCAATGCGTTTGACTTGAGTAATCTCTTAAGCATTACTCCTACTTTAACCAATTGTTAGCATTACCAGAAAATTATGGTAATGTCTTTTTGGTTACAGAACCACTACGTATCTCATATGACATAATGTAACTTCGAAATAACGTAGTCTCGTTATTTCCACTAGTTTAGTTAACTTAGCGATATCCATCGCTTTCATATACCATCGAATTCCTTATGAATCCGTTACTTTTATCACTCGCTTGGTTATAATGTGATTTTATTTCACATTACATTTCCTAACCGTGATCGTGTCACATCATGTTTAATTTGTATCAACCTTTCATTTTTGAGAATATCACTTTTCGAATATATCATCTTGCGCCTATCAGCGTCAAGACTTGTATCTTTCATGCTTACTATTTAAATTCCTATCAGAATTTATGTTTGTAAAAATATTATTTCTTACTAAAACCGAAGTTTTAGTTTTAGGATCTTTTCTTTAACTGGTGTCAATCATCCATACCGGGATATTGACAGTCCGTAATTTAATCCTTTACAGTCTTAGTTTTTTTTTTTTTTTTTTATGCGGGGATTCTTAACTGATTTCATCGCTTTATTCCATCTAACCCGTAGGTTTTATCACTTAGCCTTATGGGCTATTTTTGATTAGACATTCACCTCTTTAGGGCGAAGTCCTTATAACTTCTTTCTAATCATGACCCGTGGGTCGTTTTAGTCCGTAGATCTCTCATTTGTTTATAATCCCTAAAGGTTATGTTGATCCCGTAGATCACTCTTTTTACTCGTGTCTTATTAAAATATATATTTGGTGTCAAAGCACTCTTTTTACGTTTGAAATTCATTTGTCTCAAGCTTACCGTTATCCGGCTTGCGCTTACTTACGCCTTCAAGCATTATACTTTATTCAACCCGTTCAATCTCAAAATAGTTGAATATAATTATCAAAATTTCTGTTTACGAAATTTTATGGTCTTTTAGTCATAACTCATAATCCGAGTCTTTTGACTTTAAATTCGTGTTCTCGTTTCTCGGTTTACGCATGTGTTTAATTCTTACCCATCAACCGGGTGTTTTACCGAAGTCGTTATTATTGCAATCCTCCTGGTATGCATTAAGACCTCGCTTCATTTTTATATTCTGACTTTGTCTTTAAGTTTGACGTTTTACAAAAATGACCCGTTAAGGGACATATTTGCATTTTCCGGGTTCGAGTGTAAGTACACTCCCTCCCATTTCTTGTCTAAATCATTTTTCATGTTTGCGTTTTCTGGGTTCGAGTGTAAGTACACTCCCTCCCAATACTTGTCTAAATCATTTTACATGCTTGCGTTTTCTGGGTTCGAGTGTAAGTACACTCCCTCCCAATACTTGTCTAAATCATTTTACATGCTTGCGTTTTATGGGTTCGAGTGTAAGTACACTCCCTCCCAATACTTGTCTAAATCATTTTACATGCTTGCATTTTATGGGTTCGAGTGTAAGTACACTCCCTCCCAATACTTGTCTAAATCATTTTACATGCTTCTTTGTCCCTTCGCTCGGGCTCATTATCCTGATGTAATACGCTTCAGTCACTCGGTTGTGCGTTTACATTATTATCAAATATTTTGCTTATCTGATTCATTTGGGTACTTTTTAATTAGTCCCATTTACTCCGCCCTTACTACATCGGATGTAAATGTGTCCGCTATAAGAAACTCGTGGTATCATATGCCACTACTTACTTGGCCAGAGTAAGCGATTTAACACATGACGTACACGACCTTTTTATAGTTTTCACATCACGCCCTATGTAAGTAACGCCTCTATTCAGTTTTCTTGGAAATTATATCCTGGATATGTATTTCTGTTCAGGCTTTCCAAGTTTCTAATTTACCCATGCAACGATCATTCTCTACGTGTTTGTTGCATATTGCTAATTGTGCGATTATTTAAAATGTGCACCTGGTAATGTTTGCCCCTACGGGCGTTCCTTGCTATTAACCTTGTTCGCGACCGTTACGCGATTTTGGTCCTTGATGAGTATGCTCTTCCTGTCATACCTCGTACCGTTCCATCATCATATCCATAATTCGTTCAACTCCCGTCATCTTCAGACGCGAGTGTCCTTAAATTAAAACATTCAGAAGAGTTAGTAATGTCAACTTCAATAATCGCCCGTATTATAATACAAGGCTTTTTCTACTATACGCGTCAATGCGCGTATTTTCGTCAACCATATCAATCATTTAAATTGGGGTAACATATACCACACGATAGCTCTATGTGTTGTTTACAACACTTTAGCATACTAACTATTAACGTACTTGTACTTACCGGATTTGCGATCAAGCCTCGAACCGAACACTATTCTTTGTCAAGAGCATAAGGTTTAAGTCCAAGCATGGTTCCTCCCCACCATACTCGGATCTCTTAAACCAAGGCTCTGATACCAACTTGTAACACCCGTTCTTATAAATCAAGGTTTAACGTATATTTTGGGAAAAATAATCATGTAATTAATGATTACATATACATCGGGAATACGGGTTTATTAAAACTTTTACAAATTATAATTTATTCTACATAACGTGATCGAAATTCGTTGTTTAAAATTTACAACGTGGCAAAGTGCGGAGGCATGTAACTGTATCGTGTTCGGTTCTTCGTTGAGCTTGATCGTCTTCCGGCATCCAAGGTGTACCTACATTTCATAAACATGAAATGCTTTAGTCATACAGGACTTAAAACGTGTCTAAACGAGTCCGAGAAACAATTGATAACAAAAACAAAAATTTCAACCTGGCCTCCACCGTAAATTACGGTGGCACCGTAATTTACGGTGGCCACTGGTTTGACATGCCCCTACCGTAAACCAGTAGGGGTCCACCGTAAAGCTTTTCATCTCCACCGTAAATTACGGTGGCACCGTAATTTACGGTGGACCCTGCATCCAGTTTTCCATTTTTGCCGTAATTTGACACGAAATCTTCCGTATCTTTCAAACCGCTTGTCCGTTTGGCCTACCGTTTCTTCCTACGTGTTTGTAATTTGATTCTCCATCATTTGGAGTTAAAATCCGACATTCGGCTTAACAAAATTTAAGACTTTTAAGTCTTCGGCTTATTACCCTTTATACCAAATTTTGACCCGGTTATGCATTTTATCAAACAAACGTATTTATTTGATTCCTATATTTCATACACTTCATCAAATAATAGTGATATACCATATTAGGTTTTAATCGTAGGTTTATTACACAAATTAAACCCGTTTTCACTAGTATGCTTATTTTGACCCGTTAAGGATATTTTAAGCACTTTTAAGCTCAATTTCGCTTTCATTCTAATCTAGCGTTGTAACCTATATTTCTTATCTAGTACTCTCCCATCACAACTAAAAGTGTGCTGGATTTAAAGTAGATATCTTTGTGTTCCGAATTTATACCCCTTGAAATATCATTTTACGGCAAAGACTCGTATGGAGTCTTTTGGCCCAAGAATTACATCTTTCACTACCCATACTCGTTCTAAACTTTTGTTTAATCATAAGACTCCTTTCCAAACAACCTCTAAGAGTTGTTTGTTCAATTTAGCCTACAAGGGCGTTTTGGTCGATTTTGGTCCTTCTTTTACAATGAGGGGCTATCACCAATTATTCGACCAATTTAGCACTTTTACATACATCATAAATATGCGTACCTGGCTCGGATCAACAAATAGACCCGATTTAATACCTTGCTTTATATTCGCTAATTAAGAACGATACGAATATCCATTGGATATCTATTCCTGTAAGCATATAACTCGACAAAAGAATCATTAGTCTATATAGTCAAAAGGTGTTGTCTACACCTTTTGACCCGTTTGGCCGAATTGACCATTTATCTTTGCAAGATGATATTTATTATCATCTCCTCTACATGACTCTTTCCTTTTAACACCGTACGGTCATTTTAACTTATAAACCGTTTATTACCTTCGACATAATATGACCGAATTATCGATTTACTTCTTTTTAAACCATCAACATGGCTTCTAATTATGCTCGACTATCTTGTTCCGTACGTCTACACGCCGGAACATCATACCTCGATTTTGTATTTATCTTATTCATACTAATACAATAAGAGAATATTCTGAAATATAAGACTAGTGTAAGCTATACTTACCTTGCATCCGAATTATGCTTTTCCGTCATTCTTGCTTCGTTTGACCCGCTTCCTTCCCCAAGCCTTCACCTAGCTTGCCAAGCGTCAAACTATCATTGTAATTGTAAGATGGTTAGGTTAGTCATATTCATTTACGACTATTCCTTCCTACTCTTCTTATATCGAATTTACCATCCGATCATATACTTGGTCGATTTGACCTTTTTAAAGTCAATCGACTTATCAACTTATTCATTGCACATTTTCACTCTAATTTCAACACTTTAGTTTTCATTTGGGCATTTTAACAAACACCTAATGTGCATACATTGTTTTTACACATTTTACAACTAGGTATCATGATTTCAAGCATCTATATCATGATTTTAACATCAATTCTTTTATATCATATAACAACCCATTTCATGGTAAATATGATTTATGTACTCAAACACCTGCATTGTTCAAGTACTTTTTCTTACTAACTAGTATGATGATTCTAATCACAAGTTTGACACTATCATCATCATATCATAAAAACCCATCTCAAGTCATGTATGTTCAACACTCCAACTTGCAAATTGTTCAAGTATCTTGTTTCTACTAGCAACTATGATGATTTTAAACATGTGTAAACCATCATCTTCACTACATAATCAAAACCCACTTAGCACATAATAGGTTAATTATCAAATCCCTAGTTTTAACACCAATTCTCCAAGTTTTCAACTAGGGTTTGTTTCTAAACAAAGATATCAACACAATAGCACTCATAGATTCAATATTCATTCCAGAATTTCGATTATGATTATTCATCATAATCTCAAAGTATCACCAAATCTTAAAATTCGACATACCTTGTGATCCCCACGACTAGGTGATCATTTATATGTGATCATGCATCGATTTGGGTCTTGATTTGAGCTTCAATTAGTTGATTTGTTGAAGTTTAGGGTTTGAGCATGAGAGCCTTTCTTGGCTCTGGTTGAATTCGTAGGAACCACACACGTATGTGTGTTTTATGTTTTTAATATTTGATTTAATTAAAAACTATAATTCCTTTGTCCATGTTTAGCCCCTCAACTTTACACAAGTTATTTAAAAGATATCTTAACCATATTTGTTCTATAAATGTCAAGACATTATCTAACTAGGTTAATACTCCTAGTTACTTGGTGGGTTCCGGGAGTTATAATCCGTAGTATTTTAAGTCCCGTTAACTCGGGCTCTTATAAACTCAATTCCTTAAAACTTTGTTTCGCTTGTATTTAATATTAGGATTTCTTATTAAATCCCAAATATTTACCGGGTTATTTTTACTACTAGCGGCACTTTACCCGTCTTTTAGTATTAACGTGGGTTAATTACCAAACCCGTTTTCGGGGTGTTACATAAACCCTAAGGCTAAACCCTAAAGCTAAACCCTAAAAGCCAAACCCTAATATATTTAGGGTTTAGGGGTTACGATTTAGGGTTTAGGGTTAAGAGATCCTAGTTAGGGTTCGCCAAGGGTTCTAACGCCGCTGGAATGAGTCCTATCGGAGTTCGTTTGAATCGGTTCCCCACTTTTTTAGTGTTCCCCAATGAACCTCACACTATATATATATATATAGGAACGCAGAATTTTTGTAAGAGAACATTAAAATTAACTTTGTAATGATAGTTTTTGTAACCATAATTTACACATTGCTTGTTTTTAGCATTTAAAAAGCCGTTAGAAAGTAAGCCAAACCTGATCTAACTGACTCGCTCGTTTCAACCATACTATTAAATTACCCTTTTCACCCATTAGCCACCCCTAACTCTGCATGAAAACAAAAACGGAGAAACCTAGGTCTAGTCTAGAGAAATTTGAACATCTAAACAATATTTCAAAGGAATGTCGGTACCTGCAATAAAAGTGGCAGTTGCTCTCATTTTGTAGCACAAACTTGCATTTGAAGTTGTCTTCTACATGTAGCACAGGCAAACATTATACTCTTGCAAATGTTATCTGCAAACAAAGAATATAAACAAGGTCAGGATTGTTGAAAAGTATGGTGAGTTTTTTTGTTTCTTGCTTTAGATGAATTCACGAAGGGCTTAAGATGATATAAATTAGCTGTTAATGAATTACGCCTGGTAAAAGTATAATTTTTATGTTAGATAAATGCATAGAATAGTAGTATCACAAGCGGCTCCCCTGGTTTCCGAACAATCGCAGCTGTCATTGCCAAAAACTACGAGTGTTCATTATTCGGTTTCAAACTGATTAAACCGAATAAACTGAATATCAAATAGTGCTATTCAAAAGGGTTGCAGCGTAGCTTGTTGCCTGTTTACCTGCCATTCTTATGTAATTTTTTTATCGTTTTTAAATCTATAATATAACTGAATATCAAATAGTGCTTATTTTTGTTTCTTTTTTCATTTAACTTGCAGTTACAAGCTTATCCTATTCTTATCTAGTCCAACCCAATCCAATAACAAACACCGGTATAAAATATTAAAAATAAATAAATTAAAAACAATTTATTCAATTTATTTATTCCATGGAAAACTGAATACCAAAATGAATATAAATTCAGTTTCTGAATTCTGTTCAGTTTATTTTCCCGTCTTGACGAAAAAGAAACTTTAAACCGAATAAACCGAATTGATTAACTTGAGGTTCAGAAACTTACCTTTGCAACGGGTAGGTTTGCTGGCGGTATTACTGGAGCAATTTCCGACCATAGTGACAGTTTGGCACTGGTTATTTTGTTGTCTGTTTGTCAAAGTCAAAACAAATAAAGGGAAGAAGAAGGTCCAAAAAATTAAATAGTGAACAATAATCAAATCTTAAAAGTTCCTTTCAAGATAACCTCACAAGTGATCTCCCACACTAATCAACAATAACAACTTACACCAAACAGAACTTAATTAACAACTTAAACTTCAAAAATTGAATACAAAATCTCCACGCTTACTTGCGGATAACACCGAAGGTGCGAAGTTCATCCTTGATTTCTTGCTCACTAACCCTTGGATCCAAATTCCCAACAGACACGCGTGACATCTTCAATAACACCAAAAATCATCAAGTATCCACAGAGCTAAACATCAAAACCATAACATACACCTGTACAAATAGTTCAAATTATGTTATGCTCGCAAGTCTCAAATAGAACAAAATTAACACGTATGATGTATCTTAGATCTAAAAACAAAACCGGCATAATCAACAGCCACAAATATTATCAAGAACCTGAAATAAAACATATATGAACAACACGAGTGAAGCATTAACAATCGTACCGGTGTATTTGGGAAGTTCATGCCAATTCGTAATGTTGAACATAAGCTCTTAGTTGGTTATCTTCTTCTTCACTCCAAGCTCTTTTCTTGATGTTGTTTTTGTCCATGCAAGGTGCTCTCATCATTGTTGATGATCTTCATATCAACCTATTTGCATCCCTTTGTACTAATATCAAGTATCAACTAACCTACATAAATTACCTCATGAACCTTCAAAAATCACTCGAAATTACTGACAAACTAATGATTCTGAGCCCTAATACCTAATTAAAATTACCTCTTGAACCTGATAATCTCAGTCGCCTCTGATAGTTGAAACAAAACCGCCATTAACTTTGTCGTAATACCCGTCGGAACCCTAGCCATCAACGCCAGAAGTGGCTGTTAGGTCTTATAAGCTTCTTCATCGCCACCAACACAACCCTACGACGGCTCTTTGCCTTCATCGGCCACGAACGCCCTTGTCACCTTCCTCAGATTTCCACCAAACACCACTCAGTCGTGACACCAAATCTGCAATCCTTCCACCTCTTTTATCTCCTTGCGTAACAACAATCATTACATTGACATATTAGGGTTTTAACTTTCAATTACACAAGAGAGAAAGAAAGGTCGTTCAATTTGCCTTGGAGACCTAAAATCAATTTATTTCTTCAATTTGCTGCCAGCATTGGTTTCCATTAATTGCTAGATGTTTCAATTGATCATTAACCAGCAACTATTCATTGCCATAACTGATAAACCTTTGAGTTCATGATTCAATCTGCCACATAAAGAAAAGTAAGAAATCATTATAACCTAATTGAATGGGGGCATATTTGGAAGCGTGGGATGAAACTCTGGAAAAATAGCTATGACTTCCAATGGGTGTCTTAAAATTTTGGGAGGAAATTACATATTAGTCCTAAGGAAATGCTTTATATAGTATTATAGATTATAGAATAGATAATTATTAAGGTTAATACTTAATCGAATATATTTTTGATACCTATGGTTGGATGAAAACTTATAAAAATTATGTATATAAAAAGAAAATTGGAAATTAATTTTTGGATTACTTTATAAAATTTAAAAGATCCTTCACCCTAATAGAAAAAAAATAACTGAGTTTGGTGGTTTGATGAAAATTTATAAAAATTATATCACAAAACTATTTTTATAAGAATTGCATGTATATTTTGTTTTATATACATGTGACAAAATTAATTAAATAAATGAAAATTAAATAAATTGCCAAAATCGTTTCTGCGGTTTTACATTTGTTAGTTTCATCCACTACTAGAAAACTACTACTATTCCTACCAAAATTTCCTACACATTTCCTACGAACGAAAATGCCGACACTTTTCCCACAAACTTCCGACGAACAAGAAAGGGTCTTAGTTTTGTGACAAAAAAAGCTACAAAAAGCCACAAATTGTTATGCGTAGGAAAAGTGTCAGAAATTTCCCACGGACTTCCGACGGAATTCGTTTTCATTTTAACTATTAGTCAGAAATCCGTAGGAATCGGTATGCGTAAGAAATGTGTCGGAAGTTTTCGACGGAATTCTGACGGAATTCGTTTTTATTTTAACAATTAGTAGGAAATGCGTAGGAATCCAATTTATGGCAAACAAATATTCATAATAAACAAAATTAATGATATTAAATATAAATTTTATTATTTTATAAAAATATATGTTATTTCTAAATTGATTCCGTAGGATGTGTGTTGGAAATCCCGACAGATTACTCACGGAATAGATAAATTTTTTTTGTAATACACATATATGTTATTTTTTAAACATATTTGTATATATCCGTAGGAACTGTGTAGGAAAATACTGACGCAATTCCTACGAAATTCGTTTTCATTTTAATCATTAGTAGGAAATGCGTAGGAATCCAATTTATCATTAAAAAATTATAATAAATAAAATTAATGATATTAAAATATAAAGTTTTATTCTTTAATAAAAATATTTCTAAATTAATTCCGTAGGAAGTGTGTTGGAAATTCCGACAGATTACTCACGGAATGGATATTTTTTTTTGTAATACGCATATATGATATTTTTAAAACAAATTTATATATATCTGTAGGAAATGTGTAGGAAAATACTTACGCAATTCCTACGAAATACCTTTCCTTTTAACAATTCGTCATAAATCCGTAGGAAAATAATGAATGTAATAGTTCCGTAGAAAAATCGTAGGAATCCATACAGGCCTTAATACGGTCTATTAGAGCATGTATGACTCGTATTCTTGGCAACCATATAATAGCACTCAATACAACGTGATGTAACCCTTCAATATCGAATGTTACATAATAAAGGTCTCAGCGGACCTTTAAGATATATTTAGGTCCAACACGGCCTGTTAGGGCATGTATGACTTGTAAATCTTCGTTACGATATAATAGCACCCAATACAATGTGATGTAACCCTTCAACATCGAATGTTTCATAATAAAGTCCTGAACGATCCATTAAGAAATATCGAGGCTTAACATAGTCTATTAGGGCATGTATGACTTGTAATTGTTCGTTACGATATAATATCACTCAATACAACGTGGTATAACCCTTCAACGTCGAATGTTACATTATACAGGCCTTAATTGGGCCATTAAGATATATCAAGGCCAACATGGTCTATTAGGGATTGTATGACTTGTTAGTGTCCATTACGATACAAGATCACTCAACATGACATGATATAATCCTCCAACATCGAATGTTACATAATAAAGACCTTAACGGACCATTAAGATATGTCAAGGCCCAACATGCTCTATTAGGGCATATATGACTTGTAATATTTTGTTATGATATAATAGCACTCAATATAACGTGATGTAACCCTTCAATATCGAATGTTACATAATAAAGGTCTCAGCGGACCTTTAAGATATATTTAGGTCCAACACGATTTATTAGGGCATGTATGACTTGTAAATCTTCGTTACGATATAATAGCACTCAATACACAACTAGAAAATAGGTCTAATGCAACTTTTTAGGAGCGACCTTTTTCAAACGAGTTGCATTTGCCTCTAATGCAACTTCTTTGAACATAAAAGTTGCATTAGAAGATCTAATGCAACCTTCTTAATAAAAAAGTTGCAAAGTTATATTGAATTTGCAACATTTTCATGGAAAAGTTGCGTATTTTACTAAAAATTGCAACTTATTTTTTAAAAGGTTGCATTCTGAAAAATTCAATGCAACACTTACGCTCTATTCCCGAGTTAACTTAACGAGGGATAAGAAAATAAAGTAAAAGTGAGAAAGGAAATGACGAGAAAGAAAAAAAAAAGATGTTTTTCCCATCATTTCCTCCCAATTCGGAAGGAAAGAAAAAATAAAGAATTTAGCCTAGTTTTCCTTTCATTTCCTTCCTTAAACGAAACTCGGGAACACGACATGTTTTATTTTCCTTTCTTTTTCTTCCTTAGATGAAACTCTGGAACACAAAATATTTTTACTTTCTTTTTGTTTCTTTTCCTTTCCTTCCATTAGTAAACTCTGGAACACAGTGTTAATTTAAAAGATTGCATTATTAAAAGTTAATGCAACTATTATTTTAAAAGGTTTAAAAAGTAATTTATGTTTAAGTTTCCCTCAAAGGAATTCACCTTCTTAATCCTAAAATATTCCTTTCCCTCAAAATATTTTAGATTTCCCTCCCAAACACTTAAATTTTGGACTTCCAACATCCCTAACCCCCCAAATCTGATAGATATGCTCACATCCTCTCTCTAGCGGTTCCCAAATATTTGAACTACCAGCGCACTACCGTGAACGGCTGAGGACCACCACCACCAATCATTCATCTCGTTCAATAGCCCCCACGGATTTAACTATTTCAGGTTCAAGAGGATTTATCGTTATGAACTGGTCATCTTATTTGGTGCCCTAATCCCTAAAATGTTACATCTTGTGTAGGTTCGAAGGCATTTTGAAATCACCATCATCAGAAATGTTAGAAAATTGGAATGGCTTGGAGTCCCTGCCCTTTTTACTTATAAGAAGTCTCCTAATTCCATCTGTTACTAACTAAAAGAATAAGGTAAAGATCCGATCCTCTTCTGTTGAATTTATAAGTACCACATAGTCATGCTCTAATTAGGATAACTCAGTAACTGTATACTCAGTTGGAGAAAAACTAATGTGACTTGAACATTTTTAAAAGACTTTTACATATTGTAAATGTGTCCTACAGCTTGTAATTTTTCCCTTTCTGTTAGTTGCCTATTGTTGCCATTCAAAGATTCAATACGACGTATGTCAAGCAAGTAGCAACATATGTATTTCATAGTTGTTGTCTATTAAAATGGAAAATCATTAAAGGGCTCTTCTAAATCTTTCGCTAAAGGTTACAGATGCTTTCAACAGTTCAAATTTTTGATAATTTTAAGGTGTTAGTTAAGTTACATTAAATAAAAATGGTTTTATAAAAATGTCTAAACAACTGTTCTAAGACTATGCGGTGTGGGGTGGGGAAGGGTGGCGTGGGGCTTTTCCAATGCCAGAACACTGGTCCAGAACATGGCGTGGAGGCGGCGTGGGTTTCTTCATGGGCGTGGGAAGGGAGATGGTGATGACGTGGAGGTTGGCAGTTGGTTGTGGAGTTTGGGTGATGTTTGATTGGTTAGTTTTTTTAAACGCCCCTTTTCAAGTTCCTCCCAACCTGTGCATTTTTGGGCTTGCCCCTCTGCTGACGTGGCAGCCACGTGTCGCTCCACGACCTCCCTTCAAGCCCCTCCACACCGTGTAGTCTAAATGTATATATACAAAGAAAAAAGATTTCTTTAGTCATTATTGCAGCTCGGATTTTTAGTACATTCTTGTGGTATTTGCCAATTTGGTCTGTTTTGGTTTGGATCTATATTCACATATTTTATTTTAGTTTGGATATATGTTCAAATATTTTATATTAGTTTGGATCTACATTCATATTTTTTTGTTAACTAGTTTCAGTGATGCCAATGTCAGGTTATATCTTAGCTTTGAGTAATTAATAGATTGTTTGCTCTTGTATCTTTCACACAAGCGATGTCCACATTATTTGGAGCATCAAATGTTCATTTGAAAAGCGATGGATCATCTGTTGATACCCTTTGGGTCAAAACCTCAGGTATTTGAACATATGAAAATAGATTTTAAGTAGTTTTTATCCAACACAATTTTTTTACTTGAATTATGAAACTATAAAAGTCTGGTATCTATGCTGTTATCTTGATTCTTATAAGTGTTTTTGGTACCTAGATTCTACTGTTCTGTAAATTTATTTAGAAAAACAGATGCTACCATGGATTTTTAGTTTTTTATTTGCAAGTTAATATGGGTGATGGAAATTGACCTGATATAGAGTTTTCTTTGGTTAATTTGTATGATTGGTGGATTTGTGGTCGTAATTTTTTTATGATTATATATTATCATGTTTTGTTATGACCATATATATAATTTTTTTTGGCTATTTCTCATCTATTTTGTTCTAAAAAAGTAGCGTTTTACTTGTTGTAGTCACTATAAGTAGGTTTCAATTTGTTTGCTTTTAGCTCAATATGATTGCATTAGTAATTCGTATTGGTCGGGTTGTTTTCTTGTTGGTCTTCTCTAAATTTCTTCGTTATATTTATCTTCTTTTGAGCATATTTTTCTTAACTCGTGAACTTTGAAGATATAGTCATTCTCAGTTATTATTATGGATTGTTTTAGATTCACGTCTTATTTCTTTAGAGTGGAAAGAAGAAACAGAAACTTGAATGTATTTATTAATGTAAATTCTAATGTGGCTTTCTTAGTTTAGTTTTATACTATTAACTTAGACGCATGATGGGATTTGATACCGACCTAAAGATTCATGAATTTACAGCTTCCGGAGAATCTGATTATTTGGCAACTCATCAACATACTTGTTATTTACTCATTACTCATGAATGTGCCTCAGCTTATTATAAATTACATTGGAATTACAAAAATGAGACATACCATAAAAAATTATATCATCATTAACCTTTATGCATAAAATGTTTGATCTTAAGCATACTCAAACTAGTCACCACTTAGCGAACAACACATGTAATACGTATTGGCTTTTTATTCAAGTTCAAATGTTCAATTTGTGTGTCATTTTTTATTCTTTAACCAAAATACGTTTGGTTGCGAATTAGAAGGAGTTAATATGTATAACCTTCCATCAAAATTCCTTTGTCGTGTTGCATACATTTATTTGAGGGTAAAATTGTATAAAGTTATTGAATTTGATGTTTGTGATTCGCTAATTGTTTCTCTTTTAATAATGTTAATTATACTCATGATGTTGCGTTTGTAGGCTCAATTGGAGTCAGATGAGGTGTTTGCTCATATAATTTTGATGCTTGAACATAATGTGAGCTTACAACAAGATGGAAACGTTGTTAAGAAGGAATCAGCAACACTTGTCCAAACTAGGTATCACGTGCACTTTTTTGCACAACTTTGATTGTTTTTTATGCAAGTACTCATGGTTGATTTTCTGTTTTGGGACGCCATGCTGATGAATGTCTTCAGCCATTAGTTAGTACTTTATCATGTAAAGGTTAACAATCTTCTGGTTTAATTCAATTGTGTTCAATACTTTGATTGGTGATCTGGTTTTGTGATAGGACATGTCAAGGCAGTCTCCAACATAGAAGCCAGGGATCCTCCTAACTTATCTATTATATGAGATCACTAAACAAAGTTATGAAATTAAACCAAATCAGAAATAAAAAATCTTTCAATACAGGAGCAATTTTTATTTTTCAAAGGTGTTTAAGGCACTGGACGGCTTCTAAGAAGTTGCATATTCAGGTATGATTTTTCATCACTAATCTAATGTCTGCATAAATGTGATCCTTATGAGTGAAGTTATTACTGAACTTAGGTTATTGTTAGGACCGGTTTGACTCCGATACGATTGCGTAACGAAAGTTCTACGTGCGGAATCCGTGAACTATCGAGACCGAAACACACAAGATGTAATATAAACGTGATTCTATTGATATATCTGAAATGTACAATGAACCTTGAATCACTTGACAACTTTCTCTCTCTAGTTTCTCTCTCTAGAACTAGAGCTCTCCAAAAGTCAAATGTAAAAGTGTTCTTCAAGCTCTATCATGATTTAGCTTGAAGCCTATATATAGTGTTGAGGTTTAGCTTGAAGCTGTTCAAGCTAAATCATGATTTCCCTTGAACAAGTTCAAGCTAAATCATGATTTCCCTTGAAATGACATGTGACACTTTCAAGCTAAATCATCACTTTCAAGCTATATTATCCTATTACATGATACAAGACGCAGTCAATAGACATAGTGCACTAACAGACTCCCCTTGGATATTGACGAAGTCTTCAGTGACTAATCTTTGTTATAATCACCTTCTTCAGTCTTGATCATTCTGCCTTTTCTTTCATTCAGATTGTAACATTGTACGCATCCATCACTCTCTTTTCTTCTATCAGCTGCAGGCTCCCCCTTTCATCAAGCTTCCGTGCTTTGGGATCTACACCTAGCTTTCTGTATACAAGCTCCCCCTTGCTTTGAGCTCGTCTTCAGACTCCCCCTTAGACTCAGCTTCCGGGATCGTAGTCTGGACTTTTTCCTGCAATCACTCATACATTCATAAGTAATAACATTTCAAATTTCAGCTATCCAGGAATTGTAACATGGCTTACTCAACATTCTAAACAAACAATTTTCATGAATTTGGCAGTTTCATCGAAACGAATCGGAAACTAGCTCTATAACAATATAAGCATCCAAATCCCTCACAGTTAATCATCCAAGTCCAAACTAATGACCTTGGAGATATCACAAACTGTTTTGTTTTTTTTTATTTTAATTCAAGTTTCAATTTAATGAACTTGTTTTATTTTCAGAAACACAATCAGCTTACTTAGATTTTGAAACTCAACATCTCAGATATCGGTTGTCGAAAATAAAGCAGAAATCAAAATCTTTTTGTATTTTCTGAAAATATAAAGCAATAAAGAAATATGTACAAACATATTTACAGACAATATTTTTGTTTGAGTATGCGTCAGAGGATCATATCAATTTCCAACAAGTCACAAGTACCGTTGAGCTTAATTTCACTTTATGCATTAAACAATTCACTTAGATTGTCGATATACTTGTCCACTTAAATTTTCATACAAACTTCAACTGATTCAGGATACGAATTAAGTGTATTAAGAACTTAAACCCATTCATGTGTCCCACCTCTTGAATATACTCCCGTATCCAGAATCCCAATAATCAGTCTTACAGGTGAGAATACTACAATGATATCTGTATATAAATTAGGTATGCGAGGGCCAATGGATCTCAGGTCGATACTTCCGTATACGCAGAGAGATATCAGCTTCGACTTTTTGGTATGTCCCCTTTAGAGGATCTTTTTGCTTACAACAGCAGCATATATCAATTTAATTGTTTCAGCATGCTGAGGGTTTAATGCTGTGTTTCAAGCATTGCAGCAAGTATTAGCCAAGGACTAGGTCAGAACTACCGTTCAGCAGAAGTCCCGGAATAATACCCCAAATATCATAGAGTATAAAGACCTAGTATATCAGATTAAGAGATCTTTCAAACGAGATTTCAGGGGTTACCTATATATCCAAGTAGTGTTCCCCACGAAATAAGTAAGTGTTTGAATTTAGGTTTATATCCCGAAAAAGTTTACTAAATGTATAAAAACCTACCGACACATCCACGGTGAGATCGTTTAACACATTTAAACTTTCCAATTCTTTAGCATACTGTAACTGTCTACTGATGTACTATCATTTCCTCTTTTTACGCAAAAACTCAATTTTTGAATTTTATCATGTTTTTGATTTTTTTTTTAAATTTTCAAATGTTTTTGTATTTTCTAACAACAATATTACTCCCCCTAAAATGCAAAATCATATAAAGAAAATTTGACAACCAACACTGATAGCTTTGTCTCGCCATCCATTTTCTGCTTCTCATGCTCTGTTTTGCAGAAAATATAACATAAAGTAGAAAATATAACATACCCCCATGATTTACAACCCACTGATCTTAACAGTTTGAAAACCGTTTTTCAATCTGATGAAAGTAATCATGTTTGTTCAGCCGTGAGGGTTTCGGCATATTCAATCAAAACATATTTTTGTATTTTTGAATATTTGACAAAAATTAAAAACAGACATAATTTTGGTTTTTCAAAATTTTTCAATTTTTAGGGTTTTTGAAAATATTGTTTATTTATTTATAGAAAACATATAAACTTCCTGTTTCAACCAACACAGGATCCAGCAGCCTCCTCTCCTCGTTGTGACAGGCTGCTCCAACCTCCAATTTCACAATCTTCAGATTTGTTGAGCACCTGCACATTCAGCTAACTGAATTACTTGAACAATTTAGCCCAGGTCTGTTGAACCTTAGGCATTTCAACACAAAAATTTTCATTCAATGCTGGAAATTCTTTGTCATTTTTCACAAAAACTTTCTCAATTTTAACTTCAATTTTCTCATCTTTTACCAAATCAACATGTTTCTTAACACTCCATGTTTGACCTTTTGGTGTTCCTCGTTTGTAAAAATGTGAATCTTTTTGAACACTTTGATTTTGAACAACGACTTTTGGTTTCCAAAACTCTTGTGGTTTTGTCATATCAACAGTTGTTTTCCAACTTTGTGTTGTTCTAAATCTGGGTGTGTGAGAATTCCAGGTCTGTCTTGAATCGAACCTGTTCGGGTCTGATTTCCAGTTTTGATTCGAAGCAAACTTGTTTGTATTGTACCTCCAAGTTTGTTTTGATTCAAATCTGGTTGACCTTTGTCTCACATTCTCAGATTTTTGTTTCTCAGCATCAAACTTCTTTTTGTCAACATCCACAGGTTTTAGAATATGACACTTGCGTGCAAGATGTCCTTTTTGATCACATTTGAAACATGTTCTCATGGACACATCTTTGACTTGTGGTTGTTGCTTTTTCTTTAAAGCAAAAAATTCATCATTAGACTGTTTCATTTTGAATTCTTTTTCTTTTTCTAAACTTCCTCCTTGAACAAAACTCATTTTTGTTTGAAAATTTGGCATTTCATTTTTGTTTTGATGTTGTTTCTTCTTATAACCCAACCCAGCCTTCATGTTCTTCTTTTTGAAACCAGGTTTGTTATACGAACCTCTATGACTCTTACCAATAAACTTTGAAATCTCAGACTTTTCAATTTCAACCATTTTGAAAACTTTATCAACCTTTTCTGAAATCACATTCTGAATCGGGAATACAACATCTAAGAATAATTTGTCCGATCCAATCATGGTATACACCAATCCTTTTGAAGCATCATTCAAATTTTCCTCGGATTTTGTGTTTTTCAGATAATCATCATGAAGATTTCCTTCATTTTCATCCTGTGATTCAGATTTACTTGTATCAACCGACTCTTCTTTCAACACACTTTCAACAACTTTACCTACCACCTCTGAATCATGAGAATCATCAGATTTGGAATAGGTTATGTCAATGTTGTCTGGCAATTGGTCTACCATGTTGAAAGCTTTTTCGACCTTTTCCTCATCATAAAATGCAAATTTTCCCGGTGGTGGAACTTGATGAAACTCTGAACCAATACCTTTCTTGTTCTGCTCAGACTCACCCTCACCCGGTTTTATATTGAAAATTCGTTCAAGCACATATGACGACACGTGGTAACTCTTTAACTTGTTGTTATCCTGTTCTAAATCAGCAATCTGTCGTTTTAGCTTAGCAACATCCTCAATATAGGAATTAACAACATCTTGTTTTATAGAATACATTCGTTTAAGCTCTTTGGTTGTTTCAGACATATAATTCATTCTTGATTGAGCATATTTCATTTCATCTTTCACTTTGCCGTATGACTCTTTCATAATATCATATGCTAATTTCATTGAGTCATATTCCTTTTTCATTTCTTGACAAGCAATTTCTTTTTGTTCACATTCATTTGTCATTTGCAAAACATTTTCTTTCAAAACTTCATTTTCTTTCTCTAATTTGTTACATTTTTCTGAAAGTTTTTCATCATTTTCTTTAAAAACCTTTTCTTTTTCTAGCATTTCTTTGCATTTTTCTTTAAAAATATTTTCAATTTTTGTGAACTCAAGATCTCTTGTTCTAAATTGCTCATCTTTTTCAATACAAGCTCTGCACGGTTCCATGCATTTCTTGCATTGTTCAACAGTTTTCAAGTTTTCAGAATCAGAATTTACCTCAGTGATTGGCACTTCGGTGTTTTCAGCAATCTCTGTCTGTTTAGCAACATCTTGCTTCTTTTCAACACTAACTTCATTACCAGCATCACCAACTTTCAAATTCTCATTCTTTTCTTCTTTCTTCACCTCTTCTTCAATCTGCTGTTCTACAGTAACAGCTTCCTCTTTAACCTCTTCAGCATCTTTCTTCAAATTGTTCACCATTTCTTCAACCTTCTTCTTCATTCTCTCTTCATCCCTTTTTCTCAGACACGATAACATGGCATATCTGATATCCTTTTCATATTGCTTAGCATATTTGTCATCTTTCAATACTCTTCTATAGTATTCAGCTCTTAACGGAACAGCAAGAAGAACATCATCGAAGATTATGTCTTTCCTGGGAACAACCGGTTCTCCTTCTCTGTTATAGTAACATTCTCTCTTTTTATCCCATCGTTTGCTACCAACAGCCATCTCATACTCCTCTTGCATATCATCCATTCTGTTTAAAACAACATTTCTTTCTCTGTAAGTCTTCTCACTTAAGATCTCTTCCCGAGTTTTCTCTTTGATCTCAACTTTTTCTTCATGAACTTCAGAAATGTCTTTGTCTTTGTTTTCCTCTTGAATCTCAGCAACAAGAGCAAACTTTCTTTCTTCTGTTATAGCTCTCCCGTGAGCTGTTTTACGAACATTTTCTAAGCGATCTTCTTCTGGACAAACTGTGCTCCAGTCAAATCCTTCATCATCGTGAATTACAAAACAAGCTCTTGATCTAGGTTTATCTTCAATCAACTTTGGTTCTTCTCTGCTTCGATGATAAATCGCCTTTCGATAATAATCATCGTTGAAAGGACGTTCACTTCCTTCACCAACTTCAGAATTTCTGCATTCTCTTTTGAAATGACCCTTCTGCTTGCATTTGAAGCAAGTCACTTTAGATTTGTCGAATCCAAGCTTTGTTGAAGCACCTCCAAGCGATTGTTTCCCGGTAATCTCCATGTACCTCTGAGCTCTTCGAATACAACTAGCTAAACACCAACGGATGTCAATGAGCTCCATCTCTTCCGGATCAATCTGGTCATAGTCTTCTTTGGTCAATTCGGAATTTCCAATTTTGCCAGCTACTAGACCTTCATATGACTCCAAAACAGATGCAAGGAAACTCATTTGCTGCTTCGCTGCATTGATGCTCATTGCAGGAGAATTTTTCAGTTTAAGAGCAATGTTGCACAGAATTTCTTCAGAATCATCAGAATTTGTCTTTGAAGATGAATGGTATCCAGAATGATGACTTGTTGACGTTGTTGTTGGTTCTTTCATCTTTTCACCACTAAATGCTGTTTTTGGTGAACCAACGCCTTTATCAGAAAGCACACTGCTTTTGTAGTACAAGCCAACGTTCTGTTGATGTGAAGAATCAGTCATCTTGTTTTGCTTCTGCAACTCCAAATCATGACTTTCAATCTTTTCAAACAAAGCATCAAGAGTAATATTATCATACACAGCATCATTTTTCAAAATAAAAACAAACGTTTGCCACTGATCAGCTCGTGGTAACGCTTCAATCACTTTGTCAATAAGTTCCTCTCTTGTTTTGTTTATCTCTAATCTTTCCAATTCAATTTTTAGATGACAGAATCTCTCAATCATTTGCCTCACCGACTCTCCTTTTATGTTATCAAACAGATCAAATTCTTTCTTTAATAAAGCGATTTTGTTCTTTTTAATCTGTTTACCCCCTTCAGCTTTAACACGTAAAGCTTCCCAGACAGACTTAGATGACCCGTCATGAGTTAGTAAAGCAAAGATATCGTTTCTGATTGCGGACTGGATCAATGCTATCATTCTCTGTTCAGCTCCAAATTCAGCTTTATCTTCTCTAGTAAACTTCTTGAATACAAGATCTTCGCCTTTTTCGTCTTTTGGTTTTTCATAGCCATACTCCAAGCAAAACCAACTTTCAGGAGCATACGCCTTCGCCCAGTTGATAAAGCGTTCCTTCCACCATGTATAATCATCAATACTATCAAGAGTTGGTGGCTTTGAGTGAGTTCCGTAGAAATTATCATGCTTGATATTTTCATTTAACGCCTTCGTGATAGTTTTTGGTGTAACATTTGTAGCCTCAGACGATTCGGTTGCGAACGCGTTGTAAAACGTGTTGAAAAATTCCTCAGCCATGATGTAAACCTTGAATCACCTGAATCACAAACAAATAAACACAATCAGTACAATCAATATCAAATAAACTGAAAATAGACTGACACTCGGTATCCGTGAAATGTTCTCGACACGAAATTTCACTTTTCAAGCGAAATCAGCTAGTCAACAGCTTTCAAGCGAAATCAGCTAGTCAACAGCTTTCAAGCGAAATCAATCAGTTCAACACCTTTCAAGCGAAATCAAGTGTTAAACAGTTTGAAGCGAAATCAAATGTTCTGATTTGAAGCGAAATCAAATTTTCTGATTTGAAGCGAAATCAAACTTTCTGACTTGAAGCGAAATCAAATTTGTTCTGACTTGAAGCGAAATCACATGTTCTGTTGAAGCGAAATCAAGTTTGTTCTGACTTGAAGCGAAATCACATGTTCTGTTGAAGCGAAATCAAGACCAAAACATCAGATTCAAGCGAAATCTTCCTTTTTCAAGCGAAATAGTGCTGTTTCAAGCGAAATTCTGCTAAATGTTACGAACTTGAACACAAAAACTCAGATTTCTCCTAAACGGCTTGGAGTTTTGATCTGAAATTTGGTAGGATTGTTTATCAACTATTTTCGCACAACATACTAAAAAATCATCCAATTCGGACCATGAAATCCCGTTCAATTTGACGAAAATCCATCAAAAACGTGAAAAATGTGAAGAATATGAAGAAATCGGTGAAATTCGGATCTGATTCTGCTGAATTAAGGTACGAATCAATGTGTTTGATCAAGCAATCGAGCTCCTTGCTCTGATACCACTTGTTAGGACCGGTTTGACTCCGATACGATTGCGTAACGAAAGTTCTACGTGCGGAATCCGTGAACTATCGAGACCGAAACACACAAGATGTAATATAAACGTGATTCTATTGATATATCTGAAATGTACAATGAACCTTGAATCACTTGACAACTTTCTCTCTCTAGTTTCTCTCTCTAGAACTAGAGCTCTCCAAAAGTCAAATGTAAAAGTGTTCTTCAAGCTCTATCATGATTTAGCTTGAAGCCTATATATAGTGTTGAGGTTTAGCTTGAAGCTGTTCAAGCTAAATCATGATTTCCCTTGAACAAGTTCAAGCTAAATCATGATTTCCCTTGAAATGACATGTGACACTTTCAAGCTAAATCATCACTTTCAAGCTATATTATCCTATTACATGATACAAGACGCAGTCAATAGACATAGTGCACTAACAGTTATGATGGTTTTAAATGCTAGAGATTTCTTGGTTTTAATTTTTTATTTTGACTATAGTAGATGTGTTAACATGCTTTATATGGTATAAATTCTATGTTTCAATTTAGAATTACATAACGCTTAAAAATAAGAGGTTGACTAGTGCATCTAACTAGCATAGCTGTAAGATTTCAGAAGTTTATAAAAATTGTATGTTCATCATGTCTGCACCAGTGTACAAGTACTACTTCTAGCAACATTTGTAAGCTATATATCATATGTGCATATAGTCATTATATATTAAACATATTGTTTCAGTATCTAACCATTTACTAATCTATTTGTAGCTCAAAGTGATAATGGTGAATTAGAGCTTAGAAATGCTAAGGTATACACCAAGACTTGGGTTGTAGCCATCACACTTGTAATTCCATTGCAAAAAAATGGTCAAATTTGTCTAAAATATTCGCTTGCCAGCCAACGACCAAACTTTGAAGCTAAAATTTGAGCTAGAAGTTATGCAAAAAGATTTTGTCAGGCCACGAGCAAACTTTGAAGCTGATGCGAAATATTATGGAACAACTACCTTTTGGAGTACTTTGGGTTCTTAAAGATGAGTAGGAGGTTTTATTATTGTAATTTACTGATTACATTATTATTTTGAATTTTGACATATGTTAAATTACAATATAAGATTATCTATTATATTTATGTTGGTGTAATTGAGATACTATTTCATGTTAATAGAAATTTTAGTACTTCAAACAATGATGTTATAGAATTGCAATTTACTGTAAAAAAGGTTGCGTTTGTTAAAACTAAAATCTTAAAAATGGTGTTACATTTGAGTTAAAAAAGGTTGAAATTTTCAAATAAAAATATAATAATGGTTGCATTTGATTGTAACAAAGGTTGCATTTTAGTTTAGGAAATGTTGCATTTAAGTGTTAGAAAAGTTGCATTAACATGAAAAAAAGGTTGCATTCTAAAAAGGTTGCATTTGAAAAGTAAATGCAACACATTCAAAAAAGGTTGCATTATCTAATAAAAAAAGTTGCGTTAGGTCTAATGCAACTTCGCCTAATGCAGCTTTTGATAAAAGGTTGCATTAGGCCTATTGCAACTTTTTCAAGGCCTAATGCAACATTTTACTGGGGTTGCGTTAGCTTCATTTTCTTGTAGTGATACAACGTGTTCTAACCCTTCAACATCGAATGTTTCAAAATAAAGGCCTGAACGAGCCATTAAGATATACCGAGGCTTAACACAGTCTATTAGGGCATGTATGACTTGTAATTGTTCGTTACAAAATAATATCACTCAATACAACGTGGTATAACCCTTCAACGTCGAATGTTACATTATAAAGGCCTTAACTGGGCTATTAAGATATATCAAGGCCCACATGGTCTATTAGGGGTTGTATGACTTGTTAGTGTCCATTACGATACAAGATCACTCAACATGACATGACATGATATAACCACACATCCACCTGCAAACACTACTCACCCCAAATCCCCAACCTATTGGTCATCTTGAACCACCACACAACACCCCCGTTTCTTGTGGTTTAACGGACAACCACCATGGTGGTTGTGACAACCGGTGATTTACGGCTCTTAATTACGTGATTAACAGGTGATTAACGCGATAACAAATAGTGATTAAGACGAAGATTTACTTAATTAGGCCTTTGGAGTGCCTAGGAACGCCTATCCGACTTTACAGTGCGCGAATGGTGGTTTACAGAGAAAACTGCGAAACGTTAAACGGCAACGGATTGAAACCGAACAGAATACTGACAAAGCCGTCGATTACGAAGTTTATACATACAACATATACTTACGGAATTCGTTTTGCTAAAATACTATGATTTCAAACAACACAAACCGCAAACGCGAACGAAAAACGCGAAAACAGTAACGCACTGACAATCAACGACGAAACGGAAGCACTGGACTCGAAATTCGTCTTGATATTAATAAATTATGACATATTTTACTTCGTTTTCAATTTTTATTATCCGTAGTTGAAAATGGATCGAAAAACGGTTATAAACAACAACCGAAGTGTTATACGCGATTTAACGTGACTGAAAGACGTATGCGTTTATTAATAACGTACGACATAATTTCACGAGCTTTCGACCCTAAAACTCTATTTTACAACAATACGCAATAAATGGGTTCGAAAACGGGCTCCAAAAACACGATCGGGCCGCTCAAACACTAAAGATGGACTTATAAGCCCAACCCACTTGATGAAAACCTAGGTATAAAAAGCTCCCCTTATGCTCAGATCTTCATTTTTGAAACCCTAAGGCCGTGGGGTATGGGGCGGGGGTTTGGGCGTGGGTTGGGGTAAAACGCCCAAGGCACCACCCCGGGTGGGCTTGGGTTGGGGCGTGGCCCCTTGGGGCTTGGGTTTCAAGCCTGGCGTGGGGCGGGGGGACATGCTAGCTAGCTTGCTCTTATTGGCTTGCTCGTTTTGTATTATTTTTTTATTTTAACAATCTCCCACGCGGTGCACCCAACCCAAGCCCCACCATACCCCATGGGCGTGGGTTTTGGTGGTGGGGGGGCTCCCATTCCACGTGTCACCAAATGCCCAACCCAAGCCCCAACCCAAGCCCCACCATACCCCATGGTCTAAGCTAAAACACGCACACCACTGGCCCCTCTCTCCTTCTCCGGCGATCGGAGCCGAATTCCGGCCGTCTCTCAGGTCGTCGCACACTCAAACCCGCCCCCTCTTCATCTTACACTCACATCAACACATGTTATCCTCTCTCTCTCTGGTCCGAGTTGCAGCGCCACACCGGCTGATGATGATGATGAGATGCTGATGAAGACGATGATCGGCGAGCGGCGCTATTTCTCCTGTAAGATGCCTCCTAGTTCCTTATCATCTCAAATCTTTTAGATCCCGGTCCTTTTCTTTCGGCCATTTTGTGTGATTTCAGGATGTAGCAGGGGGGTGTTGATGTTGACGATGGCAGCCGGCTGGCGCCGGAACTGCGCCGACGACGGCGAGTGACGAAGGTGGAGGTGGTTATGTGGTTCCGTTCAGATGTTTAAGATCTCGGGTCCTGGTTCAAGTTATCTCGGGTTCGGTTCACTTTTGGTTCGGACTGGTTTCACAGTGGATTCGGGTTCGAGTGATACTCAGATTGTTATTGCACTGAATTCATTCTTGTTATTGTTCAAGAATGAGCAATTTATTATTTATATTTTCAACATAAGACATCTGTTGTCATTTTATTATGTTTTGTATGCATTGTTATTGCACTGAATTCAGATTTGTTATCGTGACGGTAGGTACCTGTTGGCAGAGCTACTCTTGGTCAGATTTGTTCCCGAATTGCTCAAGGTTAGTTATGTAGAATTTCGTTCTCTACGATATTATCCACATCAAGGATGCTTGTAGGTGACATGGAGGGTGTTCATTCCTATGTGGAGGGCATTTGTGAGAGGGATGGATTAGTGGGTGTTGTAGAGGATGAGATGGAGGGTGTTCATTCTTCACAATTCTTGGGGAAGAATGGTGAAGAATGGCCTAATGGTGGGTCCTTTCTTTTTTTTTTTTATAAGGTTGTTTGTGGGAAGGATATATATGTTATTGTTGTGGGTAAAAAGTGTTTGTGGGAAGAATAAGTGAAAAGCTGATGTGGCATGCTGATTAGGCTGTTTGTAGAAAGGATAGCGTTTCACTGATGCGGATAGTCTAATAGTCTCAAGTATATATTTTTTTTAATATGTAACTACATTTCTGCTGCAGCTTGATGATTTAACTACATTTTTGCTGCAGCTTGTAATAACTCTTTTTGTTTACTCTTATTTGTAGATGTGCACGACACAAGAGAAGCTACGGATAATGATATAGATTTTTTGTTGATGATGATGCCAAAATTTTTCTACCGAGTTAGGTATTTCGTTAGTTTAGCTTATATAAGATTATATGTAGTTTATTTATGGAATTTAATGTAGTTTGTTATGCATTCAACAAAGGATTGTAATTTGACGGGTTTGTTTTCGAATTGAATGTGTATTGGGTTGATTAGAAAATGTTCTATTGGTGTATATAAGCTTGATGTGTATTTCCGAAAAGCCTTTTCACTACAAAATTATTTTATTTTCCGGTGTAAGAAATGCGTAAGAAAAAAAAAATACATTTTGTTGGAATTGCGTAAGAAAAAAAACTTAATTTCGTATGAATTACGTAGGAAAAATATATTCGTTCCGTTGGAATTGTGTAGGGAAAATACTAATTTCGTAGGAATTGCGTAGGAAAAAAGAATACAGTCCGTTAGAATTGTGTAGGAATTTTTTTTTCCGTAGGAACTTTGTAGGAAAAACGAGTACATTCCGTTGTAATTGTGTAGGAAGAAAAAAAAAAGATTCGTAGGAATTGTGTAAGAAAATTAAAATATATAAATATTATATAATAAATATAAATATAATTGTTTTAAGCACAAAATTTTAAAAAATAAATATTCCGTAGGAAATGCGTCGGAAAGTTAAGAAAATTAATTCCGTAAGAAATAAGTAGGAGAATTCTAACGAAACATTTTTGTGGGAAAGGAGTAGGAAATTCCGTAGGAAATGCGTCAGAAAAAAATTACCCACGAGCAAAATTCCCACAGCCCATTTTCGTGGGAAATCCGTGGGTAAACGCAGTTACCCACGGATTTCCTACGGAAATTGACGTGGGAATAATAGCAGTTTTCTAGTAGTGATCCAAGTATCCTTCAACTTAACAGAAAAAGTAAACTAAGTTAGTGGTTTGGTTGAAAATGACAAAAAATGCCAAAGTTGAAGGGTTATTTGGTATAAAAAAGTCATTTTGGATGAAAGTGTTAAATAGACCTAAACCATGAGACAATTGTTGCAATTTACACTAGATTAAATAAATTAAATTGTTATGAATATATTTATTATTAATATGGTTATCAACACCAAAAATAGATTAGCTTTCTCTCCAAGTTTTGTACACCTATATATACCACTATTGTATCTCATTATAAATCATACCTATCAATGAAATATCAGTCTTTTCTCCCTACATCTATTTCTCTTATTGTTTGCTATTAGGCTAGTAGGTCGTTGTTTCACAACACGTTATCAGCACGAAAGTGCTCCATCCAAAAAACCCTAGTTTCTAAAGCCATAATCTATGTTGCTTTTCTTTAGAAATCACAAACTCCAGCCATCGCTATTAACCGTGAAGATTGAGTGAGACACAGTTGCCAAGAGTTAGAAACAGAGGACTTGAACGCCTCCATCTTGTCAATCAGGTAATATTGTTTAAACGTTTATTGCTTGTTTTTGTATTACTATTGTGGATGTAAACGATGTCAGAACATTGACGGCTGTTGTGATTAACTTTTAAAGTAAAATTAACAGAAGTGATATTCATGATGGCTTTATGAACAAAGAAAATATTAAAACTAATAAGACGGCAATTGATATCCACGTCCCCGTAATTAATTAATTCGCAAACCAAAGTCATTTTTTTAATATATTTTACTTGACAGTAACTAATATGGATTATGTCACCTAAGGCCGTGTTTAGTGAATCAAAGTGTTGGTACAATAACTTCATTTATTGAATATTTGAATCCAAGTTCTGGTCACGATAGATATACAGTACGATTACAATTGCCATGGGACCATGAGGATATTCTATTTGACACATAAATAGTGTCTAGTTATGAACAGGTCTTAAGAAGCAGAATTTATAAAAATATTAGATTTTTTTTTTTTTTAATTATACAAAATTATGTAGATTTTTTATTATATATATTTTTTAAAGTAGTTGAAAAAGTAAAAAAAAGCTATATAATAAAATCTAATCAAATGATAAATAGAAAATATTTAGTGATATTGATGAACTTTTATTTCACGATATTGATGAATATTTTTCTTAATATTAAAATGAAAACCAAAGAAAAATTGTTTTCTTAATGTTCTATTATTGTAAGTTGTTTTATATGAAGACAAGTTATAACATTCGAAGCTATATAATTTTAATGTATGTTATCATAATTGCTATTGTATATCTTTTAGTTGATATCAAACACGCATATCATACATCATGACTCTTTGTATAAGTATAAGATGTTATATATGTTTATATATTTATATAAAATATTTGTGTGACAAAAGATATTTTTTCTAAATACCGCTCGATATCCTTTTATATGTGGAATTTGATCGAATTTTTTATTATTATAAAGAAAGACTTATTTGAAAGTAATAAATAATCATATTTTGGGAAGTTGATAAAGATATTTGTTTATGTTTAAGTATAGAGTAACAAATATTTGTATATAATGCATACTTGTGACTGGTTACGTACATTATGGTATGTTAACACATAAACTATATATATAGATCTATAAATATTTTTTTTTTATAAGTGTTGAAAAAATCTCACTTCCTAAAGATTTACTATAACTTGTTTTATATGGTGGCATGTTATAACGTTATCTTTTCATGTATTAATTGTATTTAGTATGCTATATATTTGTATAGATAGTATTCAATAGAATAATTAAATCCAAAGTTGTGGTTGGTTATCACTCTCAAGAAAGAGTATACATATGATTAGATATGACACTCAAATTGTCATACTCCCTAAATCTTATTATCAGTTTATAGAATGTTATATGATTTTAGACCAGGAAATCACATATGGCTCAGTCATGTAAATATATATATCTCGGTTTGACTTTATGGTATATCATCTATTGTGTATGCTATCATTTATTTATATGCATTGTAGTATTGAAAAGATCAAAATCATAAAGTTATGTTTCACTGCAACTATCGTAAGAGTATATATATGTTTTGATATGACATACAAAGTGTCATACTCTCGAAATTTCATCATCAAATTACAAAAGATGGTAAGATGTTAGAGCGATAAATCTTATATGACTCGGGTGTTTAACTACTTCTCAATTGGTGTTAAGCAAAGGGAAGATTATTTCTAAGAAAAAATACATAATATTTTTTCCATTAGTCACAGCTGAGATATGCTCCTAAAGTAGCAATATCATTTTGTGAGTATGAAAAGTATGAGATGATTTCATATGCATGTGACCGAGTGAATAATAGAAAGCTATGAAGCTTGTTTTGATTCTACCCCATTCCATGAAGCGAATGTGACTATACATTTATCAGTGTAAAGATGATGATCATGTACATATTTAGAATAATGATGATGATGATGATGATGATGATAATGAGATCAACCACCTTAAGTGGAAATACTAAGGGAGTGATTATATGAGAATGAAGTGCGGAAATGATAAAAGTGATATTACATGATAGTTTGAAATGATTATCTCGTATATTCTATCTTGTAAGCATAAGTGTGTATAAAGCATAAATGATCATAGGCCACGAGGTTATGGATCATGATTATTAACATAATCGGTTGAACTTTAAAATTATAATACATTTTCTCGTATCTAAAGTTTTGTATTACATACGAGTAAGTATACATATACGATCATAAACCAGAAGTTTATGGATCATGATTATCTAATTAATTGGCATGACCGGTTAGACCACACCGAGTCAATAATGATGTGAAAATGTTTTGAAGAATTGGAAGATTTTTCAAGTTGGTAATCAACATGCAATCTTTGCTCCCATTGAAAATTAATTATTTGTTAATTAAAATAGGGTGTGAACCCCTAAATATCTGGAAATGATAAAAGAATTTATATGGATCTTTACATGATACCATTTAGTTTTTAAATCGATGCATCGTCTAAATGGTTATCAAATTCACAACTTGATGTTTGTGTAATTTATGCTTAGCTAATAAGATAGCAAGCACCATATTCCATATTGCATGTATTTATTAGTAGTGACGATAAGTTTATTTTCCAAGCTATTAGTGATCAACAGAATAAGTGTTGAACTTTCTGTAGATTATGTTCATAGACGAATTGCTTTTGTTAAGACGATCACTAAACGTCTACGATTGATAGCAAAGCCAATAATCATGAGAGCAAGTTCATGTTTATATATGAGTACATGTAATTTTACATGCAATAACATTAATTCACATCAAGCCAACAAGTTGTAATAGTTTCTCCCCATTACAGTTGGTTTTTGGTCAGGAACCAAAGATGTCCCTTCTAAGATTTTGGTTGTGCGGTATATGTTGAAATTGATCCACCACTACGCACAAAGATGGGACCTTAAAAAGTGGTTGGGAATATATGATAATGAGTAGAGCCATTGACGAGATATTTAATTACGGCTTAATTATTTGATATCCATATCAAGGGATTAACATTCCCAACATCAGGGGGAGATAAAAAGCAGTTGGAAAAGAAATGAGTTGGTATGAATTATCATTGATCCTCAAAAACTAAAAGTGTGAACCAGAAGTTCAGATAATAACTCATTTATAAAGATTAGCAAATCTAATACCAGATACATTCACTGACCTTAAAGAGGTGATTTATATCACATATGCCAACTGCTAATGCTCTAATTAAGATAAGTGTCCCAGTAGGATAACCACATGTTTGTGATGGGTCTATTGCACGTCTAATGCGTGGTAGACTAATCGATTCCAATAATAAAATTCCTCGAAAGTTGGAGCAAGTAATTAAGATGGTCAAGTCGGGGTTATATTAATAGGGTCTCCTGAAGAGACATTAGACATGATGGTTCTAGAAGAACCTCAGGTACCTGAAAATAAAGAGATCTCATTATATTGTATCATGTCTATGAAATATATGGAATCGAAACAAAATCGACGTCGTTATACTTTTGTATATAATATAGCGCTTGAAATGATGAGGATCAAAATTTAAGATCTGCATATGAGAAATGATTGGCCAAAATGGAAAGACGCAAACGAGGTAGAGTTGAATTCTCTATTAAAAATGAAAAGTTTTCAGACCAACAGTCCGTACAACTGAAGTTGTAAAACATATTGGATACAAATGGGTCTTTTATGTGAATCATGAATTGAAATCAAATTAAGCGATATAAGACAAAATTGGTGGCACAAAATATTTGCATAGACCCATGATTGATGATGAGGAGACACATTCTCTAGTGGTGGATGCATTGATTTTCCAATATTTTATTAGTCTGGTAATATAAAGAGAGAATTGATATGCGTCTTATGAATGTTATGTATCACTTGATATTGAAAGTGTACATGAAAGTCCTGAAGGATTAAATTATGTAAGCCATGTAAAGTAAGTTCTCGAGAACAATGTGATTATTTATACATATTCGAATTTGAACAGGTTATGATTACTTTACATGTTGGATATAATTGGAACTCCTGATGAGTTTCTAAAGCAACTGAGTGCTTAAAAGGTTAATTGAAACATCTTAACGATGTAATACTTGTGCATCAAGAAACATACATAGAAAACTTGTACCCAGTGATTGTGATATCTCAATAAATAGTGTACACGCATGGTACAATATGGATTTCAGAGATAAAAGCAAGTGTTCATGACATTTTTGCATATGATATAGATATCTATGTGTTAAATGGGCAAATTTTATGTAGCAAAACTTCTAAAGAGTAAAAGCATGTGCATATTTGGATAAGATGGAACAAATTCCCTCATGGATTGATAATGCTAGAAGCATTGATGTCAAAACCTCAAGAACATACTATATGAAGTTGACAAAATATGTATGGACTAAAATAGTCAAGTCGAGTGTTGTACAACTCGAGATATTCGCATAAAGAGGGATATAAGTTTGATTAAATTAGCCATGTTTTATCAACATTCTACTTTTAAAAGTTCACTATAATCGCAGTTTACAGTGATGATGTTTGGGCATCATTGAGAGAAACTGTCGAGCTTTTAGATGAAGAATTTTTTTAATGATCTTGGCACGATCTAATTATTACTCGAACTGCAGTTCGAGTATATATGTAATTATATTTTATCAATCCCTCAAGTACCTCTAGAAGATAATGTTGGGATATTTTAGTATGAACATAGTTGAACCTTGAAGTATGTTAAAGGTTGTTAAGTCATTTGTTATAAGAAATGCCTATTATCATCTCCTACTAAAGTAGACATTCTCATTCTAGAAGTACCATCATTAAATGCATGTGTGCACTAAAATGTTTTGCTAGCTATGTATGGTTATAATATCTTTCACTTGAACTTATTGTCATGATATAAACTTTGACAAGCGAAGAGACATTGGAATGAGTTCAAAGAAATATTTAAGGTATAAACGATATTTGATTATATTTTACTAACCCATCAAAACAAGTTTGGTTAGTCTTGTAGATGCAGGAATGTAACAAAACACTGTCATGGACATATGATATGTTTTGGAATGAGGCACCTAAAGTCTCGTTAGAAGATTATACAACATTGCTCAACATAAAGGGATCAAGCGACAAATCATTGGCTACAAAAGTTTTGTTCGACTTTCAAGGAAGATGAACACACGTCACTTAAATGATACATGTTAAAAAGAGGGGGAGACTTATTCAAGTTGCACTCTTTTTCCCTTGACTAAGTTTTGTCCCATTGGGTTTTCTTAGTAAGGTTTTTAATGAGGCAACATACCTGATCCAGAAGTATCAGGGGAAGATAATGCGCATTACACGCTGCACTCTTTTTCCCTTAGCTATGGTTTTGTCCCACCGGGTTTTCCTAGCAAGGTTTTTAACGAGGTAGCATCAAGCGTATTATGTTGATAACCAAGGGGGAGTGTTATGAATATATTTATTATTAATATGGTTATCAACACCAAAAATAGATTAGCTTTCTCTCCAAGTTTTGTACACCTATATATACCACTATTGTATCTCATTATAAATCATACCTATCAATGAAATATCAGTCTTTTCTCCCTACATCTATTTCTCTTATTGTTTGCTATTAGGCTAGTAGGTCGTTGTTTCACAACATAAATAACTAAATAGGATTTATAAAAAAAAAATAAAGTTGCATGCAGTCGCTTCAACCTAAACCAATATTCACACCCTTTAAACAAACGGTGAAACCCTAGACATCATCCCAACTCTCCTCAAACCCTAACATCTTCATCCTCTCCGACTCACTCACTCCAACCACATCACTGCCACCGCCATTGAATCGAAGCCCTCACTATTCAGGCCGTGCGAATTCTCTGATTATTTAGGTATAAAGTTATTTCCTTTAAATCCTGCTTCTATATTACTCCGTCCGTCCCATTAAAAGTGTCATATTTTGAATTTTCAAAGTCTTTATTTGTAAACTTTGATCTTAAATAATTTTGTTTGTGTTAGATAATACTTGATGAAAGTTATATGATTTGAGTGTGTTTTACAAGTGTTTTTATCGGGTTAATTTTCATCAAGTTTTATATAATACAAAAATATATAATTAAAGTCAAAGTTTATAAATAAAGACTTTGAAAATTTAAAATAAGACACATTTAATGGGACGGAGGTAGTATTATATATGGGGTTGGTTAACCTACAATATTCCTTAACGTTTACGCACGTTATAAAACTCAAAACCCTAACGCATGTTGAAAAAAACATAATCACGCATGTTGAAAACCATAATCACGCATGAACATAATCACGCATGTACAAAATCAGAAATCACGCATGGGGTAAAACCCTAATCACGCATGTTATAAAACAAATCACGCATGTTATTATTTCATCTCGTGCGTATTGTACGTTAAGGAATATTGTATTTTACACTTTCACTTATATAATAAGAGTATTGTGATGATGACACAAAACCATGACCAAAATCACAAGGGAAGTCTAAATTGTCTTTTATGTTTTTTTACAGTAACTTATAACTTTTATTTAACTGAATTTATAGTTACAAAAGACTGAGAAGAGACATGGATAGTGCTCGAGAAAGGGAACAAAGGAAACAAAGGGAATGTGCCAAACAAAAGGCTTTGAAATATGATCCCGATGTATTCAGGGTCGTGATTGGTAGTCGGGATGTAGTGTTTGATGGTCAAGATGATGCCGATGAAAATGTTAAAGATATAACAGTGAAAAATTTCTCAGTTTCAGCAGGCGGTAAAGCGCTGTTAGAGAATGCGTCTGTTGAGATCTCTCATGGAAAGAGGTATGGTTTGGTGGGACCCACAGGAAAGGGAAAGTCCACGCTGTTGAAGATTCTTGCTTTGAGGAAGATTCCTGTGCCCGAAAACATAGATGTTTGTTTGGTGGGACAAGAGATAGTCGGTGATGACAGAACTGCCCTTGAGGCGGTTGTTTCAGCGAACGAAGAGCTTGTTAAACGAAGATTGGAGTCCCCCAACGCTGAAAAATATTTGCTGATAAAGAGCTCAGATGTGGCTGAAGCACAAGCTTCAAAGATTCTTGCTGGTTTGGGTTTTACAAAGGCTATGCAAACTTATGCGACCCGATCGTTTAGTGGCAGGTGGAGGATGAGGATTTCATTGGCAAGCGCCCTTTTTGCCCAACCGAGCCTGTTATTATTAGATGAAGTTACCAATTATCTTGACCTGAGAGCTGTTTTATGGTTAGAGGAATACTTATGCAGATGGAAGAATTATACTCTTGTGGTTGTTTCACACGATCGTGATTTTTAAATACCGTATGCAACGGAATAATTCATCTTCATGATTTAAAACTTCATATGTACCATGGAAACTTTGATGATTTCGAAAGTGGGTATGAGCAACGTCGCAAAGAAATGAACAAAAAGTTTGAAACTTGTGACAAACAAGTGAAAGCTCGAAAACGGACTGGGAAGCAGAAACCTCAACAGAAGATCAAAGCCACAAATAGAGGGAGAGATTACACAGTGGGATTTCATTTTCCCGAACCAACTGAGTTAACACCACCATTGTTGCAGCTTGTTGGAGTGAGTTTTCGTTATCTAGAAAGAGAGGATTTCAGGATATCTGATGTCAATGTCGGGATTGATATGGGTACACGTGTTGCTATCGTGGGACCCAATGGATCTGTAAAATCAACACTTTTAAATCTTCTTGCAGGTGGCTTAAACCCAACCGAGGGTGAAGTGAGAAGGAGCCAAAAGTTGAGAATCGGGAGATATTCACAACATTTGGTTGATCTTATGACCATGGTTGAAACACCCGTTGAGTATCTTCTCCGCTTACATCCAGATCAAGAGGGTATTATGAGTAGACAAGAAGTGGTTCGGGTTAAACTTGGTAAATTCGGGCTCCCAAGCAATCGTCATTTGACCTCGATTAGAAACTTATCTGATGGACAAAAAGCGCGTGTAGTTTTCACTTCAATTTCCATGTCAAACCCACATATTTTGCTATTGGATGAACCCACAAATCATTTGGATATTCAGAGTATTGATGCACTTGCTGACGCACTTGGTGAATTTACTGGTGGTGTTGTTCTTGTTAGTCGTGATTCTAAACTTCTATCGCGGGTTTGTAATGTGGAAGAAAAGAGTCACATTTGGGTTGTTAAAGCTGGAAGAGTGGAGGAGTATGATGGCAGTTTCGAAGACTATAAGGAGGAACTGTTGAAGGAGATCAGAGCTGAAGCGGATGACTGATGCTGTATGCATCAAATTTACATAATACTTATTACACTGTTGGTAGGAATATAACTTTTTAACTACATAATTTGTTTTACACTTTTTGGTAAGATTATAATATTTCAAGTAGTGTTTTTTATCCAATCTGACTAATGTTTGTTGACTGTTGATACTTGATCTTCTCTCTGCTGTGAAGTTTTGTTTTCTGTAGTTTTTAACAATAGATGTACGTCAACTAAAAGTCAAACCCAGTTCAAGTTGCATTTCAATTCCGGTTACATGTGTTAATGTGTTGTTCTTGTTGTTGGTAACATCGTTTTGGTGGTTAATTAACTGCTTTCGGTGATTAGTTACTAGATTAGGAATAGTTTTGAATTTGGAGGGAATATATGAATTATAACTGCAGGGGCTGATATGGTAAATAAACTTGTCAGGGTATTTTAGTCTTTTCACAGGAGTATAAACGTCTAGTTAGCCCCAGGATGTTATTGATTGAAATTGACAACCACACGGACTGGAACGGAAGAAATTGGCCAACATGGGTTGTAAGTGCGATCCGGTGTAAACCACAAGGACGGGAATTGTACTTTACTATCTTATTTTTATCATGTATCCCAAACACGACCCATTTGTCTGTTTTATCAAGATGCATTGAATGGGTTGACAGGTAATGTTCAAGTTAACTTGTTAATCGAGATGTGAAAAAATAGGTTAAGTGGGTCATAAGAAGGATAGCGGGTTGACATATTTAATTAAATGAGTTAAACATGTCAAAAGTGCCAAACTAGAAAACCTCCAACAAAACTGATATTTTAAACGAACCGTCTACAACATGTTTAACTAATTCCAATTCATAAAACTGACAACATTCATGTTAATAATTGTCCTATTCCAAATCGGGTCAACAGTCAGCCGGCTTTAGATGGGTCGTTCCCAGCTTTCAACTTTAAACTGTTCCTGCTAAAATCCGACAACTCCGCCGCCGCAGCACGTCCCAGCTTCACACAGCTGAAGTACTCATCCACTAATACAATACAAGTAATGAGATTGATAAACTAATACAAATAATCGCATATTTAAATAACATTAATTGACTTCATAGAAGGCAAGTGTGCGCGCGCGCAAAAGGTACCTGCCATTACGCCATGGGTAAGGGACGTAACAATACCGTGTTCCATCGCCTCACCTCCTGGTCTTTTTGAACCATCCGGAAGAACAGATATTATCGAGTTGGGAAAGACCAAATATATAAATGCCTTCATATTCTGCAAGTGAAGCCAAATGTTACTAAAAAGTTGTCTTGCATTAATAAAGTTAACAAATATATACTAGAACATTGGGGAAATATCAAGAAAATCCTTATATGCTTTCACTTATTTCACATTTTTGCATGAATATTTGACGAAAAGATCCTTCCCAGCAGAAATTTGATGATAAATAATCAGAACCAATTTAAAATGAAAAATACTTCACCTTTCATGCAAAAAGCCCACTAATTAATTTTTCCAACAACAAATAATTTAACTTATTATCATTTAAAAGACAAAAAAGGCATTTTCGTTACAGATGTAGAGTTAAAATATTTAGGGGGTGTTTGGGGTTGAGTTTTGAAGGAGATTTTTAGATTATTGAGTTTTGAAATCGTAAATAATCAGTTTTGAGTGTTTGGGTGAAAAAATTAAAAAATTGATTATTTGCGTTTAGAAAGTTACAAAACGCAGTTTTCCAAAAGCAGCTCCCCCCCCCCCCCCCCCCCCCCCCCCCCCCTACTGCAACAAAACGCAGTTCTCCAAAAATTGATTATTTGCGTTTAGAAAAGGATTTTCACTTGTTTATTTTTTTTAAATATATATTTGCCAAACACTCAAATAGTTGATTATCTGATTATTGTGATATCAAGCAACATAATCAAATCCAAACACTATCTTTCAACATCACGTTTTGTTACAGTTAATTATCTGATTCTGATTATTCAAAACGCATAATCTATTTTCAAAACTCAACCCCAAACACCCTCTTATTCATGAAAAAAAATCTAAAAATTACGCTAACCTGTTCTTCTAACTTACTGGGGTCAAGAACAATATGCCCACTTTCAGCCACACTACAGCATATTGCAACTACAAAAACCGGTACAACCATTTAATATGAATTTAATAAAGCTATAAAACTGGGTTGTATGTTTTAAGATTTTAACGTACCCGCAATATGCTTTAAAGGAATACCAGCATCCACAAGAGCAGAACAGGCTGCATTGATTGCACATGGAAGAAGCTAAAGAAATATAAGTCAAGAAACACCACAAACACTTCAAAATAAATTTAAAATTTAGAACATGTTTATAGTTAAAAGGATACACCACCATCATCATTGACAACCTGCACATAAAAGATAATAATCATACGGGGCATAAATTTCAAGAAAAAAACAGAAACCGACAATGAAAGCAAGCAAGCATAAATTGCGAGAAAATAAAAATCGGAAAGTATACACATTTATAGATATCGAGACCTTTAAGATATACAATAGCTGAGCAATAGTAACTAATACAATAAACTGAAACGAACATGATGTTCTGCGTTACATACTAACCACAATACACACACACACACACACACACACACACACAAATATATATATATATATATATTTAAAGCATCACAAATTTTAATTAGAAAATTGTGAGAATTGCATAAGCTCGTGTACTTGGTGCATTTTAGATATCGTGAGAAAAAAAGGAGGCATGTATGCGGTTACATAACCACCTTACGTATTATAGTCAAACCAATTTTATGTACCAAAGGGCTCGTAGCCAACTGGTATCAAGGTTTGTTGTAAAGGCATTCATCCCCAAGTGGTTGAGGGTAGGGATGAGAAATTTAGTACCGAATACCAGTACCATACCAATATTGTACCGGACTGTACCATACTAGTACTGACTGAACATATATGGTATGATATTCGGTTTTTAATTTAGCTCAATTCGGTATCGGTACTATGCGGTTCAGTATCGGTTCAGGACTTTTAATGGTACCATACCGGTGAGGTACCGATAGAACATATCCGATACGGGATTCGGTTTTGGTTTTAGCTTAATTTCGGTAACGGTACTATGCGTTATGGTACTAGTTCGGTACGTGTACCGGTGCCAATCCCATCCCTAGTTGAGGGGTCTTGTCCCATAGTGGACATTTAGGAGTAGGTTTAAAAAGTGTGTGACAGTTAACCGTTGTAAAAAAAAAAAAATTAGGTAGAGAATCACATGAACACTTGTACATTATACTTCTCAGTACGCGTGCATAAAGTAGTTCTCGTCGTAAACTCGGTTACGTATCGAACACACCCCTATATAAACAAGGAATTAAGAATCAACATACCTGAATGACAATCGACGTTGTTGTATTAGGATGAACATTCAAAAGGCAGATGCTTTGCAACGTCTTCTTTAGTACCATTTCGTATTCCCTCTCTTGTTTCCCTAATCAATCAACCAATCCCAATTAAGTACTTAGTTAAAAAAATTAACACCGTGAAAAAAATAATAATAATATAATTAAAAAAAACACTCACCACTCTGCCCTGTTTTTGGCTTCCAAATGACTTCAATGCAAGCTTTTTCAGGATTCTCGTTTTTCTTAGTTCCAGCTTTTGGTCCATAAACAGCAGCAATCACCTTTGTCTCACCTGATACAATAAAATAACGACATGTGATTTTGAATTCAACTCGTTTTTCAATTCAAAGTTATTCTATATTAATATAGATTTTTGAACAGAATCATTTCATACTCGCATGCATTAATATAATCATTGAGGAAAATGTAAATCCGTTTTGTTTAACCATTGGGTAAGACCTCGGCATGGGGAAGTCACCGCGGAGCTAGCTTGGTCGGGTAGCGGCTCCCGGAGTGAGATCACTCCAGCGGTTGGGAGGACCGTGCACTATCCCCCCCCCCCCCCCCCCCCCCCCGTTTCCATCTATTTTCTTTATTTTACCCGTTTGACTTAAACCATAACCCTCACTGATAGGGCATGAGCTAAGCCGCTCATGAGCTACTCGAAATCAACTCGCTAAAAGCTCGAATCAAGCCGAGCTTAAACGAGCCCTTGCCTAAAAATAAGCTCGTTTAACAAACCTAACCCGAGCCCGAGGCTTCACTTATCAAGCTTAAGTAGGCTCACGAGTAAAGTTTTTAATATATAAAATGTATACTTACATAATATCATATATATACACACACATTAATGGCATAAATAGCTAAATAATATAGAATCAAGCCGAGCTTAAACGAGCCCTTGCCTAAAAATAAGCTCGTTTAACAAACCTAACCCGAACCCGAGGCTTCACTTATCGAGCTTAAGTAGGCTCACGAGTAAAGTTTTTAATATATAAAATGTATACTTACATAATATCATATATACACACACACATTAATGGCATAAATAGCTAAATAATATATATTATGTTATAATAAAAATTATAATTATATATACCTATATAATGAAATAATAAACGAGCCGAGCACCGTTTACACCCCTACGCATTGACCCGTACACAAGTAACGGGTCAAAATAGATATACATACAACCCCCTTCAGTTAAATTTTAATGCTAAATCCAACCCTAATGTTATTGGATCCAACCCTAAAGGCCTAAACAATAAGAATTTCGTTACAAACATAGCACCAACTTCATTCTATTTGTAGTATTTATTATTACAAAAACCAATGTATATTAAGGGACTGTTTGGCAACTTCTGAATGGTTAAGTGCTGAACCAGCTGAATCATTAAGTGTTGAACCAGTAAGGGGTCTAACCATTAAGAGCCAGTATAATGCTTAACAGTTCAGATGCAAATGTCTGACCAATTCAGAGTAGAGGTCTTAACCATTCAGACTCTGTATAATGCTTAACCATTCAGAGGCAAATGTCTGAACAATTCAGACATCTGCTTCAGAAACAAACAGTTTAAACCATTAAGTGTTGAACCAGTAAGAGGTCTAAACCATTAAGAGCTAAACAAACAGCCCCTAAATGTTTCTCATGAGAAATCCAAAACCGCTATCGATTTTAAACTCATTCCAGAACAAGAACCCTAGTTGTAACATTTACAAGTTTATCAATCTTATGAAATTGAATTCAAATTGAAGTACCTTGAGCCCAGCTAGCAGAGCCATGAGCCCGATGAAGTACGCCTCGAGTACAAACCACCGGTCTTCGTTGATTCGCGGTCCGCCCGTCTGCTCTATCAACTTCCATAATCTTTGCAAAATGGGTATCTGTATCAACAAGATTAATGTTTACTACAGGAACAAACATGATGGCATTTTTGTAAATAATCAATTTATATAAAATTGGGATCATGGGTTTCGTGTTTCATGTTTCTTGACTAATAATAATCAAAAGTTAAAGATACAACAATTGAATTGAGTAACAAAATCTCATACGCAGTGAATTGAACAAGAAATTAAAGAAAGAAACCCTAGAAATTGATTAATTGGGGTTTGTGAAATTCGAAGAAACTAACCTGTGAATCGGTTTCTTTGTTGCAGAAAATCGATTTCTGATTGACGGAGAGGAAATTAGGGCTTTGTTTCTCTGTTCTTTTACGGTTCTGGTGTGCCAAACACACCCTAGGGTTTAGGGTTTATGCTATAAAATGTTTTTTTTTTAATCCAATTAAGGTGTTTGGGATTGCTTTTTCAACCAGATTTTTTGTTATTGTGTTTTGAAATTGCAAAAAAATCTATTTTGAGTGTTTGGTAAAAAAATAATAAAAACTGATTTTTTTATGTTTCGTAGAGATCAAAACGTGATAATCCAAAAGTGAGTTACCCCTTATTGCAGGAAAACGTGATAATCAGAAAATTGATTTTTTACGTTTTTTTGTCATTTCACTTATTTATTTTTTTTAAAATATATATATATTTGTCAAACACTCAAATAGTTGATTATTTGATTATTGTGATATCAAACAACATAATCAAATCCAAACACTGTCTTTCTGTAGAACGTTTTGTTACAGCTAATTATCTAATTCTGATTATTCAAAACGAATAATCTATTTTCAAAACTCAACCCCAAACACCCTCTAAATTTCATATTTTTCGAGTTATTTACAAGGTAAACCGGGTTAGATTATACTGTGTACGGCTGTTGTTGTATTATTTTATTATTTATAAATTATAATGTAAACTTCTGAAGTAACCCATGCCATACTCCCAGGAAAAGCTGGAACGGCCTTCAACAAAAGGGTACCAGTACCCG